>LT635756.1:1332477-2532477 GCA_900106115.1 Sungouiella intermedia | reverse complement strand
AGGCTTCAACAAGTTTATGTCTGATGATTTGAGCCAGTACCAACTGAGCAACCAGCTTTCTGGAAAGAAGTACAAAAAATTAGTCTCAAACGTGGCATTTGAAATGATTCGCAGGAATGATGCCTATTCTAATTTGGTAGAGTTGATGTTTCCTTTCCATTTACGTCTCTCCATCCATGCCCATCCCAACTGTGGTCCCAAGTTCGGTATTCGTTTGTTAGATCCTAAGATCTGTGCACCACAGAACCATGACCAGGATGTCGAAGATAGATATCTTCACATTCCTACTCCTTGGCACAATGCCGTGTACGTTGTGGAGGGCCTTACCAAGATGATTGTTGGAGCATCTAGTCTTGCACGTCAGTTTGAGCTGGAATATGTGGGAGGTTGGAACGCTGACGAAGGCTGTTTCGTGTATTTCAAAAAGTGATTGGATTGTCTCTGTCCTTATTTTCATTAAATTTTAAGTATAGAAATGTGTAGTAGATTATTGATGTGTATAATATTTGGAACTTCCTCACTTTCGCATGCTAGTTCTGTAACTGCTTTATAGTGATTGGAAGTTTATTTGGGCTTTGAATTAGAAACAAAAATTGCTCATTTAGCAAATTATAGCAAGAAGGATGATTAGACCTACGTGGGCTCATGTGATATGAGTTCCGACCCATGACTCGTGAGACTTGTGAGTCATGGAAGACTCATGATTCATGACTCGCGACTCACGACTCACGACTCACGACTCATGTCATATTGATGAACTCTATTCATGCCTTTCCTATTTGCTGTAGCTTTCCGAATTAGAAATTATAACACCTTGAATGAACTTGAATTGAGGTGCATAGTGATGCAAAATTCTAAAAAGTACCAACGTAACTTTCTCGAACGAAGTCCTATTGCCAGTTCTAGTCAAACTTGACACTTCGTGCGGCTTTCTAATGGCCCAACAATTACAAGCATCTCATTCTAGAGGTATAAATAGGACTGAAATTTTCACTTCTTTTATTTTTCCTTCAAATTATCTAACATTTAGCAATGAATCTGGAAAAGGGCCCTGCTGCTGACCCTCTAAAGATTACCACAAACGAAGTTAACCTGCCTACTTCATTAAACAAGCAAGTTAATGCAGATGAATCTACTGTCTGTTACCAACAAGAGTTTGATGGAAATAGTTTGGATCTGCCATCTATTCCGACCTATCATGAAGCCACCAATCTTCGTCGTGTTCTTGGAAAGCATCCCACCAGTGCTTACTTAATCTGCCTTGTAGAATTGGCTGAAAGAGGCTCCTACTACGGAATCTCTGGCATCTTGGCCAATTTCATTCAGAGACCTTTGCCACCTGGAAGTACTACTGGTGCTCCGGTGTCTAAGACGAGCTCTGAGAATGCTGGTGCTTTGGGACTCGGCATCTCCACCTCCTCAGCTCTAACATTGTTATTGACTTTCTTGGTGTACGTAATGCCTTTGTATGGTGGATATCTTGCTGACACCAAGTTTGGCAAGTTTAAAGCTGTATCTTATGGTGCCATTGCTGGCTTTTTTGCCCATATTTTTTTCCTTATTGCTGCTATTCCATCTGTTATAGCAAGTGGTAAGGCTTTAGGTCCCACAATTGTCGGAATCATTACTTTGGCCCTCAGTACTGGTTTCATCAGACCAAATCTTTTGCCTTTACTTATGGACCAGTATAAGCACAAGCACGACTATGTCAAGTTTTTACCTTCCGGGGAGAAGGTGATTGTGGACCGTCAGAAGACCTTAGAACGAGTTTCTTTAATTTACTACTGGATAATCAACGTTGGAGCATTTTTTCTAGTCGCTACTTCGTATTGTGAGAGGCGAGTGGGTTTTTGGTTGGCTTTTTTGGTTCCCACCATCATGTACTTGATTGTACCCTTTGCTTTGTTTTATCTGAATTCAAGACTCGTGAAGGAAATTCCTGATAACTCAGCTCTCACAATTACCTGGAGAGTTTTACGTGTCACTTTCAGTAGTAACTGGTTCCGCAGGTATAGAGAAGGGACATTGTGGGAGTATGCCAAACCTTCAAACATAGCTACTCGAGAAGAGTCATTAATTCAACTGAAACAAACAAATATCACTTGGAACGATCAATGGGTAATCGACATCCAGAAAACCATCGAATCTTGCAAAATATTCATGTACTTTCCAATGTTCAATTTAACAGATGGAGGTATTGGTAACTCCCAGAATGCTCAGGCTGGAGCTATGATCACTAAGGGCATCCCAAATGACTTATATGGTAACTTCAATGCTTTGACCATCATTGTATTGATTCCAATTTTGGATAGTCTTGTTTATCCGTTTTTGCGTAAGCATCAGATTCCTTTCCATCCAGTGTGGAGAATCACTTTTGGATTCTTTTTGAGTGCCACCTCTCAAGTCATAGCTGCCATACTTCAACACTACATTTACAAGACATCACCATGCGGAAATTTGGCCAGTACTTGTGAATTACCTTCTAGAGTAAACGGTTGGTGGGAGGTAGTGTTATACTTCTTGACTGGAGCTGGAGAATGCTTTGCAAATACAACTGCTTATGAATTGGCTTACATCAGATCTCCCCCACAAATGAAGGGTGTGGTGATTGCATTGTTCCTCCTCACATTTGCCATTGCTGCAGCCATTAGTCAGGCATTAACGATGGTTTTGATCGACCCATACTTGGTAAAGGTGTTTATTGGCACGGCAGCATTTGGATACCTTTTTACGTTTGGTTTCTATGGACATTTTCGGAATTTACATAGAAGAGATTGAAAAGAGATATCAAAATGAGGAGTGAAAATAAAGAGCCCCCACTTCAACTTTGCTGCAAAGCTTTTGTTTTCGATTTTCTATTCGATGCCAAACTTATAGCATCTTGAAACAATCCTTCTCAGTCCATGTATGCTTAACTGAATAAATTTCTATATTGAACAATTCATAGTAGAGCCAAGGTGACTAGAAATCATGGCGGAGAAAATTGGAATTAAAGCTATTTAAAGACAACACAAGTATTGACAATACCAATCTCCAATTAAATCGGTGTTCAAATAGACGTAACTTAAGTTTGTTCTGAATAGAAACTTCTGAAATGGGTAGTTCATTCCAATTTCTGCCCTCTCAACTTTCGATGGTATGCTAATAGCCAACCATTCTTTCGAAGGGTCACAGGGATTTTAGGACTTGCTGGGCTTTATTGTCTAGTTCTTGAGATTACCTGAAACAATGACCAGTCTTCAAGTTTGTAGAAAAAATACTCTCTATACCTACCCAATTTTCTATACGTTTTGGTTTTCTAAACACTCATTTAACTCCTCAAGTTCGAGAGATATGATGGAAGTAACATTGGACAGAAAGTTGTCCGCTGAATTCATCGTTCCCGTTCTGAAGAAAGATCTGAAACGAATAGTATAACCTTTATTGTTAATAGATACCCACAATGGTGATACCTGTAATCCACCTTCTTAGACCCTTAAGAATTCAATACTTGGAATGTACTCCACCAGACCCTCGATTCCATTTTCACATGGTGGAATACATGCTAAAATCTTTACATCTGGTGCAAATGCCTCCACTGCTTCTTGATTATCCTTATTCAATGGTCCATTGAAGACCACGTAGATGTCTCTGACTCCTTTATAACGTAGATGTTCAATACTCAACAAGGTGTGGTTTAACGTTCCCAAACCACTTCTTGCCACCAAAATCACGGGGCTTTTGAACTTAATAATAAGATCAGTCATGATCTCCTTCTCATTTATGGGAACCATAAGGCCACCGGCTCCTTCAATCACCAACGGCCGTGGACTGATATTAAATTCGTCTGGAATTTCAATGTCCGAAACCTTCACGGGAACTAATCCTTCTTTTAAAGATGCTCGCCACGGAGACAACGGGTACTCAAGTTCAACTTGTGGTCTACAGAAGCGGGCATTCGGAAGCCGTGTTAAAGTCTGAACAGTCGTTGTGTCTCCAGGATCAGACGTTGTACCAGTTTGTATTGGTTTCCAGTAGTTGGCATCCCAAGCACGAGTGAGTGCTGCAGCAACATGAGTCTTTCCGACGTCTGTATCTGTCCCCGTAACAAAAACTAGTTTCATTTTGAATAATGCTGTAATAGAAGTTTTACATCATCTTGTATTTTTTTTGTTGCTCGATATGACTCAAGAGTCATCCCGAAGTGTTAACGTTGATTACGATTACGAGTCACCTCACTAGTCAATGATTATGAGCCATCCAAAATCATTAGGTAGAAAATGGCCGCCAATTTTCCAATTTTTGACAATTTGGCAAAAAAAAAAAAAAAAAACAGAGATTAATAAATCCAATGAATCATTCTGAAAGAGAGGAATTCGACAAAAATCATATATGGCATCCATATACGTCTATGACAAAGCCGATTCCATGCTACCAAGTTGAATCAGCTGAGGGTGTTCGACTTTATCTTGACAATGGCAAAAGTCTAATTGATGGTATGTCTTCGTGGTGGTGTGTAATCCATGGTTACAACAACAAAGCCTTAAATGATGCCATGAAGGACCAAATCAAGAAGGTGTCACATGTAATGTTTGGTGGCATTACTCACGAACCAGCCATTCAACTCTGCAAGCACTTAGTGGAAATGACACATCCCAAACTCGAATGTGTTTTCTTGTGTGACAGCGGATCGGTAGCGGTGGAAGTGGCTCTCAAGCAGGCAATCCAGTACTGGATCTCGAAAGGGCAAGTCCGTAAGAAAAAATTCATGTCCATTGCTAATGGATACCACGGAGACACCTTTGGAGCCATGTTTGTTAGTGATCCTAATACATCAATGCATAGCATCTACAGTGGCTACGGTCCTGATAATATTTTCGCTAATGCTCCGCAAGTTGGATTCGGCGAGGAATGGGACAACAAAGACATTAATGACTTTGAAGAGAAGATCGAAAAGCGCCACGAAGAAATCGCAGCTGTTATCCTCGAGCCCATTCTCCAAGGAGCGGGAGGGATGAGAATGTACCACCCCCAATTTTTGAAATTTGTGAGGGAACTTTGCAACAAACATAACGTTTTGCTCATTGCAGACGAGATAGCTACTGGGTTCGGAAGGACAGGCAAGCTTTTTGCCTGCGAGCACGCTCAAATCTGCCCCGATATCATGTGTGTGGGCAAAGCCATGACGGGTGGTTACATGACTATGGCAGCAACAATCTCCACCAGGAATGTTGCAGAGGTGATTAGCGACGGCCCTACTGGATGTTTCATGCATGGGCCAACGTTTATGGCAAATCCACTTGCCTGTGCAGTGAGTACGAGGAACTTGGAGATTTTGAAGACGGGAAATTGGAAACAGCAAGTTGCAGGGATTGAAGAAATCTTAACAAAAAAGCTTCTTCCACTAAAGATGAAGAGAAATAAGAAAATCAAAGATGTGCGTGTTCTTGGGGCTGTTGGAGTGATAGAGATGGTTTCAGCAGTTGATATTGCCGAGATCCAGAAGAAATTTGTTGATTTGGGAGTATGGATCAGGCCATTTGGAAAGTTGATATACATTATGCCTCCCTATGTGATTATTCAGGAAGATCTCGAGTATTTGGTTGATATGATGATCAAAGTAGCCCTTGAGTGACATTGAAGTATTCATTAATTGCAAAATAAATGTATTTATGCAGATACTGATACTAAGTGAACAGAATAATGTTTCACATTAAGGTTAGATATGCGAGACAAAATGACTTCCAAATCATAGTGAGAGTATAACTAATTGCACAATTTCATTGCGAATCTCTCAATAATTCTCTTTCGTTCACTTTCGCTCTTATCTGACCGTTTTCTCCATCCTGTTCATAAACACGGAATTCGGAGTTGCGAGATTCATATCCATGTTTCGCACCCACTGCACACTGCATCGTTGCTCAACATTGTCTTCACATCGCCCTCTATAAAACCTGGTGTTCATTCTTCATTTCCATCTTTATTTCCACAATGTCCTGGGATCAAGTCAAATTCACTCTCCCTGCACGCTCCAAGGGTTCGTATCTCATCACTGACGAGGTGTTGCGTAACGTTCCGCAGATCAAAGATTACAAGGTTGGACTCTTACACTTGTTTCTTCAGCATACATCAGCAGGGTTGACTCTTAACGAAAACTGTGATCCAGATGTCCGCGTGGATATGACTGCTTCGCTCGATAGAATGGTCCCAGAGGGAGACTTCTACATCCACGCAGATGAGGGTCCAGATGACATGCCTGGCCATGTTAAGAGTTCCACCGTTGGTGTGAGTCTCTCCATCCCAATTCTGAACGGACGACTTGCTGTTGGAACGTGGCAGGGTGTGTACTTGTGCGAGTTCAGAAAGTACATGCACCGCAGAACAATTGTGGCCACCATCCAGGGAATGAAGAAGTGATATAGCAGAGACAACACCAAAGCACGAGTTTTTTTTTTTCAAACCACACATTCCTCGTATTTCTGTATACTGTAATCCCGTAGGGTATCTGCCTTATGCTGGTCCAAGCGTTCGAGCAGCAACTCGAGTTCTGACTTCCGTTTCCACACCTGGTCGGTCAAAAGACTGAGCCAGCCGTTGTGTCTCAAACACTTCCTTCTGTCGCTCAAGCACATGCTTCCCGTGTAGTCCGCGGACCCGTCGCCATCATAGTGCTCGACGACTTCATCGATTTCGTCCTTGAAGGCTTCATAGACACTTTCCAGACCCAAAACTCGATCATACTCTGCTATCATAGAGTCCTCTGAAAGTTTGCGGTCAAAACAGCACAAATCCACTTTTCTCAGTTTTGTCTTCTTCTTCTTGCTCTTTTTAACTTCGTCGGAGTCTCCGGAAGGTTCCAACTTGAGTTGAAGTTTCTCATTGATGAGTCTCACCTTCTCTTTGATTTGCACCAAAAACTCGCTTCTCCGCTCTGCCAACTCCAAAAGATCGTTGATGCTTTGCTTCTTGGTATCGCTATCGGTGAGGTCCTGGCGAATATCACCAGGCAACTTGTCCATGTCAAGCAGACGAACTTCAGGGAGTTCGGGGAATTCCTGGCCCATTCTGGTCAAATCATTGTGCCCACTACATTTGGTGAGTACCACCTTGATATCGCTCTGAGTTAATACATCCGAGCCCGTCAAACGGCTCTTAAAGTACTGTAAGCCACATTCCTCCGAACAGTACTTGGACTTTTCGTTTTTGAGGATAGGATTATGACAAGAAGTAAGACGACACTTGCGATGCCACTTAGTGGTTCCAAAGCCCTGCCACTGACAGAACTTACAGAAAAAGCTGTCGATGAGCTTCTGGTTCTTAACGTTGAGCTTCATACACTTGAAATGGAACCACTCCTCGCATCCGTCACATCCAACCATGAGCTCACCTCCATGGTCGGGTTTACGACAAACACAATACACCTCCTCTGAGTAGAAGTTGTATTTGGGAGCGGCCTTGAACTTTTTGAACTGTTTGGCGATATCTTCACTAAGGTCTATGTCTTCGGATTCTTTTGCCCGTTTTGATTCGTGGAAGATCCCAGGTGACTTGGACTTCCTTTTGCGGACGAGCTCGGCATCGAATTCGGCATCGGACCCTAATGCAGACGTGGGTGTCTCTTCTTTGATTGAATCAGCCATGGTGTGGACGTGTACTTGATATGTAATTATATGAAGAACGAGATGTGTGGGGGAGAGAAGATAGGAGGAGATGATTTGGGATAAGTTGGGGGGTGATTTTGTGATGAAAAGGGGTGATTTGAAAGATTTTTAAGAGGTTTTGGTTTTTGGAATTCAATTTTCGAGTTTAGGTGTACATTGTGTTGGTATAGAATTTCTGGTAGGTTTTCGCAGACATTATAGTTAGAAGAGATGTTACGCTGAATGAGAAAAAACAAGAGGATTGGGGTGATGATTACAAATGTCGGAATTCATAATTAATTGTTGACTTAATTATATTTGTTTGTAGTTGCTTCGGAAGCATTAGGGGTAGCTGTTATTGGATATGGGTTGGATGAGTGTGGTATTGAAGATTCACATCAATTTCTCGGCCGATTTCAAGTTGTAGAGACAGCAGTCTAATTCATTGATTTTCAAATTATCTTTTGATGAAGCTAATATTCTTCTGTTTATTTGAAAGATAGTACTTGCATCTTATCGTGACATTCCAAGGCTTCCTCTTAGCCACGCTATCTGCTCATAGAAGGTCAAATTGGGTTGTTGAACTCAATGATCTTAAATTATTTATCTCAAACTTTGTTTCCTCCGCTAGCTGAAAGTCAAGACATACTCATATTGAGATGTATACACTCGAGACTCCGTCATGGTATGGCAATGATGATTGTTTCTAGATGGAGGAGGAAATGGAAACATCATTATTTGACAAAAAGAAAAAGAAGATTTATTAGTTAGTTCTGCTTTTACAGGCAAGCATTTTACGGTGCATTCTGAAATGAATAAACCATTTGTCTCCGAATCTTCAATGTAAAATCTTCAATGTAAAACAGCCTCCGCTGTTCATCGCCATCTCCTCAATTCCAACCAGACTCAACACCAAATACATTTTCTTGGTCCCCACATTTACACCAAACAACTTATCTGCAATCGTATGGTCTACCTTATCTTATCACTCTATTGTCTTTAGGTTATGCGCAATATTTCAGCCGTGTATCACAAACGAACAAATGTCCGCTAAATCCCATCATATTTTACAAGTATTTACATTTTCAAACCTCGTCTTCCAATTTTCTCTTACCGATTCCCCACCTTCGGATCATCTTCGGCTTGGTGTGTTTATGCCTCGGCGAAGTAGATAACGGAAGGAAAAATAAAAAAAGGCGAAATTGAGAATACCTACTTAAATGGCAAGGAAAACTTAACAAACTTTCCGAGATTCAGACCAATACAGAAACTTATCAATTAGCCTGATCAAGAATACAAATTAAAAAAAGTTCAAGATTATTAAACAAACATTCCAACATATTCTCCTTATCATATGTATATCTTCTCCAACTTTTCCCCAGATCTCATTTAAACCTTGGACATTTGTGGGGTTAATTTCTACCCACTAGCCCTGCCTACAAACCAAGTGACAAAAATTCCGCCGGTGCTTCACAACCTACTTATATATACCGTCTCCCCTCCCCAATGTAATTATCGATTAGTCATCATCGAGCATTTTGTCGGGATTTTAAAGCCCAGATTGCCAGCTTTTGTTTGTATTCCCATTTCTTGTCGCAACTTTGCTTGACGTGATGCAACTCTCTAGCTCACCTGATAACTCCACCAAAAGTGACAAAGACTCTCTACAAGAAGAGATTCCAACAGTTTTCAATGGAAACCTACCGAACAGTTACTCTGGGAACGACTCAGACACTGGCTCCATTCACACCTCGCAGTCTCACATAGACAGAACATTGAGTAGAAGACTTTCAGGTGTAGAAGACTTGTACGAAGAAGCTCTGAAATGCACTGATCCACTCCCGACAATGGGAGGAGGGAAGCCGTATCCACCGATGCTTCCAGATCGAGATCCATATGCTGTCGCATGGGATGAGCCTGAAGATGAAGAGTATCCACTCAATTGGCCGTTGCACAAGAAGATTTCCGCATGTTTGTCATCAGTTGTAGCCACTTTTGCTGTGGTGGTAGGTTCAGCATTTTTTGCCGAATCTGCCTATCCACTTATGGAGCTCTATCATGTAGGCTGGACAGTTGCTGTTCTAGGGGTTTCGCTATTTATTTTTGGATTTGCCTCGGGCCCCGTGGTGTGGGGTCCATTATCGGAGTTATATGGTAGAAAGCCGATCTTGATGATGTCCGTCTTCGGCTACATGTGTTTCTGTTTTGCTGTGGGTTCAGCCCAAGATATTCAAACTGTTATGATCTGTCGCTTTTTCGCCGGTTTCGTTGGTGCTGCGCCCTTGGTAGTTGCTCCTGCTGCGGTGGCTGATGTGTTCAGTGCTAAAGCCCGAGGGAAGGCCACAACGTACTTTGCAATGGTCATATTTGGTGGGCCAATGTTGGGCCCAATTTTGGGTGCATTTACCGTGAAAAATCCTCACTTGGGATGGCGTTGGACCTCTTACTTATGTGGAATAGCCGCGGCTGTCTCTTTGATCGCTATTTGGCTCACATTTGAGGAGACTCATCACGGAATTATTTTGGCTAGAAGAGCTGAGATATTGAGAAGAAGAACTGGCAATTGGGGTATCCATGCCCCTCATGAGACCGTAAGTCTTTCCATCAAGGAGATTTGTGAGAGAAACATCACTCGTCCTCTTCTAATGTTGGTCACCGAACCCATTTTGTTTTTGGTCACTCTCTACAACTCCTTTATCTATGGCTTACTTTACTTGTTCTTAACGGCAGTACCCATGATCTTCACGAGATACCATTTTGCTCAAGCAGTCGATCTGCTTCCATATCTTGCCATGCTAATTGGATGTTTGACCGGAGGTGTCATCAGCGTCTTCATGAACAGGCGATACGTCACCACTATGGAAAAGAATGACGGTAAGGGCATTCCTGAGGAAAGACTTCCACCCATGATGGTAGGAAGTGTCTTATTTCCTATTGGCATGTTTTGGTTGAGTTGGACAGGGGATTTTCCAGATAAGATCCATTGGATAGTTCCTACGCTTGGGCTTGTTCCAATTGGCATGGGTTTGACCCTCATTTTTTTACCATGTCTTAATTACATTGTTGATTGCTATCTACTTTTTGCTGCTTCTGCATTAGCCGGGAATGCATTCTTGCGTTCTGCTTTCGGTGCTGCCTTTCCACTTTTTGCTAGGCAAATGTTCGATAGAATGGGGATTAGATGGGCAGGAACTGTCTTGGGCTGTGGAGCGTTAATTTTGTTGCCTGTCCCCTTTTTGTTCTACAAGTTTGGCAAAAAGTTGAGGCAAAAGTCAAAATGGACATTCGATTTGTGATTTGGCACCATTTGCATATTTACTCATTGTACTATACCCTCAAATATAGTATCAAATTCTTAGATTATTCTCATCGTAGTATACTCTCAAATATAGTATCAAATTCTTAGATTATTCTTCAAGGTCTGTCATCTACACTACAACATCCATTTCATATTAGTTCCAACTTTTAATATACAACAAACAGATCTACTCCTTCATATCAACATCCTCATTTTTAGCCTCAGGCTTATCCTCAGCATCGTCCTTTTCTTCTTCCTCCGCCTCCTCCTTCTCTTCCTCTTCTTCATCCTCTTCCTCCTCCAAAAGTGTCTTTGACTTGTAAACCTCTAGCAAGTTGTCATCGCCAACAGTTGCGAAAAGATTTGGGATCTTGGGATGAACACTCAACTCGTTGATTCTGCTAGTGTGGCCACCGTGAATGAACGCCAAACATGGATCTTCAGTAACTCTGGTTCTTCTTTTGGATTCAGAGGCTTCGGAAGATGGGTAGGTGACTTCCTCGGACAACTTACTCAAGTCCCAGTTAATGACCCGCTTGTCCAATCCCCACGAGTACAAGAAGTTGGGATCGTAGCAAGTGTCCCACGTTAAGCCCACCACCGAATCGTTGTGACCGAAGAGCTTTCTGAATGGTTCCTTAGTGTTTCTGGCGTCGTACAAATTCACCACGTTATCTTTTCCGCCTGTGGCAAAAAGCGATGATAATAGCGGATGGAAAGATATGGCGTTCTGGATGTGGTTTGTGGAGATTTTGATTGCGGGAGACTCTTCTGGTGAACGAAGATCGTGGATATATGTGTTGAAGTCGTCAGCCACAGAACCGAAGAGCACCTTCGCGGCTGGGCTGAAGCTGATATCATTGATCACTGCTGTGTGAGAATTGAATTCCTTGAGGGGCTTAGAGGCATCTTTGATATCCCAAAGCGCAATCCGAGAATCGTTGGCTCCAGACAAAAACTCCATATCAGAAACCCATTCCAACGCATACCCCTCACTAGTGTGGTAGGAAAAGTCCACGGGAGACTCGTCCTTGCGGTTATACAAGTGGACAAGGCCCTGATTATCGAAAGTAATCCATTTCTCTCCGTTGGGAGAGACTTTGATTTTGTTGACCTCACCCGGATGTTTCCACGATTGCAATACCTTGAACGAGTCCAAACCATCTCCATTCATAGGGATCGGTATGCTGTCACCCACGGCAAAAGTACTAAAGTCTGGAGCTAGCGTACTAGGTAAATCCAACAGAACCAACTTCACATGGTCTTGCTCTCTTCCAGAGGTGTTTGATCCAAACAAAGCCTGGACCGAGATTTTGTTTTTGTTTTCGGAAACCGTGTAGTTGGGCAAGAACTGCACCGACAACAGCGGCGACTCTAAGACATGGGTATGGATGGTGTCATAGAGGAGCGGGACGGTTTTCTTCCAGATTTTGAACTCCTCGTTGATGACTTTCTCGCGAAGTTGGTGTTCAGCGACGATTTGGCGCTCGGCCACGGAGACTGGGTCTACTGCTACCGTCATTGATGTTTTTTTTAATGATGTTTGAAGGTGAAGAAGTTGAGGTTGAGATACTGGTGTTGTTGTACACCCGTACACCACGATAAGGTGGGATACCAGACATGAATACTGGAGGAAGAGTGGAGGAATATAAAAATCTTGCTAACAGATTGTTATGAATAAGGAACGTAGTTCGTTTTTGTGAGATTTCAAGATTTTAATAGGACTTTTTTTTGACTTTTAGTTTATATATATATGTGTATGATGTTATTTAGTACTTATGCTGTCATGACACCAAGGCTGGCTATATCGGAGCGGAGAATTGAAAGAGTCTTAAGAATAAGAAATTTGGGGGCGAACATCATTGGGCAATTGAATATAAGGACAATTTGGCAATACAGTAACCATTTAAAATTGCAAACTCAACACCATTTCATGACTATTTGTTCGCCTTATTCGCTTCTCCCGTGACTTTTCCATAGTATCGTCATTCTCCAATTGCAAACCTTAATCCTCACTTCTCTCTGTCTGACAATTACTTTGCATCTCCTCTCCTTCCGTTAAATCTCCTTTCTGACCTGTTCACATCGCCCCTCTCCTTTCCCACTAGATCACTCCGCCTCCCAAATCGTCAGCTTCCTCGTCAGGCGTATCAAACACCTGGCTAAACGTATAAACCGTTCCATAAATCAACACTCCCCCGATTATGGTCAACACAACCGCAGTCTTAGTAAGAATGAGTGAGTGATGCAATAAAATAGGCAAGTAGAATCCCGTCACCAATAACGCCGCAGACAAGAACATTCCAAACTCTTTGATGACCAGCGTCTGCGACGTTGTATGAGGATCGAAATTGAAGTCGTAGTCGCTCAGATTGAACGCTGTCCGGGTGATAATCACCGGCAAGTACGCAACAGCAAAGATGATTCCGTCCACGATCGGAAACCAATTGCCGTAGACACCGGCGAGTACCACCAACAAAAAGCCCACGGAGAGCACCACTGAGAGTCCGATGATTTTGTTTAGCGGGTTTTTCTTAAAATCTAGTGTGGAATTCATTGGATGGTTGGGAAGAAGGGTGGATACACTTTAAGGTGGAGTGGAGGTCACGTGTAGATTCAAATAGGATAGAGGCTTGGGGATATTGTGATGATGAGAAGTGGTGAAAAAAGAGAAGGTAAACTTTGGAATTGGTCAGGTGGTGATTTATGAAAGTTTTTGTGAAAATCAACTAGGTAG
This sequence comes from Sungouiella intermedia, assembly GCA_900106115.1. Lineage (NCBI taxonomy): Eukaryota > Fungi > Ascomycota > Pichiomycetes > Serinales > Metschnikowiaceae > Sungouiella > Sungouiella intermedia. The sequence goes on along the minus strand of LT635756.1, from coordinate 2,518,823 downwards.
TCTAAATGGTTTAACTGATTTAGGAGAGAAAGGTTACTCAATATAGTTGGTTGATGAAGGAGTAAAGTAACTATGGTTGCGAATATTGGTAGGAAATCTAAGGAGATTGAAACGCTTACCAGAACATGAGATTTCAAGATTTGAGAGGATATAAATTTACAGGTAAAGAATTTAGCCCTACAGGGCATTATTGAAACGTTGTAAGAGACATTAGCTCGTATGACTGTTCATTCAGAATCACTCTGACGTTTATTTGGTCATTACATCATCAGCAACTTATTCGTTTCAATTTGGTTTTGGTGCCAATGAATTTCTTTTCACCGAAAATTGGTTTACTTGTGTTCACTGAATAACTTGTAGCATCCAGTTTATGTACACCAGTTACCCTCATTTTTAATTTTTTATCAAATATGAAAGGTGCCCATGGATCAAAACTTCCTTGCTATAATGTTAACCACCATGCTTATTTTCTGCTGGTTCTGGTTATTCTACAGACATGTTTCAGCCATTACCAATTAGAGAATCAACAGACCATGATTCAGCAACCTCCTTAACAAAGGTATTGTGGCATCCTAATTAGGCAAGTAGATCAATCACGAAATAAAAAAAGAAGTTGTGGTAAGCAGTATAAAACCTACTATTTCTCCTAGTTTAACGGCGCATCACTTAACATGGCCGCTCAAACTCCCCAAAACAAGACTACTGCTCCACCAAAGGACAACGCAAGCTTAAACAGGACGTATGAAAGAGGGATCGTTCCTTTCGGATGTATTCTCGGATAATTCAGGATTCAAATACGAATAATTGTTATTTTTTCTAGTGCAGTTCTATTTCAATAGTTTTCTAATGCAATTGTTCAATACCTGGTGATATGTAGATTTTGTAATCATATTCTCAACTGATTCGAAAGGAGATATTAGACACTTTCCAACGTTGTATTTTCTGAATTTGACACTTATTCTGATACTGGTATTAATCGAGATTGATTTCTAGACATTTTCTGATGTTCCGATTTTAATTGAACCAGGTGAAGAATTTTTAGCAACATTCATTAACTTCCTAATTATGTATGGTCAATCAGGATAATACTGCGAAACTCCAAACTAACATAACCAAGTAGAAATCCCATTATCTTTACAAATTAATATTAATAATAATCCCATTTTCTTTCAATAACCACACCACCATATCTGCAAAATTGCCACATTCTCTATCATTCCTCTTCCCTTTCCACCATACCAGTTCCATTTCCTCCAACTCCTCATATCTAATCAGTAGTGCACAAATCTCCACCAACTCACCTTCTTTATGTCCTTTAACGAATTAGTCCACCCAAAGGTGTTGGCACCGGCCTCTGGTGATATCGTTCTGCCTCCAGGGTTTGGAGGTGGGCCAAGCACAGGGTCTACGAAATCCAAAAAAGCCGAACCGGTCAAGAAGCCTTCGGAAACCGAAATGGATCAACTCAAGGTCAAGAAAGCTTGGGAAATAGCCACCAGCCCCGCCAAAAGCATCCCCATGAACTTGATCATGAGTTATATGACAGGAAACTCTTTACAGATGATCCCTATAATGATGACTTTGATGCTCTTATGGAATCCTATAAGGGCCATTTTCACTGAGACAGGTGCTGCATTCCAAGACTTAACAAACGACCGAATTGCCAACGAATTGCTTTTGCCTAAGGTTGTTTTCATTCTATGTCATTTGGCCAACACGGGAATTGGCGTGTGGAAGTTAAATAAGATGGGTTTAGTACCCAATAGCGAGGCTGATTGGTTGGCCTGGAAGGATGCAGTCAAGGTAGTGGAACGGTTAGTGTATTCCGGCAATTAACGTTTAATAACGAATGCATTGGTAACCATTGTATTTTGTAGCTATGTATGGATTCTATCTTACTTTGCCTCGGAAGACGCTGCCACTCGGGACATGCTGGCCCCACCCATGTCTTTCTCGAAAATCTGTTGCAAGTTGAACTTCTCGTAACGAAGATAGTCATCTACTACACTCATGCCGATATTATTCTTGTAGCATTCAACCATGATCAACTTGTCGTACTTCTTCAAGTCCACCTTGTGGCCATGGTCTCTGCCCACACAATTGGCAATAGTCTTGATAATATCGTCCTTTTCAAGAGTGTTGAAGTTTCTTCTAGTGACTTGAATGGCAAAAGTTACTGGTTTCTGGTTATCGGCATGGAAATGTGGCTTTAACACCTTTTCAGCGAGTTTCACCAACTCTTCCATCGACGCAGACACTGAATATGAGATTGGAGTCAACTTCTGTGTATACCGCGTGTTCTTGGACTTACTGGCGGCTGACTCCTCACACAATCTATGTACGAGTTCAGCTGGATCTACCGGTTTCTTTGTTTTGATGAAAACTAGGCACTCACACCCTAGATCCATAGGCTGGAGAATAGACTTGGTAGACTTTTTATCTTTTTTGGACTCGTTCAACTCGGCCAATTCCTGTTTGATTTTCTCTTCCACAGACAATTCTTCTTTCTTCTCTTCATCTTTCTTCTGCTCCTCTTCGTCATCCTCTACCTTGTCTTCCCATCCTGGATACCACTGGTCGATTTTCTCGGAAAAGAGGTTCATCAACTCTTTACGGCATCCCTGTTCTCTGCCTCTATTGCAAGTGGCATAAACTCCTGAAGTGTTTGGATCAATAAAACCACTGACCTTGTACTTTTTGTTTCTGTTTCCGCCAGACTCTGCTTTTCTTTTTCCCATGATGGAGATGACTTTTCACTTAGATGCGTACTGTATGAGTAGTAAAGATGAGATGGATGGTGAAGATAAGATGGAAAAGAATATGAAAATGACAGATATTAGAGATGGAATTTGATGAAAATTCTCCTGATGTTCAATTTCGAATTTTTGAATGTTAACATCCATATGTAAATCATGAATGTCTGACTGAGTGGATGCTACACTCAGTAATTTGATCTTTATGATATTCTATCGACCGATCTATTATATTGTAAAGCCAATGTTACTTACATAGTTAGTTTCCTTCAACTCCACTTTTTAACTGCCTATTTAATCGTTGCAGATCACTTTTTTGTTTTATCTAATATGTAACCAGATTTGCTCAACTACGTGATCTCAGTAACCATTGGATCTCATCATTGTGAAGTGCTAAGGCGTTTCTACCACTAAACGCCATCAAAACTTTGAAATACATTTCTTATGTCCTTCTCTAATCATCAACATCATCTCTTCCCTGTCATCGAACTACCATCACGTTCCCGTACGTTTTGCAACCAAATCACCTTCTCCTGTATGATCATCTCCACAATCCAACTCCAACTACTACTGTTCTCATGAACTTGTGGGAATTGCCCACAGATATCCTTGACTTGGTACTTATACATCTCTCCATAGAAGATTATGTACATCTACTACAAACATGCAATAGACTTCGACGTGTGCTCGATAACAAACATCTGTACCTGATACTTTGGAAAGCCAGCTTTGCCAGCACCTTGGAAGCCTATGAGTTTCCATACGAAGATCTACAGACAGAAACAAGCATTGACAAGCTATATTCTTCCATCAAGGAACTTGAAGCTATCCTCATTCGTATCCAGAAGTCTTTGGAAGGACTTGGAGATGATGTAAAGCCAGAAACTTCTACTAAGATAGACAATCTACTTAACTTTGTCTTCTCAGAACTTGCCATCGACGAGTCTCTCTTTGTTCCGATCGTCTACTTGGCCGACAAGTACCGGAAAGAATTCCATCGGGCCACCGAAAACACCACAGGTTCCTACAACATCTCGCATATGTGTTGGACCAGGCAACTTTTGCAACTTCAGAACGTCAACATGGCGGTGAAGTTTCTTCAGAACTCGCAGCCAGAGCATGGGACCGACTTTGAAAAGTTTTTGTTTGAAATGAGCCGGTTCGACTTTGGCTTTCCCGAGCTTTCAAAGGTCAGAATCGCACAGATTAAGAAATTGAAGCAACGTGCTCGCTCCATGATTCCCATTCCAAATGGGAAGTTGATGTTTGCCAATGAACACCATTTCCTAAGATTTGTGGGCTCATTAGCGAACAGATTGTCGGGGCTTATTGAGCGTCGTCCACATCGAAATTCCACAGACCAATCAACCGGATTGAATGTTCTCCGAGAGTACCATGGTCAGAACGCCGAACCTACAATCTTGCGTGTGGCCATCATCTCAAAAATCTTGCAGGAGGAGGTATTTGAAAAGCATAGTTTTCAGATTGGCTCGGAAATCCACACGTTCACACCCAAACTTTCACAGCATTTGATCATGTTTGGAAAGTACAGACTTCGAATTAGGACAAACACTACAGGTTTCGTTGCTGAAAACGGACCACTGGCCAACCCAGCCGAGGAGAGAATCTTGACAATGGGATTGGATTATGGCAAGGCTTTGGCGTTGTGTACTACCTTCAAGACTCCATTCAACAATCTCGACGAGTACATGGATAACATCATGTATTCAGAGGTGGCCGAAATCAATGTTGACAAAGATTACTGGTTGAACTCACTAAAGTTTATGGAAACGCTTTTGAGCGACAATACTGTGGATCTCAATGGACTCGTCGAAAATGACTTGGTCTTTTTCGTAGGAATGGCTCGCCGTCGCCAACCATTGAACTTTCAATGGACAAGATACATCATGGACAAGCTGACACTGGGACATGAAACACATCAATTTAGCAGGTTCGAGGAGCAAGGACTAATTGCATTTGACGATAGAGGCGATAAATACGGAGTCATTGTAGACATTTGTACGGACACCGAACATCCTACATTTCTTGCTTACACACATAATGGAAAGCTTCTGACATTTGATGCATCGGACATCGAGCTTTTACACCACATCTCCCCCAAAGCATTACAGGGATTTCTAACGTCGCAGGGCTTCAATTTCATGGGCATGTTCTACTTGACCGAAATGAGAATTGATAATGGAGAGTACAGGCTCTTGCAGGCGGATAGTCAGAAAGAAGTATAATTGGAGCAAGCAAATCCGACTAAAAGTCGATTCAGAAGGTTTACTTGTGCCCATACTTGGAAATGATGACCAGTCCGAATTAATCGAAATGTGGAGAAATGAGATCTAAGTTGAAGTGTACAGTGTGTTCTGCCAGACTTGATAGCTGGAAAAAAGGAAAACACAATAAACCTCCACACTTTCAATTCCAAGAATTGGCCAATCACAGCTTATATTACATACCATGACAATTACAAACTAATGAATTAATTATTAATAACAGATCTTGACTCTCCTTCGAATGCTCTGAACCAACTTTTCCAATGTACACTACCAACTATTAGTCTTAGGTTGCGATCATATCTAGAATCTCAAAAAATTATACTCTTCGCTATGCTAAGAACTTCTCGAAGCTTCAAGCTACATAGAAACTTACTAAGAGCTGTCACGGCCCGTCGCTTCCGCCACAATGTCATTGGAATCGACTTGGGAACCACAAACTCTGCAGTGGCAGTGGTTGAAGGTCAAGAGGCCCGAATTCTTGAGAATGAAGAAGGTGGACGTACCACGCCTTCCGTGGTTGCATTTGCAAAGGACTCCAAGACGTTAGTGGGTCTTGCTGCCAAACGTCAGGCGTTAGTGAATTCCAAAAATACTTTTTTCGCCACGAAAAGACTCATGGGCCGGAGATTCTCTGATGAAGAAGTTCAAAGAGATATTCTCAACGTGCCTTATTCGATTGTGGAGAACGATAACGGAGACGCATGGGTGCAGACTGTTGATGGCCATAAGTACTCGCCCGCTCAAATCGGAGGCTACATACTCGAGAAAATGAAGCAGATCGCCGACTCGCATCTACCTAGTAAGATCGAGCATGCAGTGGTGACAGTGCCCGCCTATTTCAATGATTCCCAGCGTCAAGCCACCAAGAATGCGGGAAAATTCGCAGGCTTGAACGTTTTGAGAGTCATAAACGAGCCTACAGCTGCTGCATTGGCTTACGGTATCGATAAAAAGCAGAGCGACGGAGTGGTGGCAGTATTTGATTTCGGAGGCGGAACATTCGACATCTCCATTCTTGAAATCGAAGACTGCGTGTTTGAGGTACGTGCAACCAACGGAAACACCCATCTTGGAGGCGAGGATTTCGACATTTTGCTCTTGAGACATATCATTGAAGACTTCAAGAGAAAGACAGGCATCGACCTCTCGGACAACAGATTAGCAGTTCAGCGAATCAGAGAAGCTGCCGAAAAGTGTAAGATCGAGCTTTCTCATGTCAAGGAGACGGAAATCAACATCCCGTTCATTGTGGACGATAAGCATATTAAGATGGTTCTCACAGAAGATGAACTAGACAATATGACGCTTCATTTGATCAACAAGACCATTGATCCTGTCAAGAGATGCATCCGTGATGCTGAATTGTCCATCAAAGATATCGACGAGGTGATATTGGTGGGCGGAATGACAAGAATGCCCAAGATTAGGAAGACTGTGGAAGATTTATTCAAGAAAAAGCCGAATACTAGCGTGAACCCAGACGAGGCTGTTGCGCTCGGTGCTGCTATCCAAGGAGCCGTTCTATCTGGCCAGATCAAGGATGTTGTTCTTCTTGACGTGACTCCTTTGACGTTGGGTATCGAAACATACGGAGGTATTTTCAGTCCACTTCTTCCCAGAAATACACCTGTTCCAGTCAAAAAGGAGCAGGTGTTCTCGACTGCAGTAGATGGCCAGACTGGTGTGGAGGTTCGTGTTTACCAAGGAGAAAGACCTATGGTCAAAGATAACAAGTTAATTGCCAACTTCAAGTTGGCTAACATTCCTTACGGAGCAAAGGGCACACCACAGATTGCCGTTTCTTTTGACATTGACGCAGATGGTATCATCAATGTCTCTGCAACAGATAAGACACCATACCCAAAAGATTCTCCTCATTATGGTAAGCCAAACACCGTTTCTGTCCAAGTCTCCGGCCAGACAGGCATTTCAGAGCAAGAGATCAAGGAGATCTTGGAGAAGAGCGCCTCCAACAAGGAGAAGGATGCTGAGTATAAGAAACACGTGGAGAACGCCACCAGAGTGGATATTCTATGTTCAGATGCAGAGAATGCAGTTCTACAATTTGGAGAATTGATGGAAGAAAGTGAGAAGAACGAAATTAACAAACTCATCAACCAATTGAAGTCTAAGGTTGAAGATGTGAGAGAAAAGGGCATTTTGCACAATGTGGCTCAAATGACAGAAGAAGTAAACCGCCTCCAGGCTACTTGCATGAGTGCTATTCAGAAGGTTGCAATTAAGCAGAAACAGTCGACAGACGCATAATAATGGTGTATGACTACATGTACATAGTAACGCGGAGTTCGTAGCTCAAAGATGTATTCTAGACTAATCGGTGTCCATTCTGTCAGGTTCACCTTCGGCAGGCGCCTCGTCGGCTTGCTGATTGGCACCTTCTGCCTGTGTAGTTTCCTCCTCGGGCTTTTCCTCTTCTTCATCGTCGTCGTTGTTGTTTCTAGCATTAGTAGTGGAGTCGAGCTTGCTCAACCAAGGCTGCACATCCTCATCGTCATAAACTATGAAATCCTGGTCCTTGCCCACGATACTGATGGAGGTGTTCTTAACAGTCAATTCCATGTCTTGAGACAATGTGTCTCTCAATGCATTTAAACCATGAACGATGAGGTCCTCTGTCAGAGTGCACTTGCGGATGTCATCCAAGTTGCGCTCTAAGTATGTTCTGGCGGCCTGTGATCTTGCACCAATGGCTGTACCAAAATACTCCAACACCGATCCAGAGGGTTGGAACTCGTACAAATGAGCACCAGTTTCGTCCCATCCGGCCACTAACAATCCCACACCGTAAGGTCTAGAGCCATACAGCTGTGTGTTTTCCTGTGCCTTGTCGGCAATCGACAAGGCCGCCTTGCTGGTCAGTATTGGTCTGTTGAAGACAAGTCTGGAGTTCATAGCAAGTTTTCTTAAGTAGTTCGACAAAACACGCGCATCTGGCGCCAATCCAGCCAATGCTATTCCCATATGGTCATCAACTTTGATGATTTTCTTCTGGTAACTTCCGAGTTCCTCGGCGTTTCTCTTCAATGCCACCAACACTACATGCGTGGACGAGGCAATTCCGACGGCGGCAGATCCCTGCTTGATAGCTTCAAGGGCATATTCCACCTGGAAAAGTCGTCCGGTCGGCGAGTATGTGACGGAGTCGTTATCGTAGTTGTTTCTGAACATGGTGGTCAAGCTATTGGAATTGTTGGAGGAGTTGCCACATTAAAGCGAGAGTATTGTGCAGGATGTTATCACGGATGAATAATTTTAAATCATGACTGTTGGTTTGAATAGTCAGATGTGGAGTAGGAGATATTGGGATTATTACCATTGATAATTTTGTGACCATCGTGGGTTTCTCGGTTTTGCGGTGCTTGTTTGGGTTGCTCGCTTGTCTTCTTTATTGGTTCCTTCTGGTTTCGTTTCTTTATAATCTTGATACTGTTAGGCTTTAGTAACCAGTAAACTTCCAATATCGTTAGTTTTCATATGCAAAATAGAACAGTAGCCAATTTATGACTTTATTTTTCTTCACATTTTTTCCACATCTGAATTACGATGGTCTTCCTGGATGAATCAACATGGAGCCCAAACTTGATCAAAACATCCGTACACCCATCATATAATTCATGCTCAAAGTATTATTCTCTTTTGATACCCATGCTTAAATCTCTCTCCCGTCTACCCCCAAGAGTGCCTGCTCGATGCTACTCTATAAAGTTTTCCGAGAACTTCGATGGTCAACTGCCTGAACCAAGAAAGCCCACATTGCGTGACTTCAGATATCCACTCTTCCACACCTTTCTTCTAGCATCCACCACATTCATGGCTCTAAACACGTTATGGTACTCCTTGGAGTACGAGCAGGTAGAGCTGCTGCTCATCGAAAGATCAAAGCAGCTCGAGGCTGAAATGCAGCAGGCTTTGAGTGAGGCTCGTGAAGATATCCAGAAAACATCTAAATCGTGGACGTCCAAGCTTATGTTCTGGAAAAAATCCACCTAAGTCTCCTTTCCAAACTTACTCCACTTCGCAAACTTAGCAGCTGATCCACTAAGAATGGATCCTCCACGGTCGAGTCCTCCCATTGAGTTGTTGGGGCCATCTACCTCGTAAATAGACGCATTGTCCGCATTCAATGGGTCTTCTTCCACTTGCATCTTCATTATGAGTTTCATTGCGTCCTCATACTTCAATCTGTCGAATCTTCTCATTCTGAAAGTTGAGTTCTTCATGAATTCATCATAGTTATTCAACAACAATAAATCAATGCTCTGTCTGAGCTCAGCAAACGTAGACTGTAATGCAACAGATCCACTTTGCTCATCACCACTATCACTGGCCAATTTGGCCATGGATGATTCAAGATGTCTCACATCCAAATCAAAGTTCTCCACGGCAATTCGGTTGAGCCGTGGAGCATCATATAGGAGATTCAAAAGATACTCGGAAATGAAGTCAAAACTTCTGAATAAGCCCAAGGTGCGGAATGAAGATGGTAAGTTCGAGAAGATTGAGTTGAACAAATTCTCCAAGAAAAGCGAGAAGTCAAGAATGAAGAAATTAGGATCGTTATTTCTTGCTTCAGGCAACCAGTTATCGTATTCCAACATATCCAATAATGAGTTGACTTTCTCGTCCACCATCTTGAAAATGGCGTCCTCAGAAAACTTCCTCACATTGGTGAACAATTCAATAGCTTTTAACTTGAATGTAGAGTTCGTGTCAATGTTGATGATACCGATTCCGTTATAAGCACGCAACCTGCGGTCAATTAACTTACCCATCTCATACAAACTGAAGAGATAGTATTCCAAATTCGTGTAGCTTTGGGCGATGATTTCTTTGTTGTTGGAATTTTTGCTGATGAATTCCTTGATATCATTACAAATACCCACACCAGGCTCATCACCGAGAACCCTTTCAAAGATATCGTTGACGATAATACGATTAAGCTCAGTCATATCATAGTTGTAGTGTCGACTGGTGAAATCTATAATATCTTGCAAAAGTGTTCTCACTCCCAAACAGTAATGGACGTAATCTTCACTGAACGGGAAGGAAATAGGCAATGAGCGGATGTTTTTGGGAGCAAAGCTGGCATCCTTCTTGTACCAGCAGATCTTCATAACGCTGTCATAATCGTTTTTGGCGGTAACAACTAGAGGCATATAATGATCAGACTGGATAGACTCCAAGAACTCAAGTCTGAAGTGCTGGATCAAAATTGGACAGAAGTGGTCTTTGAAGATCAACATCAAGATCTCGTAAAGGTCAGTAATCTTGTACTGGCTATTCTCCATAACCTGTAGGAAGTTGCCAATCAAGTCCTTGAAGTCTGCCAAGGCACCCAAATCATCAAGGCCCCACTTTGATCTTTCCAAAAAGTGCAAAAGGACAGGCTTGAGTTTAATTGCAAAAGATTCCCACAAGTCATCTGATGTAGCATTGGTTCGGAGTTCAAACTTCGTTCTCGTATTCAATTGCTTGTCTACAACAAAGAATGCGGCAATCTTCTGTAAGTACACCTCCAAGCTGATAAGATCAGGGAATGACACGATAGGCTCATGGTACAATGTCAGTTTCTCGTTGGTGCTTGACGACAATGTGATTGGATAGATAATTCTTTGATATTTCTTCATCCACTCCTTATGGTATGCACCAGTGAGAACTGACATTTCCCCTAAGGACTGGTACACCAAAATACAGTCGTAGATAGGCCCGAGTTGAATGGCAAGAGTTTTAGACTCAAAGAGATCAAGATAGAACGAAGGGTCTCTCATGGATTGTTCAATGGGCGAATTAAGTCGATGAGGCAATAAGGCTGGATTGGCAGGATCGCTTCGGAGCTTCTCCCAGTTATCCTGCAACTGGACGAGATTCTGGAAGATCGTGTCACCAATGATTTCAATTTTACGTTCGATCTGTGTAGATAAAGTCTTGCATAAATTGTCAAATGATTCTCTCTGGATCATACTCGTCAAATGTGGAATGGAATCGTGGATTTTGACGGAAAAACTGAAGTCCTTAACCTTGGCCAAATGAATCGATGTGAGTTCATCAATGAGCTTGAGTGCACTGAAATACTTGTTTTGGTTTATCCAATCGTGGATCTTGTTGGCGATCTCAAGAACCTGGTTACAGAGATTCAAGACCACTATGGTATCGTTGATGCGTCTTTCTGTATCCTTGCATTTGATGAGCGCTTTTTTCTTGGAAATAAGCTCATACACCGACTTATTGAGTACGTCGTTCACCTGAACCAAGCTTCTGTTGAGATCTTCCGATTGCCGGGAAACCTCATCAATGGTATCAATACATGTGTTAATGTCATGGGCGGAATTCAAGGATAACTCATTCAATTCCGTATCCTTACCCTTCACTATACCATTGAGCTTCGAGATGAAGTCGGCCAATGCATTTGCCTTTAGCGCATCTGTAATAATTGGCGCCAAACTATCGAGGTAATCTTCCGAGTTCAAGGACGTTTGAAAAACGTCGGCATCGCGAATAAAAAGATTCTCAAGTTGGACAGTATCAACAATGTCGTTTTCCTTGCCATTTGCTTCTCCATTGCCGTTCGTGCCGTTGGCCTCTACACGTATGGGAGCCATGGTGGAGAAGAAGCAGTTGGTTGTTGAAGTTTGTATGGATATATGGTGTGCAGGATATATCCATCATAAACATTTACACTGTAGGAGATCAAAAGGAGAATACGAAGAGTTCTAGAGATTATAAGAAAATTAGGAACGAAAGTAATAAAGTAGTGTTTTTCGAAAAGATAATTTAAGAAGGTGTATCCCATTTTCGTAGACTTGTCACTTAGAGTATTCTTCACGTGACCATAACAACTATACCAGTTTAAACCACCACTACTGGAAACCACCACCATGGCACCAAACAATGTATTGGTTGTAGGTGCTCCCAAATCGGGAAAAATCCGTCTAGCGCAGCATATTTCTGGTGACTACGATACCCATACCATTCAGATCGACTCGCATAGTGGACTAATATACACATTTGATTTGACTACCAAGTACTTCAACGTCAATCTCAACATTTTAATTGAAGAGTTTCCAGATGATCGCAGTGACGTGGAAAAGGATACTGTTATTTGTTTGGAAGAATGGACCAGTGAGTTCTCCAGTGACGAATTTGTAGAGTTACGTGAAGCTTTAGATGGGTTGGTATATACATTTACTATGGAGGAGTTGGACATGGAAAAATTCGAGAAGCAGCTTGAATTTATCGGGAAAATTAAAGAACTAATAGGTGAAGAAGCGTTTTTTGTGGTTGCTGGGGCAGCAGGTGGCGAGGTAGAATCTCTGATAGTAGAGGAAATCGAAGATCAAGTAATTGCCAATGGATTTGAGTTTGTCAATCTACAAGAAAGTGGAATGAACGAGTACAGGGAGAAGGTTGGAAAAGATCGTCTAATGGAGATTTTCGAAACACACGACTGGTCCAACATGGAGAAGACAGTTCAGCCGGAAGAGTATACTTCCCATAAGAAAGAAAAGATGCCTGAGATGGCCAAGGGACTTTTGGAGGTTGAAGACGCGGATGACCCGGATTTTGACCTCGAACGTATGTTGCAAAAATTGCGAGTTGATAAGGAGAAGGTTCGGGCATTAGATGATAAGGAGAAGAAGGACTATGTGGATAAACTAGTGGAGGAATACCTTGAGTATTTCTAGGAGATGATATAATGATGTGGTATTCCGATGATTTTAGCATGATCTTCCAACATGAAATTCCAATATGAAATTGCAACATGGTATTGTGAAGAGTTCTTCTACCCTCTATCTTCTATAATTTCGAGGTGACTGGATCAGGATACGAAACAGTGTATCCAGGCTCAAAGTAACACTCCTGACAATCTTCGTCTGCAACGCCATTTTCATGGATGAAAACTGCAAAATCTATATATGGGATGGTCTCATCGATGACCACCATGGGTGCATGCCATGTTCCTGCTCCGTAGGTGACGGATTGGTTACCTTTGCAGATAAATGCCTTGACCAGCGATGGGTCTGGCAATTTCTGGGACGTTGACTCGTCTGTAGATGCCACAATCACCAAAAATGACACTTTCTCCAAGTTCTGGCCCATGGGAATAAATGTTTGTGTGGAAAATGGATGTCTCTCGAGCACTTTGGACGTATAGGACTTCGAGCTGACAGAAGTTGGTGCAATCAAATGTTTTGGAGCCGAGCATCTGAAAATGTTCCAGTTCGCTGTTGCAGGTTTCCTACTGGGACAGCTGGCATAATTGTTCACGATTGGAGCCACTTTATGGATCTTCACAGCTGTTCCATAGTTTGCTCCAGAAGAGGCTACGGTCTTGATCTGGTGATCGGCACTGATGACTCCACCGTATGGATGAAACGATTCCGGAGTTAGCGGCTGGGCGACCACAGTGCCAAATTGGGAAGTTGTGAATGTTTTAAGAGGCATTTAGGGGGATTCTTGGATGACTAAGTTGAGTATCGATGGTGAAACTTTCAGTATCGGGCATATCCGGTGTCCTGCAGGAGATCACTGATAAGCAGGTTAGGTGTATTGTGATCTGGGGGAAGGAAAATTGGTAAATTAAATGAATTTCTGAATATTGTTTTGATTAAATTGTTGGATAAAATAAGAACTTGTGGGGTTCATTTCTGGATGTGAGTTTGTGTTGTAATCAATACATGCTCTATTTAAAGTGGATCTCCATAGCGAATAGGATAACTAATTAGATAAAGGATAAAATGGAAGTAACGATTGAAAGTATATATTGTTTATTGGAATTGAAAATAGATATTGAGATTATTAGACCCCATTAATGATTCCTCACGTATAGATCTTCACGTATGTAGTCAAGATACTTTTTGAATCATTTGGGTGCAAATCTCACATCACCAGTACTTCTACCTTCCACACATCATGGATGGTTTTATGGTTGGGAATGATCATTTCTGTGGTGCAAGTCCTCACAAATTATATTTTATAATACTTTAAATAGGAATTCGATCTCTCAATCGATCTAATATGTATTCATACCACTGAACCAGTTAGTGATGAAATTAAGTGATTAACACTAACAATTTCCAGCACATGAATAAGGGTTAAAATCGGTGGGGATACTCTACTACCACTCATAATAAATGCCTAAGAGCTATAAGCACTCAGAACCCTTTCAACAATTCCAATTTGTGAATTTCCAACCATACTGGCCACCTATAGCAATCTACCTCAACGTAATAACAATGAGCACCACTCAAATGTTTTCCACCAGAACGGAGAAAGAAAAAAAATAAAGAAAAAGCCACCTAAATAAACTAACACCAACAAAAGGTTTTCGGTTCTTCTATATCTCCCTTTAATTCACCTTATCCTCCACCCTACCTTCTTCATTTCCGCCGTCTCTACCCCAGACATCCGTGCACCTCTCGCCATTATAAACCTCGCCTTCTACAATACTCAAAACCAACTATCATGCCCCAACGTCTAAAACTCCCTGTGGGCGGCATAAAGTCCTCGGACAACCACGAAGATGATGATGCAGCTACTGTCATTGGTGATGGTGATCCGGCAGTCATGATGTACATGCCCGAGGAAGGAAGCTTCTACGATGAATCGTCTACGCTTTTCGAAGGATCGTCAGGATCCAGAGCCTCTAACTTCAAAAAACAGAGACAGGCCAGTGTCAGCACGCCTGCCTTCAAGGCTTCCATGAAGCAACTCCACTATAACGAAAACCGTGTAGCGTTAGATCGCTCCATCAACCAGACCATTGAGTTGCTATACGAATTGTCTGATGAGAACAAACAGAGACCGGTGTTTTTTCCTACTGAAAGTACTGAATCGGAAAACGTTTTGTTGAACTCTCCCAGAGCTCACTTGGCTTTGGTGCGCAGAAACACCGACCTTGCCTCCAAAACGGTGGCCAAAGCCAAGATGGGATATTTGGGCCCAGACGGTGATGACCGTGATGATGACGACGACTTTGGCGTAACCACCGCTGACTTTAAGGTTTTGAAACTCAATTTGAAGATGGGTCATGACAGCAAGGTCATCTCCTCCTTGGATAAGAAGTCTGTATCAGGACTTTTTGAACAGAAGTTGACTCAGCAAGTCAAGTACCTTTTGAATTTGAAGGATCGTGTGGACGATACTTCCTCCAAAGTTTTTGTCACTGGAGATTTGAACGCAGGAAAGTCCACTTTCTGTAATGCGTTACTT
Source organism: Sungouiella intermedia (assembly GCA_900106115.1). Lineage (NCBI taxonomy): Eukaryota > Fungi > Ascomycota > Pichiomycetes > Serinales > Metschnikowiaceae > Sungouiella > Sungouiella intermedia. Next base: position 2,503,552 of record LT635756.1, on the reverse strand, counting down.
AAAAGAAAGTTGCTACCTGAAGACCAGCAACCATGTACATCGGTGTTCTGTGAAGTTATCGATGCTAAGGGAGAAAACAATGGCATTGAGGAAGTGCATGCGGTGACTATCGGCAGTGACTATGACCAAAGAGACAAGTCCACTTACGAAACCCACTCCCTTAAAGAGCTTGAGGATTTAGTCTACGAATGTGACAAGTACAGTCTCTTGAAAGTGTACGTGTTGGAATACAGAACGGCTGATGAGAGCTTGTTGGGCAATGGTGTCATTGACATCAAGTTGATCGATGCTCCGGGCTTGAACATGGACTCTTACCAGACTACTCAAGTGTTTTCAAGACAAGAGGAGATTGACTTGGTAGTATTTGTTGTCAACTCAGAGAACCATTTTACTTTGTCTGCCAAAGAGTTCATTGCTGCTGCGGCAGCTGAAAAGCGTTATGTCTTCATTGTTGTCAACAAGTTTGACAATATTCGTGACAAGAATAAGTGCATGAACAAGATCTTGGATCAGGTTAAGAGCTTGTCTCCAGACACCTACAAGGATGCAAAGGACTTTGTGCACTTTGTGAGCTCGTCGGATGCATTATCCGAATTTCCCGACGGTGGAGACGGTCCAGGTGATGATGATGGCCCAGGTGATAACGAGCCTCATTATGCGGACCCCAATTTTGATAACTTGGAAGCTTCGCTCCGGAAGTTCATTCTTGATAAAAGATCCATTTCCAAGCTCCTTCCTGCAAAGAATTATCTTTTGAACTTGTTGGGAGACTTGAAAACGTTGTCTGAGATCAATGAGAAGATTTATCTCAAGGAAGCAGAAAGTAAAAATAAAACCTTGAAAGACACCATCACTCCAAAGTATGATCTGATGGTTCAAAACTCTCTTCGTGTTAATGATAATATCAACAAATTGATGGAGAAAACATGCTCCCAAGTCTATGATGCTACGAGAAGGGAGATTTTGAGTACGGTTGAGAATTTCGGATCCTCTCAAATTGTTCCTTACCTGGGATTCCAATACGCATATGAGTATGCCAAGGAAACTCAGAGACGAATGATTGAAACCATTATGTCTTCCGTTCAAAAGAGTGAAGAGAATGCCCGTGTTGTTACGGGTAACACAGTGCAAGAGATCATTACCTTTGGACAGCTGACATTGGGAGATGAATTCCTAGCGGACAAAAAGTTCAAGTCTGACTTGATGTTCACAAGACGTCGTGATACAATTAAAAAACAATTGAACGATCTGATCGAAGTTACCGACTTCTTTGATCCATCTATTGATTCTGTTTTGATGTGGTTGGGTGTTCCTCAGGAATTTATTTCTTCCTCGAGGGAGCTGGTCCAGTACTTTTCTCCGGTCCTGGTTCTCTCTTCTGTCCCAACTTCAGTCGCTTCTCTCAAGAGACTGTTGCCTACTCAACTCACTTTGCACACACTTTATTCATCCACGAAGTTGATCACCACTGGTGCGTTGATTCGCAAGGCTTATACATTCTCTAGTGTTCTCAAGCCTTCTGTGATCAAACACACCGTTGTCCCAATTCTTCTTGGTGTTGGAGGATTTGCTATCTTCTACCTCATCAATGATATTCCAAATGCCTACCCTAGAAAGCAGGCTAGAAGGTTGAAAAAGCAGGTTATCGAATTGGATTATGCCCATGTGAATGCAGACCGTATCTCTAAAGAGTGCAGACTGGTTTTGAACTTCCCTGCAAGACAGGTGATGAACAACTTCCAAACTAGCATTGACAAGAGAAGCGGCGAGAAGGAAAAGCTAGAGAAAGAGATCAAGAATGCAGAAATTAGTAGTGGCTACTTTCTGCAAATGTTGGCCAAGGTTAGCAACCAACAGAACGCAGTGGAAAATATCGATTTGGAAAGCATCTACGTTGTGGATTAAACGGGTGCCTTGTATTCCTAAACTTTTGGAACTTGTATATATGATAACTTGCACTATAATTGAGGCTTCGTAGACCTTCTTTTCGTATACATCAAAGCCAGTGTGCCCACAAGCGTGAATGCGCTTAACAACACCCCAAGCTGGAAGGCGCCCTTGTAACAATCATTGCCATTGAAACATTGGCCAGACTCGTTGGACTGGCTGTCGTAGATTATTCCAAAGTATTTGTCTAATGTGAACAAGATCACCAATGGACCGGAACAAATGAGACCCCAAGCTGTCGTGAAGGACTTAACACCAAAACTGTCGGCAATGATTGCAGGGTAGGTGCCATTCAAAAGACCGTAACCACAACCCAGAAGTAGTGAGATGATGGTGATGGTATGGATGCTATTAGTCAGGATAAGTAGTAACTGTCCTGTGCATATCAAGAAAATAGTGCCTAACACCACCCACTGTCTCTGGGCATTAAGCCTTTTATAAAGATAATCAGACAGAACACCAGCAATGACTCTTCCGCAAAACTGAGCAATAGAAATTGTAGACACTTGCACGGCCTGGAGGGACGCTGGAGAACCGTCAGCAGTGTTGTGGTAGTTAAACTGTGCGGTGACAATAAATCCCACTGTGTAGATGTACATCTGGCCCATTCCACTGCAGAGACTGACAATGCAGTAATGAGCCAAGTATGTTCTGTTGGAGACAAGTGACTTGATTGTGTTCCACGCACTTTCTGGTTTGGGATCGGATACTTCTTGGAGTGTCGAAGTAGAAGGGCTCGTTAACACGGGAGAAGATTCTGCCAGTCTGGATCCACCATCTTGGGAGGCAGCAAATTGCAGATTCATGGAGGACATCGAAGTCAGGTTCTTCATTCGCTGGTCACTTGGAGTTGCAATGAATGGAGTTTGATCTTTTGTCAACAGCGACATTGACAGGGAGCGAGAACCAATTCCCCAGAAAGAGAAGGAGCCTCTTAAGGAAAAGGACCGCTTCATGCGGGGAGCATGGCCGGAATCTTCCAGATCCGAAAGTAGGATGGCTTCTTCCAGGTTGATGGGGACAGGATCGTAAATGTGAATGAACCACGACCCCAAAAAGGCCACAGAGCCGCAGAAATATGCTAAAAACGCCAAAAGCTTGCCGCTCTCACCGTTGAAAAATTTAGCAGCAATTAACGAAAAAAGTGTAGCAGCCAATCCGTAAGCACCTACTGGAAGTGCACCAGCTGTACCTCTGTGGTGAGGAAAATTTGCCTGGGCAGCTTTCAACCCAGCAAAAAAGCTTGTCACCGATCCAAATCCAACAAAAGCCATGGCAACACACACCAAAAGCAAGCTTCCTATTTGAAACGAGTAGATTCTATTGAGACTGAAATAACCAGAGAAGATACAAGCTGAACCTAACCAAATTGCTCTCTGAGGACCGAATTTGTCAATGAATAAACCTGCGGGCAAGCCACCGAGCCCAGCTCCGATGTTAACCGCAAGAGAAATGGTAGCAGCATCTGAAGTAGACAAACCTACTCGCTGAACAAGTTGGGGAGCATAAACTCCGTATAAGTAAGGTGTTCCAGCCACTAATGACACAAACACCGACGCAAAAAGCGCCACCATACGTCCCGTGACGTGGTCTGGTTCGATCATGGAAGGATCAGTACTGGGAAAAACTGGTGTGGTTGGTGTATTTCACTTCGTGTTGACGTTATCTTATCATGGCCGGACTGTATGGTAAGCCACGAGGAAGCAACACAACTATCGAATAGGGTATAGGTGATTTTGCTGGTTTGAGGTTGGATTTCTTTTCTATTTTTTGTTTGTTGTTGATTCTCGGTTGTTTTTCGTTTTTTTGTTTTTACTTTCGTGGTCAACTTACGGAGAATTTCTGAAATTTGTGGTTGAGTTGGAAATTGACCTGGATCGGAAATTTGGTGTCAAAGTTGCGAAACGGAGATACAACATGAAAAGCCGTGAGGAGTCAAGGATAGAAGAGAAAAAAATTCAAATAGAGAATTAGATACAAGTACAAAAGATTTCAGGATAAAAAAATGTTATCACAGAAACATCAACAAATACAGAAATTAGCGCTAGTATTAACATTGAGAACTTTGACTATGTATCCTGAATCATTTGAGGTTGAGACTTAACTGAGGTTGACGGCTCCACTCATATCGAGGCTACAAAAAGGTCGGGAATCCACCAAAATACATCAAACTACCTGAATTACTCCAAGTTCAAGTTGATTGGTAAAATTCTTCCTCGCTTCGCCTCTTAACCCCACTAACACTACTATTTTCCTTCTGCCACAACCCAATCGTTCTCCGTTGCCTCTATGCCGGCCGACACTCTTTAGAAAAATCCTCGACCTCTACTACTCCGCTAACCATGGGCAGACTCAACAACTCAGACTTCCTATCAAAGGTCAATGACGAGTTGTCAGCCAACGAAGGCAAGTCTTCCGTCTACTTCACTCAAAAAAGATTGTCGCTGACGTTAGAGCCTGCAACGTCAGACAACATCAACGACTTGTCCTCTAATGTGGTTAATCATCCAAACACTTTCGTCTCCAACACACAGACATACCCGGTATTGATCAGATTCACGAGGGGTGATAAGAAGAGCAAAATCTCCACAGTGGTGGAGCCCGCCAACCTTGACAAGTTCTGGAACGAATACGCACAAATCCTCAAGAATGGTTTCGTGGGGTTGAAGAAGAAGGAGAAGAAAAAGTCAAAGAAGTCGAAGGTTTCCAAGCCTTAATCACCATGTATCATACTAATAAACGCATCGTACTAACACCACCGGGGGTTTCTTTTGATTACTTAGCATCCACCATGAGTAGTCCGCTGGGGTATATGTAGTCCACTTGCTCGATGGTAGTCTGAGGAGATAAGTCGTTCAAACAGGGCCGAGGAGGTACCGAAGATACAAGATTGAAGTCGAAAGACATGTGGAAGTCGTCAAACAACTCGTGGGCCTCTTGTACGCTCACATTAGACTGTAGTCTGTCATTTAGCATGCCTCTGTTTTTGAGTTCAACAAACACGAAAACATCTTCAATAGGCCCGTCTTTGGGGAAAAGCACAGTTTCACGTGAGCCATCTGCCATTCGGATAGCGATTTTGGCCTTATCCACACGGTCATTGCTATTCATGAGATCATAGAATTGTGGTTGCCTCCAACTCAAGTACTTGTCACCAAGAGCCTTTCTTTCTCTCTCCAACTTCTTCTGCTGGTCACGCAAGAGTGACTGGTTGTAGTCCATATCCTGCTTACGGCGCATCATGTCCGAGATGTATTTCTCACGGAGCTCTGAGCGGATCAAGGCGAGTTCTGGCTCGTATTTCATCATACGCTTGATAAACTTGCTATAGATCAATGCATCTGCATCTTGCCCATCTGGAAGCCCACCTTGTATTTTCAGAATCAAGGAGATCCGTGGTGCTGTCTTCTTGGGGCCCTCAGGGGTCATAGTGGTTGTTCTAGCCAAGCACAAGAGCCCAAGAACTGGGAATTTGGTGATGTTCAAGCTATTTGCCAACTGATACGCTTCTGGGTTAGTAACATCAGCTCCCCAGATGATATTCTGGTCATTGTCTGAGGTGAACATCGAAATGAACTTTTGGTTGGTGACGATCCGCTGAAAAATGGACAGAGCACCATCGTTTTGTGGATTGGTCAAGTAGATAAACAAAAACTTACCTCGACTAGTGGCCATGTACAATGCCTGAGTGTAACTGCCTTGGAAGAACGGAGGAAGCGCCACACTGTGGTCAGAATGGTGAGTTGAAAACTGCTGTTGAGGCAGAAGATTCTCTTCGAGATCCAGCACAAACTGCTCCACTCGCCGTATAGGATCATTGATCAAGGCATTATTGACAGACGTGGAGCGCACATGGAGCAGATCACGGAAATATAAAAGCGAAAGAAACCTTCCAAATATGCCCAATGCGATCGTGAGTATCACTGTGATCGGTTTGATGACAATATAGTTGACTGTTCCAGATATGGTGTTAAAGGTCACTCTCGCTGAGGATCCCTGGTTCTGAGCCTCCTGGTCGGAGGGAAAATGGCCCGGTAGATTCGTCGAAGAGTTGGACTCAGAATTGTCCTGGCTGCCTAATCGGAAGCCAAATATCGAGCTTTGCCAGTTCATGGTAGTAGTAGGAAAGGTAGATAATTTGTACATGAGTGTGTATTAAGGCTTGTGCAGGAAGGCTAATCAAGATTAGCAAAGAAGAAAAGATCATTGGGATATTATAGTGAAATTTAAAAGATAGGCTAGGGAAAGCAAACAGTCAGAAGATAATTGGATTAAAGAAATTAAGGGTTTCAAAAGGGATTTTGAAGTTGCGGCTATGGCTTGTCAATTCAGAAATAGTGTCAGCTGTTGATCGTAGGCAACATCATTAAAATCCAATTTGAGGAGCAGATATTAGAAATCGTTATATTAAGGATATGAATAGAGAGAAGGAAAACATAAAACTGGAAAAATTCCAAATTCGGAACCATTAATAAGTCTAGTAAAATCACACGAATTTATCATCAAAAGAACCGCCTGTGTGGCGTAATGGTTAGCGCATTTGACTTCTAATCAAAAGATTCCGGGTTCGAGTCCCGGCATGGGTTCTTCTGCGGTTTTAGCTCAGTTGGGAGAGCGTCAGACTGAAGATCTGGAGGTCCTGTGTTCGATCCACAGAAATCGCATTTTTTTTGGTCTTTTAAGCTATTCTTTTAATAAAATATAATTTGGACATATTCTGATCCTTTGTCCATTCAAATTTAACCGAATGTCTGTTCATTATCATTACTAAAGTGTAATCTACTCTGACTGGCCTCTGAAATGACTCTTACACTTTTCAGCAGTACCTACAGGTAACCCGAAAACTGGATTGATACCTACAGTATAGGCACATCCTTCAGTACGGTCAAGCGTCTGAAAACTGTAAGCATCCACCTTGTCGCTCGTGGTTTTGTGCTCTGCAAGACTAAGCCCACACAAGGTATAATTAGTATGATAAAAGTCAGGACTCTTGCCAATCTTGTCTCTCAAGCCTCCAGACTCTTCCTGGCAGCAGTTAAGTATGTACGACCGGAGCGAATCCCGATTGAACAAGTCAATTTGATCACAAAGACACTCCACTAGACAGAGAGAAGCACCCACCCAAAATGAGTAGCATGCATCCACCAACTTATTAGTTCGTCCAGAGAATCCTCCTTCCACCTGAAGCTGGCGAGCAGCAAGCCAACTGGCTAAAAGATCCACATCTAAAGTTCCAATATCGCCCAATAGAAAGAGAGAGGCTAAGGCACAGAATGTATAACCTCCATGAGCTTCGGCATTTGGAACTCCAGCAAATCCTCCTTCAAATGTCTGGCACGAAAGGATCCAGCGCTGTGAATTTTCCACCAATTGTGGGGTAGTAATATCCAAGAGTGATGCTACAAGTAGAACGCAATACGTAGATCGAGTGTCTCGTTCTCCTCCCAAGTGCATTGCGAACGATCCATCGTGATGTTTCAACGAGAGTAGCCATCCATATAAGTTTTCTCTGATTTCTGACAAAGTGTCGTAGTCCTCAATGAGTGCTAATGCCAAAACGGCCGCATATGTCAGTGCCACATGGCCGATTTGGCCATTGGGTCCTCCAGCAATTCCTCCCTTACCATTATCTATTATAAGTGGCCGAAGCGACGCCGATGCCCGGGTCCGCATCTCAGCCGACACATCCTCTCCACTAAGAACACTGTGAGCATTCAAAAGCCAGTAAATCATCCATGAATGGTTGGAGTCTAGCACATAGAATGGTCCGGGGAGTGGTTTATTGAGGTATTTCTCGATATATGAGAGGTGCCGGTCCACGTTGAGCGGTGCATCGGTAACAGAACCATGCAGTTGTTCTATTAATTGCTCGTAAACGTCTCTAGTATCTTGTTCTGCCTCCTGCTGTGCTAGAGTAGTCTCACAAAGGTAGGTGTCTTCTTGAATAGGCAAGGTTGAGGTCATCATGGTTAAATTATCTGATTGATCATGGAAAACCAAGCTCTCGTAGCTCAGAGACGAATGCCTTTTCTTCTTACCAACTACCAGCATGAGATACATCAATTTGTTTATATCATTTTCCATGTTTCAATGTGAGTTTCATACTACTACTCAATTTGGTGACAAGCTGGGTGCAGGTGGTGAAGAAGGCATAGAGTAGATGATGTGGATGCATTGAATGTGAAGAAATTACGAATTACGGATAAGTCAAAGAAATTGCTAACAGGTTACAGAATTATGGACACTAGGACTGTAACTTTTAGCAACTAATGGGATTCCGGGAATTATGTCATTCATTTCGTTGTACGTAAGAGGTTTGAAAACTATTGAGCAATGACATCATATGTAGGGCGCCAAAGTTCCACCCATCTACAAGAGGTGCTCCACAACGTAGTTCATGATAGCTTCGTAACAAAACACAAACTGGTCGAGGTTTTGAACCATGGAAACTCTTTGCTGCCGCTGGAATTGCACACTCTTATACACTAAATCGTCATAGCCCCATGGATCGTAACGGTTGAGACGGTCTTCGGCCAGGAAGCAATCCAACGCCATGTCTATGGTGATAAAGCATCCAGTACGACCACATCCAGCAGAACAGTGCACGAGTAGTTCCCAGGGCTTGGGCACCTTGCTTGTTGGTGGTCGCTGTCCGCTCAAGGTCTCGACCTTTTCATTTTTTTTATTCAACATTTCAAAAATGGAGCTGAGGTTGTCGGGAGTGCCAAAGTCGGGCCATTCACTGTATGCAAAATGGAATACCTTGCGAGTGGTTTCCTTCTTCTTCATGGTGATCTCACGCATGGAGTATCCATTGAACTGCTGCGGGTCGCCAATTTCAATATTTAGATTGCTCTTGGAGTAGAATTGATTACCTTCATAATACGTCTGTGGAGCCAATAACAGTGGGATGGTGAGGCAAACAATACCTTTAACACCGTTATACCAAACGGTGTTCCAGAAGTCTTCATATGTGGCCTCCAAAGGATCCTGGGTAGCAATGTACTTGGTCAGTGACAACTTGTCAAAGTCAATGTAATTAGCATTGAAGTAATCATCGCTGGACTTCTTCGGGGCACACGATGGAGAGGAAATCAACCGCACTCTCGAATGCTCATAAGGCCAGATGTTTTTGTACCTGTTCTTGTAACCATTTTCTATGCCTTTAGGTATATTGTAGTCGATTGGATCACAGCAAGGACACATCGCCAGCGGAGTGACACTTTCGCTCTTTGGAGAGCATGAATGGTAATGCGGTGACCGCTTGTTATTCTCATCAAAATTGGAGATTGCCATGTTTAACCGGACTTGTTCGGTTTGTTCGATCTTATTAAACTTCTCGCTCAATTTCTCCACAATTTTCTTGCTGTAGTCTTCTTCATCACAGTTCTCGGCGAAAAACGAGAGCCACTTAGGCAATTTATCCTTCTTTTCGGCGAATTTTTCTGGGAGGTGGAAGTTGTAGTTGTACTTCACATTGGTATCAAGTTTTGGTAGGTCCTTTTTCATGGACATGATGAATTTTTGATTCGATGCTGTTGCTGAAGGCAATGTAAAGCCTGACAAAAGAGGCAAGGTATCCTTTGATGTGTCACTAGAGGTCATTCCGTGGTTGCTGCTGGCAAACTCAGCGTTGGAAGCTTTTGCGGAGTTTGGGGTGACCGGAGATACTGGGGATCGTAGTGGCAGAGCGGTTGAGGCATCCACCAACAGTGAATCAACCAGCAGAAGTCCACCACTCAAGTATGCGACATCGAAACAGTCGTACTTCAGGAATTTCTGTACCATTTGGTACATTGAGAACATGACATGATCTTCACAGCTAGAGTCATCGTATATGAGTACTTTCATGGGAGTTGAATGTGCTATGACCTTCTCTTTCAACTGTGCGGGCAAGCTTGTACTGTTGAATACCTGTTGCAAGTCGTAACTGGCTCTTTTGAGGAGTGTTGTGGGAACGCAAACATTGTATGCGTTTCTAAGCCTTGAATTGGAATAGAAGTTGAATGGACGGATATCCACAATTAAGACGTCGTTTGAATCAACCCACGATGCGACAGTCGCACTATCGGAGGCATTTACAGCAGTCACATACTCCGGTAGATCCTTGAAATGATATTTGGATGTGGGAGAAAGTACCTGAGGACTTTTCACTGGTAGGCGGATGGAAGGTAACTTTGGAATGCTAGTATCGAGAGACAAACGGCGGTCTGCTTCCGGACCCTGTGAGCAGAGTGGAAGACCATTCGCAAGTATGGTCGGAATTTCTGAGTTCATCATTTGTAATCACGTATGTGAGTTCCAAAGTGGACCAAGGTGAGTTATGGGGCAAAATAATCCTGAGATCAAAAAGCCAAAAGGAGAAAGTAATGACTTAGTCTCCGAAATGGAAAATTGTTTCAATGAAATGCAAAAGATCAAGTAAGCAACTGGGCCAAACTATCGAAAGATGTGAAACGAGACCAAGTAGAAAGAGGCAGAGCGAAACGCACCGATAAATATTCCATGCTTGCACATCAACAATAGTAAACCCAAATGGGGATGATTGTCATAGTGCCAGGGCCACTACCCCAGAAAATGCTATATATAACCATCAGGCATCAGACGTCAGAAGGTGTGTGTATAGCCCGGGTTTCCATTATATTCTCAAGCATAAATGGTCAGCCCAGACCAGAAATTTTGCCATGCGAACACCAGCCCCAAGTGAGCATAAGCTTTGCTATCATCGTCAGCGGCAAAAGTAGTCAATAGATCCATTGACAGCTAAATATAGACCAGCTAGCCAGTATGGCAAACTTACGTCATCACATTCTGGTTTAGAGATGTCACTTGCAGTGAGCCCTGCAACTTGCGACCATTGCCTGAGGCCTAGATCGCGACGAAAAATGCATGATGGAAAGTCGTTCAACATTAGATTGGGGGACTTTGTAGGAGTAGGCCGCCTTGCTGTCAACATGAAAACGCCAATACCTCTCAAAGATTCAAAAATAGTTTTTACTGTTAGATAACTGGGAGGCCTCCTTGCAGGTGCCCTTGGCGCAGTATCCGGATGGTGAACCTCACAGCCCAAATCACTGCTCTTAGAGTCGCCAGAGGTGTGCGCCTCTTTGGGTAGATATCATCGTAGACGTCGTGTGAGCCAAGAATGAGTGCCGAGGTGGAGTCATCACTGCCGAATGTTGTTCCGAGGAATGCAGTGGTGGAGTCCACTGTGCCATTGATGAGTTGGGTGGTGGATTCAGTAGAGACATGTATGCTGGATAATTTTTGGATGGTCCGTGCTTGAAACTCGGAGATTTGAATGCTCGCCCGAAGTTTGCGTGCGGTTTGTTGGTATAGCAATTTGTAGACGTCAGCACGTGATGATGGTGGAGGTGAGTGATGTGGGGACGTGACGTGAATGTTTTCATTTAGACCAAGGCTGATTCGGTGGCGACTGTCATTGTTTTGATGACGATCACCACTGATGATGCTTGGCCCGAGGCTGGTGTTTTTGTTGCCTTGGTGGCTAGTGAGTGGCGTGTTGTGGCTAGTGAGTCCATGGCGAGTACATTCCTTGAATTTATCATCTTCGTCAACGTCAACGTCAATATCATCATCACCATAATTTTCGTTTCTATCATACCCGCCAGTTGCCTTCAACATCTGCTCAAGATTGGCCAAATGGGCTCTGGCAAGCTGTTCTTGCATTTCTTCCCGTTGTAGTTCTAGATTTTGGTGGGCAGTCCGATTGGCCTCTTCTAGCTTATGGTTGATGTTCTTTATCCTCTGTACTTCTGCTTCTAGCTGTGCTATGCGGTCGCTCTGAGCGTCAATTTTGTGAGCTAGGAGGATTCCACGAGATGTAGCATCATCTGCCTTAGGTTTTCTCTCAGGTACCTGAGTAGGTTTAGCCAGCTGTGCCTTGGATATCTTATTGGGCACTTTTGTTCCAAACTCTGGATTCTTCTTAAACTCTGGTACTATTGCAAATTCAGGAACGTTTGCCTTCTTTGGCGGCTCGTTATGTCGACTTCCATGAAGAATTGACAGCTTTCCATAGCCACTCTTTCGTTGGTTGGATCCTTCATACTCTTTCTTTAAGCTGGTTGTTTCACCGCTCTCTTTCTCCTTAATATTTGCCAATGGAGGTATCTCTCCAAGCCCCTTCACCACCTTCTTGGGACTATAATGCGTGGCCTGGATCTCCCGCACACTTTCCTTTAGTTGATCAAAGTAGTTAGACTCTTGATAAGGTCTGAGCGTTTCCATTCCGCCAATGACACGGCGCAAATTCTGGCGAAGAGCATCACTTTTCTCGTCACTACTACTTCGTATTGCGTCCATTTAGTTATATTTCCAATATGACTTCGTTTCTTGTTCAAATCTACACAAATGATCAATTGGTACTTGATGGTGTGGTGTGTGCACGCATCAAAACAAACAAACAAACACATCCCATCTTCAAGACCTAAATTCCATCGTTTATCAAAATGGGCCGCCGAAGACTAATAAGAAAACAGCCTCTTATTGACAAGATCCGCAACTACCCGTTCGATGTTTTCCTCTCCATCAATGAAGCTCGCCTCTCCATTGACTGGGACGACTATATTCCCCAGACTTTGGCAATAGGAACAGGTTTAGACTGGATCTTCACCATATTGTGCAAGCTCCGCAATCACAACATCGTTGCTAATGCACGCAGAGACAATTCAGTTTTCCGAACAGATGGTCACACCTACAGAAATGTGGTGTCCAGGGCCATATATGGCAATGATGGAGTGGAGTACTCTGTGCCTCATGAACAGAAGCCGACACATTATTTGGCTTGGATTTTAACGTCCATGCTTGTTACGATCTTTTTGGCGTCGGCCATTAATGCTACTAATGTGCTTTGGTTCCCGTACCGGAGCTACACGTTGCTCAATACATCCACATCGTACGCGAAGCCCAAAGGCTCAAATGTTGTCAAGCAAAATGTCTCGTTTAGCCCTGAGAAAGGTCTTGTAGGCCGCTTTTTGGCATACTTTGGCGAACGCTCTTTCTACGAGACGGAATCAGACTCGGAATTGGACACGACCTACGAGGTTGCCCCCGTCAATAAGGAAGTATGGGTCCTCAAGGTATGGGATCCGTCTCCTTTCCAACTTTACTTATTTGCGACATTTTCGCCGCTTTTACTTTTCACTACATGGCTCTTGTCAACCGAAGTGGCGCTTTGGAAGACCCTCGCCGTCGTTGCATTGCACAATTGCTTGTCTTTCTGGCTCACCTCTAAGTTTCTTCTGTTAATCTCGGACAAGCAGATCATCTACCAGGAGACGTTCAACGAGTACAACCGCAAGTATGTAATACCAAAAACATCGGTGTTGAAGAAGAATGCAATTGTTGACGCTACATATGGACCCTCAGCCTCGGCAAGAATGACCGTTCATGATGACGAGGTTGGCCATTTGCAGAACGATAATGCATTTGTCACGCACGATATCAATGGCAGACAGATCAAGAGTGTCCGAGGAGACAAGATTGCATCAAGAGCAACTACACCAATGCGTGAGTCTCTGAGGTACTTGGATGTTCTTTCTACTGGCCGATCCAGATACGGTTCCATCGCTGAGCTGCGCGAGCGGCCCAGTTATATTGATGATACTGACTCTCAGCATCTGGGGTGGATCACACTGTCAACGCCGTATCTTCCTAGAACAGGCAACGAGTCGTTTCAGCGTACCAATGATACTTTTACTCGTGATACGTTCACACGTCCCACTTCTAGGCCAGTTTCGCCTTCAAAAACTCCTTCACGGTACGCTTACAATACCAGTTTCAGTCAGAGAACGCAGTTATCTCCATCAAGAAATTACTCTAGCCGGCCAGGATCCCCGAATAGGAGCCCTTCACCAAATAAAAGGAGATGGCAATGACGCTAGTGACATCAAAAGCAGTACGGTAAAATGCAGAAATATGTGGATTAATATACATCGGTTACAAATCGTGAAACCCAAAAAAGTAGTTGGAGATGGTGCCCCAAACTCCTAATTTCTCATCGGATTTCTTTGCTGAGCCCTTAGAGGGATCTCCATTGATAGAATTGGCTTTCAAGAAGAGCTCCGACCCGTCCTTGATGTCAAGACGTTTAATGTAGGATGCTTGCATGTCGTTGGAGTCGCCAATGACGCCATTGTCGACCTTACTGGATTCGGAGTGGACCAACGATGGAAGGCCGCCTCCAATGTCCTCTACTGAAGTCAATTTTCTTCTCTGTAGCTTTTCAACTGCATCTCTTGTGTATGGCACCACACCGATCAAACACCCGTTGAATACGCTTCCTGACTCTTGCAAGGCGTCGATTGCGGACGAAGGATTATCGTAGGTCAACTTCACCCAAGATTTACCACTGAAAATAGGAGGAGGGGGCCCATGCTCCACTACAGTGTCCTGGGCTGCCGAAGGAAACGCTCCCGTGGCCTGAATCATGCCTAGGAGCCCTTCTGAGGAGTTTTTAGATGATCTGGCCGCCTCGAAATCCTCCAAAATCGAACCAAATTCAGCAAATCTTGCAATCACCTGGTTTGCCATCAGTTCTGGGTACCCAAACACCAAGATGGCCAGCTCGCTGTTCAGTAAAGGGTTTTTCAAGATCTTGGAATCGGTGTCGGCTGCAGTATTGGACTTATCGTCGGCCTTGGCGAACAAATTGTTAAAAGTCTTTGGATCCTTATTGATGAAGGACTCTGTGTGCTGAGATGGCTTGTTCAATGACATGAAGACCTCATCGTTTAAGTCGTACATAGAGCGTGATGGAGGCACGTCATCGCTGTTATTGTACAACGGAATATCGTCATTGTCGTAGTTGACGGTAGTGTTGTCTGCGTCCTGAAGGAACAACAGTGTGTCTGCGTAGCTGGCCGAGCTGGCTCTATGTGGTCTATTTCCAAATGTGATGACGTTGAAGTCTGTGGCGTTGAACCCGCCAGATGACGACCCAGACGATCCAGACGTCGATTTGGAATCCTTCTTGCTGTTGGCTACAGCAGAGATTTGGAAGCCTGGTTTTTTCTTGGAAACAAGGTGGTTTGGAATGACTCGCAGTGACGAGGTCTGGAACCACGTGGGGTCCTTGCGTTCGGCCATTGGAGGGATGTGAAAGAGGAGGTGGTTGAGTTCGATGTTTGGGGTCGTGCGCAGTTAGAAATGGTGATGGTGTAGGACTGGAGGTTGGATCTATTAGGCAAATTGTGGGAAGAATTGGAATTTGTGAAAATTCAATTGTGTTATAGAAATAAAAAGTAACAATGTTTTTTTTTCTTTTTTCAGTTTTTGACTTTTACTGTTTAATGTGGTTGTCAACTTTATCTTCCCATCAACTTACAAATTTCATACATTCAGTATACCAGATCAATTCAGTACACCAAATCTACCATGGACCATCGAAAATATAATTAATTACACTAAAATCGATCTTCTCTCAAACTATTCTTCTCCCTAATTCCATACATTCATATCATTTCTTCCGCTAACACCTTTTTTTTCATCTCCATTTTCTTATACTCTTCACATCCATCGCAAACTCTGCAGGACCTTTTTAACCACTCCATCTTCTCCAGTCATGATTTTATCCCCTGCTGAGAGGTCCTATCTATACGACTCGCTCGTCCAGTCGCCTCCTATTCGTCCGGATGGCCGTAAGGAGTTCCAGTTCAGGCCTGTAGAGGCCACCACGGCATTTCTTCCATCTTCAAATGGTTCAGCCAGAATACGAATGGCCGATGGAAGTGAATGTATTGTCAGCGTCAAATCCAAGGTGGTTATGATTGCTAAGGAGCCTAACTTGATTGAATGTGACATTGACGTCTCTGGGTTTCGTGATGACTCCAACTACGTGTCCGACTTGAAGTTTTCCATGACGGATCTTTTTATAAAGAACTTCCCAACTTCCCACTTGCATCTCACAACCAAATACGCCTATAAGTTGTTCATCGACTGCATTGTGGTGAGCCATCAGAGCCATCCATCCACATTGTTGACGTTGACAGCCTACTTGGCTCTCAAGTCTACTAAATTGCCTCTTCTTATCTCTGATGTCGATGATGCAGAGATCGAAGAACAGCCTACATTTTCCGACGACTGGGACCAGGCCTTGTTGTTGTCTAAGGTGTTCAAAATGGACCACTTCCAGCCTCCAATTTTTGTCACCATAGGTGTAGTAGGAGACAATTTACTCATGGAGCCATCCAGTGAGGAAGAACAGGTACTTGAGAACGGATTGCTCGTGGCCTGGTACGATAACAAGGTAATCACGCCTATTTTCAATATGAGCTTGGCTACGAACTCCAACAGTACCAACTTCAAAGGCTTTAACGCTCGCATTTTGCCTAAGGTGGTTGCCATGTGTAAGAAATACTGTGGTGCTGTGGTCAAAGCTCTAGATACCTTGGTAGAGCAGGATGAGGAGGGCGCAATTTTTTAGATATGTATATTAATGAATTACTTCAACAGTGCTGTGTCGAATAAGCATGGACAATGACAGCCGTGGCCGTCTGGATGTTCATAGATCTGATAACTCCCACTTGGTTGATCTCCACGCAGAAATCCAACTCAGCAAGAAGCTCACCAGGAATACCCTCTTTCTCTCTTCCAAGTAAGATCAACGATTTTTTGGGGAATTGGAGCTTGTTGTCCAAAACAACTGATTTGTCTGTCTGTTCTAATCCAATGAGTGTATATCCACCAGCCTTTTGTTCCCGGAGGTATTCAACAATTGACTCGGGCTTGACCTCGATCATAGGCATCCAATAGTCTGCGGTGACAGCCACGCTTTTGAATTGCTGATGATTCTTCACCTTCAAATCGTGCAAGGTCAACGTTCCAGCACCCAAAACGTCACATAAACGGCAAATTCCTCCCAAATTGGGTGGTTTGTCCACCAAGGATGCCACCACAATCAAATCACTCCGGACAACCTCAGGGCCTCCTTCATCCACATCCATGACTGTGCTCCAGGCCCCACTCTTGGTCTGGAGAGGAGACTGAGAAATGTCACTTGATTCCTGGAGCGCAGCCACGGTATTTCTGTCTGATTTGAGCTCGCTGACCCAAAGCTCATGTTTGTTCTTCCCCACTGGATGCGTGAGCAATGCCGCCTGATCTTGGTTCAAATATTTGGCGATTTCTCCTTGAGTGAGGAACTCCACTTCTCTATCAAACAAACGGAGAAGGAGACCACCAGAAATATTGACGAGATCCAAGTCTTCCACAATGTCCCAGAGAAGAGCATCTCCACTTCTGTGTTGGCCAAATGCATCGGAGGCCAATGCACTTTTATACATATTGTCCACGATAGAGTTGACACTTGGCTCAAGAACTAAGCCCTTGTTGCGAATCTCCTGGTAGACAGAAGTAGCCAACGACATTGAAAAGTGTCTAGTAATAGCCTTATTGGTGGATGCAGCTGGAATAATGATCGTGATGAGTTTGGTCAAGTACTTGATCTCGTCTTCTTTCTCCATGGACTGAATCATGAGGTACAAGATTCTCTCGTAAACAGTCACCAATGTTGGCTTCATTTCGTGTGTTTCGAGGGACGGAATGAGCCTATGGAAGAATTCTTCTGATAACAGATGTTTCTTTAACAAGAGATTAGCAATGCACCATTCCGTGTACACTCTGACTAGTGGACTGGGATCGTTCTCCACAAGGTAAATGTAGTGAGTGAGATACTTGTCAATGGAGTATTCGACATCCACTTTATCAGCGACAGAAAGGATAGTTTTCATGAGTTGAGTTCTGGTGTACTCTTCAACTCCGTCGGTGGTCTTGACAATATTAAACAAACCAAATTCGTCATCCTCAGCGAAGATTTCATCTATAATAGCTTGAGCACAGGCTGAAGTCTTGATGGAATTCAAAATAGCATATGTCCATATCTTCCCTGCGACCTCGTCCACGCCGTAAACATTTTGATAAATGCTGGAAGAATTGGGGCTCAACTCCTCATCGTAGAGCATTCCAACCACAATTTCAAGTCTGAATGCACTATGCTGGAGCTGGCGGTGAGTACAGGCACGGATCAAGAAATCTGGAATGAATGGCAATTGTTCAAAGTGGCTGGAGTTGGAGACTTGGAAGTTTGAAAGAGCCTTCATCAAACGAGTCAAAATCCCTCGTCTACCTTGCGAATTAGCCAACATCGTCCGACAGAATGAGGCAACTGCAGAGTTGGTAGATTCGATTCTGATGGTTGACTCCAAAACAAATGGATGAAGCATGTCTTCAATTAAGAGAGCATGCAACTCTTTATCGGACAACTTAAATCTCTCAGAGTTTAACTCGACGATGGATTCAGACAAGCCCATAATGGTCTTGTCTAGTGAATTGTCAGAGAGAAGTCTGCGATCAAACACCTCTTTCAAGATCTCACCAATGGAATGCAATGTCCAGAAATGGGTTGAACCAAAGCTCAAAAGTTCTGAGATCTGAGAGAAGTCATTCTCTGAAATTTTTGTGGCTTTCACGTATGCAGCAAGAAGACGATGATATTCACCAATCACTGAATCCTTCAACTTGTAAAAGTCAGTGACGGTTTTAGAGCAGTTAGAGGAATTGTTGAAAATGAGCTTCTTCAATTTGGCGAGCTCTTCAACATCCAATTTAAGATCATTGAAGCCAAAAGCAATGACGTAGTTGTTAAAGAAACTGAATTTGGAAAATGATCCAGAGAGAACTCCGTAATCGTCCGATTGGATATCATTCACAATTGACTTATAAAGAGTCGAAATGTCGATCAGCGAAAGTTGGATCTGAGTAAGTTTGCATTGACTAAGCACGGCGTACAGTTGCATGTCAAGGCCATTATTAGCGGCCAGTTTGATAATGTTATCTATACGTTCCAAAAGTGTTGATGAAAACGCTCCAACATTCAATCCGCTTCGCAAGAGAGATACCAAGAAACCATCTGACATTGTCAGTAAAAGTTCAGTCACCAGATCATCCAATCCGTATACAGAAGATGTGACCGCCCATACAAATATCCTCGTTGCGTCGTGGGATTTGGTTTTTAGGCAGTAATCGATCAAGTCTTTCTTTGAATACCCGGAAATCAGAAGGTACTTTGCAACTTCCTCAATGTGATTGACAAAAATGGAGTATCCATTGAAGCTGTTGAATTGAGACAAGATCTCGACGAATTGGTCAAGTGATTCAAGCTTGAAATGTAATAAAAGCTTGATGTTCAATGTCTGGACCGTCGTTTTATAGAGCTCACCTTCCGAAAAGTTATCAAACAACCTCAAAATCAACTTGTCATGGATTCCAAACTGTAATATCCTTTTACCATGTAAGCCTCTGAGTAATCCCAAAGTAGTATAGATTTTCACAGCATCGAAACTCTCTCTGAAACTGTCCAAGACTCTAAGAATGGAGAGGGCAACCTCCTGAGCATCTTCATCAGTGAGTAAACTGGACATGATATTACATAAGAAGGTGCTGAATTTGTTGCCGTAAGTACATTGAAGTTCATTGGACTGTAAGCTCACTTGTCTCACGGCAAAGTGACGCGAGAGCATCATATATGGCAAGAATGTGTTTTCAAGAAATGGAAGGGCATGACGAATCAACTGCAAGTTCTTAGTTTCAATGGAGAGAAGAATCTGCAAGGAATACTTCCGCACTGAGTCCATGGAGGCCTGAAAACCTGTGGAAAGAAGACAAAAGCCCCACGAGGGATGGATGAGAGAATCGGTGGAGATTAAGGCGAGAATGTCGTTGACCGCAGCTTGCGTCTGGTGCAATGAGGTGTCAATTCCCAAAATCTCAAAAAGAGTGGTATATCTGCTCCATTCGGTGAAAAGATTCTTTTCTTTGGAGACATCCCAAGATAAAATAGACACCACAAATGACCTGGAGATCGATTTTAATGAGAGCTGAAGAATAGACAAACAGAACTTTCTGATTTCATGCGAGTTGCTCACCAAACCTTTTTGCAAAACCTCCCAGTAGAAGTCCTGGTTGATGACGTTTTCCTGGAAGTAATTGTCGATCTTAAATCCTTCAGTATCCGTATTCAAACTTCTGAGCCACATGATGTATGCATTGAATTGTTGTCTCTTGGAGTTGCCAGTGTTGATCAACTGAAATATTATATCCCACAAGTATTTAGCCCTGGTCTCGTCAGATTTACAAGCATTGATCACGGCCCTGATTCTCCATCGCATGAGTTTCGAACACGAGCCGGAGATCTCGTCGTCCTTATGGCCCAAAAAGAGACAGAGAAGGCGATCGGTGGAGCTGGCCATATCACTCTGAGGAATCTCCACTTTAGTGTACAATAAGGACAAAAACTCAAACAAATTCAAGATGGTTTCCTTCGAAGCCTCATTATCATTGCTACTCTGAACGTCAATGACATAGTCAGAGTATCCCGTCACAAAACTGAAATGGCTGGTGATGCCCTGATTCAATTCATTGTGCAAAACAGTGAGAATATCGTTACAGAGTCGCAGAGACTGCGAAATAAACAGAATTGCCTGGTCTCTCTTTGCAGCATCGTCACTGAAAGAGGCTTGACTGGCAAATTTAAGAAGTTGTGGGTAAATCTTGTCAATGGTAGTTGCATCGAGCTCCGCGATGAGGTCGCTGAGAATAGCAGCATTTTCCAGGCTTTCAAGCTCCAGTGCAAGATTTTCAGCAAACTGAAGCTTCTGTTCGTTACTAAAAAACTTCGAAACAAGCAATATTGAAGTCGACATCTTATTTCAAGTGTCTGAATACCACTAACTTAATTTGTTCCTATGAACTTTTCTTCGATGTGTTCTGCATACAAGGCACCAATCTATTGTCTAGGGTATTTAAAACCCTATAGGCAAACACCCCAGATTCTCAATATTCAGAGTCAAAAATGAGCGGCTTCGTAAATTTCGATAATCTTCTACACAATTCCATTTGAAACAAGTTGGCTTGCCCCATATTGTGGTAGTTGTGCACAGTCGGACTTTTTCCGATAAATTAGTGGTCGAATTGGGAAATAGGCGCAATGCCCGGAAACCTATCACCGTGGTCACCAGTAAATAACTTTGTAAAAATTACTGACTTCAAATAATTTGAGAGAAATTGAAGAACATAAACAATTTTATGTTAGGAATGACCTGCTTTATCCAGTTTCCGCTATCAATTTCTTCCATTGAACGGTGATACTTCCATTGGTGGCTGCGGAAACATGGCCAGATCGGGTGCGAAATTCCGCCCTATGAATCACCTACACTATATACTCTTTACTCCCAGAAACCACATACTTTTTTTACTCCTCCAATATTTTTATTCCTTTTACATGCTGTTGAACTGGGAGCAAGTGCATATTAATTGGACGTTGTTCCTTCCTTTCTTCTTCTTATCTGCTTTCTACTTTCTTCGGCCAAAGAAGAGCTTATCTAGACCTACAGAAACCAAGAGCGAGTCGGAATTTCCCAAGGAAATCAAGACCAATGCTGTGCTGCCAGATTTCAAATGGGACCATAAGGAACCTGCAAAGTCTTATCCATTCAAGGATAAAGAGTACAAGTTGACTATGGGCATTCGCAGTTTCAAGCCTGATGATTGGCTCTTGATAGAAGATACTTATCTTGACCGTATTGAAGAGAAAACCAAGTTGATCACCAACTCACATCCTGCTTACGACTCGGACAAGGATACGGAGGCTAGCACGGTCTTCACTTCGGAGATCGGCGACCCTGCCGTGAGAGAATTGTACGATGTCATTATTCAGTACATGTGTGACAAGTATCCAATGTACTTTAAGTTAAATGGCGATGGAACCAGCGTCCACAACAACATTACTAAGGAAGACATTCCTGCTACTGCTGGGGACATTGATACCAGAAAGTTATTACATCTCTTGACGAGAACTGTGGAAGAGGACTGTATTATTATGATGCCAGATGAGACGCTCGACGACCCCGAATTTGGCAATGAGTACTACTTCAAGGCAGGTGTGTTTGCTTTTGCAGCTGGCTTCGACCCTCGGGACAAGTTTAACAAGCCTTTGACCAGCATTCACGAACCTATCCCTGGTTACCAGAGTATTCTCAGAACTTCTATGAACAGATACTTTCAGAGACTTCAGCCCTGCCAGTTCGTGGGCCGTGCAAACTTTTCCATTCAAGCACACAACAAGTTTTATGTTGACGATGACAACAAGGGATACCACTTGTCTGAAGAGGAAGTCCGCAGGGCTATTCCGTATGAAGATCTTGACTTCGACAAACAGGTTCACTATAGAAGTGAAAGACAGATGCTTACGCGTTTGCCAAAGACTGGTGCCATTGTTTTCACTATTAGAACGTACTTGCACCCATTCAGCGACTTCAAGTCGCAACCTGAAGAGGTTGGCCAAAGATTGCTTGGTGCTCTTGAGAAGTTCCCAGACGACATGGCCAAATACAAAGGCCTTACGAAGTTGGCTCCAGCGGCAATCCGCTACTTAAAGGAATTCTTATGAGCCGAATGTTTCGATTTCTTCCTTAATTTCTTCCCAGATCTCGATATTTTTCTTTGCCCATGAAATCATGATTCCATTGTAACTCAATAGAATTTGATAAATAGACTTGAATTCCTGCTGGTGGAATGATTTAAAGTTCTTATCAAGCTCATCGGTAATGTAGGAAATGTCCTCTAGCATAATGTTCTGACACTGTTCTAGAGTACTGATTTTGGTCTGCAACTGGGTAACTCTGTGTTTCCTTGTAATTTCAGGGTTCTGGTCCATGATATCCGATACGTACTTGGTGATCTTCTTAAAAGAGCTCATGTTAGGAAAAAGTCTCTTTTTGGCTGGAGTCTTCGACGTGTTCGAAGCGTTTTCTCCCTCGCCTGCTCTCAAAACTCCGTTATTCAATGCGTTCTCCATCTTTGTTGCTTCAAGTTCAGCTTTTCTCAACTCGGCTAGTTCTTTCTTCTTCTCATTCACTTCTGTGTCTAACAAGTCCTTCTGTTTGAGTTTTCTTTCTTGAAACTTCTTGACAGACTGCAAAATGGCAGAATATTGGACAGCCTCACCCAAAGGTTCAGAGAACTTTGTTTCGAGTTCACCAATCAATGCATTGATCGTTATGTATGACCGATCATATGCCACACCTATCTTGTCAAAAATAACATCTGGCTTCACAATCTCTGGGTCAATGTTCTTGCCGATTTTAACCTTCTGCCAGTCTGCCCACAACAATGAAAACGTATTTAGAATGGTACCTAGCTCCACGTAGTCACTGGATAGACCAATGAAGTTGTCCATGATCTTTTTATTGATATAATCGAGGTGAGAAGTCCGCACCACCTGATTCTGAACCTCACCGTTACCGTTACCATTTTCATTTGTAGCATCTTCTTCTGTAGTTGTTGGCTCTGTGCTGGCACCTGTGCCTAGCAACTTGTTTGTGGTCTTCGTTATTTTCTTAGCATTCTTGAAAAACGGAATACCTAGGGGATTGGCCGAAACAGGAAGTGGGAAATCCGTATAGAGCGGATCTGTACGGAGCCCATTCTCGGGATTCAGCTGGTATACCGATTTAGGAAGCTGGCTGTTGATGAGCATGATCTCGTCGGACCAATTGGCAGATGGGTCGAGAAACTTAGCAAAAAATTCCAAATTTCGAATCTGAGGAATGTGCAAGCAGTTATTAAGAAAATTTGAGAGAAGTCTCTTGCGGTGCTCGATCAACCTATTCTTGTTCAAGTGGTTGGAGTTGATGTAAGAATATGTTGCACCAGACAGGCCGTTTGAGCTTTCCGGCGCCGATGAGCCGTTTCCATTAGTAGAAACCGAGCTTGAAGTATTGGAGCCCACAAGTCCATTGAGAACATTGAGTGTGAAATAATTCTTGGGAGGAATAGGTGGAATGATCAAAAGGGGAAATACCTTGGTAAGGACATCACGAAGACTCTCAAAGTCTGAATAGCGCCTTCGTGTCTGGAGCTCCTCCTTAGCGTTATCACCGTTGATAAGTTTGATGGTGTAAACAATGTACTTCTTCAGCGAGTTGGTCATTCCTTCATTGGACTTCCCTGCCTCACTGATATGAATGGATGCATTTGTCTCTGGACTAAGCAATTTCGAGACACGGTTCTCGTAATTGAGATAAACGGTGTTATAGGGCTCTCGATCTCCCCTATAGAGCAATAGCGACTCGTCCACTTCGTCCAGAGCTCTTGGATGCGAGTCTCCATTCGGTGAGGCATTAAGTGAGGAATCAGAGCCGTTCGATGGTCCCAGCACCTCGGAGTTAGTTCCAGTAGAATTCCTCAGTGCCATATCACCGGTAGTCTCGCCATTTGCGCCGTTTTCCTCGTTTTCCGGCCGTCTGCTCAGCATTAAACTAGCAATGCCCGATGTGTGGGGGAACGGATTGTTGTCCTCCTCTCCAAACACAGAATGCTCTTCACGGAGCTCCGATTCGGACATGTTTGCAAGTTTAGAAATACTATGTACAATTGGTCCGAGTGGGGATGATTTTGTATGGTTGAAGATGTGGATTATGTGGTTAGTTATCAGGGGTTGGTGCAGGCTGATACGGTGGAGGCGATATGGGTCCTGCACCAGTACCTCTGAGAACCTGGGTAGTATGGTTGATGATGAAGAGAAATGGGGAAAGTATTAAGGAGTAGACCATAGAGGAAAAGAGGGGATAGTATCGAGTTAAGATATCTGAGAAGAATTTACTGCGTTAAGCAAGAACCAATTAGTAGTATAGGAACTTGAATGTGATCACCGAGTGACACTACAGTGAGAATTTAGTGAGACTCGGAAAGTGAATCAAAGAAGCAGAAAAAAAATGGAGAATAGAGGTTTAGTGATTCGAAACACATACAGAAATCATAAAGAGTAAAAAAGCATGAGTCAGGAAGAAAAAAGAAAAAAATCTTGTTTTGTATCATTTCATCCAATTCATGTTTGAAATGTTCCAACTCTTCTGTGCATCGCACGACCAGAGTGTTCTATCTCACTAGCTCAAAATCACATCACAACTGAACTTCTCCAGCCATGGACTCATCAATATCCAATGGAGTGTTACTCACTTCGGCCGAGACACAATTTGCCAAAATCTTGGAGAATTTCCAACTCTCTGGCGGCCGTGCAGACCCATTTGATGTCATCCGAAACTTCACGTCTATAGCAGCTTCTCGAGCTTTGGCTATTGGCCAGAAAATCGCCGACAATGGCGCCTCCGAGGCGGACCAGCGTGAATTTGAGTCGTGGGACTTGGAAGCAAAGTTGTGGCACCTCGTGGAGGTACTCTACTCCTTCAGATTCTCTGATCAAGACACATTGGACGCTCCAGAGTATGCATCTTTGGACGTCAAGAAAGACGCATACTTGAGCCGCAACAACAAGGTCAAGGAACTTCTCCTCATAATAGACTGGCTCCAGTATAATGCTAAGGATGTTAACAGTGACGTTGCATCTCAGCCAGCTAAATGGACCAACACCAAAGTGGCCATAGAAAGCAAGAATTTATCCTCGTTGGCTCCGCTGGCACAGATGGTTGACTACGTGGATAACATGGACGCAGATGCTCCTCTCCGTTCGCAGAAGCAGATCTCGCCGCTTGACAAGCATATGGACGATCAGAATTTTGCTGTGATCTACAAATTGGTACTCAAGGGTGACATTCAAAGAGCCATTGACTACGCCAGCGAAACAGGAAATTTCACCATGGCACTCATATTGGTGGGTTCTAGACAGGACTACGTGGATCCTATTTTAGACGGAGATTTAGTGGACGCCATGGATGAAGATATCTCATCAGATCAGCCAGGAGGAATTCGTCATAAGTACATGTGGTACCAGACCGTGAGCAAATTAGCGCTGGCCACAGGACTTACAACCCACGAAAAGCTCATCTACAGTTTCCTTTGTGGCAGTGACCAATCCGAAGGAATCGAGGACTCCGGTGCAAACTGGGAGCAATGTCTCCTTCTATACTTGAATCAGCTCTATACGCTGCACATCCGGGATTTCTTGAAGAGTACCATTTCCGATGACGAGGAGTTATCACTGGTAAACTTCCCCACTCCTCCACACTCATCCATTGAAGAGATTCTCAACTCGTTGCTGAAAGCACCAACTACCAAGGCTGAAAGTGCCAGCCCTCTTCGAGTGATTTTAGGTAGTGTAATGATCAACCAGCTCAACATGTTTCTACACAACACTTACAAGTCCAACAAGGCGGAGTTGATGGAAGATGCATATGTTCTCCGAGTATTGGTCCATTTGGCTGTTGTGTCTGTCATTCTCAACTTCCAAGAAGGAAACAAAACCGTCACCAAGTTTTTGACAAGTTACATTTCCATGTTATCAGAGCAGGGTGATCAGGACCTTGTGCCTGTTTATTTGGCATTCATTCCCGATGAGAAGGATGTACGTGAGTGCTACTCCATCTTCTTGTCCACCATCACCGACCCCAACAGTCGTGCCAGACAACTCGAACTCTTTAAAAGGCTCGGTGTTACTTCTCCACTGGATACACCAAATGCATCCAGCAACGAGGATGTGGGCTATGAGTACGAGAACAAAATCAACAATGTGTTGAAACGTACTGTGGAGAGAGTGATGGCCGAGACTGAGCCAGCATACGATCCTCAGGGAGAAATTAAGGTCGAAGACAAGGTTGTGGACCAGACGGATATCACATTGTACCAGTCTGTGGAATGGTTATTCGAAAACAAAATGTACGAAGACGCCATCAATGCCTCTCGGACAGTTATCCGTCGTTTCTTGTTGACTGGACGCTTGAAGTCCATTTTAGCATTCTCCAAAAACAAAGCATTCAGAACATTGCTCAAGGATTACGACCTTGACCTTCACACCAAATCCATGTCAGAAAGCTCGCCGCCTACTCTGATCAGTGAAGATGATAAGGAGGAGCTCATGCAATACGATCTGTTAGTGGAGACATTGCGCATTCTACAAGAATGGAAGACCTTTACCGAAGATGCTAATGCCGAATCCAAAGAGTTCTGGAGCTCCAAGGACGTGGCCAAGTCGATTGAGAAAACCATCGGTAAGCTCCACTCTCTCATTTTCGACTGGTTCTCGGGACCAATTTCCTCTTGCTCGGACAATGAGCGAGTTGAAATCTACAAAGAGTACAGAAACATTTACGTGCCTTACTTCATCATTGAGCTTTTGCAAGTTCTACAACAATCCAGACATCACGATTGGAAGTACATTCATGAGGCATTTGACCTTGTTAATGCTGTGGCTAATGACAAAAAATATGACTTGATGAACTGCTTCATTTCATGTGGCAGACTCGGGGAATTCGTCACGTTGGCTGGAGATGTGGCGTACGTTGCCAGCGAACGGGGCATAAAAGGAATCTTTGCATGAGTTGATTTCCTGTATTATAGCTGTATCACTACTTCTAATTCAAAGATGATGCCTTCTCGTACAACAAGTCAACCACACTAGACAAGTTCTTGATCAAGTCCAAAGAAGCCTCATATGAGGTATCGGTTCTAGGCTGGTCGTAGATGATCAACCATCCGTTACCCTGGTCCAAGACTCCGTAGAACACCTTATCTAGAATCATTTGCGACAACTTTCCCTCCACTTGCTGGATGTTCAAGCCTATCGTCTTGGAAATGTGCGATAACTCCACCACACTGTAAGACTCGATGATCTTCAACAAATTCTGCTCTAACAAGTTGTCATACAATGCGTTGAAGTGGTTCTTGATGATAGGGTCGGATCTCAACTCGGTGGAGTATGTGACAAGCGCAGACTCAAAATCTTTCAACGATCTATTGGAGTACGCAGATGCAATGGCCTTCATGGCATCAATATCCCTTGACTGGTACTTTACTGCGTTCTTGTTGTTCAAGATGATGTTGACATCGTCAATCAAGTTCAACATGATTTTGGTAAGCAACATGTACTTCAACAATGTGATGGCGCGAGGATCGCTCTGGGAGTTGTAACCCTCAAACGACTCGTAAAAGTACGAAAAAGCGGTCTTGTAGTCCTTATCCTCCGCGTTCAAGATACCACTCTGGCAATCAAGGTCAGCTTGCAAAAGTGTAGGACAGTAGATGGAATTGGCGGATGTTCTGGCGCTGGTCAATGCAGCCCTCGACTTGGGAATATTACGCAAAGCATGGTAAATCTGCGACTCCACTAACTGTACCTCCACCAACGAGGACTTATCGTCCAACTTCTTGTATTCCCTCAACAAATTAGTGATGATTTTAATACCTTCTTGGTACGAGCCCTTCTCATACAATTTGGCCGACAATTTCAACTGCAATTGCTGTCTCAAAAATGAGAGTTTATTGTCAACTGCCCACTCAATCGACTCCTTAATGGTCTGAATCTGTAGATCAATTGCGTTGGAGACGGTGTCGAAATCCTCCACCAAGGTCTTGATGATTTTGGCGGTTTTCGACTTGGCGAAACCACCCAACACGTTTCTAGAGTTGCTCACCAAGTCATGTAACTTGTCTGCAGCGGCGAGTTCCTGATATACTTTGCCCAATTCAAGAATAGCCGTCTCTTGGTCCTGCAAGAACTTCGATCTTTTAACCTGGTCTTCACCATCAAATGTGGCGTTGATGGCTTCATAGTATTTCTTCTCTGCCTCATCGTAGTTCTTTTGCGAGGCGGCCACGCTGGCTGACTCCAAGGTTTCTGTGAGTTCGGACATGGAGAGGAGTTTGATTGATTAGTTTGCCTTCGATCTCGACAAGTTGTGGAGGTGGTTTTGTGCAGCGCACTACTTACTTTCGAAGTCCGTATGTATCAATATTAGGAGTGGAAGAATCGGAATTGTATTTATTGCTTTACATTAGTTTGTTTCCTGTACTTGTTTCTCTCTTCTGGTCTTTTCTTTTCTTTTTCTCCTGTTTTTGGTCTTTCGTTATCGTTATATATTTTATGATAATCAACTTAATATGTCCATATAGGTGTTTCATGTATATGTTTATCACGAACCTGAGATAGCAAGAAGCTGTACATTCAGCAATTCATAATCAAAATCATGATTTTGATCACATACTTATGGAAATCAAAAATTTTATATATCACTTCATTCTCTAAGTAGACGACTCTTCCTAGAACATTTGGATGCGAAATCGAAAAAATCTCACTACTCCATGTTGAGATTGCCCGTATCTTCAGTTATGGCCAGATCCATACGGGTCTTGCCTGCTCGGCTGATGCTTTTCAGACAGACATTCACTGTGGGAAGTCGCTACTACCTGAAAACGCCATTTCCAATCGACTACAAGAAGGCTCAACACAAACGAGATCTCGAAAAGTTGCCAAAATATAAGCAATGGGCTGCCTATGTCCAAACGCTCGAATTCAAGAAAAGAATGACCAAGTACTACGTTGGAATGTTTGCAGTGATGCTTGTAGCATTTTACTACTACATGAGAGACCGTTACTATGAAGATAAGCAAATGAAGGTGATTAATGCAAAGTACAAGGCTGACCCAGCTAGTCTCAGCGAGTATGAGTATTTGAAATTCAAAGCTTTCAGCGGCGACAAGCTCAAGCCTCGTGAAGAAAAGAAGTTTCGTCTCTACCAGATGATGCGTAAGGAGTTTAGAAGAAAGAACATTTTTGAGTACGATTTGCTCTTTGAGCCTACTCCTCAGGATCTCGAGGAATGGTACAACCGCCAAGCACGGCGTCCAGTGAAGGTTGCTGCAGCTGATGACGACGCTGTGCCCGCTAAGCCTGGTGTCAATTCTGAGGCCAAGGACATCGCGGTGACCAATTCCACCAACCCCAACATTATGCCTGCTCAAGATACCACGCAGTTTTACGACGAAAAAGCAGCAGAATATGACAGTGCTGTCAATTGGGAAGAGCGGGGTGTGTTCATGGGAATTCGTCGTGGCTGGTTGATGGAGCAGGCTGAGGGAGACGTTTTGGAGGTTGCATGTGGAACAGGTAGGAACATTCCCTACCTTAACCTCGACCAGGTGGAGTCCGTCACGTTTATGGACTCGTCGGAAAAGATGGTGGAAGAGACACAGAAGAAGTTCCGTGCCAAGTATCCTAAGTTCAAGAATGTGGCATATGCCGTGGGTAAAGCTGAGAATTTGGTGGATTTGGCATCTGAATCATTCAAGTACGACACCATCATTGAGGCATTCGG
The DNA here is from genome assembly GCA_900106115.1 of Sungouiella intermedia. Lineage (NCBI taxonomy): Eukaryota > Fungi > Ascomycota > Pichiomycetes > Serinales > Metschnikowiaceae > Sungouiella > Sungouiella intermedia. The sequence goes on along the minus strand of LT635756.1, from coordinate 2,473,481 downwards.
TTTGTGCGCCCATGAGGACCCTGTAGCTGCATTGAAAAATATGCAAAAATTGTTAAGGCCAGGAGGAAGAATTGTATTGTTGGAGCATGGACGGTCCACATGGGACTTTGTCAACAACCACTTGGATTTCCGGGCAGAGAAGAGAATGAAGAAATGGGCATGTCGGTGGAATTTGGATATTGGCGAGTTGGTGGATGAGGCAGGCTTGGATATCACATTCGAGAAGCGTGTTCACTTGGGGTCAACATGGATGTTGGTGTGCAAGAGACCAGAGGATCCGATCCGGATGGACGAGAAGCCATTCCTCAAGAAGTTGTTTGGAACCGAGGCCACCACGGTGAAGAAGGAGTAATTGTAAATAGCTAGAGTAAAGGACCAGTGTCACTTGAGATATTTTAGGATATACTAGTCGAACTAATCACTAGAGGCAATTGACCATGGTCAGTATGGATCAGATATGGCTGATTTGGCATCGGATAAGATTTTCGGATCAGATATATTCACCTTCACAGTATATTTGAGGGCCAGCAACTTGATCTGACTTACTTCATGAGTTTACATTTCCTCGAAGTCTGAGCCTTTGAAGTGTACTTCAAACCTTGTAGTCAAACTCCTCTCCAACTTAATTCGTACTAACACTCAACCACTCTTCTTATCTCTCAAATTCTAGTCATTATAATCATATATCGTCATCTATTTTGATCTTAAGCTTCAAAGATAGACACCTTTCTCGTCCTTCTGTGCTAAACCTCGAGACATCAACTCTTCCTCGAGAGCGTCAAGGCGTCTTTGCTGGCTCATCAAAACCACATGATTCTCATCGATAGTCTCCTTATAAAGCTTCAGTTCGTCTTCATCTTTTGTGTGTGTGATTTCCACTTCAAGTAGGCTATTTGTCTCTTTCAACTTCTGCGTGGAGGTTGTAAGCTGTCTTTGCAACGACAATAGGTTCTCATCAGAAAGATCTTGAATGGCCACAACAAAGTCAGACAATTGTATGGGTCTAGATTCCGACGACATTATTGCGGTTCCAATGGTATAGTTGGAGGTTAGTGAAGTGGTTAGTGGAATGTATACTAGTGTACAGAATACTTCATCTTCTCTTCATGTTCAGTATACGGGGAGTGGCCAGACAGATCCGATGGAACTCCACCCGGGAGATCGTCCGGTTGGAGCAGTTTTGTCAGCCCATGCATCCGCTACTTCTAGCGAGAGCTAAAGCCATGACTACAGAGTTCGCCGAAGTTGAAAAAAAGATGTCGCTGGGCACCTTCGATCTGGATACCAGCATCCGTTTCTCGAACCTTTCGGTGATCTTGGACAATTATCACAAGTACCAGAGTGAAATAGATAACTTGGCTAGTTTGGTAGACATCATCAATGAAGAAAGTGATCAGGAGTTGGTTGATGAGGCTCAAATAGAACTACAAGAAGCTGTACCCTCGTTGGTGAAAACCAGCCAAGTTCTCCAGAAAAGACTCTTGCCTCCCATCTTGCACAACGACAAACCAGCCATTTTGGAGCTCAGACCTGGCGTGGGGGGCTCGGAGGCTGGTCTTTTCACCCAGGACTTGCTCAACATGTATATCAACTACGCCAACTTCATGCGGTGGCCTTATACGATTCTTAGTGAGAGCAGCAGTGGAAACGGATTTCTCAATGAGGCGATTGTGAGTATCGACGCTCCCGGAGCCTACAATAGTTTGAGACATGAAAGTGGAGTCCATCGAGTGCAGAGAATCCCAGCTACCGAGGCAAAGGGCCGTATCCACACATCCACAGCCGCCGTGGTGGTTTTGCCCAAGATGTCTGATGGTACAGAGCAATCATTGCGTGAAGATGAGAGGCTGTTTGCTCCAGGCGAAGTGAGAATCGATACCATGAGATCAGGAGGAAAAGGTGGACAGCATGTGAACACTACGGACTCGGCAGTGCGGTTAGTGCACATTCCTACGGGAATTATGGTTGTTCAGCAAGATGAGCGGTCCCAGCCAAAGAATAAGGCCAAGGCATTTCTGATTTTAAGGGCCAGATTGGCTCAGTTGGAAAGAGAACAGGAAATTGCCGAGCAGAAGAAGCTCAGAACAGACCAGGTAACCACCACTGATCGGTCGGATAAAATTAGAACCTATAATTATCCGCAGAATAGAGTTACAGACCATCGGTGTGGATATTCCATTCATGATCTTCCGGGTTTTATGGCTGGACCCAAATTGGAAGAGATGATGGAGAAGTTGGACGAGCACGAGTTTGAAGAAAGACTACAGATGCTCATCCAGTCTAGTAAATAGATTGGCTACTGAGATTAGCAAGGCTGTTGTATACGTGATGGCTTGCATGGGTGCTACTTCTCAGAGTAAACTGTAACATGTACAAAGATATAGATAGCATAAGTAAAAAAGATATGACAACGTAATTGTAAGTATATTGTCTTTCATCGTTTAATTTTGTGTATTTTGAAGTATGTCTTACACAAACCAAAAAATAATGTTCATAATGTGAGTATTTGTACATCAACATGGTGATACTAGTACGTCCTGTATCTCTCACTACACCATCTTTAACTAATGGTAAATCCTCCTAAAAGACGAGCAAACGACGCAGATACGCCGTCCAAAAAACCTCGTCTGGAGGTCCAGCAGACCCTTTACGTTCACAATCTCAACGATAAGATCAGTCGGTCGCTCCTCAAGAACAACTTATACCTACTCTTCTCAACATATGGCGATGTGCTAGACATCAACATGAAGTTGAGAGGACAGGCTCATGTGATTATGGAGAGCAAGGAGGCGGCAGCCCGGACATTGAAATCACTACTGGATCACCCTTTTTTTGGCAAGCCGTTGCATATCGACTTTTCTAAGTCTAAGTCCAAATGTATCGAACTGGCTGAAAAGCTTTTGGCTGAGGAGTAGCCATCAACTGTCCGTCTGCGTGTTATCATCTCTCCAGACTCATTAACCATTGCATCCGTCTATTTTGTATATTATGTACCATAGCCAATAAACATCGACCTTACCAACATCGACCTTCGTCCCAGAGTCTACCTACCTTGTGCCAATGCATCTTCCAAACTATTCATCACACAGTCGGGAACTCCTAATTTCCCCAAACTGGTACCGCCAATGCTAACCTTACGTTTAGACTTTTCGTCCACAATCCGCACCATGCTTTTCACTTTATCGAGAAATCCGACATTGTACTGTGGGATACAATTCTTATGGAGATTGTACGAGATGAGAAGATCATTATCTTCTAATTTCACCTCCTTAGAGTTTTCCGTGGCTTCATCTCTCAAAATAATGTTGTAATTATCCAATTTGACTCCCAAAATGCTTGACAATACATTTCTGGCCGCTCTAAGATTAATGCTGGTGGAAGGAATCCCCCGTTCGTTGAAGTAATGTCCTCCCATCATCAACGTCACCTTATCGTAGGAAACTTTCGCAACCTGGGACCCTCCAAAGAACTTTTCGGCATCCAGCTCGGTATCCGAGTCGAAAATAACGCCCAAGAGCGACTCAGGATTCGAGTTGCGACTCGGAACAAGAAATCCGAACCCGTTTCCTTTGGCAGGAATGAGTCCTCCTTTCTTAGAGTAAACATTGGCCATGAAAATCGATGAATACTCAAACAGATTAAGTACTTGTTGAAGCTCAGGATCTCTGCCTACCACTTCCAGTAATCTGGCTGCTCCCAGTGTAAAACGAACATGATCGTAGTTGTCTTTCTTCCCATTAACCAGGAGAGCACCAGATTTCAAGTCAAGAGAATCTACTTCAGACTCATAATTGATTGTGATGTTGTTCTGGCGCAGAAGCAGTTCGGCCAAAGCGTTTGGTAACACCTGGAGTCCATCTTGTAATCTTAAGATAGGAAACTTCTTGAGAGATTGAGAAAGCTGTCCGAGATTGGAATCTGGCGAAATCAACAGCTCATACTGAGCAAGTGTCTCATTTATAGTGGGCAGTACCTTATTCTTTTGAGACCTCATCCTTCGTAACATGCTCTTGACAATTGAGCCATCTTTCTTCTCCATCTCCACCAAACTAGGCAATGTGGTCTGAACACTCAATTTGGCCACATTTCCACTGTAAATCCCATGCATCACAGCACTTAAAATGTTATCGGCGATTTCGGGAGACCCAAATCGACGCTGAAAAAACGACTGGATCGACTCATCTTGGGCATCAGTCAGTTTACTCCGAAATGGCTCTCTCAACACACCTCGAACCAAACCATCAGTAACATCCGAACCCAAGAACTTTAAAAGCAGAGATACCGAGTTAGGAACTTGAACGAGGTTATTTGACAGATCCAAGAGCCATTTACGGTTGGCAATTGAGGTTGACTTCATCACCTCCACCTGGTTCTCTAACTGTAGGTGTCGAAGTATATCTACGATTAGCAACGTCCCATCACTGACTCCACGAAGAGTTCGAGGACCCTTTTCTAGTATTATTTCTTTTCCAGCATCATTGAGCTTTTCTGTACTGATCCATCCGCCAGGACGTGCCAATGATTCCAAAATGGAGATGGAAACGTCCGGCCGGAGTTTCAGAAGGAAATAACTATATGTGAGACCAGATATACCAGCACCCACAACGGCAACCTTGCCATTTTTCGGGATAAGAGACATAATCACCACACAGGGAAATGAAATTGAGTGATGAATGCTTCGATTACTATCCAGTTGGTATGATACGATAATGCCTGGTGCACGGGTGTGGGCCAACCACGAGATGATAACTAGCAAAATATGAATATTATTAATAGAATTATAAATCAGTATGCATGAAACGTGCTTGGAGACTGAACCTCATCATTGAGGGTGTCTGTCAGTAACTTGGTCAAGTTTTCATTGGTCGTGTTAGCATAGCATGTTTCATTCTGGACATTGTCCTGGCTGATATTTTGAAGTAAAGGAAGCTTTTGAACAAACTGCGATTCCTGAGTGATAATACTCTCTGAATCATCTACCAATCTGCTAGGAGCCTGCTCCGTATCAGATTCCTGTTCCTGCTCTTCAGCCATGCAGTCAGCTAGTGATTGTCCGACCGTAGGAGTGTGAAGTTCAGGTGCTTCGGAGCTACTATCCAGAGTGCTCATCGCCGAAGTTGCATTGGAGGTAGAGTCCAAATCGCTGACTATGGAAGCCAGGCTAGGAATAGAAGGTGAGGCATCCGAGTACGATTTGTCTCCGGTTCCTGCGGTTCCCGTAGAAATTCCGGAGGATGTCGTACTTTTTGAGGAAGAAGCTGTGCTGATCGTAGCGTTATCTCTTTGTAAAGGATTCACGTTTGGTGCAAATGAATTCAGCAAAGAGGATTTGATGGCGGACTGGCGTCTCGGGTTAGTGACTTTCTTAGGGTCGATCACCAAGTCGTCAATACTCAATGGAGGTATGACCTCATCCGCAACATTTGGATTGCGTTCGTAAGCTGGTGTAGGATCCGATGGTGTTAATGAATTCATTCTGCTGATTTGATCTTCGACCAAGGAGATCGATCTCATGATTGGAGATGCGGAAGCGGAGATAGCTTCTTCGAAGGAGGGGAGCTGATCGTCTCCAAATTCACCTAAAGGTTTAATAGAAACTCCACTATTATTGTAGGTAGGCATTCTGAAACTTATTTCCCGTCTAGACTGTGGTGGTGGCGTCTGGACATCAATCTCGTCGTAGTGTGGCAATTGGATGGATTCATCATTGCATTTAGCACTCAACAAAATAAGTGGAGTATCCACCACAACCTCATAGTGGTGCATTCTGAAGTTATCAGCAGGGTCTGGCTTCGAGATACGAAAACAAACCTGAAGTCGGTGCGAAATCTGGATGTGACGGAAGTTAGAGTCTGGTGCAAGCGCCCTGGCCGTGGTGGTGTATCCCTGGCTTAAGTTCTCAATACCTGAATGCTCATCAGGAGCCATCAATGAAGAATCGAGTTCCAACACATCTTCGCTAAGTTCACCGTTCAAAAGTTGTTCTTCGTTCATATGGCTAATATGTGTTTCAAGAGCGCCTATGACTGGTGAAGAAGGACACATCGGACCCTGAGCAGAATTCTTTCTGACGTTATTCGTGGTATTTGTGGAGCTGCGTCTTGAAGAATTGGTAAAAGTTCTTCTCAAGTCAAGATCTCCGGGTTCCTCCTGACTGGGCAAGTTAATACCTTTATCAGATCGGGTGGTGAGGAAAGGTAAGGCAATATTGATATCCAAGGGCGAAGCGACCATCACCGTCTTATCTGCGTTGTTGTTAGTTTCATAGCAGGAATACAAGATATTGTTTTCTGGACACTTGATAACTTCTTCTTTGTATGGCTCTGGAGTTGCAGTGGAGGAAGCCTTATGTTTTGTCTTCAATTCGCAGATTGCAACCACTCTTTCTCTGTTTTTATTGTTCAGAGACCTTGCCAAAAAGGGATCCTCGCCGTCATAGTCATACTCTCTGGAAAGATCACGAGAAACATAGGTTATACGTTCCAAAACATTAAACTTGATTCTCTTGATGATGACATCTTTCACTAACGGAACAAGCTTGACATTAATAGTGTGCTCGGAACCCAAAGAAATGTACTTCCGAGGGAATGTGATCACATAATGAAGCGCATCATTCCAAACCCTGTTGACATAGATGGGCTTATCTGCAATGGAATTCGCCAAGGAAGGAGGTGTTCTAGCCATGTGCAAATTGAATAACGCGTTGACCACAACTTTTCTGTTTAACTTCTCGCTGATTTTGTTCACCAGAACAGATAGCCTGTGGTTCAAACAACCGTTGACGGAGTTAATAGAAGCAGGGATGTGAGGTGGAAGTAGGATTGGCAACAAAAACACATAGATTCCAGCGGGGAAACTTTCGGGTGCACTTGAGTGAGTATTGACTTCCAAATCAGAGTTAAGAAGATGCTGGCTGACGAACACTGGGTTTCCGTCATGATTGGTGGCATCAGTTCCTTCTGCCAAATTGCGCACAGAAGCCAACTTGTACTTCCTTGTACGTCTGGCTAAGTGCTCGGGCGTCAAGTCTCTGTGTCTCGTGTCGTTTGAATTAGTGGTGCTGATATAGTAGTCAGCATCGTGCATGGACACCACCCATTCGAGTGAGCCAATTTTGAAACGCTCCTTTTGATTGTAGCGGTTGTGTGGCTCCAATATGGGCCATAGCGTGCTAACACCGGACAGAAACAGGATGTTGACGGTCTTCACCTGACACTCTTTCTTCAAGTCCACGATGACTGCGAAGAGATGAGGAATGGGAGAGTCTGAGTCGATTTGCGTGCACAAGTAGTTCGGCAGATGGAATGATTCCATCTTGGCTCGAAGCCGCCTGGTGCTGTCATCGGGAGGTCCCGGCGTGCGGTCTTCGATATCGGTGTCGGACATTCTTCCGGAGTCAAAGGAGTTGGTATCGGTCGGGTCCTCCGAGTCTATCCACAACATTCCAGAGCTGCCACCTTGAGTGCTTGTATTAGAATCGCCCCGTAGTAAATCCTCGGGGATATCGTTGCCGCCGTTCTCCACGTCTTCGTAGGTAAAACTGGCAGAACTGGCCGGAGCCAAGTAGATACAGTCGTTGGAGTTGGCAACATATAACTTGATCAGCTTCAGTTGCCCTGAGCCACTAGAAGACTTTAACGGTATGGGCAGCTGGAGCCCCAAGTCGCTCAAAACGTTGGCAAGTTTCTTCAGAATCACCAGCGACGTTTCCTGGCGAATGAGCTCTTTGGCCTGCTTCTTCGACACGCTTCTCAGACGCGAACGATTGCTTGGAGTCACTAACGAGAGCGATGAAGTACGTAGGCGCGAGTTGGCGGCGCGGGACGCCGTATCGGGGTCGGAGATCACAATGGTGGGGTTGGCGATGGAGTTTCGACGATCGGACCCCGTGGACTTTGAAGTCTGGAGGATGGACGGCTCAGATGAGCGACGCGCTACCTTGTTCTTGAACCTTTCTAGCGAGAACGAGCGCATGTTGTTCCTGGCAGAGTTGTCAACGAGGAGTAGTTACTAGTTTGATGATGGACAATTCAAGATAGAGGCAGTGGAGTGTATAGACCAGCGGAGTAGACAAGAATTTTGGATTAGGTCACTGGGCTGGGCAGCGGTCCAGGTGATGTGAGGTATTGTGTGGAGGAACAAGGGGCCTGGATGACGTCCATTGTACGATTGTTTTTTAATTTCTATCCGCCGTTTGAGAAACAGCTCAGGTTTGCCCCACGGTGATGGACGAGAGTGAGGGGCCGGAAACGGCTGGAAATGCGCACTAGGTAAAACTGTGACGTTAGTCACCAGAATTACAGAGAGGAGAGACAAGTTTTGTGAGGGGTGAAAATTTCAGCATATAGTTAGTTCTGGGGAAGTTGAAGGTTAAAGAAAATTTAAAAGGATTCTTGGGTTGGCAAGGAGGGGAAATTGGGCCCGCTTAGTAGATTACACCACGGTGAGATCGTGGAGAATTAATGCGTTCTGCATCGCCAATTAGTTGGGGCGGCTTGCATGTAATCGCAGTGTGTTAATTAGTCATTGGGTCCAGATAATGAAATTGATGGCATATCTGGAAGATAAGTTCCAGCGAGTGTATGCATTGTTTTGTAATGGTGGAATAAATGGGAATGACTTGGTTGTTCCCTGCCAGTCATTTCCAGCTCTGCTTTTTGAGAGTCCTCACTTCTTCAGCTCTCTCTTCACTTTGCTCTCTTATGTCTATCTTTCGGTAAATGTAGTCTTCACAAACGTTCCCTCTTGAAGTAACACCGTAAGCATCCGTGGGAAAATCTCTACCTGAATCGGCTCAAATGGAAAACTCTCCCCATCAACAGATATATAATGGCGTTGCGAGTCGTTGATCCGAGGTACGAGTCGGTAGGCTGAGATCTTAGCATGGTGAGTATGAGGAGACTGGACATGTGCACCATTATCCACCGACGTGAGGATCTTCGCAGTGGTAAGTAACGGTATAGAGGTCTTGGTTATCACCAAGTCCATGAGCCCGTCGTCTGGCAACGCGGCCGGGAAGAACTGGGCGTCGCTCAGCATGTATGGCATGTTCCCCACGTAAAAAATGTTCAAGTAGTCTGTAGTGGACGTGGGCACCTGTTCCCACGATGACGGAGGCGGTTGGTCGAGACCCGGGAACTTGAGTTGGAAACTCTCCTCCGAGAGCTTGCGGTATGGAGTGCTATTCTGAAGATGTTTGTCCACATGCTGCTGGATCTCGTCTTGCTCTTTGGTGGCATACGAAACAAACAAATCACACGGATATTTGGCCTTGGTGAACACCTTGTGCATAATTCCAAGCTCAAATCGGATGGCTCCCATCCACCGTAAGTGTTCCGTTCCAATGTCGGAGTCTGCAATGACTCCATAAGCTTGAGACAAGAACGAAAGTTTTGTTCTCTCGTCAACTCCTACTCCCTGCGTTACCGCCATGAGATCCAACTGTGCCCGCGTCAGCTTCAACATGTGGAATGCAGCGACTCCTGGCTTGTTGCTGCCGTGACTGCTGAGTGAAAACGCATTTCCTGAACCACATGGAATCTGCGCTATTGCCAACTTCTCAAATGCCTGAACTCGGTCCAGACGTTCATACATGCCATTTATGACCTCATGAGGAATACCGTCTCCTGAACAGCATGCCACCACGTCGAACTTGTTAATATCCACCTCGCGACCAATCTCCACCGCGTGTTTCGAGTACTTGGTCTCCATGAACGTGATATCCACGTGTGCCGCCGACAACACTGGTAGAACCTCCTTTTTGTAGAGACTGAGCGCATGGCCCTGTCCTCCATGGTTGTTTAACACCACCAATACCGATGGTCGCACCTTACTTTCGCCATACGCCATCCTTAATACTTGGTTTGTCAAGTCTTGTTTAGTCTGATTGGCCAGCAATTGCAACTCCACCGTGGCATGGTGCACCGAAACAGAATTCTGGTGCTCCACCACGTAACTTATGTCGAATGAAGCGTCGTCAGTCTCGACATTTTGACACCAAAGGATGTTCTTAAATGGAATGTGAGTTTGAACCTCTGTTGTGGGGATTGGGATACATCCTAGAAACGTAGATTGTGGCGGATCGTGTAACTGTTGATTTCCAGTGAAGATTCCGTCAGAGTCAAGTCTGGCTCTTACTGAGCTTCGTCCTAGTAAGTTTTCCGAAGACATCCGTGAGCTATTCATAAAGAGATGGATAAGTGGAGTGCGCGAAGTCTAAATAGTAACGGAATTTCACAAATAATAGCACGAACTTTTGCCATTCGGGATGTGAGTATTTTTTTTTTTGTTTTGTTTTTGAACAATCACTTTCGGCTAGGTGACTGCTTGAAAAGTGAATTGGAATTGCTTGAGTGTATGGCATGGATTTTTGGCTTGGTTACTTTTACTGGTTTAAACTTGACGGTTGCCAGTCGCGCTATTCATTAACTTTTATTATTCTAGTCTACTCGATATCTTCATCCAAATCCTCGCCGCTCAACGTGAATGGTTGTGGAACCGGTGCCTCAGTGATGTTCAACTGTCTCACAGTCTTGATGATTTCAACAGGCTCGCCCTGCTTGGTGTCCTGGAGAACAATGATGCCTCCGGAACCTTTAAATTTGCGAATAGGCGTAAAGCGTTCGTCCTTGATGAAAGAAACGAAGTTGGACTCGGCTGGCAACACTCTAGACAAGTTGTTGATCTTGTATGGGGACTTCACGTAACGAATTGTGGCTGGCTCGTATGAAATCTTCTCGTCCTCACCCTCTTCACTCTTGGCCTTCTCATCGTTTTCACTCTTGTCTTCCTTCTTGTCGGCATTTTCCTCTTTCTTTTCAGACTTATCTTCCTTCTTCTCAGACTTCTCTTCCTTCTTGACCTCAGACTTCTCTTCCTTCTTCACCTCAGAGTCCACATCCATGGCATCGCCCTTGTCGGCCTGGTTTTTCTTGGCTCTGGCCTTTGCTCTTGCTGTCGTGGATAAAACTGCCTTGGTGATCTTATCTGGTTGCTTTTCCTTGGCTTCTTCAACTTTTGGTGGATACTGGAAATATTCCGGTTTGGCATGAACATTCAATTCGAAGTTTGGCACCTTCAAATCTTCCTTGACACCAATAATGGCTGTAGGCGCAAACGAAAGCGACAAGAAGTGTGCAAATGGGTACCAGAACCACGACTGAACAAACACTGCAAGTCCAACAATGGCCTTCACATTCAAAGTGTTAGTGTTTGTGTTCTCTAAGCTGATTGTCACATTGCGTCCACCGGCATCGATGATACCTTGGGCCAACGTGGCACCAAACTTAGCCAATGCATCCTCGTGCTTGTTCTTGATAGTTTCCGCATATAACTTGGTGAAGTCCTTAACTTTAGGGTAAGCGGTCTCATTTTGCTGGATCATGATCATAGCAGAAGCCTGCAATGCACCTTGTCTAACAAAGTCCACGGAATCCTTGGTCAATGGTTCAATCACCTCAAGAGCAGCAGGCAAAGCTCTGCCTGCGCAAGCAATACCCAATGCCATGGCAGTACCATAACGAACATGAGGGTTGTGGGATTGCGACAAGAGCTCGACGATTTGAGGAGCAGCAGTATAGTCACGGATTAACAAGAATCCCAAACCAATCACAGAGGCTCTTCTGACATCATCGGATGGGTCTGAGACAGCATGGTGTAACAACTTCTTAATAGCGTTGTTGTTTCCAGTACCAGCGTAGGCTAAGGCAATAGTGAAAGCACCACCATATCTCAAGAGAACGTGTTCCTGGGCAAAAAGCTCTTCAATAATTGGCAAAGCCTTGTCTTCCTGACCATAGTTGACCAAGGCAATACCCATGGCCAAACCACGAATGATACGTTCGTGCAGAGTCTCCTTGGCGTAAGTAAACATGTCATGGGTAACCTCGGCATTACCAGATCCCAAAGTTACAAGACCCATAGCCAATCCAGCAGCCTCTCCCGAGATAGCCGAGTCCGAGTATAAAACGACCTTCAAGGCCTCGTAGAGGCTCTCGTTGTTGGAGGCCATGCCAGCGACACTACTTCCGAGACAGGCACCGTGCAACATGACGTCGGAGTCAGCACTTCCGGCTGAATTGCCGTGCTCATCAACGAACAGCTTCAAGTAGTCGATTGTTTCACCACCGTGGCCAGCGAAAATCAATCCAAGAGCAAACAAGGAACCACCCTTGGTGTAGGCGGATCCATTGGATTCAGGCAAGTATGGTTTCAAGATGTTGCGGCCCTGGGACAAGTTACCCTTGTGGATTACACCCAAAGCAGCAGTCGCAGAGAATTTGGACCAGTTGGAGGCCTTACCCAACCATTCCAAGTTCTTTCTGAAGAAAGTATCGTCAGTGGTTCCTAAATGCATGAACGCATTTGCAAAGGTGACGGCCGAGTGGAAAATGGAGTTTCTTCCCTCCAACAAGTTCTTTGTCTTGTTCAAGATGGTGATATCGATGTTCTTGTTCTTGTATAAGAAGGTGATGTCCAAGTCGCAAGTAGGCACACCAGATAAAATATGTAGCAAGCGAGCGGGGATAGCCTCTGTGGAGTTAAAGGATTCGTCGTCGGATAACACCTTGGAAACACTCTTGATGAGTTCCTGGGAAGCCGAGCTGACCAAATCAAATGCACCTTGGTAGGCAATCAAGTGTTCACCTCTAGTTATGAGCTGCTTAAACACCTCCACCGCCAACTTGGCATCGTTCAACTGCACAATGATCTTGAAGACAGTGAAGTAGTCCTGGTTGTCCTTCAAAGACAACAAAGCATCAATCAAGGTGTTCAACACGTCGGATCTGAAGGTTGCGTTGGAGATTACGGAATTGCTGCAAACCAACACGTAATTGATCAAAGCAGAGCCCGATTCTTCGTCTTTAGCGACTTCGTCAGCAATAATCTGCTTGACAATGTCCAAGCGGAAGCTGTCCAAGGCAATTCCAAGAGCAAGCTTGATTTCGTTGGCAGCAACACACTTTTGCACCATCTTCTCGAACACGGCCACAAGCTGCGGGTTGATTGGCTCCGAGGACTCGCCCAAGTACCGTATACGTGCCTCGGAGCTGTAGATGTTGATGCATTGGGATACAATGGTTTCAATGTACTGGCTTTTCTCCTCGAGATCAAACTCCTTCTCCGCTCTGAGGCCGTACTTTACCAGGGCCTCAAAGTCACCCAAGTTGTAGTAGACCTTGGAAATGACCAAAGCAGCCAAATTGCGCTTTTCAAACTGGGGGTCTTCATATACCTCCTCCAACTCGTTCAAGTTGTTGGCGATCTCAGCCCAGAGCTGGTCCACAGAGTCGTTCAACGACGATAACGCATATGATTTCAATGTCAGGTCTTGCTCAGAGAGCAAGGCAATATAGGGGGCAGCAGACACCAAAGCCATGATGTTTGATGGTGGAAGAAGTTATGGTAGTATGGACGATCGCCACTTGGCTCCACACACGACGGGTGTGTGCAGGATAAGATTGGGGAGAAGGTATTGGAAGAGAGTTGGAGAAAATAATATAGAGAAAAAAAATGTGGAAAAGGATCAAATGAAATTGGAGAAGATTGAATTTGGGTGAATTTGAGAATTTTGGGTTGCAATTGTGATTTTTATATTGGGATGATTTTGAATTGGTTGAGTACTGGAGGTGGGTATGGAGTTACTATTGGAGGTAGTACTGGAGTTAGTGAGACTACACAATTGAGGCTATAAATGAAGGTGAGAATATTGAAGATAGTTAGTGAGGATTTTGGTTTTCCATTGAATATTGAAATGATTTGTATAAAATTAGCTTCTCTAGAAGCAGACATGGATCTTTGAACACTTAAATCAAAGCAGGAAACTACAAATAGTAGATATTTCCTTAACGTGACCGTTCATGGTCTCGTGTTCGTGTGAGAGTACCATCTGAGTTAGAAACGAGTTTTGATCAAACGCTTGAGTAAACGAAGGTTGAAGCCTTGCTTTGGGTAGCGATGTGAGAAACTACGGGTAATGATATATGTCAGAAGGGAAGAATTGAGGCAGTCTAGAAGATACACCCAGAAGTGAAAAACTTCAAATGAAAAGCCGAAGAGAATAGCCATTTTCAAAGTTCCAAGCTTGTGAAAGTGAAGATATTGTAGGTGGTCAGCATTGAGTTTTAGTCCAATATTTGTCCCTTTTTGTGGAAAACGGTAATATGGTCACATCCACTATTATCTATTGTGATGGTAGGTATTGGTAGACTCACACGCCTCCTTGTGTTTTTTCAACCACAGAGAACATCCTATCTAATCAAACAACAGCAGAGAAGGTTCTAGTGGAGACTGTCAATTGAATGATTGTAGAATCCATAATCAAGATACCACACTCTACAGTGGAAGACTGGAGTTCTACTCCAGAATTTTAAACAGACTGATGTATTCTGAGACACTAAATCTTATCCTCTTGATACTCTCACTTGTGATCAATAATTCACAAAATAGGGTAATGTCCTGGAAAAAAGGTAAGACTTCGTAAAACCGGTCTGACCCTTAGAATTTTACCTAATTTATCAACTTAGATTTCTATTGGTCACTCCACATTCTCAGTTTATCAAGTCTGAATTTTTTCCTTTCAATCGAAAATGTAATTTCCAAGACATTAATCATTTTCCATCATATTGACCCCGGATAGAATCTCGGAAATTTTGCGAACTTCTCTCCACATAACTTCTATTAACAATAGGCCCACCCTATAATTACGCTTCAAATAAGAAAAAAGGAAAAAAAGAAAAAAAAAAAAAAGAACCTGGGGAAATCACGATGCCGTGTCTGTATGGAATGACTTTCGGTGGCTTGAATCGTGCCGAGCTATTCTCCACAAGATAGATTTGGCATTTCCAAAGTGGGCAAGTCAGGATTTCTTGAATCTAGGATACCTTGAGACTGTGGAATTGAGGTTCTTGGTCTTGATTTCTCTCCAGCTTCTACGGGCCAAAGGGCTCTATTCTTGCATTTATTCCTTTATCTCTTAACCATTCCATTATTGACTACTACTTACATAGTATAGTTCTTGTAGATTTCAACATATACACTCCAAGACTTGCAACAGATTGACTCAGAATCACAACATATTAAATAATTACAATTCCATTATCTATAAAACTCAGTATATTCAACCTGATATCTGGATGCTCTAAGTACATTTAGTCTACATTAGTAAGTATTCCTCAAATGATCAGTACTAAATTCAACAAAAAGTCTCTACTTCCAGTAACAACTCCGGACCCACGCTCATACTACGGACTCCCTCCACCACCTCCCCCCACGCTCATAGTCTAATATTACACGCTCATACTATTCACACATTGGTCCACCAAATATTGTTCCGCAATTCATCCGTCCATTCCTCCTTTAATTTCTCCGTACTCCACTTCAATACCACCTCCATCTATACTATCCCCTCATGCCCTCTAGACTTTATTATCCCCTCCTATTTACGCCGTTTTCCCCTCGAGCTGTCCAGCAACGTATCTAGCGAACTATCGATAACTTCTCCCCACAGAGTGCATCCAACACCAAGCCAAGCCAGGAATACTTCAAGTTAGGCAACTTCGGCACAATTTCCGGTGCAGATAACATGTCAAAGTCACCCGTGAAGATGACCTGTATGACATGACATTTGTGTTGCTTGCTGTTTTTATCTTTGCAACCTAGACGGTATAGGAGATTAGTATGCATGGAATGGTTGCAAAACCTTCTTCGGACATTTTGAGCCATCTCCAGCAGCCATCTGTCCCTCTTCAGCTCCAAGGATATCATCGCTTAGCAAGTCTTGGTTGACATTGACACCACTGCTGTCTGTCTGGTATACATTCTTGGAAGAACCACTATCAAGTTACCACCTATCGGGCTCATAACAAAATTAGGCCCAGCCAAGACACTAAGAAAATATTGTTTGGGAGTTTTTTCTTGACTGGTGGGGCACAACATGGCTGCCAATCTGTTTTGGTAACTTGGTGGTGTCAATGATGTTCGTGGTGTAGCTATAAATTGCCCTGGTGCTGCTGTAATTCTCTAGGGCCATCTACGTCATGAAAGAAAGTGCAATATTAGAAGCTTCGTCTTCGTCTTCGTCCAGAAAGGGCACAGACTCCTCCGTGTCCTCCGAGGGAAGAGAAGGTGAGAGAGGAAACATCTTATCCCAGTACACTGAAAAGCAAGCCATGCAAATGGGCAGAAACTACGCCTTGAAGCACGACTTGGACCCGGAATTGTTTGGCCGTGCTGCTGCGTTGGCCAGAAACCCATATGCCTTCAATTCAATGGAGTTCTTATCTCCGGAAGAGAAGGAAGCTTTAAACTTGGAGGCCACTAAGAAATGGCATATTCCTCGTAAGTTGGTGGAGGTGATCGCGTTGGGTTCTATGGCTGCTGCTGTCCAGGGTATGGACCAGTCGGTTATTAACGGAGCCACGCTTTTCTACCCCAAAGTGTTCGGAATTACTGAAATGAAGAACTACGACTTGATGGAAGGTTTGGTCAATGGTGCTCCATACCTCTGCTGTGCAATTGCGTGCTGGACATCGCATTTCTGGAACAAGAAGTTGGGCCGTAAGTGGGTCATTTTCTGGACCTGTCTCATCTCTGGTGTTACTTGTCTTTGGCAGGGTTTTGTTAATTTGAAATGGTACCATTTGTTCATTGCTCGTTTTGCTATGGGTCTTGGAGTCGGTATCAAGTCTGCCACAGTTCCAGCCTACGCAGCAGAAACGACTCCTCATACCATTAGAGGCTCGTTGGTGATGCTTTGGCAATTCTTCACAGCAGTGGGTATCATGTTTGGTTACGTTGCATCTTTGGCATTCTATCACGTTGGAGACCACGGTATTGCTGGTGGCTTGAACTGGAGATTGATGCTCGGATCTGCTGGTCTTCCTGCTTTCTTCGTGTTGATTCAGGTTCCATTTGTTCCCGAATCTCCACGTTGGTTAATGGGTAAGAATCGACATGGGGAAGCCTATGCGGCGTTGAAAATTCTTAGATTTGCTGAGATCGAGGCTGCCAGAGACTGTTTCTACCAGTACGTGTTGTTGAGCGAAGAGAACTCTTACGTTGGAACTCCTTACTACAAGAGAGTGTGGGAGATGTTCACAATTAGAAGAAACAGAAACGGTGCATTGGGTGCATGGATTGTCATGTTCATGCAACAATTCTGTGGTATCAACGTCATTGCCTATTATTCGTCTTCGATCTACATCGAGTCTGGACTTTCTGAGATTAAAGCTATGGTGGCTTCGTGGGGTTTTGGTATGATCAACTTCTTGTTTGCCATTCCAGCCCTCTATACGATTGACACCTATGGCAGACGAAATTTGTTGCTCACAACGTTCCCATTGATGG
Organism: Sungouiella intermedia; assembly: GCA_900106115.1. Classification (NCBI taxonomy): domain Eukaryota; kingdom Fungi; phylum Ascomycota; class Pichiomycetes; order Serinales; family Metschnikowiaceae; genus Sungouiella; species Sungouiella intermedia. The sequence continues at coordinate 2,456,135 of LT635756.1, read as the reverse complement.
CCATATTTCTTCTCGTTGCCGGTTTTGGTTTCTTCATTGATGGAGATACCAATCCATCTGGCCGACTTGGATGTGTCACTGTTGGTATTTATCTTTTCGCTTGTGTCTATTCTTCTGGTGAAGGTCCTGTTCCTTTCACATATTCTGCTGAAGCTTTCCCATTATACATTCGTGATATCGGAATGGGATTCGCAACATCTACTTGTTGGTTCTTCAACTTTATTTTGGCCTTTACTTGGCCGAGGTTGAGAAATGCCTTCACAGTTCAGGGTGCTTTTGGCTGGTACGCTGCTTGGAACATTGTTGGATTCTTCTTGGTGTTGTTTTTCTTGCCAGAAACAAAGGGTTTGACTCTTGAAGAGTTGGATGACGTTTTTGGCGTCTCTTTGAGAAAACATGCTTCGTACAGATTGAAGGAATTCATTCACAACTTCAGAAAATTTGTTTTCAGAGAGAAATTGGCTCCAATGCCTCCATTGTACAATCATCAGCGTATGGCCGTGACCAATCCACAATGGGAAGAGAAAGTAGAGACGCTGTACAAGGAGGAAGCTTGATTTATGTACTTGATTATGTATTAATTAACAACTGTCGAGAAGTGTGAATTTATACAATTGAGAATACATGTTGTTTGCAAATTCTCTTCATCTCTACTCAGTAACTTGAACATTGCCCTGAAATACCACCCTACAGCCTTCTATGATCTATTATGAATTGAAATTATATACCATTTAGTACAACAAACGGGTGGCAATCTTGTAAGGAGTCTGTTCTAGCTGTTCGTACAACGACTTGATGTCGGAGTTGTCCACATCCGAAATGTCGGCCATCAAGTAAGCCACATCGTTTCTGGAATCCGTGAACTGTTTCTCGATATTGTGGTTGGACAAAATGTTGTTGACGGTCTTCAACACACCTGGAACGTTCTGGTGGATGTACAACACTCTGACGGTGTTCTCTTGGTCCAAGTCCAAGTCTCTCAAAGCAACCTCTGGCATGTTGACAGCACCCTGCGAGTTACCCTCGTTGATGTACTTGGTCAAGGCAGAAGCAACCTCCACACCAATGGCAGATTGGGCTTCCTCGGTGGAACCTCCAATGTGAGGAGTCAAAATAACGTTTCTCAACGAGCACAACTCAGTTGCAAAGTCGTTCAAGTCGTTGGAGAACAAGCCCTCTCCGTTCTTGGCTGGCTCGTGTGGGTAGACATCCAAAGCAGCACCGGCGATCTTGCCAGCCTTCATAGCCTGGATCAAGGCAGGAATGTCAATCACAGTACCTCTGGAGGCGTTGATGACGTAGGCACCGTCCTTCATGGCAGCGAATTGAGGAGTGCTCAACAAGTTCTTGGTGTCGGGAGTCTCTGGAACGTGCAAGGTCACGAAATCGGCCTTACTCAACAACTCGTCCAAAGTGTCCACTTGCTTGGAGTTACCCAAGGACATGATCATGGTGACATCATAGTAGATAACCTTCATTCCCATAGCTTCTGCCAAAACAGACAACTGAGAACCAATGTGGCCGTATCCCACAATACCCAAGGTCTTACCTCTAATTTCCCAACATTTGGCAGACACCTTGTTCCAGGTTCCGGTGTGCAACTCAATAGATCTGTCACCGATCTGTCTAGCCAAGGTGATGATCTCTGCAATGACCAACTCAGCAACCGATCTGGAGTTGGAGAATGGCGAGTTGAACACGGCAATACCAGACTTGGCAGCAAATTCCAAGTCCACCTGGTTGGTACCAATACAGAAACATCCAATGACAACCAAGTTCTTGGCATGGCTCAACACTTTCTCCGTCAACTTAGTCTTGGATCTGATACCAATGGCATGGACGTCCTTGATCTTCTCGATCAATTCTTCCTCTGGCAAAGAAGACTTGTAGAACTCAACCTGGTAACCCTGGTTCTTAAAGATGTTGATGGCGGTGATGTTGACGTTCTCCAACAACAAAATCTTGATGTCTCCAGTGGAGAATGGCTTCAAGGTCTTGGTTGGTTTGCTACTCAAGGCAGCATACTGGCTCAAGTAAGATTGAGTAGGCGAGGTGGACACTGCGTGTGGAGAGCCACCTTCGATGTTCAAAGCCTTCTGGAATGTGGAGGCAATATCTTGAGGATTCGACATTGTATGGTAAAAAGATAAAGATTAGAGGGGAAAAAAGTCGGATCTAAAACTGGTTTAATAAGAGAACAGTGAGTAATTTTTGCAATGATGTAGTCTTTTTCCTAGTCACCGGCGCACGTGACATGGCCCAATTTTCCTATTGGCTTTACTTATTAGTAGGGGAAGTCAGGTGACCAAGTGGGAAGGTCCAACAATGGAGTTTAAAGGTTGATGAGGCATTTTGGTGGTGTTTAGTTGTGTATCTGAAAAAGTGAGTTTGGGGGAGTATTTTGCAAAATATGGAGGAGGAGTGGACAAATCTGGGGTCGGTAGTTGTGTGGATCGTGATAGATGACTCCGACTGACTCTGACGGCTCATTGGCGTATGCAGGGGTATCAGATGAATATCTGCAGGATTGTGATGTTTGGCCTGAGTCATCGCCTGAACCGGGATTCGGAGTAGAAAATGTGATACAGTAGACAAGATTTGTACTTATTTAGATGAATGGTCCTAGGCGTCCTTTTTTGGGCGTTTCTAGTGGGTTCTTGACCATATTTATAGCTTTCTAATTAAGGCATGTGGTTGGGTAATAAGAGTTTGGTTGGTATTGTTATAAGTTCGATGAGGTTTTTTTCATTACAATTGTGGATATTCTTGCGTAATTCTGGCATTTTATTTGCTTTCTTATTGAAATGCACGAAAATTCAGATTTTTGCCAAGAGAAGTAAACAAGTTTTTGACATGATATTCTGTCAGAACTTGTTTGAACAAGAAAGCCTGGTTAGCTCAATCGGTAGAGCATTTGACTCTTAATCATTATAAGGTCAATCAAAAGGTTGCGGGTTCGAGCCCCGCATCGGGCTTATTTTTTTATATTTTTTTTCATTCACTGGTGTATTCTTTCAATTATTTTTTTACCCACTTTCCACTTTCTTCTTTTTACCCCCATTGCCACTTCCATATCAAGTTTCAAGTATATCTTTCTCTATGTTCATTATTTCTGACACACGGCGCACTTTGATCTGACTTGGTTCTGTATGCACACCCAGATCAATACTTTATACCTTCAATATCTATTGTTAACGAGTATCCTCACTTGGAAACGCTCCATTTTCCCCCTATTTTCCCCATTTTTGTCTGCTCGCCGTCCAGTTCAGCATTATTTACCTGCTGTTTACTTTCTGGTAGAGCTTGCAATTTCTAGATGTCCAGACCATTCTCGGCATCTCCCACGCCTAAAACCCCCAAGTCTCCTTCTCAGTTCAAGAATCCTTTACCGCCAAAGAGCCTCGAGGATACCCATGTTCAGGTTATTTGTCGACTCAGGCCATTGAGCGGATATGAGCGGTCCAGGGGACACGAAGATGCCACTCAAGTTCTAGACGAGCACACGATTTGTGTCACTAACCGGGACGCCCAGCAGGTGTTCTCGTTCGACCATGTTTGCGGGATGGATACCACGCAGCAGGATATGTATGATTTGGTGGCAAAAAGCACACTCCAGGATCTCTTCCGTGGCTTCAACGGGACCATATTGGCCTACGGTCAAACAAGTGCAGGTAAGTCCCATACCATGTTTGGCACGGCTAGCGACCCTGGAATCATTCCACGGGTATGCAGCAGCATTTTTTCTCACATAGAACATGGTCTGCCCGATGTGGAATACACCGTGAGTGTCTCCTTGATGGAGATTTATCAGGAACACATCAAAGACCTACTTAATCCAACGCTGAAAGAGTCTGAGTACACCATTCACGAGGATAAGACTAACGGCGTGTATGTTCGAGGCATATCACATGCTTTCGTGTCATCAGCATCAGAAATGACACAAGTGTTGAAGCAGGGCAGTAAGCACCGGACGAAATCACCCACCAATATGAACATGGAGTCATCCCGCTCCCACGCTATTTTCCAGGTCATGCTTACTCAGGAGGAGATTGCGTCTGGTGCCATAACAAAAAGTAAGCTATTTCTAGTTGACTTGGCAGGATCCGAAAAAGTCGACAAGACAGGTGCTTCAGGAAACAACTTGGAGGAAGCCAAGAAGATTAATCTCTCCCTTTCTGTGCTTGGGCTCGTCATCAACTCGCTCACAGATAAATCCACCCACATTCCCTACCGAGACTCTAAGTTGACTAGGATTCTTCAAGAGTCGTTGGGAGGAAACTCCAGAACTAGCTTGATTGTGAATTGCTCCCCAGCCACAAGTTGCGTCTCCGAAACAATCTCTACGTTGCGATTTGGTACTCGTGCAAAGAACATCACAAATACCGTACACGTCAACAGGGAGCTTAGTGTAGACCAGCTTAAGGCTCGGGTAGTATACTTGGAAAAAGTGAATCGTGAGTTGGAGCAAGAATTGAAGGCAGTCAAAGTTGCATCTCCAACACCACATAATATCAATCTCTTAAGTCCTCGTGGGACAAGTCGAATTCCATTACCTTCTGATCGTCTGATGGTTCACCAGGACGAACTCAAACGCAAAGACGAAAAGATACTTGCGTTGGAGCAGGAACTTTTAGAATTTAAGATGGCGCAGGTCAAAGTTCAGCACGATGAAGACCTGAAACTCTACAAGCTTGAGAGTGCACTTCTCAAACTTAGTGACAAGCTCGGTGATGTGGAGCTCATCAACGACAACCTCCGCAAGCACTTACTTATTAGTGAGAAGATAATTGAGGCACGAGAGATCAAGATCGATAAGCTACGGGTCCTTTTAGGTGAACAGCAAGCTCAGGTCAAGAGGGAAAGTATGCAATTCGAGAATAAACTCCGCATGCTCAAGGATAGACTTGATGGCCAGAAATCACACGAGGCATCATACTCAGAGGAGCATGAGGCGGCGAATTCGACCATCGAAGATTTTTTTGGCGATGCAGATGTTGCAGCGGAACTTATGGTGGAAAGTAGTTCGCCAATTCAAACGCCAAAGCGAGATTCCAGGGAGAGATTTGGGTCGCCCAAGTCACCTACCTCACCTCGTCTAGGCATAAATCTTCGCATTGTGAAGCCTCTTCGAGGCGGGGCGAGAGAACAGTGAACCAGCATATAGAATCAATTAAGAGTGAAAAGAGTATATCTATGAAGAGTTCAAGAGGTAGAAAAGATTGGAAAGGAGTTTGAATAGGCTATTAAGGATAAAAAGGTTAGTACCATTGCAACCACCACTTCCAACATAAAACGGTGCAACCTCCACCTATCTTTTAATACAATATCAAAGGTTTGATCACTTAATTACAATTATTTCCGTCAAATTCAAGTTTAACATTGCAAATCTCAAATTAAGTTCAATTTCCCATGGTTAGCTCTTCAAATGTCCCATAGTGCACATTATAAACTGTCAAAATTTCCGGTCGCATGACTGAAGTGAGCCTCAATGTCAGAATCACCACGCTCACTCAACTCCAACAACCAAGTAAATCCACCAATTTGCCCCCTTCCCCAAAAAAAGATGAAAAAAACCGTGAATAGAACTACCCGTCTAACTATATATACAGCTCGAATCCATATATCAAATCCTTTAAATTTCAAAAGGAGAATCCGCAACTTTCCTCCAATACTTTCCTATACCCCACCTAGGCCCGTCCACCCCAGATTTGCGCAATGTGGGGGGAACTCAACCACCACCTACTTCCTATTCTTCAACTTATCACACCATCTGGCCACGGTTCCGTCCTGAATGAACCATGCACTTTCTCTTGTCGCTGCAGGCCCAAGGCAGCCTTCAAGGTATGTAAGTTTCTCTGGTGGACCTGTATCACTATGCTAACCAGACAGTGCTTCGGATCAAATCCAAGGGGAACCACCCAGTGGTCAAGCTCAAAAACGAATTTTGCGCGTGTAGCCGTGGAAACTACGTGCAGAGAATCTTCAGTTTCGCCATCTTGAACAAATGGTTCTTTGTGGTGACCAGAAGTGCTGGATTGGTTCAACTTTATGAGAAGCAAAAGTCTGTTCAATCTTCTATTGCCTACAAACTCGTCAAGGAGTGGAAGAACTCCACCATGTCCACGAGGGACCCGGTCGTCGCAGTGGGCAGCTTCCGGAACCAGTACATGTACACGTGCTCTAACGAGGGCAAGTTGGTCATTAGAGACCTTATCAATGACGATGCAGACGACAGCGTCAAGACTTACTTGATTGACGGACCCATTTCAAGCGTTCAAGTCAAGCCTCTCAAGGAGAGCATGCGAATTCTCGTGGCTGCGGGCGGCCAGGATAACGAATTAAAATTGTATGACTTGGACTTTGCTCTCTCCCCAGCAACAAACTTCAATCGAGTATATTCGTTTGGAATGCTGAGACCCAACATAAACTCCATGATCAGGTTGACAAGTGCTTCGCCGGATGGCCGTAGAATGCGTCGCAGAGATACCGCTCACTCTAATTCATACATTGAGTGTATGAGGTTGTTGCCGGTATTCGTAGCTTCGCATGACGAGGAAATTTTGCTGCCTCTGCTCTGCGGTGACTGGATTCTGAGTATTGTGTTCGCTGAAAACGGGCCCAACATCGTTTGCTGTGGAACTCAATTTGGTGATTTGCTAGTCTACCAATGCACAGATCCGTATGACAAGGAAGAGCCGCAAAGGACGCTTCACTTGTCTCAGTTCCCGATCAACACTCTACATGTTTTCGGTCAAGGTCGCTACTTATTGTATACGGATACCATGTCTAAGGTTGGTGTGATTGACATTTATTCTTTTGAGATTGTCAACTTCTACGATTACTTGAAAATAGGACCCACCGTTAACACCAAGGTGTACAGTTGCCCGGATTCAACATCCAAGCTTCCAAAGGCAACGGCCTTGTCCAAGTTCAGGCCAGTGTACGTGGTGGCTACCACCATAGACGGCAACTTGGTCATCTACAAACTTCATGACAATAACGAAAGCGAGCTAAAGCTCTGCATCAGTCACGCGGGCATCATTCCCGACTCGGACATTATCGAAATGGATGCTTATAATGTATTGGAAAGTGTTTTTGGTGAAATGCATGATATAATCGGGACGCCTACTAAGCGACGCAAGCGGGAGTCAGGGATTGTGTCCCAATTTCTCCAGTGTGGTTCTGGCCACCTGGGCCTGGGGTTGGCAGATGCGAACGAATGCACCAATATTGATGATGCAAAGGCCATCATTCAACTGGGCTTACCCAGCTGTTAGTGTAACTAGTTGTTGATTGTGTTTTCACTTCCAGCGAACGAGTAGAAACTGGCTGTTTCCATCTCATCGTCCTCGTTACCCTCACTGATTTCTTGCCACGAAGCCACTGTCAAAATGACAAATCCAACAATGACAAGGGCATCTCCAGTAAGCTGGGTCACGCTGAGCGCATTGCCAAATAAGATCCACTCTACCACTCCAATAAGGAAGATAGTCACTAAAGAACTTACTGATGACAACACTGGAGATGTCAAGGCCATCAAAGACAAGAACAGCGCACTGAATAACAAGTTGGACACGATAGATCCAAAAATATAAAGCCAGATGATTTTCGTGTTCTCGCCGTAGTCGAAGAGGTTGAACAGATGAATATGGAACACTTGTGCAATAATCACGCCTGTGAGAAGGAAGGTAAGTGTGAAAACACCCAACAAGCACATCACAAAGTTCGAGAACGTCAGCTGACGACGAGGAGTAATAACCTTAGCCAAGTGTGCTGGCACACATGTATACCTCTTGTACAATACCTCGTAGTATCCATACATCACTGCACCAACTGAGATGAGTAGATTACCCCAGAAACGGTAAGGGTACTGCTGCTCTCCTGACGTCTGGTTGTCTGCGCCGGAGTACGCTACTACGAACACACCGGAAACGGCGATAAGCACGGATGAAGCCTTAAGCCACGAGAAAGTCTCGTTAAGGATAGGAATGGCGAAGGCATAGGCGGTGAAGGCCGAGCAGTTGTAAATGGCAGTGACATCTGATGCGTATGTCATGGACATGGCACCGTACCAGGTGACACCAGCGATGTTCAACACTATGGAGATGAGCGCAGTTTTTACAGCAAGGTACTGGAAGGATGGAGTCGAAACAAACGACCTAACACAAGCTGTAATGGAGCTGGAAGACGAAATGTGAGGATTTTGGTCAACCAATGTGTTCAAGTGGCGTGTCAGTCTGTCACCGTTGACATTGGCCTCATAAACCAAGATCAGCGTATGGTAGACGTTGTGGAACTGCTTGACAATGCATTTTTTGAAATACTTGAATACATTCAACGGCTGTGTACGCTGTTCAAGGGTCTGGTTCTGCTCTGGCGGTAAACGGCTCAGATCACGCCCCACCTCGGGCTCCAAAAGAAACGCATTGGAGTTCAATCTCTCGTATCTGGTGTCGCCTTTTCTAAATCTCTCAATAGTCCTGTAAACTGACACAAGAAGCGCCTGCAACGGCCACAAAAGCCACCACGAGCCGTGAGTAACTGTCAACAATATGATGGGCTCTTTGAAACCCAAGGTATAGGCCTGACTAGTGAATTCAGTCTGGCAGATGAAACTGGCAAGAGAGAGGAGGAAAAGCAAGGTGACGAAGATGATTTTCGTTCTGGAAGCCTCGTGCACAGTGGCCAAGGAGGCGTTGCCGGGCGCGTTAAGCTCGGTGATGGCCATTTTGGGAAAAGCTTCGATATGTCGACAAAAAGGTGTTTGTTCTTGTCCTTGCTATGTATAACGGCCGTCCTGTATGAGTGATTGGGGCCTTTTGGGAATGTGGGGAGTGTAGTATGTAAGGAAACGGAGGACTTGGGCGGAAGTTGGAGATTTGAAATGAAGAAATGTGGAAATGTTAATGTAGGGATTTTGGAGTATTTTCTGTGGAGGCTGTTATAGTTTTCGGTGTGGTTTCGCTTAATGATCAGCACTTGGGCCCTGGCTCAGGGTTGCGAAGGCAGAAAAACACCCAGACATGAACAATTAGGAAGAGAACATGTCAATAAATTGGCACTCTTCATGTGAAATCTCTTCCGACTTTAATTGGACCACTTCTCTCCTTTGTCACTTTTCTTGATTTTTCTATTTCTTTCTTCCTCCTTGTCTTCCTTTCTCTCGTTCTTCCTGTCACTTTCTCTCTCTTTCTATTTTCACCTTCCTTAGTCACTGTCACTCTCGTAATCTGACAGTGAAGCCTCATCCTCGCTGACAGCATATTGACGAGGATCTACCTCTCCCTTCTGTACCAACATCTGTCGAGGCGGAAGGTACGGCAAAGCTAAATCCACCACCCTCTCATTCTCCACCATGGAGTCTATCCATTCGTCCATATGGATCACGATGTAATGCACAGGCAAGTCATTGACAAACTGTGGCAGCTTCAAGCGAAACCGAAGCCGTCTGTAGTCGACAATGTACTCGTCAAACAACGTGAACACTGCCTTTGGTGCAGCAACCATTCGACAGTAGAGAAGTGTAAGTGCAGTCAAGTATTTGAACTCATTGTAACCATTCTGTCGAAGGTACAACGAAATGATGTCTTGGTCAGGTTCGAGCTCCAACATTCGAAGTAGACAGCAAAGAAAAGGGCTGGGCCGTCCGCTGGAGTTGGTGCCTCCGATGTAGTGGACAAGGTTGACCACCACAGGAACAATGGTCAGTTCGTTGGTAAGGTAAAGGTGTTGTTTGTAGAAGAGAGAGTCCTGGATGGTGTGGCGAATGATTGGCTCCACAAGGTGAGCCTTGTTGAGGACGTTTCTTTTGTCCATGGCCAATAGGGTTGGATGGTGTGGGGAAAATTGGTAATGGTGAGATATGAGATAGGATTTAGATCTGCGAGAAGCGAGATGCGCATCGACCACTATATGGATGTGAACAGGAATTAATTGATGGGAAATGTTTTGTAGGTATTTTTAATCTAGTTTATTTTCTCTTCGAGATCAGCTTCAAATGATATTAAATTCATTCTTTATTCCTTTGATCTTCTACGCATGCTGTTTTGTCGTTCTCATCCATCGCCCTCGTTGTCCTTCTTCTCGTCCTTGTTCTTCTTCTCCCTCTGCTCTCTATCTCATTTTCATACTATTATTATTCACTAAAAATCTACTCGTCGTCATCTTTAAACTCAATCTTGTCCAAAGTAGTCAACAACCCAGCCAACTTCTTGGCTCCAGCCTCGAAGTACTCCTTCTGTGCGGTCACTAGCACCTTCAAGAGATCCACGTTTTGAGAGGGTTTCAAGAGCTTTCTCATCTCCTCTACAGCAATCTCCGTGGCGCTCACCAACTCGTCCTCTTTTGCAATCAATTCCTCGTTTTCCTCCTCCTCGTCTTCACTGCTCTTCGATCTGGCCACATCGAAATCAGACCGTGCCAAATACACCCGTTTACGCAACTCATTGACCTTAATGAACTTCTCGTTCAAAATTGCTACCAACTCATGGTTCAAGCTGGTCATGATCTTCTTATCCTGGTCCAAACGAGCCGTGGCAATCTCTGTGTATGCGCTTGAGATCTGCAACAACGCAAAGGACAAGGGGTCGCTGGACTTAGCGAAGTCATCGGCGGATCTCGATGCGACTGCAGCGAAATGACCAAACAACGTCTTGGGAAGCTCAGCAGTGATCACTTCCGCGGACACAGTATCGTCTTCACTCTTCTTCTCCTCAGAACCTCCCAAAAGCACCTTCTCCATCTCCTGTGGAGTCGACACGTTCTTCAACTGGTTAAACTTGTTGGCGAGCATCAGTCCCATATTGGCATCCTTGATTTTGTTAATTGCAGAGTTTCCTGGTGGATAATCGTAGCTGATGGTACCGTAGGTGTCGTTAGTGGTGTGGATCAACTCAGTGAATAAGTTCAACAACAAGTCACAATTGGCCTCCAAGGTCAAGTACTCCTCAGGCAATTCCGACACCTCGATGTGGCTGTTAGCCGAAGCCAACTGCTGGACCTGCTGCAATTGACTCAGAATCAACGTCTGTGTCTTAGCAGTCAATGGCTGAAGGGACTCCTTTAAGTGTTCCGAGTACTGGGACACTGCCTTGCCCAGGGTCTGGAACGACTTCTGGATGGACTCCAAGTCCACTTTGGGCAAGGACTCCTGGAGTGACAGGAGGGTGAAAGATGGGAATTTGAACGACATTAGGTGGTGGGAAACGAAGTAGTTGGTTCAAATTGGAATGGGCAGTGACGTTGAAGTGCTGGAGTGCAGGAAGCACCAAGGGTACAGATATGAGAACAGATTGGGAAACAGATGGAGAGGTGGAGTTTAGTGGTATAGTGACAAATTGGCGACGTAGAGAAGCTGGTCACGAGCATGTAGAGAATGGTGAATATGATTGTTAGAAAAACCAAGGGATATAGTGAAGTATGAGATTGAGAAGTGTAGAATAGTGAAGTTTATGGGATGTGCCAAAAAAAAATAAGTGAACTGAATAAAGATGAACGGAGTTGAAGTATCAAGAGACCGTCTAAAAATCGATACAACTAAGAATTATCTGTAGTGAAACGAGGTACCAATATAAATCCAGCGGAAGCATAAGAACTACTGATTACCTCCATATCATGAATATGAGCAATACAATATCTAAAAGTTAGTATTTTGAATTTTTAATAGAACCTTCAGCTAAATTTTCTACTATCTTTGACAACTATCTTCACTTTCTAGAATCAGTTGTCCCTATCAGTTGATCATCCTTTGGTTCGTCGACGAAACATACATTTTTGTTGATGAAAAAATGATGCCCATACCGCGCCTTATATATGGAAAAGTTTTGTGGTGCACGGGTTTCCTGGTGTTAGGGTTGGCATCGTCCATATTAGAATAAAGTACAATGATAAAATGTAGTCTTGTAGTATATGCGAATCTTCTTTGATGATACTATCACAGAGAGATATGTCTCTTGAAGTTTCTCATTTTTCGGTATTTGTAGCATGTGGATTTCCATCTATTTGGTGATCTCTCATCTAACGTAATAACAATCTTTGGATGTAAATCGAAGTGTAAAAGAGAAATCTATGAGAGAAGTCATAGGAAATAGTGAAAACTGAAAGGAAGGAAAGCTTTGTATTTGTATTCAACTTTGAGGCTTTTTCAGTTTTCAAAATTCATAACATTTTATAATTTTGCTCGTCTCCAGTCGCAAATATTAATCTCAGAATCTTTCGCATCAATTCAACCCAAGGTAAAACGACAAAAAAAAACATCCCAAAAATCACAATTCTCCAAACCATGTACTAGAACTCAACAAGATCCATTGCTTTCCATCTTCTCTACCCCATGCACATTCTTATTCTCTTTCATTCCGTTGATCTGTCAAACCTACCCAATTCTCACCATATCTCTGAATCTCATGCCTATCTGGAGCTCCGTCGTGCACACACGACCTACTTTCAACCACGATCTACCTCAGGTTCAGCCAACAATGTTCCACCTCGTGCTGTCACTCTACACTCAGTACAGCCGCAGAGAACAGTATAATGTCCTTATTCTCGGGCTCGATAATGCTGGAAAAACGACGTTCTTGGAGCACATTAAGCTTCTCTATCCTCTGCCAACAGAAACACTGAAAGAGAAACAACGGAAGGTATCGCTTACAGGAGCCACCATGGAGGCTGCGGAAGACGGCGAGGAAGATACGGTGAAAATCTTGAAAGGTAAACGTATTCTTCCCACCGTGGGCCAGAACACAACCACCATCCGATATAAGCCGAGTGACACGCTGTCGGTATCGAGTTCAGCACAGTTCCGCAACGTCAACTTGAAGTTTTGGGACTTGGGAGGCCAGAAGTCGCTCCGAAGCATGTGGCTGCGGTACTATCGGTCGTGTCACGGCATCATCTTCATCATCGACTCTACAGACACCGAAAGATTCCAGGAATGCTACGATACGCTCATGGAGATCTCCCACGACTCGTCATGGGCCATGGATGGCTACGAATCGGTCAATGTGCCCATTCTCATGTTGGCCAACAAGCAGGACTTGCCACATGCGGTAGATTTGGTTGCATTGAAAACGGGGGTATTCATAGAGGTGGTTAGTCAGCTCGAGGCCACCGATCTGAAACTATTGCCGGTTTCGGTATTGGAAAATCATGGGCTTCGAGAGAGTTTGGACTGGTTGGTGACTCGACTAGTGTACAATAAGGGATCCCGGCAACCGGAATACAAGTGACGAGAAAGGATCAAGTGTAAGTGCACATGTTTGGAGATCGAGACGGAGGAAATCAGGCTACTCAATTGGCCAGGGGACCACATAAACATGCAGCTGGGCCTATTGTAACTGAGACAAGGTTATTTGGTATGACCAAATGGGAGGGGCAATCCCCTCCAGTAGTTTCTTTACGAGCTAACACATGGATCAGAATCTCGGACAAAACCTAACGGTTTGCTGACAACCATTACAGACGAGGGGCCAAAATTCTCCATGAGCCGCAATGTTTTGTAAGGTTGCGTAATGTTAGTCTGTGACGTTGTGTGGCTGTAAGGTTGCCTGAAGAAAAGTTCTCTGCATGCATTGCGAAAGAATGGGGACCATTGTGCATGATGGATATACGTTTGATTGCTTAAGACAGTGAATGAATGAGCAGATGAGCATCGGCAAAGTGAGACAATGATCTTTTCAAGGCATTGTGACGACCTTGTGTGGCGCCAATGTGGACCAAACATTCAGGGATGAAATCCGAAGCGGGAAAAAAAAATGACAGCAACCCCATGTCTCGCCTGCACGAGGGATTGCAACCAACGTTGCGAATACTTGTGTGCAGAGGGGAGTGATGGAGGTTGTAGGTGATTGCTATGTGGGGAGCTAACCAGGTATATATTGCTGCCCGGAGAACCTAGAGGAGAAATAATTCTAATAAATTTTCACCAAGAAAAATCACCATGAGTGAAGAAAAGCAAGGTATTATGGATAAAATTAAGAGCTCTTTCTTGCTGGGAAGTAGAAAGCATGAGAAGATCTTGAGAGCGCTGTACCGTGCTGGACGGAGAAAGGCCATTTTGGAGCGTGGCCAACACTCCAAGGACACTAGTTCGTCCAGTGTGAGCAGCAGTGACGAAGAAGAACTTGGAAGAACTGGAGGAAGAGAGTCAGGTACTCATTCTACAGGATTGGCTGCTGGAGGTGCAACTGCGGGAGCCGGCGCAGCTTACGCCCACAACCAATCTAAGGTTCATCCAGACACAACCACTAATAGAGGAATTGCCAACCAGCCTGCCACTGGAACTGGATCCTCTAGAACTGGACCCACTGGAACTACCGGGACCACTGGTAGTGGAGCAGGTGCTGCCGAAAGTGCAGCTGGAGCCGCCTACTCGCACAACCGTAGTGATTCAGGTAACTACGGGTCTTCCAAGGGAAAGGTGGTGACACTGCCACCAAGAGTGAACCGTCAGCCATTGGAGCAAAACCATGGCGGAGACTTTTCCAACGCCAAGCAACCTACTGAACTTGTCGGAGCGGGCGAGTCTGGTTTGGTTACAAATCAACATCCTCACTATGACAACGATGCTGAAGCTGTGCAGGGTCAAGGTAAATTCTTTGATCCTCAGGACACCCAGGGTGGTCAATACGGAACCAAGAGTGGTAGATCCGAGGATGACCATAGAACTGGCAAGACGGTCGCCGGTGCTGGTGCTGCTGGTGCTGCTGTAGGTGCATTGGCAGGAGGTGTTGGTCGTGGAGACAGTGGGGCACATGCTGAGGCTACTCACGCCCAAGTCAACCAGGACAAACACTTGAAGACCAAGCCTAGCGCTTACTACGAGGCTGACAAGCAGCAGGAGAAAGAGAATCAGAGACAGCTCGAGAAGGATGTGCAAAAGGAGGCATACTTGCAGGGCAAGGACCAGGGCAAACATGAGGTATCCACCTCAAGTGGATCTGGCTTGGGTTCTGGTGCTGCACACTCTGGAACTTCGCACTCAGGTACCGATGCTAGAGAGACTCACGACCAAAACAAGTCTGCTTACAACAAGGGTGGTGTGAGTGCTGTCATTGATAAGTTGAAGCCTGGACACTCTGGTTCTAAACACACTGGTTCTGAACATACTGGTGTTGAATCTGGTACTACCGGCCACTCTGGCCATGGACATTCTGGTGCCGGCGCTGGTGCTGCGGGTGCTGCTGCTGGTGCAGTCGCAGGCTCGTCCCTTGCAGGCAGTTCGCAGCCAAGTGGAGTTCATGCTGGTCATCCACCTTCCAGCAAGGATTTTGATTATGACCGTGAGATTAAGCGTTTAGATCAGAACACTGCCACCACTCAGAGAGAAATTGATCAGTATGGTTCCGGTTCTGGCTCTGGTGTGGGTTCTGGAACTTCTCGTTCTGTCCCTGCGACTGGTAGCACTGGCACTACCGGAACTACTGGCCACACTGGAGGATCTCACATTCCAGGTACCGCTGGCTTTGGTGCTTCAGATACCACTAATGAAAAGACTTTGGATCCTGCTGCTTCGCTGCCATCTAGATCCCAGGGAATTCTTGGAACTGCTGCTGCTGCCTTGGGACTTGGTGGCGCTGGTGCTTATGCTGCTCACAGAGCTAATGAACATGACAGTAGGGACTCTACCAGGGACCCTACCAAGAACACCAGTGAGGATGCATCTGTTGCTTCGTTGTACAACCAGCCAGGTGTGAAGTCCGGGTCTGCTCCCGGTACTGCAACATCTGCTAATGCTGTGATTCCTGAAGGCTCAACCAGTCATACTGGTTCTGGCTACACTGGTAACACTGGTACTGGTCACACTGGCCACACTGGCCACACTGCTGGCTACACTGGTACAACCACCGATAACACTAGCCACTCTGGTCACGGTCATGACCACACTATCCACCCAAGTGCCCGTCAAGTTAAAGACGACTTCTATGCTGCTGGTGTCAGAAAGGGTGCACGGGATGCTGGCTTCGGCTCTGGTCCAACTGATACTGCTCCCACGGGATTTGAAGGTGCGACCGGTTCAACTGGTGCAACTGGCTCTGGTATCACTGGATCTCACCACACTGGATCTCATCACACTGATTCTCACCACACTGGATCTCATACTTCCGGTTCTGGCATCACTGGTTCTAATACTACTGGATCTCATCACGCTGGCTCTGGTATTACTGGCTCTGGAGTTGGTGGTGACCACACCGAACGTAGCATTAAGTCCGATGCTTACTCTGCTGGTTTGAAACAGGGTGCTCAAGATTCCAATGTCGGATCTGGAGTTGGATCTGGTTATGGATCTGGAATCGGTACTGGTTCCAACCACGTTAAGTCAGATTCTCATGACCTGAGCCCTGGATTGCTTGCCGGTGCTGCTGGTGCTGCCGCTGCCGTTGGTGCTGGTGCTGCAGCAGCACTTGGTTTTGGCAAGTCCAACCACTCAGACAGAGACCCAACTGACTACAACACCGGAAGAAGTGCAGGTGTCAGTGGAGACCACCCAATCTCCGCTTCCAACCCCAACGCAACTTACTCCTCGTCCACAGACCCTACCAGCCACTCTACCTCTCGTACCAGAGGTGCCAATGAATCTGATTTCGGTGTTGCTGCCACTACTCCAGCCTCTGCCACTGGCGGTGCTGTAGGAGGTGTTGGTGGTACCACTGACTCTACTTCAAGATCCAAGCACCACGAGTCAGGACACTCCGGTGCTATTCCAGCCGCTCTTGGTGGTGCTGCTGCAGGTGCTGGTCTCGGTGCTGCTGAATCCTCTAGATCTAAGCACCACACTTCCGACCCAACTAACACAGGTGCTTTCGATTCTACCAGAACTTCGGGTTCAACCGGTGTTTCTACTGGTCCATCTGGAACCTCTGGTACATCACTGACAGCCAGAAACGTGAACAGATCGGATGTTCTGACCGACGGTGTGGGTGTTCCAGGTGGTACTAACAGTTTGACTAGAGACTCGGACACCATTTCCTCATCACAACCAGCTACTGGAAGAACCTCTGATTACGATTCCACCGACAACAGGCACTCTCACTCTAGAGAGGCTGCCGGATTGGGTGCTGCTGGCTTGGGTGCTGGAGCACTTGCTGGTAAACACCACCACGACCATGACCACCATCACCACGACCATGACAGGTCTGAGGCAAGAACCCTTGACCCAGAAACCGGTAAGCATTCCACTTCAGGCACCGGACTTACTGGTTCACATGGCACTGGTTACTCCAGCACTACTGGAAGCGACCTTCCATCAGGTACTTCCAGATCAACCAACACTGGACATCATGACCCAACCTTGACTACTGGTACTACTGGCACTCACCACACTGGTACTACTGGTTCTCATAACACTAATGACCCAGCTCGCGAGCAACATGGTTACTTGGACTCTGCTAAGATTGCCATTGCCTCTGCCGGTGCTGCAGCTGCTGGTGCCTTTGGTTACGAGGGTTACAACCAGTACTACAAGCCTGATGCAGAAAATGACACTGTCGGTTCAAACCATAACCATCATTCCGGTACTACTGCTGCAGGCGGACCTGTTGCTCAACATTCTGATTTGAAGGACCCAGCAGTTGCAAGAGCAACTGAGGGTGTCGATGCTCCACTTGCGAAGGAGGTTCCAACGTCCGGTAAGACCACTGGTGTTCCAGATGCTGCTCTCGGAGCTGGAGCTGGAGCTGGCGTTGGTACTGGTGCTACTGCTGCTGGAACTACTGGTAGAAACCGCACTGACACTGACTCTTCCTCAACTAGTTCAACTAGCACTTCCAAGAAGGGTGGATTCTTGAGCAGACTCATTGGAGGCGGAGACACCACTTCCACCTCTGATACCGATGTTGCTACTGGAACAACTGGTACCACCGGTACCACCGGTACTCATGGTATTACCGGCACTCATGGTACTACTGGTGCTACTGGTACTACTGGTGCTACTGGTGCTATTGGTACTACTGGTACTACTGGTACTGGAACTCATGGTACTACAACTGATGCTACTACTGGTACTACCGAGCCTCATTCCTCAACTGGTCTGAACGCCGCTAAGGGTGGTATTATTGGTGGAGTTTTGGGTTCCGCTGCTGCCGCAGTTGGTCTTTCCAGCCTGCCAAATCAACAGAAGACCGATTCCTTGGTGGAATCCGACAATAGCCACAGGCACACCTCTACTACCGGTGCAGGTACTACAACTGGTGCTGGCGTCGCAGGTACTGGTGTTGGCGGAAGCCACTCCACTACTAGTGGTCTCCCAGGTACTTCTGATCCAACCAAATCAACTTCCCTGGGTGTTCAGGAAGTTCCTGGTCTCAAGTCGCATACCCTTGAGGGTGACGTCTCTACCAACAAGGGCTCAACCACCTCAGATGCCAACTTCCATAAGTTGGAGGCTGAAGTGGAGGCACACAACAAAAAGCACGGACACACGGATGGTCGTTCTTTGATCGAGATCGCCGAAGATGTCGATCCTAGCATCAAGAAATTGACCCATAATGCTGGATTGAGCAATACTAACGAAGTTCAAGCTAGTAATGATGACTCGGCGAGGCATCGCACGCCCCAATAATCAAACTGGAGTAGGTAAGGGTGTTGGGGCTGCTGGTGTTGCTGGTGCTGCTGGTGCTGCTATTGGAAGTCACTCTTCAGACAAGAAATCGAGTGGTCCGCTTTCCAAGACCGACACATCAACTAGCTCTCAATACTCTAACAAATCATCTAATGTCGGAACCACTGGAGCTTCTGGAGCTTCTGGTGTGGACAGATCTGTTGAGACTGATGAATCTAGATTGGGTTCATCCAAAGCAACCAATGCTTCTCCAGGAAGCTTGGGTGCTATGGCTGGCATTACTGGAGGCCACAAGGGTTCAGGTTCGAATGTCAATGACACTTCTTACTCTGACAAGCATGACCATGACCATCACCACGGATCCGGTGCCACTGGTGCTGCTGCTGGTGCTGCTGCTGGTGCTGCTGTAGGTTCTGGACTTACTCATGGCCACAACGACAAGCACTCATCTGCTCATGCCAGCACTCAGGAACGTGGAACTGTTGATTCCGCTTACAGTGCTGGTGTTAAGCAAGGTGCTTACGATACTGGTGTAAAGCAAGGTGCTTACGACTCCGGTGTCAAGCAAGGTGCCTACGACACTGGCGCAGAACGCGGTGCTCATGATTCTAGAAGCACTTCTGGACCTCATGGACATAACAAAGCAGCCGAAGGTGCTGCCCTTGGAGCTGGTTTAGGTGCTGGTGCAGCTAGTGCATCGAAAGGCTCCAAGTACGAAGGAAGCAGCAGATCTAACGTTCCAACCTCTCCATCTTCCAAATCGTCGGGAAGTTCCTACAAGGACACTCCAAGACCGATTGTGGAAGTGATTGGTATTTCTGACCGTGACGAGGCTGCCAAATTGGCACAGAAAACTACCAAAGACTTGGTGTCGCAGGGTGAAGACATTACTCAAGGCAAGATTGTTATCAATGCTAAAACCAATGAGGTATTCCATGTTCCCGAGGATCAGTTAGACACCCCAAGCAGTGCCTTCACTAGCTCAAACAAATCTTCCAGCCATGGTACTACCGGTCACGACCATGGCCATCCTCATGGTTCTACTGCCACTGGTGCTGCTGCTGGTGCTCTTGGAGGGGCTGCTGCTGCTGCCGGTTTGTCCAAACATTCCGGCCGTGATAGCCATTCTGAATACCCAGAAAAAATTGATGCTGGGTTTAACGAGCCAGTAAAGGATGTTGACCCACGCAAGTACCACTCTGAACACGAGAAGGCCAAGCAGGAGCTTGAGCAAGCTGCAGATGAAGGCCAGTTGGCCAACATTCCAGGTCAGCACTCGGGAACAGGTAGTGGACTGACTGGCTATTCCACCGGGGCAACTGGTGCAAGTGGACAAACTACTAATTACTCCACCGGCTCCGGTCCATCTGGCAGTGAATTCTCCGCTGGATCTGGTCCATCCGGAACAGCAGGAGAACACACTCCTGGCTCCAATAAGGCAGGTTACGGAGCTGGTATTCTCGGAACTGCTGCTGCTGCTTTAGGATTGTCTAAGGCAGGCCACCATTCTGAAAAATCTGAACATTATGGCCAAACTGGCTATTCTGATCAAAAAGGGGTTTCTGGACAAACTGGACATCCCGAACATGTTGATGCATCTTTCAACGAGCCAGTAAAGGAAGTGGACCCAAGAAAGTACCACAAGCAACACGAGGAAGCCAAGCGTGAACTTGAATATGCTGCTGAAGAGGGAGAACTTGCCAACATTCCGGGTGAATCCACCCAATCACAACATGCTAGTGGTTTAGGTTCTTCTGGCACTTCCGGTGGATTGAATACCAACGCAACTACTGGTGCTGCGGCAGGTGGACTTGCTGGTGCTACTGGTGCCTCTGCCTTGGATCACCACAATCAGAGAGGTGTGTCTGCATCCTCTCAGCCTTCTGACCCCTCTGGTCAATCTGGCTCCGGACTTGGTGGATCGGGAACTACCCATTCTTCAAGTCACCAAGATTACACTTCAGTCTCTGTGCTGGGGGTGAGTGACACTGAACAGGCTAAGCAATTGGCTAATGCTGCCGTGGCTCAGTTGGAGGGTCGCTCCGATGTGTTGATGTCAGCCAAAGAGTTGAAGGTCGATGCCAACACAGGTGCTGTCACTGATGAAAACGGAAAATTCTTAACTCAGTTGACAGGATTGCCAAAGCATGAGAGTACTCATGCTCAAGGAGGAATTGTTAATCCTGGAAGCTCTGGCGTTAGCGGATCGAGTGCTGCTGAACACAGAGATGTGCCAGCATATGGAGAATCTCCAAGTCTCAGCCTGAATGTTGGTGCTCCAGGTGGAACATCTAAAACTTATGGAACATCAAGCAATCCCGGAGTTACTGGAACTTCAGGTGATGGATCTTCTTTCCTTCATCAAGACCAAACTACTCGTGGATCTGGTCTTGAATCTGGCGTGACAAGTGGCTCTACTGCCACTGGTGGTCTTGGCTCGGCTTCCAAGTCTACTTCTGCCACCCAACCTTCTGCCACGGATGCTCATTCGTCTGGCCTCGGTAGTTCCGGCAAACAAAATTACCAGACTGGACTAGGCAGTGGCGAGCCTAGAAGCCAAGGTGGCTTTGCCGACACTGGTGTTACCGGTGATTTTTCTGTTGATCCTACCCGCTCCTCTGGAGATGCAGAAGAAACCGGCAAGATGCCTGGCTCCTTCTTTTAGTTTGTATTTTGTATAACAACTCGCATTGTTTGATTTGATCTATGATTTTGAATTGTATTTGTAATTGAATTGAGTGTGGAAGGTCATCTAAATGATTGGCCAGTAACTGGTTGGAATGATGTTATGTTTCTTATTTTTCTATTACATTTTCTTATTGCTTCTCAGACATATTATTGGGTGATTGCTAACCAATTGCAATCATAATTAAGCTTTCCTCAACACTAGAAACCCCAACTTACTATGATTATCTATCATAGAGCATTCACTTTCACAGCTTCATAGTCATTAATAAATTTGTTGAAAATTCAATATGAACATTTAAATTTTTGAATTATAGAATCTTCCATTCTTTCAACATGGTAGCTCCATCTTTCGCAGCCACGTCCACCGTCTTGCATACACCCGTGCATCTCATACGTGGAGTTTTTGCCAACCTACAAAACTTCAACATCTAAAAACATTCTACAACACCACAACAATGGCCGAGGCAGAAGCTGAGCAACAGTTCGTCAGAATCTCAATCTACACACCACTCATCTATGTTGCTGTGGTGAGTACTGCGTTCGTGGTGTTTTCCATCTACTACAGACGTCATAGACTCAACAAGTTGATCGATGTCGAGCCGTTCTTTGGGCGCAATTACTCGTTGGAGTTGTATGCTGCTGTCAAAGACAGATATTATGATAAGGAACAACCCAAGGAGGGTCGTCCTCCAGAAAAAGTGGTGAAGGCTGCGTTGTTGAGAAGAGCCGTGGAAGCCATCCGTAGATCGTTGAAGTTGAAGGAGAACGAGCCTGTGTTCAACAAATTGTACCAGGATGGACTCATTGGAGATGACGTATTCAAGCAGTTTGAATTCCAGAATAAGGTGCAGCAGTTAGAGTTGAAGGAGATCGTGGAGGAATGCCAGCTGTTCAATAAGGAATGGCCCGCCACGTTTTTCCCTGTGGCACAGGAGATTTGTTATAATGAGGCGTTGAGAAGACGTCTTCATAGCATGGATGATCGTTCGGAGAGTTTGTCGGAGTTGTGGAACTATTATGTTGAGAAGCTGGAGAAATAAGAGAAGGTGAGATTTCAGAGAACTTGGGGCAATAAGTGGAAAAGCCTGAGAAGTCAGGAAAAAAGCTGAAATTATGACAAAGACAAGAGTCAGAGTCAACATTGAAGACACAAAGCATGTCTGCCTTCTACACTGTTGGATATTCAAGGCTTCTGGATGAAGTCCTAGTCTATAAACATCAAGAAAAGAGATCAGGTAGTCAAACATGAAGTAGTAATATTATGAAGTTAAATTATTTTTTTCTTTGCTTTTCAGTCAAACTTTAATTAGTATCCAACATTTGTACTCTATACCGATTCCTTCTTTCCTACACTTTCCTTCTTGATCTCCACCATCAACAACTCCACGTCCTGTACACTCCTCCAACCATCAACAACTCTAACTTGTCCACTCTCTTCACTGCTTCATGAGTGCGAAACGTTTCCAGAACCCGTTGCATATGCCAGGTAGGCTGCAGCAACAGAAACCGCCCAACCCTCAACAGAGGCCCATGGCGCAGCCTCCACAGCCAATGCCTGGCCAACAACCTCGCAAGCAGAATCCAGGAACCCAGCCGGTAGATCCTCGAAGGATTGTGGTGGACCAAATCATCCGTGATTGCTATTCCAAGACCACCATTAGGGACGGCCAAACCGTGGCGGAAATCAAATACAATACCCACTTGGGAATTCGAGAGTATTCTCAATACCCTCAGCAACCTCCACCCACTGACATTCCACCGAGCCAGATTGGCTCGGTCAAGAACAGAATCTTGACCGTGTGCACCAAGCACTCGGGAAGAGTCTTTTTGCAAAAAGGCAAATACAACGACACAAAACATGTGTTCCAGATTGGACGAACCTGGGACTTGGATGAGCTACTGGCAATCACTCGTGTAGGTGCTGATGCGGTAATCATGCTGTTGAACAAGGACTATTATTGGAAATCTGGAGAGGGCACGGACCGCTTCCTCAAGTTCATTCACCATTTGGCAGTAATCTTTGCCAAATTCACTGGAAAGTATCCTCAAATCAATGGCTTCAATCCAGAGGAATTGATGCTTCCTCCATTAAAGGAAATTGCCCCCAACGCACCATTGGCTTCGAACGCTAAGCGTGAGGCGCCTCCAAAGAAGCCTTCGGGGCCTCCGGCTCCTCCTCCAGAATTGGCCCTGTACTACGGAAACATGGATTTCACAGCCAACGGGAAGCTTCCACTGAAACCCATGATGGTCATGGATGTGGACCGTCCGGGTCCTCCTCTGAACACTCAAAAGGAGCCCCTTGCAGCGGCCCCAGCATCTCACAAACCACACCCATATTCGCAGATTTCTTTAGCGTCGCTGGAAAACTATTACGACTCCCAGAATGATTCACAACAGAGCTTTGTCTTCAGCCCAGACGTCTCGGAACAGGCACAGAAGCTGATGCCGACTATATCTGAGTATGCTCAAGCGACTGGTAGAACGCTGCCCTTGCGTAAATACAAGCCTGAAGTCAGAGAGGAGGAGCCTGAACCAGTGGTGCCTGGCTCTTTCGACAACGACTTAGTTGCTCGAATGGATGCAAATCAGACAAATGAGTCTCTCAACTTCCACGTTGAGGTTCCTATCGCTGCTCCCGTTGCTAATCCCGTATCTGATACTGTTTCTGATTCTGATTCTGTTCCTGTTCCTGTTGCCGTTGCCCCTGTTGCTGCACCTCCCACCATTAGCCACGAAGCAGACTTTGGCATTGAGGAAGGCATTCTCTCCGAAGACGAAAGCCATCAAAATATTGTTCCTCAATCAACAAGTTTACTTCCGGAGACTTCGCATTACGATGTTTCTGAGAGCCATCAAAATATTGTTCCTCAATCAAAGAGCATACTTCCGGAGACTTCGCATTACGATGTTTCGTCGGAAATTATTGAGGAATCTACCCAGATTGACCCCAATAATGCCATCGATAATTCAATCCGAGACATTGAAAACTTCATGGACACTCAATTCGGTCCCAGCACTAGATTGTCACAGGCGTCTCTGAAGCCAGATGCGTTCGAAGATTCAAGAAGTAATTTATCTTATGACGATAGACTGAACAGAAATTCTCTTCAGTTGAATGCTCGTGCTGAGACCCCCGCTACTGAGCCAGAGATTCGAACCATGCCCAAGTTCGAAAAGGATGCCGAGGTGGAGGAGATGTTTGATGAAATAGAATGGAGCACGACAGACTCCAGTGACGCGTTCGTCAAGAAACTTTCAAGAGAGTTAAATGAAATCAAACGCAGAAACATCCATGAGCTCAGATTCCTCGATTTCGGAAAGGATACTCTCGCAAACGAAGTTGCAGTTGCTTCCAATGAAGTCGATAACTTGGTGGAAGTGTTCAAGAAAATGGAAGTCTCTTTGAATTTGATTGGACCCAAGATTGACGACATTGAGAGTAACTCTAAGGGCTTGCAAGTCCGCGCGGTCAACAGGAAGATTTTGTTCAATGACTTGAGTGAAATCTTGAACAAAGTTAGGGTAAGCCCAAAAGCTTTGGACAATATTGCTCATTATAACTCATTCCTTGATGTGGAGACCGTGGAATCCCTTGAACAAGACTTGGTCATCCTCTTCGATGCCTTGGGGACCATTGGTAGCACTACCGATGAAGACTTGAGTAACATGAAGGCTTTGAGACAGTTCCAAGACACTTATGCAGCTACGTCGTCGGCTTTCATAAGACATTTCGTCGAGTTCATGCTGGAGGAATTTAGAATCACTTGCCAGGAGCTTGACAAAGAGGTCGACACTTTGTATCCAAGAAACTTGCTCGCCCACATGAGCAACTTCTTGGCTTACAGTGGTCTCTCTAATTTTGTGAAGTGGGTATCTGAAAGAGACTTGAGAGTTCTCAGTGATAACCTCAACAGTTATCTTTCCCAATTCCTTGAAAGCTTGCTCAAATCTCGACTCGGTGCCATTGCTGGCTCTGCCGAGAACGGGAAGTCCTCACGTTTGTCACAGAATTTCGATCTGCTCCGTAAGAGCAAATCAAGATTTGGCTCCACAAGACTCATCAACAAATTTGCATCTTCATCTGAAGAACGCCGTGTGCAAAGATTGTCCATTAGTGGACCAATTGTTGCAAGAAACAGCGATGAGATTTCTGATCCGAAGATTATCCTTAGAATGGTTCACGAGACAAACGAGCTTATCACCGTTGTCCAATATTTCTCTGGTAGTTTCTTCCATTCGACTTCGATCATAGAGTATTCAGACTTTGTGAAGGCATATCCATTTTACGAGCGTATGCAAGAGTTGAAGGACCCGAATTTGGATGTTATTAATTACAAATCCAATTCCAATGACCTCTTAAAGAGTATGACAGCGATTTTCGGTAACTACGTCAACAGGTTCATCAAAGAGCTCACTCCTTCAGAGTTGATCACTCCTCAGCTCTTGCAAGAGTTGTACAGATTAATCGACGATGCAACCAGAAGAAACCAAGATTTCATGACTTTCAGTTTCATGTTCAAGGTTGTTGACAGGTACAAAGGAATTTGGAACAAGTTTATTGCCAGTCAGGTGGATTTGTTGAACAAATCTGATATTAGGCCGAAGTCAGGTGTCTTGCCTGTTGTCCGCAACTTAAACCAAATCCTTTTGACCACGGAAACTTCGCTTCTGGAATCTATTCGTAGAGATCAAGAAGGTGCACAGTCTGATGTTGACCAGTTGATCAAGGATTCCTACTCGAGTCTCACCAAAGCAGCCGTGGATCTTTTCAGCAGAGACGATCCGTTACTCAAATCCAATTCACACGATGAGAAGGAGCGTGCTCATCGGAACGTTGCTATTTTGCAGAATGTTTTTGCCATTTGTCAGGAGTTGAAAGAGTTGAACTCTGCCACCACAGCACCAGTGCAGAAGGAAATGACAGACGTATTTAAGAAGGTTGAGAACGAGTATTTCGAGTACTTGTTCCATCGCTATGTGGGCAAGATGTTCGATTTTGTCAAAGGCTATTCTGGGGCGGAAAGTTCCAAACGCAAGAAAGACGATAAGATTCTTGTCCACTCGTTAGCCACTACGCATACGTCCAAAGAAATACAGCCCAAGATTGTGGAACTTAACCACAAATTGGAGAAGCATTTCATTGTGACTAACAGTATGGAAGAAATTGATTTGGTTAAGAGATTATGGGCTGATTTGGGGGCCGAGTTTGTTAGCATTTTCCAGAGGTTTGATGGTATCGTCAAGGCTAATGACCGCGATGCTCATATGTATGCTACGCCTTCAGAAATTCGTCGGATGTTTGAAATTACGCGTTCGACAAGATAATTGAGAACGGGTCTCATAATCTACAATGGCTGCAAAAATGGTCCAATCAATGCTATGGGCCAATTTGGCACCAACTGAGAACCAATGGAGTCATATATAGGTTGTTGCGCAATTAGAGGTCGTGGCTGAGCCCAAAAATGGACCCTCCAATGAGAGCGCGGCATTTTTTTTAACCCTCTGGAAGTGGCCCCATACAAACGCACTGGAGAAAAAAAAATATAAGGGAAGATCTTAGGAAAAGCCTACAACTCACAGCTGAACCACCCACCACTTTTTTTTACAATGCTTCGCCAATCATTCGCCAGAGCTGTCCGTTTCAACTCTACCGTGGCCAAGGCTGCCCCAAAGCCATTGTCCAACGCATACGTCAACAAATTGGAGACCAGATGGGAGAAGTTGCCAAAGGAAGATCAGACCGCCTTGATAGACGAATTGAAGGCTAGAATGGAGTTGCCATGGCAGGAGTTGACCGCCGCCGAGAAGAAGGCTGCTTACTACATTTCTTTCGGTGAGTGGGGCCCAAGAAAGCCATTGTACGCTCCTGGTGACAAGTCCAAGATCTTCTGGGGTACCGTGGCTGGTTTGGTTGCCGGTGTTGGATTGTTCGCTGTTATCCGTTCGTTCGCTCCTGCTCCACCAGAAACTTTGGAGAGAGAATGGCAAGAGAAGACCGACGAGTACTTGAAGTCCAAGAACGCCAACCCATTCACTGGTTACTCTCAAATCCAGTAAACGACCTGGGTTCAGTTTATTTCTCAGAGATATTCAAAATCATTTATATTAGCATCAGCTCTCTCGCAAGAGTTTGTTTTAGTGATGTGTAATCACAATAAACAACTTTCAGTACATCGTGTAAGATGCTGTCATTCGGATTGGGTACAGCTACGTATTTTTTTGCCTCGTGGCTTTCACTGACAGTCAGTGAAAGAAAATAGAAGTGCTCTTGTATTTAATGGTACAGTTTCGTTATCTATGCTTATGTTATTATGCTCTAATGTCCCACCCTGTGGGTAATGCTATTTATTCGTCGTCATTGGGGCCAAACTCTCCCTCGAAAATGGTGGCCCCCGCCCTGCGTCTATTTTCGATCTCGATACATTCATGCATCTCCAATATCTGGCTAGCAGTTGGTCGCTCAAACGGATTGGGCTTCATCATTCGGGTCACCAATTTATCGAGGTTGTGCGAATTGGCAACCAAAAAGTCTGGTGCGCCTCTTGGTATAAGTTCTCTGATGTTGTTGATGAACCGCGAATTGCCTTGACCAGTGACGGAAAAGCTTCCTGGCTTTGAATATGCTGGAGGCTGAAGTGGGTTGGATGAGGAGTTATGAAGTCCCACAGAACTCAAGTGATGCAGACTGAGCGGCTGCATGTTAATTGAGCTCAATGACGAGTTGTAAGATGTGAGAGACGAGAAATTGTTGTGATTCAAGAAATCACTGATGTTGTCGCTTGACAACTTACCAGCGTCACTCAAGTCTCCACTTCTCAATTTTCTCCATGGCGTACCATTGCCAGGTAAAACGATATTGGTTGCAATCTCCAAGATAATCAACCCAACACTGAAGATATCTGCAAATGGGGTATAAATTTTGTCGTTGATCAATTCGGGAGCAATATAATTTCTATCTCCTTCAATGTCGAAATCTTTTTCAAGAATTGGAAGCTTTGTGGACAATCCAAAATCACCAATCTTCAAACATCCTTCAAATGTAATGAAAATGTTTGCGGGCTTCAAATCAAGATGCAAGTAGTTTTTCAGGTGAATGAATTTGAGGCCACAAAGAATCTCAATAAGAATCTTCCAAACTCTAAATTCATCGATTTTATAGTTCTTATGCTCTTCTAAGAAAGCATATAAGGTTCCGCCTTCACAATATTCTGTCATAATGTAGTAATGATTGTTGAAGCTCCAGGCTTCGACGAAAAATACGAGATTCTCTTTGCCTTCCTCCACTTCTTCATCATCGCCAATCGAAGTCAAGACTCGCAAAGCCTCGATTTCACGAAGGATCGATTTCTTCTCCACATTGCCTATGATTGGCTTTCTCGTTCTTTTAATGGCAAACTTCTCATTTTCGAATGCACATTCATATGCCACTGAGAATTGACCACATCCAATATACTGGATATTCTGAGCTCCAAATTTCTCTGCCAAGTGCTCATCTATCCTTTCCTTTTCTGGTACAGAGAATTTGGAATACGACGGATCATTGTCTTCGCGATGACGACTGAGAGTTAGAGTCTGATCGTTGTTCGAATTTTCTCTTGCGGCACTTGGAAGAATAATTGTAACCTGAGATGATGCAATCGAAGTTGGAGGCATATTCAGAATAGGAGTACACGGTTCGTTTTCATTGATCTCTTTCGAGACCTGTGGAAGATGTGGTTGTGGTTCCTTGTGTAAAAGAAGATTCAATTGCTTTCCTCTGCTCGACAGTTTAGTTGGAGTTTCTGGTATCATTTCATCAAAATCAATATCTGAGTGAGAATCCAAGTCCAATTCAATTGGATTCTGAATTTTCGATGAAGAAGGGATCTTGAAAAACGATGAATTCGACTCGTTAGAATGTGTGTAGCTTGCATTCCTCCCCACCTCGATAGAGTTGTCAGTACTCAAAAATGATTCTTCGAATTCCACAGGTTTATTCTTGTCCTTGTTGAGAAATAGCAAAGGATTTCTCTTCATCGGCGTCTCTGGAGGTGGCTTATTGGAAGCTAGACTAATGGAACTTTTCTTCTGCAAACCGGAAGACTCGAATGCGGTCTGAAGAGGTCTTACAAATTTGTAGGAGCTCTTTGGGATCGAGTTTATCTTGGACCCACCCTGTAAGATATTCTCTTTGTTTTCGTCGTGCTTGGAAGGCCTCTTGGGTACAAACGTAGAGCTAGCTCTGGGTTTTTTGGTGTTGGTGGCATCATTCTCATCTTCCTTGTAGATGGAGAAGTTCGAGCTGGAAGACACTGACAGCTTTTTGTGCCGCAGCGGAGAATCGTCACAATCAGCCGAGTTGTACGGATCGAAGTTATAACCACTCAACGGAGAGGAGGACTCCTTAAATTTTGGGTTCGGACTTTTGAAGAACTTCTTAAAGTGTGATGCTGGCGAGGAAGCCGACGACAGAGTGGCCAATTTCATTGGCGACTTCACGCGATAGGCACTAACGTTCTTGAACATTTTCTTGGGGTCAAATCGCAACGGCGTGTTAGCGCCGGAAGCCGGTTTGAAGCGAGAATTGGAGCTGGGCGATGGCGACTGACTTACAAGCTTGTGCGGACGCTTGAACTTGTTGTAAGGAGTGGAGTTCTCCACCAAAGGTGAGGTCATCTTCAGATTGAGCGGACTAGCATCCGGGTCGAAGTTGGAGTCAATTGAAAGGTTGAAGAACTTTGACGAACGCTTCAACTCAGGTTTTTTGCCAGTGCCTGGGCAGAATGGGGTAATTGTCAGGTGGCTGAAACGCGTGGCATTAGTTTCGTCGTTGGAGTTGGTGTTGGAGTGAGCATCATCTCCGTCATCTCCATAACTGTCATCGATATTCTCGAAGTCTCTGTCACTGTCGGTGATAATGCCAAGTCCATCGGTTCCCAAGTATTCGGAGATGTCAAAGTCCACTTCGACTGAGTCATCAATTGCGTCAACAATAGTGTCCAGAGTCATGTCATGTTTGACATTGAACGGAGGACTCTTATTGATGCTCTGGTGCTTTGGTTTAGAGATTCTGTTGATATTTTGATGCTTGTCATGTTTTTCATGTTTGTCGTGTTTGTCATGTTTGTCATGTTTGTCTCCTTTATCATTCTTGTCTACCTTGTCATTCTTGTCATTCTTGTCATATTTGTCATGTTTGTCCAATTTGTCTTTGTCCAGCTTGGTATCATCCACGTCGTCTAATATCAACGAGTTGAACGACCGGGAAAAGTGGCCATTGGCAAAATAATCGATTTCTGACCGTTGTTTGGGCGGCAATGCAGCATTGGCTGGAGGTTTTCGTCCATTCCTGTCGTGGGGCGACACGGGCGGCTCAGAGGCCCCGGGGAAACGGTTCATGGACGCAGCACCGGAGTCAGAATAGCAGAGCTCGGCAGGTGGCACGCTGAAGCTTTAGAATGGATATCCAGATGGATAGTAGTAGTTGTTTATTTTCGCGGTGCAGGCGTGTGTTGGTAGGGGGAGTAAACAAACGCGGTGAGGCGGAGTGCACATACTGTCAGAAAGACAGATAATTTTTATTGGGGCCATGGGGGTAATGTTATTAACTCTTTACTTCTGGGACCTTCACTTCTTATCCATTCATTAGAAATTATATATTTGAGTTTTTTTGATTGTTTTTGTCTACCAATTGTTCTACCTCAAGGTCGCACCAGACAATGCAGAGACGACGAGATTTTGAAGTTAGGGGAATTGTAGAGAATTGTAAAGAACTAAAAGGTATAATAAAGATTTGAAACATTCTTAAGAAGTGAAGATTGAATTATCGTCATGAGAATGTGCTCTTTGTAAATGGTGTTAATGGGATAATGAAGAATGGCTTTGTCTTGTGAGTATTCGAACGAGCAGAGTAGTGTTTTATTAATAATTGTTTTGCTTGTTGGTATTTTCTCTGCCATACTTTTATTTTTGAAACTTGAAAGATTTGGATCATTTTACCCTATTTAAGTCTTTTTATTTCATTGTTTCTCTTTTAGTCGTTTTAATCTTTTTAGTCTCTTTAGCTGTTTTAGTTGGTTTAGTCTAGCAAATCCACCTGGTACAAAGCTGTTTTCGCATCTCGCCCATGTAGTTGAAATCTTTCAACCGGAAAATCTAGGGTTGGTATTTTGAAGATTTTCTTAATATAAAGATAAAGATCATAAGAGGCGACCGGATTCCTTTGACAAATTGAATGCATTTCATGGACTGGGTTTATGTACAATTAGGTAGATGTGACTAAGGCAGAATTTATGCATGCAACAGTTCACATTTCGCGGTCTCTTCTGGTCCATCCATGTAAGCCTACAGCTTTTCACCCCATGAAATTTCAGGCGAAGTGGCCATGGTAAAGAAATATTGCCCTGTCAAAATATAGAACTTCTCTGAGAGGTCCAAAGCTGTGAAAAATTGACAAAAAAAATGATGGAGCTAGGGAACCAGATATTCACAGCACGCTGAGATATTGGGGACAGTTAAAACATAGCTCTCTGGCATTCACATTCCCCTTCCTGACATTCTTGACTTTGACATTGTTGACGATTGGGAAATTTGTGAAATCGTCCAACACTAACAGAAGTATTTGTAAGATGATTCATCTTGCAAGTGGCTCAAACTGCTTGATTCAACTTCTCCCAAGCATAATCCCTTTGCTCTTTCTCTTCTCGAATCTTTTATTTCAATTCATTTACTTGATCAATCTTCTGAGAAGTTCAATATTCTGTTGTTGTTCTCTCTTTTTCACAGTTCTATGACCACCTTACTTGCATTACAAGTCCATTTATTGGGACAGTGCGAGTACCTACAATACTTCACCATTAAAATTTCTTTCTTGGCATCTTGAAGCGCTGTTTTTCCCTCAATCTCTTAACTTAATTCCTTCAATTTAACTTTCTTTCAACTTGAGACCTCCAATCAACACCTACTTAAGAATGACGCCGCCAGATTTCGCAACAAAAAACGGAAATACGGATTCCAGTTCCAATATTTCTCAGAGATATTCACACCACTAGTTTCCAATACTTGCACTGATGTGTACGAAAACGAAAGCAACATTTTCGCCTCTACTATTTCAAAATTTGAATACTGAGATGTCGAAATTCGCTCTATTGAATGCCGAAATCGCACAGCGCACCCCACAATTCGCATTCTGTTAAAAGGTAGATTTCGCACACTACAATCCCAAGTTGGTAAATAGACAATCTGGAATTCGCACAACCAACTCCCTAGATTCACAGGCGCAAAATTCTAATTTCACGTTTGGACTTTCAATTTCACCCATCAATGCCAAGATAGTCTAAGGTTTGCTACCTCATCTATCCAACTATCAAGCTCTAGAGGTAATCCACCTACAAAATCTACTCAAAGTTTGATATTCGTTACGAAAAAATCCCATGTCCAATATCAAAAATTCATACACACTCTGAGGGTCGCGAAGCGATAAGGAACCGACAATTTGCTCAACTTTGAAGGGGCTATCGCCTCTATAATTCTTGCAGCATGTCAAACTATTTACGATGCATGGCGTCCTATTGTGTGTGAAGAACCAATGAATACGAAGTGTCTCAACCTAAAACGCGGCCATGTATTTGTTCTGGTTATCTGTATCTTATCTATTGTATTTGTTGTAGCAAAAATTGTTTTGATCAAGATCAGACAAAGGTGAGTTTCCATTTCGAATCCGATGGGGTTCTCATTTCGGTTCAATTTATCTATATTAATGTACATGTATACGAAAGTCTACTGGCATCCATCAGTCGTGGGAGTGCTTCATCTTTGTTATCGTTGCAGTAATTATTACTTTCATATGTATTGAAATATCATTTTCCATGAACTACGTTCTCCAATCGAAGCTGATCATGGCCTTCCGATTGTCCAACATGATCATTTTTTGTCGCTGCTTCGCAGTATTTCCAAGATCTGCACTGGCAAAAAACCCTGAAACATCACCAGCCAGATCACATTTTAGACCTCTTACTTGTGCGACTTCAAATAGATCTCTGTTAACATTTTCCTTATTGGAGCTAACCCATTCAACAGCGAATTGATTGCGCTTTTTCTTGGAGAATCTCGAAGTTCCTGAAGAGAGCACCAGGGCTCACTTGCAAGTACCAGCTGTATGAAGGCCCACACTAGATGCCATTAAATGAACCACCAAATGAATGCCGAAATCACTCTCCTAATAAATTCCTGTTGAGAAGATCTGACATTCAGGAACTGGCGCTAATGAAGCTTATCAAAGTTCAAATACATGGCCTACATATCTCTAATGCCATATTGTAAAGCTCTTTTGGATATTTTCAGGGAGTGATGTGTTCCAAGTAGACTGGTCGGACATCGTCTACGTACCAAGAAAGAGTCAAGGAAATTGGGTTACTTAATGATCCGACGGTATTATTTGTGACAATCCCATGAAGATCTATCAATGTACCACGCTTGTATTCACCCAAATAGTACCAGTTGCTCCTGCCCCTGCTGCAATTGTCTCAAATACGGTAACGATTATTGTTCCCATTGCTAAAATACCAACATGGCTAGATTTGTCGGTACGGCACACAAAATC
Source organism: Sungouiella intermedia (assembly GCA_900106115.1). Classification (NCBI taxonomy): domain Eukaryota; kingdom Fungi; phylum Ascomycota; class Pichiomycetes; order Serinales; family Metschnikowiaceae; genus Sungouiella; species Sungouiella intermedia. The sequence goes on along the minus strand of LT635756.1, from coordinate 2,422,311 downwards.
TGGAGGATATTGGCTGCGGCAGCAACAAGAATTCCACCTAGTGCAGCAGTGGATGCCCAGAATCAACGGTTACGCTTTAAGAATTCGGAAATTCTCTTCCGATCTCAACAATTGTAACGTCCATGACTTCATATTAAGAAACCAGTTTAAACAATCCATCTGATAGATCTTCCCATACTTAAGTAATGCCTGAGTGATATAGATTGGGTTGTTTACGAAATGTGATTTCACCAACTACGAAGTCGGGCAAAAATGAAAGGGATTTTTATAACATGCCGTGTAGGAATTCAGCAAGGATGCTTTGCGAGTTTCGATTTTTCAGACGCGAAGTTTGAAATGATAGAGGTGAAAACGTTGTTTTCGTTTGAGAAATTTGAACACATCAATGCAAACACTGGAAACTGGTGGAGCGAATTATTTCTGAGAATACTGTATCGGAATTCACACCTTCTTCGGTTTAGACATTCACCTAATCAATTTTTTCTCTCTATTCCGTAGTCCCCCCCCCCCCCCCCCCCCCCAATTTCCGCTATGGACCTTCAAATCCATTTTTTCCCTCTATCACGTAGTCTAAATTTTCGCTCTATATTGTTAACGAAATCCAAACGAATACCTCAAAATGCGGCATTGGCTTCACCGGTCAAGAATATCCCCAGGTCTGACCCTACTCATTGTCTCCGATACAAATCATAATGAACAGCGTCCCAAATGTCTCCACGTATTTGTCCATTTTAGTAAATTCCGACTCGCACCGTCTTCCCCTTTTGTCACAATTTTATAATCCGATTCTCGGCCCGCATTCCGATACATTTCCGACCAGGTTGGAACGACACGTACAACCATCCAGCTATTCTTGGCCATGGCCAAGCCGTTCCATCTCCGGCATTTACTTCACTATTCCGATCTCAGTGTTTGGAGATTCCCAAATGGATCATTAATCCAATTTACGCCAGTGAAGTAGACCTCGCGGTGCCATTGTTGCAACAACCAATTCTAGAAAGATAGAAAGGAACTTCAAAAATCAAAGAAACACTAAATCTACCACCATCAAACCCATCGAAGATGTTTGTTTTTATCTGGATGATCAAGGATCCAGTCCTCAATGGCACATCTTTGAAGATCGCGCGTTAGTGGCCCGTGGACACTTCCGAGTGAAATCGCACCAAATGAAGTACAAAAATCTTGGAAACCGAAGAGCGAGGATTTTCATCCCACTTGAATGGTGCATAATCAAGATACAGCCAGCCATGCATCGTTGTCGATCTTTTTCCGTTTTTCCTGGGGACAACGCCTTGACCTATAAGAAATGCCTAACAACTTCACACCATACTAGTTCAGTCGCACCCGAGCACCCGAATGACTCGGAACGATATGCGAGTCCTGTACATTCCTTACCTGTCACCTGTCAAAAGCTGTCGCTTTGCGTTGTTTGACTAAGAATGGATTGGCTGAAGTCAGAGGCTCAACATCGTCTCCGGGCCCTAGTACAACATGGCAAAAATATGCACAAATCTCGCCAATGGAGCCGAACAATATTCGCCAAGATAAGCGCCTATTGTCATGACAAGTTCGCCGCTGGTCTAGGGACACCGTGCCTCAGACTATTGTTTGCCGTGTATTTGTAATGACAAATGCGCGGCCTTCCATTGGTCGCCTCCCTGTCAGTGTAGGCGATGCAAATCTGATAAGTTCGCATCTCCTGTACCTAAGCGCAACAAAGGTTCTGTTTGGCACAATTTCCTGAGTGTTTGTCATTACCTCCATACCTCCCACAGTCCATTTATATAACGACACAAAGCTTCCGCCACAGGTCTGGGTGCTAATTTTTTATAAAAAGTCCGCCGTTAGTTTCGCCCCCCTCTGCCCTTTTTTTTGCGCATTTCACCTCCATTGACGCCTCAGTGCACGTCTCTTGGCCATCTCACCGACATTGCCGGTATCCCCGATCAGTCGCTATTGGTGCAGAATCCCACCACCATTTCACTACTTCCTCCAATCAATCAATTAGCCATGTCTAACTCTGTACTACCGACCGAGGGAGTACTCTCCCATCCAACTACCAATCAAGCTTCTCTCACTCCTCCATCACGCAAGTCCGAGTCTCCGCCAGCGGCCATTAAAGCCGAGGAAAAGCTGCCGTTGCACAAACGTACCACGTCATTCAATGACGACAAGACGGGCCAACAGTGTTCCAACTGTGGTACTACAAAGACGCCGCTTTGGCGTAGAGCTCCGGATGGAACTCTCATCTGCAATGCATGTGGGCTCTACCTACGCTCCAACAACCATCATCGACCAGTCAACTTGAAAAGACCTCCGAACACCGTGTCTTACAACAAGGAGGAGGAAGGCAGTTGCAAAGGTGATGGCAGCTGTAATGGTACAGGTGGCTCGGCAGCCTGTAAGGGCTGTCCAGCGTTTAACAACAGAGTTGTCCTTAAAGGTGAAGAGATCAAGAAAGATACCGATAAATGCGACAACTCAGAAAGCAAAACCACTGCTGCATCAAAGAGCGACGAAGAGTCCACCACAACTGCCGTCGGCAACTCCACAGGAAATTCTGGAGGAAACGTTGACGACTCGTTGGCCATTGCATGTTTCAATTGTGCTAGCACAATCACTCCACTCTGGCGTCGTGACGACGCTGGAAACACCATCTGTAACGCCTGTGGCTTGTACTACCGACTTCATGGTAGTCATCGGCCGATCAAAATGAAGCGCAACACCATTAAGCGCCGGAAGCGAAATATTGTAAAACTGGATGAAAAGTCAGACCCCAAAGGTGGTCCATCTCCGGGGGCCATCGAACGTTTGCAGTTATCACCTAACTTCTCCACTCCAGGACTGCAAAGTGGACGACTGGTTTCGCCGTGGTCAGGTCAGTCTACTGGAACTCTGCCAGAGATGAATCCTTCTCGTGGTGCTTCTGTTCCACCTCGCCTGCAAGCCAGTTCGTACTATCCGCCATATTCGGGACACGGACGGATTCCTAATGGCCCGGGTCCTTTGCCTGGTCCTCCTCCTCCTATTCCAACATACCCATCGCCAATGTTCCAGCTTCCTCCTAGTGCGCCAGTGTTCTACAACTTGCCACCTTCATATCCAGGTATGGGCATGACTGGAACAATGCAACCTGGAATGCAACAGATGCAAGCAGGAACGCAGCCGAGATTACAAGCTGGTTTGCAGCATGGAATGCCAGGAATGCAACCAGTGATGCCTCCTGTAGCCATCCAGCCACCCCAGCAGCAGATTACGCCGCCAATGGCAGCTATGAGTACCTACGGGCGTTCGCCACCAATGGGTGGTATACTATCTCAGACGCTGCCAATCAAATTGCCGTCTATTAGGACTTCTCCACCAGCTGCTAAGGTTGCAGAGGTTACGGTAGCACCAATAAAGCGCGGGGGTGACAATGCCCCGATTCCCGTGGATTTTACGAACTTCGGCAAGCCGGAACAAAAGAAGCACCTGATGTCCATCGGCGGGTTGCTCAACGAAAAGTAAAGGTGGATATCCAGCCACCAATTGCAAGTGCATTTACGGCTATAGCCGCATAAGGAATGGGTACAGAAAAGTATGGATAATTACTTTTGGGAAAACGAAGATACGAAATAGAAGATTAAATATCTAGGACGTTTAGAAATGTGTAAAATGGTAAGAATGATAGGAGAAACTAGAATAACTCAATTATAAAATTAAAAGACAGAAAGATCATCGATAATGTGGTTGCGGGCATTATGTGGAGCATCAACAATCATATCAAAAGAGAAAGAGGAAGAAATAAAAATCTTTGAGACTCCCCAATAGAATATTCGATAATCATTTTCTATAATTTTGAACCAATTTAAAAATTAAAATCAAAAAGTTGGTAAAAATCCATAGTATCCATAGAGTTCTTATCGTGCGATAAGACCTAAATATGGTGGAAAAAGTTCCAACCTTGTCACGTGCGCTTGTATAATACACCAGGCCCATGATGAACCATTTAGCCATGAAATTTCCACCAGCTTATCTATTCTTATGTCTGTAGACGATTCACTCACTAGAAAAGTTAAAGACATCGCTGCTGGTTTCATTGGTGGCGCCACGCAGGTGCTTATCGGCCAACCAGCCGATTTGGTAAAAATCCGGCTCCAGACCTCAAAGACTGCAACCTCATCAGCTGAAATCATCAAGCAAGTTCTTCAAAAAGAGGGAATTCTTGCCTTCTACAAAGGAACTTTGGCTCCGTTGTTTGGTGTGGGTGCCTGTGTGTCTCTCCAGTTCTATGGATTTCACGAGACTAAAAGACAACTCTTGAAGAGAAGTGGAGAGGCCCAGTTGCTGTTGTGGCCCCAAACATACATTGCCGGAGCCATGGCTGGAGTGGTAAATACACCAGTTACGGCACCAGTGGAGCAATTGAGAATTTTATCACAGTCCAACACGAAGTCGACGTCGTTGGCAGAAACCGTCAAGCACATCTACCAAACTAGAGGTTTGGGTGGACTTTACCGAGGAACCACTATCACATTGTTGAGAGAGATCCAGGCGTACGGTGTGTGGTTCTTGACGTACGAATATTTGATCGATAAGATCAAGACGTCAAGAGGGTACGCCCACCGAAACGAGATCACCACTCCAGAACTTTTGGTGAGTGGAGCATTGGCAGGAAATGCCTTGTGGCTCAGTAGCTACCCATTAGATGTGATCAAGAGTAATATTCAGAGCGACAAGTTTGGTTCCGAGTCAAGATTTCATGGCAAGATCTCCACTGCCACGAAGGCTATCTGGGCAGCCAACGGGTTTAGAGGATTCTGGAAGGGTATTGTGCCGTGTCTTTTGAGAGCCATTCCATGTAGTGCTGGAACATTTGCTGCGGTGGAGACCGCATTGCGGGTGATGGGGTAGAATTTATAATTTATTTATAATTTAAACGGAATGAGGGAGTTGTTGATGGGATATCAGTTCCTAGGGTTTGTATTCTACACTATGCTTTATCCCCATTTTAGTCATTAAGCCCATGGGAGACTATTACTTTCCATTGGTACTTACTATTAATTTTTTTTGTTCTATAGGTGGCATTCATACCATGTATTCGTATGCTATCTCAACTTGTTCAATCATTGTAGTCAATTTGCTCAGTACAACTAATCTGCTCAAGACTAGAACCATGTTCACAGGCATTCATTATTCAAGATTTCTTAACTCTTCAAATATAAGTCCATGTCAAGAACACATTTTTACCCTTTATTTTTTATTCTCTTCATCTTTCTTTTTTCTCTTACTTTTTTCTTCCTCGTCCAATTGCCACATTCCACATTCGCAATACTTTTCTATTTTGCACCCAAACCACCATATCAAAAACATACATTTGTCAACAATAAATCACCATCTCCCCCAAAATACTTCAATTTCTTTCTATCAACATTTCCAAAAACATGTAAAACCATTACCACGTTTTCTCCATGTTTCTTGCGGTCCCTTCACTCCACCGCCACCACTCTTTCTCGTGACCGCAATCATACTTTGCACCCAAAACTCTCAACTAATTATACATACTACACCATGTTCTCGTTAATCCACACACCAGCCTCTCGTCTGTTGATAAAGCCTACTGCCGTGCTCTTCAGCCGGACATTCTTTGGATGGTTCACTAAATACAACAAAAAGCTCATCTATCCGCCTCCTCCCAGTCAGATCTCCACAAGGAACAGACTTTTCCCCACATACATCGAGTCACCCACGGAATTGGGCACTCTTGTCTTGACCAAGGACCCCTTATTGTTGAATTTTACTTTTCCAGGAGACCCTGAGTGCAACAAGGTCACTCAATCGCTCTTTGACATTCTCAGCAATTCCAAACAGTATCCATTGGACTCATCCAAGCCAGTGGAATTGGCCAACATTGCTTGTGACTCAGTTGGGGGAAGAGAGCTTCAGCATACTTATGCTGTGGGAAAGATCCCGTCAATTGTATTGTTGAAGAAGCAGATGGTCGCTGACCGGTTTATTCCCACTTCCACTGATAGAGTTGGAGAGGAGTTGAAGCTGTGGATAAAGACCATCTACTAAGGAGAATACTAGGCTTTGACACTTCTATTTCATGTACAACTTATGTATTACACTTTTCTTGCTGACATTCAATATACCTTGGTACCTTTTAGCTATTTACATGCGACTCTATTTACAATCTACTCATCCCATCCATCTCTCCATCTCTGCTTCCATAAGTTACAGTTAAAACGGGGCTTGCCCAACTTGACGTTAACATCGTTGTGTGCCTCACAGAGCCACTTGCCAAACTCATCCTGGCTGGCTGTGGCTGGCTCGTTCTTGGTCATATACTTGTCGAAGTCTTCACCACAATACCAGCATGGATAGAAGTTTCCAAATAACTTGAGAAACTGCTTCAAGTCGCTTTGCTGTTTGTTAGAAGGCTCCTCTGGATACTTAGCGGCAATGGAGTGCAACAACGTCCATGAAGACCGGCCAAGCTTCTCCACGTCTGGTGGATAATCTTTGGCATACCCTCCAAGCTTGGATACGGCCTCTGTGGGCTTTTTTGTCACATTTGAGTCACTAGAAGCTGCCTCTATTGAATTTTCCGGCTTCTTAGTTCCCGGGATCTTGGTTCCTTTTCCTGTCACCATCTGGAAATCCAAAAGTGTATTACATGCTCGACATCTAGTGTATTAGTAAGATGGGTATGTGAGAAGGCCCTTGACAGTTTGATAATACATACGGTTTGCCATCCTTATCGTAGATAATCTTTCTTCCGGAAGAGCCAAACACTGGCTTCTCCTGGGTTTCTTGTATTTCTTGGGTCATGGTGGAAGTACTAAGTAGATGAGATTGTGTGCATTCGCCATTGACAGTAGATGTAGTATATGTAATAGACTACAACACAGAAATGAACATTGAAAAAATCAAGAAAAAAAAAAAAAAGAAAAATATGAAAGAAATTGAACCTTTGTGCAAAATGAATGACAATATATCTAAAATTTATCTTAATATATCATATAGTTTTGACTTCTTTGGTGATCGTTGAAGAATATTCAACTATACTAACTCTATGAAATCACCACAATCACTGGCTCAGCTTCAATTTGCCAATGAAGGCATCACGCTGTCTAATTAACTCGTCACACAAGTCGCCGATCTCCTTGGTTTTGATGCTGGCTCTCGACAGGTAGAACTCGCTCAAGTCATATTTCAATCCGTATTCCTGCTCGTAGTCCCACGCCTGCTGGATCATCTCAAGCTTATCAATATCCTTGACGTATCTGGCCTCCAAGCACCGGATCTCCTCGTAGTCAAGCCACAATTCCTTCATCTCATTGGCAAAACGCTCATTATAAGGCTGGATCAACTCAACCAAGTACTCAATGGTCTCCAACTCTCGGCGATGCTTCTCCTCCTTTGTAACTCCACCAAATGGAGTAATGTCACCCACCAACGACTCGGCAATATCGTGTACTAAGGCGATCTTGACACACTTGTCAATGCTGACCGATTCCGCAGGAATAGCCATGGCAATTATGGACATTCTGTACATGTGATCGGCAATACTTTCCGTCTTCTCCACTGGAATGCCACGGTCGACCCATCCCGTACGTGGTTGGGTCTTCAAAAGACGAACAATTTGGGTAAATGCAAGCATGTTGTTGATTGGATCTTCAGTTGACAAGAGGCTCTTGATTTTGGAAGGCACAGCGGCCTGAGGCTTCCAGACTGACCCATTCATGATGTAGCCGCGCGAGAATGAATATGTGCAAAGTCTTCCCAGAAGAACCCTAATGGCCATAAACTTTATGGAGACAGAAGTTTCTTATGGGTTGGACCTCCAGGTAAATAGAGTGTATAGAGAGTGATGGGGTTGTGCATGTATTAGGGCATGGAAGATAGAGAGAGAAGTGAAAACAGAGTAAAAAGGAGAGCAAATATGACATTGAGGCAAAAACTATTTGGGTTATGAAATGACCTTTGGTATGGTTTTGAAATGTTTTGTTTCATTTAGTTGTCATTATTATACATTTTTAATGACTCATCGGGAAACCACTACTCTCATTCTTGACTTCAGTCATTGTTTCTCTCCTCCGTAAGTTTCTTCCCACATTCTATATCCCCTACATCTCAGTCCATGCGTCTTTCGGTGATTTATTTTTGACTATTAAAACAGGGCTAATCGCTTAAGCAATCAATTCAACAACACCACCAACAGCTCTGATCTTCTCCTCAGCCAACTTGGAAACAAATCTGGCCTTGACAATGACTGGAACATCTGGCAACTGTCCCTTACCCAAAACCTTACCGTAGCCGTGAGCCAAGGTGTCGATGACTGGGGCAGCAGAGGAAGAAGAAGACTTCAAGTACTCGTCTCTCTTCTCCTCGTCAACCAAAGACCACAACTTCTCCAAGTTGATTTGTGGCTTCCAGAAGTGGTTTCTCTGCTTGTGGAAGTATCTCATACCAACCTTTCCGAAGTAACCTGGATGGTACTTGTCCATGTTGGTTCTGTGGTGGTGCTGACCACCAGCCTTACCACGTCCACCAGGGTTCTTTCTGTGCTTACCGACTCTACCCTTACCGGCTAAAATAGTTAGTATGAAGACTGGGATATTGAGAAGCTGGAAAGTGAAAAGAATGGGAGGAAAAATGAACTGAAGAGAGGGAGAGAGGACGTAAAGAAACAAACAAAAGGCCAATAGAAAGACTTGCTGTTTGTATCTTCATGTGGTTTTCTTCCCATATGATCTCCCCAAAGAAGATTATTATTCTCCCAAATTCTCTCTAGCATTGGTCTCAACGATGAAAGTGGTTACTCCGTCAAATCAAAAGATGGAATGAATTCAGATGGAATAGCTGTGGATGTACATACCGGAAACGTTTCCTCTGTGTTTTCTGGTCTTGGTTAATCTGGTTGGCATTTCGTGTGATTAGACTTACAGATGTAGAAGCAAAAGTGAAAAGGAAGCTTGAAATTTTTTTCTCGCACCAGTCCCCAGGCTCTTCCCAATCGGGACGGATAATGTGCCGGAGGGGGTGGCCGCGGGAGGTAAAAGGACTCGAGGGCTGTGCCCTAGGTATATGCACGTGACCATAGATTCCTAATTGGTTGCAAAAGAGACGACGGGCTCGGTGTATTTTTTAAGAGATGGTGTTAATTGGCGAATGTTAAAAGGAGAGACGATTTGATTTTATGTATCATCTTGTCATTTGCTTTCCACCCAATGAGAGAATCTTGTTTTATCATTTTATTCCAATGCTCACTAATAGCTATGCTCACTGTAATCTCATCCTCTGGAGAATAAATCGACAAACATTAGTCGAGCTCATTCCATTTCCTTTATCATCTTCTCAATTGTCCACCCATATAGCAGCTGAAATAGTTCTCGGATGCACCATTGTAGAATTATCGCCACACTTCCTCATATGTGTCCTTACCCTTTGTCTCAGGAATGTAATGCTTAATGAAGAAGTACGAGAAAGCACACATGGCAGTGAAAATGTAGTACACACCGCCACCAATCCACGAGTTCTTCAAAATAGGGAAACTGAAACCGACAATAAACGTGGCAACCCAATTCATCGTGACACCCCAACTCTGCGCCAGCGCCTTAGCTTTGGGCTGTGTCACTTCACCAACAAGCAAGAATGGAATTGGTCCCAATCCAATGGCGAAGAACGTGATGTAGGTGAATGTGCCAACAATTGAGAACAATGAATTCTGGTAAATGATTCCAAATCCTAACACTGCAGAAGAAATACCCATGAATGTCACCGACGTCAAAAGAAGCGGCTTCCTACCCAACTTGTCTACCAATGGAGCAGAGGCAAACGTCACAACAGCATTAACCACAGAAATCAAACAGTTAATAAAGACGGCTTGGCTCGGGAATATGGAGACCAATACTGACACTCCATAGAAAATAATAGAGTTGATTCCACAGAATTGCTGGAGCACCAATATACCAGTAGCCACCAATTTTGAGTTGTAATATTCCAGTGACACCAAATACTCACGGAGAGTAATGGCGGTTGACTTTACTGAAGGGTTAGGATCGGAAATTTCCTCTTCCAGAAGCAAAGAGCCCTCTTCAAGACTGTCACCGTGTTTCCAACTATTCACTTCGTTGCGAGCAGTGGCGTACTCGCCGCCCCTCAATTTGTGAAGAACAGTAAAAGCTTGTGAGCTCATTCCATTGTAATAGAGCCACATTGGCGACTCGTCCACGTAAAGTAAAATAAGCATGAAATTGACCATTGCAATGGCTGCGCCCATAAACAAGAGAAGACGCCAGTCATTATCGTTATTCCATGCCAATGCAAGCACCTGGGTGAATAAGATTCCAATGTTAACCGATACTTGGTTCATGGAACCCAAAAAGCCCTTTTGCAGCTGGGGAGCAATTTCGTTGATCACCAAAGATGTTACCACCAATGCAGACCCAGCACCAATTCCTGCAATGAAACGGCCGAAAAGCAATGCGTAGAATGAGTTGCTGATTCCATTCAAGAACGATCCAACAAAGAAAACCACATTGTGGAGCAACGCAGTCTTCTTCCGGCCAATGGAATCAGCCACGGTTCCAACATAAAACGATCCCACAAGTCCTCCAATACTAAAGATGGATGTCACCAAACCTACTTGTTCGCTGGTGAGCTCAATACACTTCTGGAAACCTCTGGAACCAAAAAATGACTGTTTAAAAGGAACAGATCCGGGAACAGACACTCTACACGATAAAATGGCCTCTGGTGAGTTGAGTTCGGACATATGGTAGCCGAATTGGAGTGAGCCAATACAAATGACGGCAACTGTCGTAATAAGCCTGGCTGTGAGTGCACCTTTAGCCATACTTACGAGGAATTGAAATACTAAAGAGTTGTGATGAAAGATTAATGGGTAATAGCTCGGTATTTGTACTGTCTTCGACCCTTCTCAGTAAAAAGGTGAACACGTGACCCATCAAAACAAATCGTGGGGTATAATGTCTGGAGAAGGTTTTAGTTGAAATGAAAAATTCGTCTATTATCATCATAATCATTAGAGTATCGGCAAGAAGTTGCCGATGATCATCATCGGAATGCCAAAAACATCTCGCTTGAGGGTCCACATGCATCCGGCTCGGATCTTGACGTCTTTCTTGGGCGTGAGTAGAGTGCACTCAGTCATGGTAGCACCTAGAAAGTCTCCGAAAGCGATTTTGGAGAAGAGTTCAAAATACTCAACCACGGACTTGTCGTCCAAAACCTCAACTATAAACATTGGCTTTGCGCCCATCAACTGTTCCTGTGTCCATCCTGTAAGAACCGTAAACTCAGTGCCAACATATGCAATCTCTCCTGTTCTTCTCCAGACAATAGTAGGTGTTCCACTAACCTTGAGAAATTTGTCATAGGTGAGAAGCGTCCGCTGGAAACACTGCTCCATGAAAATAAGGTCAGCCTCCCGCAAAGAGTTGGTACATGCAATAAATGAAGGTCTGTACACAGCCATAGATTTAGCCATTTTGACCAACATGTCTTTCGGAAACCGATTGCGCAAGTATGCAATTAATTTGTGAAAGCCAGGTGTATACGAGAACGGATGAGTGATTTTGGCATAAATCTCTTCAGGCTCTTTGAATTGAAGGTGGTCATCACCGGCGATTCCGGCCTGTTCCTCGGGTGATATACCTAAAGTGAAGGAAAGCGTCAGCACTTTGTTCTGAGCAAAGAATGCAGCAGGATCAGCTTGCTTTGCGCTTTCAATGGCCTGGATCACCTCCGGAAAACATGTTCGAGGAACCGACGGTGATGTGCTGCCCAAAAAGTACTGATTGATGCGGTTGTCATACTTCAAGACGTCGTGGTGACCATTAAACTCGGCTCTGGCCTCAACATGGTGCTGTTGTGGCTCTTGTTGGCCCGCACTGAACGAATTCGATAGCCATGAAGGCGAAGTCACCTTGTGGAGACCGCCAAGGTTATGAGGAGACATTGCTGGAGATAAATTCACTGAATTGGGTGTGCCTTCGGTAGACGTTGCCAGGTTATTGGGTAGCGCCATGAAGTTATCCTGCAAAATACTGGATAGCGTGGAGTACTCTAAGTCAGCAGCAGAACTCAAGAAGTTGGTCCGTTTGCGTCCCTTTTCGTCTCTGTTGGCGATGCCTTGGTTATTATTACCATTGGTATTCTGGTAGTACGAATCACCAACGTCAAAGTTTTGATTGGAGAACAAACTGGTAGATTCGCCTTCCTGTTTCACCCCGGCCACAGTGGATGTCCTTGCAAGATTGGAAGGCTTGTGCACTGGGTACGACGGAAGCAGCGCACTGTGATTCAACATGGTGGCTTGATAAATCGGATTATGCATTAATGCAGGGTTTTGTGATGGAATTTTTGACATGGGAGCAGATTCATCCGATCCTTGATGGCTAATGAGCGACGTTGGCACGTCAGCCAAGTATTTCTTTCTCTTTCGTGGAGCATCTTCGCAGGTATCCAGAAGTCCTCTTTGAACACATCGTTGGCAGGGCCGGGAGGTATCACATGTAATGTGAGCCTTGTGACAGTGATTGCATGCCCTTGAAATCTTTTTTCTTTTCTAAAATGTTAGTAATCAGTTGCTTTGTACTGGTGTATTGTCGGAGTTCGGCAACATGTCTCGAAGGTTAAAGTCTGTGACAGTCCAGAATTTTGCGGGAGAACGCACCAATCAGGAGTGTAAAAATGGTCGGAATTCTTCAAAAACTACAAGTATCAACATACTGGCTTCGCCAAGGTGGTTTCAGCATTCATTGTTTATACATCCACTCAGCATATGTTTCTAATCGTACACTCAATGATATGTGGAGTACTAGTGGTAGTGGTGTACGGGTGTGATTCAGAGGACTCAAGTTGTAGAGATGCAAAGGAAAGTGATATGATTACCATGCAATGCCGTAGATTGAGCTTCGAATTTTGTTCAAGATTTCTAAGTAAAACCGATCATTGTCGTTTGAATCTTAGCGCACCAAGTTTTCTTATGGAAATTGATTCTGTTCCTGGTTAAATTTGGGTGCGAAAAATACACACTAGTGATGCCATACAATTACTAAAAGAACAGATAACTAATTTACGAACTAATCCACACTCATTCGCAATAGATATTCTCAACCCGATAAAGAATATCCCAACTGCACACCTTCAAACTGTTTGGCCAAAGCAACCAATTTGCTCTTCAACATCTCCATGTTACCATTCACAGGCTCAAATTCAGGTAACCATTCGGCAACTCCATGTTGAAGTACGCCCTTAGCCCTAGCCTTGCCATGATCCACATGACCATAAGAACCGTGAAGGGTCAAACGGAGATTTTTTGCGGAGTACGTGGCACGATGTAAAATGTTGCTGTTGTAGAAAACTATATCACCTGGTTTCAACTCCACATACAATTCACCAGGAATATGTTCTTTACGGGACTCGTTGGTGGTCTTTTCCCGCTCTTCTTCAGTACGCACTCGCTTGTGAGACCCAGGAACCACAATCAAACATTTATCGTCTGTTAGGGCCAAGTTGAATTGAGTTCCAGCATATGGATCTTGGAGAAGCTGTTCAGCCTCTTCACTAGGCGTGGCTTCGGGACGGATGTAGTCACGGTGCCAGTCCAAGTCGAAATCCGTAAGAGGATTAATTAACATGTTGAAAAGCTCCATAGATAAGCCCTCGTTTGGAGTCTGCAAGATATCTCCAGCCACATCCAACAACTTCTGAGACGAGTACAATTCTTGAAAAGCCAACGACTTGGTACCCAACCCAGGATGCAAGAGTCCACTAACACCCCAGATGTCAGGACTGAAGTTCTTAGGCCATGGTGGAAATTGCTTCCCCCTTGTTCTGACATGAGGCCACTTTCCCTCTCTGGCATAATCAACCACATTCTGAGCAGCATCTCTGTAGGTCTTCACCTCACCTTCTGTGAGAAAGTTGCGAATCACTGTGAATCCCTGGTCGGCAATCTGGTCATGATGATAATGAGGAAGCGTCATTGTGTTTTAGTCTCGAGAACTTGAGGTGATAAGCTCGAACTAAGCGAGTTTTTTAGCTCTATTTATCGTGATAAGATCACCTATCTGTCTCCACGTTTCAAAATGCGACGTTACATTAAGTGGTGCACTCCACTCTAAAAATGTAACATAGACTCGAGAATCCAATGCAACCTAGACTCAAAATGGGCTCGAGGTCCTATTGTTTACCGATGCAACAGGGGACATTGGCTCAAGACATGCAACCTAGATTGGAATTTTAAGGTTCTCTTCCCCTCGATTACATTTGCTAGTGAGTCTCTCATATCTATATTTTTTAGGAGTGTCGCACTAGTTAAATTCGTTTGCTTAACTACATTATCTTGAATTCGGCGCCGAATTTGAAAAATGAAGGGAAATTCGAAAACAATGACCATCAGATGGGGAATCCTCGGTGCTGGAAACATTTCCGGCCTGTTTGTTCATGACTTGTTAGTGAGCATCTCTCAGGGTGAGAATACCCATCTTGTTGCAAGTATTGGTTCTTCACTGGTGGAGAAAGGCACCCAATTCATTACGAAACACAAAATCACGGTTGAAAATAACCAGGGATATGCTGTTAAGGCTCAGAATTATGAGGATTTTTTCCTGAACCCCGAAGTAGATGTGGTTTACGTTGGTACACCCCACACTTTCCATAAGAACCAAGTGATTCAAGCATTGGAGCATGGCAAGCATGTTGTCTGCGAAAAACCGTTCACAGTAACAGGGAAGGAAGCAAGAGAAGTGTTTGCAGTTGCAGAAAAGAAGAACTTACTCGTCATGGAGGCTGTATGGACAAGGTTCTTTCCTGCCATTGCTAAAGCAAAAGAACTCATATTCAAAGACAAGGTCTTGGGAGAGGTACATCAATTGAGAGCGGATTTCTCTATGAATGCAGACATCTATAATCTTCCATCGAGTTCCCGTGCTAGAGACATCTCACTTGCTGCTGGTGCAACGTTAGACATCGGGATCTATCCATTGACTTACGGACGTATTTTGTTGGACGAAGATTATGGTGATGAGAGTAACTTTGAAGTGAAATCTTTCCTTTCTTTAGACCCTGTTGACGGTGTAGATCACTTGTCAACGATCTTGCTCAGATACAAGAATGGAAAGCAAGCTTTACTTACCAGTTCCAATTACGTTGATGGGCCAAGTCCATTCTTGCGCTTGGAGGGAACTAAGGGATATCTAGAGATGAAGAGTGACAATCCTGCTAGGCCAAGGAATTTCAAGATCGTTTTCAAGGATGGCTCTTCGCCTATTGAATACAGTGAAGACAATGACTACATTGGGTTTATTCATGAGGCCAACGCTGCCGCAAAAGCAATTTCAGAAGAAAAATCGCAGGTTGATCTTATTCCATGGAAAGAAACTCTCCTTATGATGGACACAATGGATAAAGTCCGGTGGGAAAATGATCTCTTCTACCCAGTAGAAGGTGCGAGATAAGGAAAGTTGCGAAAGACCTACGAACACAAACATAAACACAGTTAAAATTGGACAAGAATAATTTATTCATAATAGTAAAACTGAAACATTTTTTTCCCTCCTCTAATATTTCATAAAAACCTTAATCATTTTCAGAGATTTTTAGTATGTGGAACGGTCACGTGCACAACTAGCGGGTTCCCTTCCCAAAATTTTCCATCCCCATAGCACCTTCATTCACCATAACCAGAATGGCCTCTTTCCTTGCCAAATTCAACAAGCTTCCCCTCAAAGACGTCTCCAAGGCAGTTGACTCGTTATTCCCAGAATTATCTGCTGAGGCGAAGGCCTTGGCTTCGCAGTTCCAGACTTTGTCCTCCAGACTTAACGAGCAAGACACTTTGGAGACATTGAACTCCAACTTGAGAAGCAAAACCTTCATTGTGGGCAATGTCCCAGCCAAGGTTGACTTGGATGTTTTCTCCAAGGTTTTGCCTGTGGCCAGCCAGTGGAAGTCCCCTGAGGAGTATGCCAAGTTCAGACACATCATTAGATGGGCTGACTTGGTGCAGAACACCCTAGTTGAAGTTCCTGAACAGGAGCGTTTGGCCGTCAAATTTGACACCGAGGTGCCTAGAGAGATCAAGGAGAAGAAGAAGCCTGCTGCTGCTGCCGCCGCCGCTCCTGCTCAAAAGCCTGCTGAGAAGGCCGCTGCTAAGCCAGCTGGTGAAGCTCCAGCTGGTGAGAAGAAGCAGCAGAAGGGGGCAGAGGTCTCGGAGGAGGAGAAGAAGGCTAGAGCTGAGGCTGCTAAGGCCAAGAAGGCTGCTAAGGCTAAGGCTAAGGCTGAGCAACAGGCTAAGAACCAGGCTGCTGCTGTTCCACCAAACCCAGGTATGATCGACTTCAGAGTGGGATTCATCCAGAAGGCTGTCAAGCACCCAGACGCAGACTCGTTGTACATGTCCACCATTGACATGGGAGATGCTGAGGGTCCAAGAACCGTTTGTTCGGGATTAGTTAAGTACATTCCTTTGGAGGATATGCAAGAGAGATACGTGGTTGTGGTGGCCAACTTGAAGCCTGTTTCCATGAGAGGTGTCAAGTCGTGCGCCATGGTGTTGTGTGCTTCTAGTGATGACACTGTTGAGTTTGTCAACCCACCAGCAGGCTCCAAGCCTGGAGACAAGATCTTCTTTGAGGGCTACAATGACGTTCCAGAGAAGCAGTTGAACCCTAAGAAGAAGGTGTGGGAGGCTGTGCAGCCAGGTTTCAGCACCAACGAGAACTTCGAGGTTACTTACACTGTTGAGGGTAAGGAGCCAGCAAAATTGGTGAACGAGAAGGGTGAGTTGTGTAAGAACTCCACCTTGGTGAAGGCTGATGTGAAGTAGGAGGACTGTAGTAATAGATGCATGGGATATTGAACAGAATGTAGAGGTTGTAACTTGGATATTATTGGTTTCTAAACTTGATTCTAGTATTTACTTGGACGCTGAATTCAAATTTTCAGATATCACGTTTTCCTTCTTTTAGGGAGATGTCATTTACTTCTCTGAGAATACATGAACTGAGTCATACAAGCATCGGAGTGAAAAATAAAAGCTTCAAATAAAAATTGAAAAGAAGAGAATTTCACCATTGGTAAGTCGAAACTTAAGAAATTTCATTTCTTTCATAGTTTTCATCTATTAAATTATCTTCTCACTTTACAAGCTTCGATCCCATCGTCAATCGATACTGAACCTTCTCTTCCTGCACTACAAGTCATACTACATCAAGTTGCTCCTTTCATGAAGCTTTTGGACAAAACAATCGCCCTCGAAAAGGATAAGAGTGGCTCCCTTTCGCTTATTCCTCAGGATAAGGAAGACTTGTGGCAGCTATACAACCTCATCCAGAAGGGAGATGTGGTTGATCTCTCCACATTGAGAAATGTCAAGAAAACCGAAGGAGGAAAGGCTGAACGAGTACATGTCAGATTGAAGTTGGCAGTTGAAAGTGTCGACTATGCTCCCAGTGATGAAACCATGCGTATCAGAGGCAAAACCACCGAACAGAACGAGTATGTTCCCAACCAGAGCTACCATACTGCCGAGGTACAACTCAATAAGAAAATCACCATCAACAAGCCTGAGTGGGACGACATTAGTTATGGCATTGTGATCGAGGCATCTTCGATCGAGAAGAAAGCAGAAGTAGGTGCTGTTGTGTTGGAGGAGGGTGTGGCCCACTTGTGTTTGGTGACAGACACCATGACTGTTCTCAGAAATAAAATTGAAAAATCTATTCCTAGAAAGAGCAGGGGAGACGGAGGTGGCAGTGCACACGACAAGTCGATGGACAAGTTTCTCTCAATGGTCCTGGCGACCGTGACTCGTAACTTTGACTTGGAGAAGTTGAAGGTGGTGATTCTTGCTTCTCCAGGATTTACTGCCGGCTCATTGCTCAAGACCATATTGGATGATGCTGTTAAGGAAGATAACAAGTCAGTGATCAAAAACAAGTCCAAGTTCTTGGTGGTGCACTCATCTACAGGCTATCTCCAAGGTTTGGAGGAAGTCTTGAAGGATCCTACTGTCCAGCGGAGCTTGAACGATACAAAGTTTGCCAGAGAGGCAGCAGTATTTGAAGAGTTCCAGAAAGTATTGAATGAAGACGATGACAGAGCCTGGTACGGACCAAAAGAGGTCGCCAAGGCCGTGGAATTAGGAGCAGTCAAGTACTTGTTGCTCACGGATTCTCTCTTCAGAAGTGATGACATTGCGGTGAGAAAGCACTACATTGCATTAAGTAACCAGACAAAGGAACAAGGTGGAGAAGTGTTTATTTTCTCGACACTACACGAATCTGGTGAACAATTGGACCAGTTGACTGGATCTGCTGTATTGTTGAAGTATCCTATGGATCTTGATGAGGATGAGGATGAAGATGACGAATAGAGTACATAGAATAATTATAAGAAACAGAAAGTCTGCCTCAAATTCAATCGTAAGAAGAATCTCTCCTGAAGGTTTTAATCTCTATGTACATGTATTAAATTGTAGCCCGATCTCTTTCAAATGCCTTGAACTTGTTAACGTACCAGACATCTCCACCCCTGGCAGAGATCAAGAAGTCCTGGCCAATACCAAGCATAAGAGCTAAGAAAGCTCCCTTTTTAACGTGGTTGAAGCGCTGGACCCGACTCATCTGCTTAGAGGTTCCATGTGCAAATGCCATTAACGTTCCTGCCAAAGTAGTGTTCAAGAAATCTGTGGTGTGCCTCACATAATCAAGACCTGCTTCCAAAAGGAAGAAGCTGGATACTCCAATTGAATATTTGATTCCGTATTTCACCGCCTGCTTGCATCCAGAGATCACCATCACGTAGTTTTTCTTCTTATGGTAGAAGTACCACCCACCAACGGTAGTTGGGAGTCTGTGGGCATTTTCCGTCAAATACCGAAGAGATGACGTTTTGATCCCTTCGTAAAGACCCAGGCCCACTCCTATAACACCACTGAGTGTGGCCACGGCCATGAGTCTGTCATATGGTTTTAGATGGAAACGTTCGTTCCGTAGAAGGTCAGGCTCTTCTGTTGTGTCCATAGTGTGTGCAATGGATCAATTCAGGGACGTAGCAGGATTTGGGAATAAATGGCAGTCGTTAGGGGAGATATTCTGCTTTATTGGTCCGATAGATTTGTCTAGTTAACAGTAATAGACTGTACCTATGAAGATTTTCGCAGTAATCGCCTCAACAAAAGGTGAGACGCTATCAAAACCGTGTGGTTGTTATAAATACAATTTTACAGGAAAGCGAGCTTTATTCAATCAACGGTAAATCAACTTGGTTGATTCAGGGAATATGGAATGAAAGAATATGTTAGGGTGCTACGATTGGAAAGTTCAACCAACAGTCTGTACCAGGAAAAGTTAGGCACTCCTCCAGGTTGTAGAATACAGAGGGGAGCATAAAGTCACAGATTATCGATGGAAAGCAGCGTAATTCTGTTGCCAATTTGACGAAATATTTACACCCATGGATCGTACAGAGCTATTTCCTCAATTTCTGTTTGAAAAGGTCATCCTTCATTTCCGGTGGCATATCTCCGAATCGATCTATTCAACTATGATAACTACACTAATACCAATTCACCGTACATAAAATAATTTACTGGTCCAAAATAGATTTCACAAACTCAACATAATCAACATTTCCATCAGGAGTCACGTTGACACCCTTCAACAACTCGTCCACCTCAGAATCGCTCAACTTCTCTCCAATCGAGGTCAAGATGTACCTCAACTCACCGACTCCAATATAGCCAGTCTGCTCCTTATCAAACACCTGGAATCCCTTGATGTAATCCTCAGGAAGTCCCAAAGGCTTGAAACCATCCGGTCTGTTGATGATATTCTGATAGGTGTCGAAATCGAATTCGCTCAGCTTGACAGAGTCCTGCAACTCGGAAATCTCTGCCAAAGTAGGGTTCTGACCCACGGCTCTCAACAAATCACCTAAGTGCTCGATAGGGATCTTTCCAGTTCCCTTCTTGTCGAATAAGGCGAATGCATCCTTGTAAGTTTTAGTGTTGGACTGATGTTAGTACTTTGAGGGAATATTCTGAGAAAAAAACTGAAAGTCGAGTTTGGAAGACCAATGCTGATATCTACAGTAATTCAATAAACTGTTAGACGCACGTTCCGGATAGAAAGCATGCTACATACCATTTTGCTTAGGGAGTATTGACGTGTTGAGATTGATCTGGAGGCTCGAGACGAAGTAAACAAATGCACGTGACTTGGTGGCAGATGTGCTTAGACAGGGAATGTGATGAGAAAGATCAAGCAAGGAGGGAAAAGAAATAGAAATTGAAGGCGAATGTGTATTGCTTAAAATTTACTTTATAATTGCCTTTTCCTTTTTTTTTTTGGATAATGGTCCAATTCATAAAGGAAGCAGTTTCCATAAGGTCGCGTTGTGAGATGGTTTCCATAAACCGGCTGAAGATTAGAATCAACGAGAAAATTGTAGCAAATAAACGATACGTATCTTATTCCAGTGGTGGCTTTCTTTTCAAGGTCACTTTTCTTTCATACTTTTCAATTCTCCCCAATATTTGAATTTTCTTCCTTCTTATCTTCACTTCTACTCGATCTATGCACACTCTGATCAACTACAACTCAATTTCTTATTCTACATTCATGGAATCCAACGGCAATAAGCGCCGTAAAGTGGCGGGATCAGATACTTCATCACTGAAAGATGAAGTTTTCAGACCGGGAAATATCGTTTCTCTACGAATCTGGAACTTCACCACGTATTCCTACGGAGAGTTCAAACTATCTCCAACACTCAACATGATCATTGGCCCCAATGGAACAGGAAAGTCTACGTTTGTTGCTGCGGTATGTTTGGGCTTGGGAGGAAAGGTGGACTTGATCAAAAGGAAAACCATGGATTCCATGATCAAATCTGGTGAGAAGGAGAGCACTATCCAGATTACTTTGAAGAATGACCCTGGGAAGCCAAACTTGGTCATTGAGAGAACATTCTTCATCAAACAGACCAAATCAGTGTGGAAAGTGGATGGCACAAGCTCTGACGTCAACCAAGTACGTCTGCTAGTGAAGAGCTTCAATATTCAACTCGATAACCTTTGCCACTTCTTGCCTCAGGAGCGTGTGGCCGAATTCGCATCCTTATCTCCTGAAAGATTGCTACTAGAGACGGAGAGGACCATTGGTGACAATACATTACTAGAGAAACATCAGCTACTTATTGAGCTCGATAGCAACTGGGTGGACCTTTCAAAGAAAATCGGGACACTTGAGGAGACGATTTCTGGCCTTGAAGCGGACATCACCAAGTTCGAAAACGAAGCTCGCAAGTACCAGGAATATGAAGACAAAACGAAAGAGATTGGATACCATAGAAAGCTCTTGCCATACGCTAAACTCCAAGATATCAAGGAGCAAATGAAAAGCTTAAAAGCTGTTCGAGATTCCGCCAAAAAAGCACTTCAGGACTTTTCTGCGAACGCCATACCTTTGGAGAATCATTACAAGGCATGTAAGGAAGAAATAAAGCTGTTGGATCAGGAAATCACGATTTTGAGCTCTACGGTTCGTCTGTTGAATACCAAATGTGAGAAAGCAAGCAGAGATGCCGCAGAAACTCAGCAAAAAAGTGAGGAGTTGAAGAATCAGATCACATCATTGCACTCCAGATCTAAAAATCAAAAGGCAGAACTTGAGAAGACTGTCTCCGAGAAAGAGGACATGGAGCGAAGACTTTCCAGAATGGAGGAAGTTGATGAAGATGAGGTTTCACGTTTATCTGGGGAGCGCCAGGTGAAACATGATGAAAAGGTCCGAATTGAGGAGGAGTATGATGCCACGAAGTTTGAGATGAATGCCTTGAGAAGAGATCTCGATGTGAGCGAAACTCGATTCCGAGATGAGCGCAAGAAACTCGAAAACAATGACAGACTCGAGATTTTGAGTAGGCAAGGTACGCGTTACAGGAGAGAACTCATGGAGAACGCATACAATGCCCATATTCTACTAAGGAAGGAAAAGAAGAACCTTGGGGTTCGATACCATGAAGCTCCTATTGTTTCATGTCATGTAACCCATCAGAAATACGCAAAATACTTCGAGAAAGTTGTTGATAACAATTCTCTCTTTGCATTGTTTTTTGACAATGAGGATCAGTATCAAAAGGTCTCGGCAGCAATACCAAAAAATATGAACATTCCCATGAGAGTTGTCCCTAATGCTCCTCTACAACAACCAATGCCAGTTGAGAAATTGAAACAGCTCGGCTTCGATGGATACTTATCCGATTTCATCACTGGTCCAGACACTGTTATCCGTGGATTGAAACACCGTTCCTTCTTGCATTGCATTCCAGTTGCCCTGAAACCCGTTGATCAAAATACCATCAATAAGCTTCTTGAACCGAGAAGCGACGGAAAGACACCCTTCCTTAAGTTCGTCGTCGAGAACAATTTGTTTATGGTCGGCCGCTCGAGATATGGCTCGAGGCAAATTTTTTATCAGACCGAACATATCGGAGAAGCGCAACTTATGGGCTCTGAAGGATTGACAGAAGACGTCAAGAAGGATATTCAGAAGAGACTTTTCGATTTGAAAGCTCGTATGGATGAGTTGAAACAATCAAAGACTAATCTTGAGGAAAAGAAGAAACAACAACAAGATAGTTTAATTGGTATTGACGAAGAATTGAAGAAGTTGGATATCGAGTCAAGGGCATTGAGGAAAAAGAAAGAGGCAAAGACAAAATTGGAGGATACCATCAGACATACCGAGTCCAGAATACAGCAGTTATCGGTCAGTGCTAACCAAGATAACAAGGATAAAATTGAGAAGACAGAAGTGGCCTTGCTTGATAAGTATTTTGAGTTTTCTGAATTGCAGAGCCAGATTGCTAACTATACTGAGGAACTTGTGGCCACTACACTTCAACAGAAGCAAAAGGAACTCTTACGCCAGCAACTGGAGAATAAATCATTAGCATTCCAGTCTCTCATGCTGGAACTTGATCAGAAAAAAGTTGATCTACAAGAGAAGTACAAAGAAGCGAAGAGCAAATATGATGAGTATAAGAAGGGTGATACAGCCAGGGAGATTCGACAGCAGAATTTAACGGAGGAAGAACGAGAAGTTGTAAGAAAATTGGCAGAAGATTATCTCGCTCAGAATAGACTTTCAGAGCTGTATGTTTTGAACAAGATTGAGCAGCTAGAAGACGATATTTCTGTTCTCTCAAATGTGGACGGAGGCTCTTTAGAGCTTCTCAAGTCTAAACGGTCTGAACTTGAGATAGCAGAAAGACAATTGCCAGATTTCAAGAGAAAAAAGGAAGACCTAAAGGAACGAATGGAGAATATCTCTGTACCATGGGAAAGAGAGCTTGAAGATATGGTCAATAAGATCTCAAGTTCATTCCAGAAGAATTTCATCACTGTTGCAAGTGATGGACAAGTTGAAATGGTGAAGCTGGAACGGTACAAAGACTGGAAACTTGAGATTTTGGTGAAATTCAGAGAGAACTCAGAGCTTAAAGTTTTGGACCACCAATCGCAATCTGGTGGCGAAAGAGCGGTATCGACCATCTTCTTCATCATGTCTCTACAAGGATTGACCAATGCGCCGATCAGAATTGTGGATGAAATCAACCAGGGAATGGACCCTAAAAATGAAAAGATGGCCCACAAATATCTTGTGCATACAGCTTGCAGTGAGGGTCTGTCACAGTATTTCTTGGTCACTCCCAAGTTGTTGACTGGGCTTTATTACCATCCTGGAATGGCAATTCATTGCATTTTCACTGGTCCTCTTCTCAAAGAAAATGGCCCTGATTCAAGACATCCTGATTTCTTGGATTTACAAAGAAGCACTTTTGTCAAAGGTTAATATATATATACAAGAGTTTTGAGTTCTATTTTTGTAAGAATGCAATAGCAGCACTAAGTCTTTCGAAATATTTGTCCGCACCAATTAGATCAATCAAGACGGGTATGGTTAAACCAGGCACACCTCCCGACAATGCATATCTTGTGGCTTGAAATACTTCCTTCTTCGACGTTTTAGGGACCTCAGCCAATACGCGATCAACAGGGAATAGATCTTGCTCGGTAGCAGCGTTCTGCAATGCTACCAATACATCAGAGAAAATGCTATCCAGAGGCTTTTCATAGTCAAGGTAATTGACATCTTTGAATAAATAAGAATGGATATTCTCAAAATCGTAGATGGTGGTGAGACTTGGACCTACCGCAGAAACAGCTTTCGTCAAAAATTCTTTGGAATACAGATCACCAGCGATCTCAACAAAATGTGGGTAGTATTCATCAATCAATACTGCTAAAGTATCGGGATCAGCAATTCTGGCAGTCAAATGGTGCTTGTTGAAGAAGTACAATTTATTGTCGTTCACTTTGGCATTACCTTTCGTCAAATGATCCAACGAAAACTTCTCCACCAATTGACTCAACGTCAAAATTTCGCTGGAGGTCTTGAACTTTTGGGGCCGAGGAGGAGACCAACCAAACAACGCACAGAAATTAGTTAAAGCTTCAGGAAGAATTCCGAGTTTCTGCATACTCAGAACGCCAATATCACCTTGACGCTTTGAAAGCTTCTTGTCTTCCAAAGAAGTCAAAAGAGGAATATGAATGAACTGAGGAGGTTCCCAACCAAACGCTCTATACAAGGCCACATGCTTGGGGGTTGACGTGAGCCATTCCTCTCCTCTCACAACATGAGTAATTTTCATCAAGTGGTCATCGACTACATTTGCAAAATGGTAAGTTGGCAAGCCATCCAGCTTGAGAATGACAAAGTCATCGTATCTGCGATCAGTTTGGTTGTACTGCGGCTGCAAATTCAAATTTCCATGAAGTAAGTCCAGAAACAGCTCATAGACATCGGGTGAGCGGAATCTGACCGTATACTCTTCTACTACTTGTGGTGTTTCGTGTAAGCACTTTCTATCATAGGTGACCGTAGTGGGAGGCTTCAATTGCATGGCTGATTCCCGTAGACTAAGAAGTCTATCCTTGGAACAGTAACACTTATAAGCGTGTCCCGCCTCAATCAATTTGTCTGCGTAATTCTTATAGATGTCCATTCTGTCAGATTGACGATAAGGCTGGTATGGTCCTCCAACCACTGGAGACTCATCTGGATGTAATCCACACCATTCAAGCGACTTATAAATGTCTTCTTCCGCACCAGGAACCAATCTTGTTTGGTCTGTATCCTCTAATCTCAATAGGAACTGGCCATTGGTGCTCTTTGCTAATAGATAGTTATAAAGTGCTGTTCGGAGTGAGCCCAAATGGAGAAAACCGGTGGGAGACGGCGCAAAACGGGTTCTTGCCGGAGTGACGGGATGTACGGATTTTGCCTTGGTCAGCAATAACGGCTTCTTGAGTTTGCCCTTGAGTGCAAGTTTCGACAACAGCCGTAGTGTCGGATGCATGGTTTGATTGATCTTGCAGAGCCATTTAACAGAGAAGGTTTATGTGGAGCACACCCGTACCTCCGAGTATGACAACTTCAATGGGGCTGCGAAAACGACGAAAAAAGTTCAAGTGAGCCATTAAATTAACAGTGAGATATGAACTAACAATAACATTAAATAATTTAAATAGCAAATTCACTTGAAATTGAGAAATAAATTAAGTACGTCACCCCGAAACAACTCACTCATATTCGCCGACGACATCCTGCACTCTCTGCAACCCGATTTTCATGCACACCCTCAAATTGCCGCAAAATTTTCACTCTTCTCCATATTCCAGATCTAACGTTCTTTCACCACCTTTCTCCCGTTTCCAGACCCTCCACCTTCGTTCACTAACGTATAATGTCTCTGGCTTACGTCCGTCAGACCCGCATGCAGCCTTCTGCCCTGCAGACTCAGGCTGCCACTCATAGTAGACAAATGCAGCAGTTTTACTTGCACAAGCTGTTTGACTTGCTGTCAGACGCCGAATTTCTTCCGCTGATCCCTTCGGACCCGGTTGCCACTGCCATTCAAATGCAAGAGTCTGCCAGCATGGCTGGTAACTCCGTCAACGGGCAATATCTGCCACACATGAGTCCAGCCATCAGACATGAAACTGTCTACAATGGCCAGAAGACCAGGAGATATAGTGGTCAGTTTTTGCGTCAGCATCTTTTCGGGGGTAAAAGAACAGATTACGCTCAGTACCGTTCGGGATAAAGAACAACAACTTTTGTATATATTGGGGGTCTACTAGATTATAGATCAGGATGGATACATGGATACATAGACTCAGTATTGGATGCTCAGTGGATGGATACTGGATACTGGATACACTGGATAGACTGGATAGACTATGGACACAGTTATTACAATGTGTAGATTGTAAGATTGAAGTAAATGATAAAACTGATGTGAAGATATAATAGAAACTAAAATTGGAAGCGTTTTGAGTTTTTGTTATTACTTTCAGTATTCTGGCAAGTTCTACTCTTCTGCGATTTCCATTCTCTGCACATTCGCCTATTTCTCCCTACTGATCCAGTCTCACCCTGCACAATGGATAACTGCTCCAGCATTAAATGGTCAAGAAATGGATAGAAAAAGAAAGATAAATGGGTTAGAAATTATTAAAATGAGTAGAAAGAGTATGAAGTCTTGTAATTATAAATCATTATTCCAGAAAACTCCCCAAAACTCTCCAAAAATATTAAACTCTTTGAGCTTTTCATACTTTCAACTAGGCCCCAATGCTCATCGTCCCCACTACCATCTCATCTCTACCATTCCAACAACTAAACCTTCAATGTCACCATTCCTTAATCCTATGCATCCATGACATTTCAATTACCAATACCTAACTATACAAATCCCAAAATTTAACCTTCTTTCTAGTCAGTGGCCTGACTGCATGACTTTTGCCATAGTGGCGGACAGGCCAGTGGTGCGCACCACCATATATATATAGGGACCCCATTCTCCTCACCATCACACCCATTTCCAAATGTGTAGAAAGTGGGATCGCAACAACAATAGCAACTCAACTGTGACTGAGTCACCGGAATCGGTCTCGCCATATGATGACGAAATTAATCGCTTCTTTGATAAAGTCAACCTGGCCACCTCGTCACTTGCTGATATCACCAAGAAGGTTGTAGGAACAACCTACGATTATGCCAATTCCACGGATCTCAGGCCCTGGAGAAGCTCCGGCAGCCCTGATGATGACTCAATTGATAACTATGTCAATAGACCCTACCAGACTCGTGATAGGGACTTGGAAGCTGAGAGACCATTCAACTTACCTTTCAGGGTACCTTTTGATCTTTTCAATGTGTTTGGAACTTCGGGTGGCCGTACCCCTTACGGAATCTACTCTTACAGGGGTCCATCTACCAGAGAGTACAACGACTGTCTCAGAAAAGACGGCACCTCTGTGTGGGACTCCGAAGGATACTGGAGATGCTTGTTCCCCAACAGCGAGGTTCCTGCCAGATTATTGGACTACAAGAAGAGCCACTTGGCGGGCCAGATCTTGACCAAGGAGGACTTTGACGATGCCGTGCAGGAGTACCCACCCAAGGACGACGGCGTGTTCGACTTAGGAGCCAAGGGTGTGTTTTTCAAACAGTATGACCAGTTCTTGAACTGGAAGAACACCATGTACGAGAATGTGCGCAAGCAAAGAGAGGTGTCACGGAGACGTATCCGTGAGGCTATGATCTCGAAGGAGAAGCTGTTTGACAAGTTGGATTCGCTGGACACTCCGGGTGTGGTTTCGTCGTCAGTCCTGAGCTCTATGGATTCTAACTTTGACACCAAGGAAGTTGTTTTGCGTGAGACGAAGACTGAGGTTTTCAGTGACGGAACTTCGACCACTAAGTATGTGACGAAGACAAAGCCTTTCGGAGCACGTGAATGGACTGTTGTCAACGAGGAGGTGCTGTCAGACGACAGCAAGAACGGATGGTTTTGGAACTCGAAGTGAGGAATTGTTGGCCTGGGCAGAGCCCTAGGAGTTGGATTTAGGATATGGAATGTTTTTATTTGAGACGTCTATGTAGAGTAGAGTGTAGAAAGTAGAGAGTGAGGGAACGTTATTGACAGTAGAATTTAAAGTATATGTAAATGACGACAGGTAACTTAAAAAAAAAAACACGAACAACAACAACAACAAAAAGTATAAAACTGCGATCAGAAATAATATTAAAGACAGCTATATTTACAGTATTTGCCCCTAGGTCCCATTATCTCAATCTTCCACCATAATCCTATCATCCTCCACCTATCGGCCTGTATATCACTCTCATCCATAACCAACTATTACCTATCATTATCAGCCATGAATCCGTTGAACAAAATCATCTTTCTATCGGCGTTTCTTGCGTTCGGATTCCTATTGATCTTGCTCTCATGCGCTCTCTACAATAACTGGCTCCCTCTCTGGGTCATTGTCATCTTCGTGGTGGCCCCATTGCCCAACATCATTCTGTCGTCAGTGGAGAGCAACAGGGACGACTTCTTAACATTCAGCAACGACCACGGAAATACACCCACATCATTAGAGGAGATTGCAAAGTTCATCACCGGACTTTTGATTGTCAGCGGCATCTCATTGCCCATCACCATGTACCATACTAACTTAATCGAAATGGGGTCGATGGTGATGAGTATTATTGGCGGATTGATTGTGTACGGGGACATCATAGTATTTATATGGTTTTTCAGTGAACATGAGGAGGTGAATGACGACTTCAACTTCTAGGACATCATGAATAATAGAGGAGTAAAATATCTACGGAATATACAACATGACTTCATCAATTATTTCATCTAGTATACCTGGTTGTGAAGCACCAAGTATCGTAAGTATCATCAATTCCACTTAGCGAAAGTACCGTGGATACCATGTAGCAGCACATTTTAATTAAGCACAACCAACAATACTATAAGAATGACAGTCAACACAATAATGGTAGCAAGACTGCCGTTTTCCCTCACCTTCCTCTGGAATTGTCGGATATTATTTGAAGCCCGTCCAAGACGTGTGCTTGAGTTGTCTACTCCTCTCTCCAAATCATTAAGAATAATAAGATGCTCGTCAAGCTCTTCGTTGATGGACCTGCCCATGGAATGTTGTACACGAACCAGATCATGGAGCTGATCAAGATTTTGGTCTTGTTCCAAGAGCTGTTGTTGATGTTGTGCGAAAAGCTCCTGGTTGGTGGTATCTACCGACAGAAGCGTGTTTCGGTCGGCGTCTTCATCTGGTTCATCTCTATATGGTCTAAAGTTAGTGGAAGTCCCCATAAGTTGGCTTCGCAAATGCTCGGTGTCCTCAGTATCGTCTCCGTCATAATCCTTAAAGCGTACGGACTTGCGAGCAGAGGTGTCAGGCTCTTCCGTAGCCACTTTTTCTGTGAAAACATATTCCTGGGTATCCACGTAAGGGTCCTCTTTCAACGAGTCCAAGAGCTGCGTATAGGAGTCCACGATGGACGAGAAGTCTGAGGCATAATCGGCAGCAAAACCAGAGGAAATATCTTGCCGCTGGTACTTCAACTCGGTCTGGATCTTGGCTAGCAAGTTGATCAAGTCCAAGTTATCAGATTTTGAAGGCGAGAGTTTCAAGTCGGAAATGATACGCGAGCGCTCTTCGAGGAGCCCGCTGAGCTGATCCAAATGTGACTTGATCTTTATTTGCTGCGTTCTGATGTTTTTCGCTGTGACTGTCATTAGATAGGTAGTAGATAAGGGTAGAAACCGTCAGAATATGGAGCCTGCAGATGATGGAGATAGTGGGTTAGAGATGATATGACCAGATGTTTTAAGATGAGTTCATGGGAGGAGAGCGGTGTAATTAGGATGATTAATTAATTACTTGTGATCATTAGTATCTGAATACTCCCGATTGCCATATTGTTATCATTATTATTAATATGTAATTATTTGCATTGTGTGTTTGCACAGTAATTAGCTGGTGATATTTGAAAGGTGTGGAGTGCGAAATCTGAAACCAGCAGAAACCATACTCTGTAAGCATTCCACCAACATGGTGTATTCATGGAAGGGAGAATATCGTAATATCTTAAGCACGATTCGGTACCATGAATGCTTATGTGTGGATAATATATGTAGGACTTGTGTGGTGAAAGTAGTAGGAAGTACTTATCTGTTACATAAGGACCGTAACAGTGTCACACCTTGATACTGGAGATCTGAATAGATCCAGTGAGTAGTTTCAGTGGTCAATTTCATCGTTTATGAGGAAACATCCCAGTCTTTTCTATCGTGTATGTGTTCATGGCCACACACAGCTCCAAAGCCGTTGCCACCTCGGCCAAACACTGCTCAATTTGTGCCGATTCCTGAAGGGCCATATCGTTCAAGCAGTCAAGCACATTGTGTAGTAGAACTGTTCCACACTGGAGCGGGACAGATTGGGAGCTCACCAGAGGTGGAGGAACGGACTTTCTTGCACTTTCTTTTCGTGGCGACAGTTGAACAGAAGTTGCTGCCGTGGTTCCCGAAATGATGGAGTCAGAGTCCAGAGTAAGTTCATCCAAGTCGCAAAGTCGAGACTGGAGAGCATCAAGCTGGCCGTAAAGTTCCCGTTTCATAGATGACAATTAGAGGAATGAAAACGCGAGAAGAAGGAAAAAGAGAAAGAAAAGAAGTAGAGAAGGAATTTTAAAAGGGGAAAGTAGATCTCATATTAGATGGGTTTCTGCAGAATAGACCCTCTTCCTAAGGCATATGGCATACAGGCTAAACACGGGCGCAACAGGTAAAGAGTTCGCGTGTCGCAGGCTCGCTTTGGTAGGAATGAAGATCTAAGCGAAGGATGATAGGTTGAAGGATAAGCAGTAGGAAGAGAAACTGGATTAGAGGAAAAAAAGAATGTGAACAAAGAACCTTCCAACAACTCTCAATTTTGTAAGTGTAAATTGAAATCGTCGTTTCCCATGAAATTTTGGTCTAATTGTCCTCTTCACGTTCTTCTTCCTAGATGCTATTATGGTTCCATTTTCGGCCTCAAGTCCCAAACTGCAGGCCCTGTGGATTTTGTCTCAAAAAATCACACGAACAATATCTTCAATGAGTAACCGTAATAAGTAAATGATGTCAAATTATCTTTTTGGACTCATTTCCTTAACATCATTATTTTCCAGTGATTTTTTTTTTAACTTTTCTCATTTAGTCTCCCAGGCAAAAAGTCGATTGACCGTTCCTTTTGTCGTATCTTTGCTTGGGGCCTTTTGCATACGCGAATGTTCCAGTGCAGGGTGATTGCCCCAGATAGAGAGCCACTAGACGAGCCTCCATTGTTAGTCACAATATTTGTTTGTTTATTTTTCTGGGATGCCTCAATTAAAAATATTTACTTTCCTCTCTTCTGCTTCTATCCTCCATGTATGTCTCTCTCGCCTTTACTTTGACATTTTTATAAGTTTAATTTGAATAGTCAACTCACACTTAACTTTTAATTTTTCTCGCTCTGACTCAACTCTCATTTTTCCTCGCACTTCTTTTTTCTCACCATTTCTCAGTCCTCCATTTCTCAGCTTTCACTCCTGTATCTTCTCCACATTTCATCTTCAATGCCAAAGGTTCTAATTGTAGGCTCCGGAGGCGTCGGAGCCATGGCCGCTCTCTCACTCTCCCTTAATAACAAGTGCGACGTCACCTTGGTGGTTCGCTCCGACTACGACGTTGTGTCAAGCTCTGGCTACACCATCAACTCAGTCACCTATGGTGACTTTACAGCATGGAAACCACACAATATCGTCCGCTCCGTCGCTGACGCTGCTGCAAACGGTCCATACGATTACGTCGTACTCACCACTAAGAACATCCCCGATGGTCGCATGACTTGCGAGGAGATCATCCAGCCAGCAGTCACTGATGGGCTCACCACCATAGTGTTGATCCAGAACGGAATCGACATCGAAAAGCCCATGATCAAGCAGTTCCCGCACTGTGTGATTCTTTCCGGCGTGTCCCTCATTGGCTCTGCCAACGTCAATTGTGTGGTCAAGAACTCCCACAAGGACATCATCTTCCTCGCACCTTTTGACAACCCCAACATGGACACGCAATTGGCTCAGGAAAAGACTCGCCAATTCGCTGAACTTTATCAAAACGCTAACAAAGACATCAACACCGTCGTGATTGAAGAAAGTGCAGGTCGGTCTCGATGGGAAAAATTGGTCAACAACTCGGTGTTCAACCCGGTGACTGCCATCACAGGTTTAGATATCAATCGGTGCCAGATCAACGACGCAAACAACGGCCTTTTCAGACCTGCCATGGACGAGGTATATGCCATTGCCGCCAGCGAGGGTGTTACAATTGATCCAGCAGCTAGAGACAAATTTCTCCATGTTGCAGATGGGTCATTTTTCAAGTCGTCCATGTTGGTAGACTTGAACAAGT
This sequence comes from Sungouiella intermedia, assembly GCA_900106115.1. Classification (NCBI taxonomy): domain Eukaryota; kingdom Fungi; phylum Ascomycota; class Pichiomycetes; order Serinales; family Metschnikowiaceae; genus Sungouiella; species Sungouiella intermedia. Next base: position 2,389,902 of record LT635756.1, on the reverse strand, counting down.
CACAATTGATGGAGCTGGAAGTGATTTTGGGCAATCCGCTCCGAATCGCCGCACGCAATGGAGTGGCCACCCCGATTCTTTCTACATTGTATGAGATGTTGAAGATGGCGCAATTCCGTACGAAAGAGAAGATTGGCATGGTGAAAGTAACTGAGAGCAGATACGTGGGGCGCAATAGTGATGACTACGAGGAGATTTTCGCAGCCGAGAACACCGACAGAGAAAATCTATGAGCGAATAGAAAAGAATATCATGAAATGGAGAGAAAGAATATAAAATCCTAGCATTATGGCACCAAAAGCATACAAAGTCTTCAACAATCAATTCAAATTTCAGTTCTGACAAGAAAAAAATACAAATTAATTATCCATATCTTTCTTATTGCCCAATGAAATTCAATGCGAAATGACTGACATCCAGTCCTTCATCTTATCATCAAAACTCATGACACTGGGGAAGCCATTATGAGGATCCCATAGCAACCAATACCCAACACACCAGCCATCCAAACTCCCGAAATCCTACCATGCCGCGGCATATTTCCAGATATTACGATTTTACTGGATATTCCTTGTTGATTTCTTCAATTTTCCATTTCATTCTTATCGGTTAATCTCTTGGAAACTGCCGCGGCGCCGCCGGCGGCCCCACCTTCGGCGTGCGCACTATAAGTACCATTAAATTCGCCGATAATTGACACCTCAGTGACTCCTTCCTTCACATTTTCAAACTATATAATCACAATGACCACTACTAAGCCCGAGAAAACCGTTTGTGTCTTTTGCGGCTCTTCCTTCGGAAGCGACCCTTCCTTCGCCAGTAACGCCTCCAAGTTGGGTGAATTGTTGGCCAAGAAGAACTGGGGCCTTGTTTATGGTGGAGGATCCACCGGATTGATGGGAGCAGTGGCCCGTGGCTGTGCCACCAACGGCGGCTACGTTCACGGTATTATCCCCGAGGCATTGATTTCCAGAGAGAGAACCACCGACGCACAATTCAACGAGAAATTGAAGCAAGGTATCGACAACCACGACGGCTCCACGCCTATTCCTGACTCCAAAGAATACGGAAAGACCACTTTGGTCAAGGACATGCACACTCGTAAGCGGTTGATGGGCCAGGAAGCCGACGCCATCGTAGCATTGCCTGGTGGATACGGAACCATGGAAGAGTTGATGGAGATGGTTACTTGGCATCAATTGAACATCCACAACAAGCCGATTGTGGTCTACAACTTGAACGGATTCTACGACAGCTTTTTGGCATGGGTGACGGATGCTATCAAGCTGGAATTTGTTTCGCAGAAGAACGGAGACATCATCAAGGTGGCCACTACACCTGAGGAGGTTGTGAAGGCCATTGAGGAGTACCAGGTTCCGGAAGGAAGATTTCAGTTGAACTGGGAGTCTACATAGGGCTAGAGGTTTATAGTAAAAATAATTTAAGGTATTAGAGATGATGGTGTAATAGAATATTGTCGATCATTATAGCCTGTAGATTACAGTCGAAGTCATTGACCTGGCAGATAAGAACCAAGATAACATTCGTTGTATTGCTCATTCTATCATGAATTCATACATGGAAATTAAAATACCTAAACTGTTCTAGATTGTCTATAAGCGTAATAAATATGTCAGAAGTGAAAATGCGACTAGCAAAGCTAGGAAGATACCGCGGTCATGAATATGGTGACATGGTTTAGTGTGGGTTGTACTCCTCATCGTGGCCATCGTGAATGTGGAACATGTCCTCAAACTCATCAGTTGGAATTTCCACTTCACGGAGTAATCCGGTGCCAACTTCGTACATCATGCCGTAAACTTCGATTTCGCCCTTCTTCAAAGCCATCAGGGCACTGGGGTGTCTTTTCAAAGCAAGAACAGACGAAACTACATTGAGTTCAGCCAACTTGGTGGCAGTTCCACGTGGATCGTCTCTGAATTCGGCCAAAACGTCCTTGTTGGCAGCACGAATGTGTCTGATGGGGTTGAGCCACAAATCAAGAACTCCACCAATTCTCTTATTGGACAATGAAGCCCAAACTCCTCCACAATCGGTGTGACCACAAACAATGATCTTGCGTACCTTCAAGACATCCACAGCGAACTGAATGACTCCCTGAGACGAAATATCGCTGGCAGTAATAACATTGGCGATGTTTCTGTGAGTGAAAACCTCACCTGGCAACGTAGCAAGACACGATTCTCCAGCTCTAGAGTCAGAACATCCAATCCACAAAGTGTGTGGCGACTGACCCTTGCCGTTCAACTCAAAAACCTGGTTCAGATGGTTGTGGTGGATGGAATCCACAAAATAACGGTTGTTGGCCAAGTAATCCTGGATAGTCAGCTCCTTCGACAAAGAGAACGGGAAGTTATCATGACCAGCAGCAGGTTTACGAGGAGAAATCTTCTCTGGAGGCGATCTCAGAAGCGTCTGAGTCAAGTCAGTCTCATGATCGTGTTCCAACTGATAGTGAACAATGTTTTCTCTTCCCATGGCAGCAATGGAAGACAGTAGTGAGCGGTATTGGGAGATATTAAGCGTAGTGAGCAACGTGCGAAACTGGACACTCGAGCAATTGGGTGGAACCATTAAAGAGAGAAAGAGCGATGCAATTTATAGTTATAGGCGGCTAAAAAATGCTTGCCGGCTACTCCCTACCAGTGCAGGTTCACCATCGGTGCATATAGTCCGTGGTTGGGTTCGAAATTGTATGGTGGGTTGAGATGAGGATTACGTCGTTGTGGTTGCATGGTGCGATGCAGGAGGATAAATCTATCTTGGACCGGAGAAACCTGTGAGGTATTTGAGAATGGAAGAATTTTGGGTAGATAGAATAGTGGTAAAAAATAAGGAATCTAAGGAGATTTTATTCATGTGAAAGGGAGGAGAAGGTTAAATTATCAAAAATTTTTTTTCACATTTTCTTTTTTCACCCCCTCGACGTCATTTCGCCCCCCTAGAGACAAATATTATTTGGTTCGTCAACGAACATTGTTGTTCACGTGACTGCGCTGAATCACCCAAACCGAACAAAAATACACCGACGCACCTGCGGAAAATTGATAATTATGTTGGCTATGGCATATGCCGATATTAAGTTTGGTAGACAATATGAAGGTAAGTTTGACCTGTCCACCTGTGCATTGTGCAAAGTGAAATGAGTCAGACGTCCTGCAATTGGAGGAATGGAATTAGAGGATTGACTGTGGATGAAGTTTGGAAATGAGAATTTTGGTTGACATGGTAAGTCCTAAATTTCTATTTTTTACTCTTGGTCTTGCAGATCACCGGTGACGGACGCAGGGTGCGTTAGTGATGTCACTAAGGTGAGTATTGACTGTCTAAGCCAACGACAATGCCGGGACGTTTTGGGTTTGGCACGGGATCCAAGCAAATCACGTGGATTGGATGGATTGTAAAATTGAAATCTCGAATGGTGGTGAAATGAGAAGGAACAAAATTGCGATACGAGGATATTTCATAATTATTGAGAAAGAAGGATGATACAGGAAGCAACGATAGGAGGAGAAAATGAGAGTAAAATATGAGGATGCTCGAAATAGGGGAAAATAATTGAATAATTGAGAAACGTTAATTGGGTAGGAGATTTTTTTTTATCAAACTTTGGAATGCTGATAAACTGTTCATAGTTAACAGATTTTGAAAGCGTTATGATTTGGTATATGGTCGTAAACATTTGGAACGATAGAATGACTGTGGATTGTAAAGCAAAGCAGACCATTTATGAATGTTGGCATTTTCAGCTTCTAGAATAAATCAGGCCAGTCCTAATATCCGAGCGACTCAATTCCGCTTACCTCCGAGCTATCTATCGGTTTCATCGTATCAGTGCAATGAGCACAATAAATAGGCGGAGATGCGTTCAGGTCCGAGAAAGTTCTACGATGGATGCTTCCATGTTTTGGATGGATATATACTAATACTGAAACATGAGATGTTATTAATGACATCTGAACATAGTTCACGTCAAGTCTAAGGGATAGAGGGAGCAAGCCAGTTCATTGACGATAAAGTGACAAAGTAACCTTCTTCTCATCCATGTCATCTTTGCTTCGTTATTTTTTTCTTATTATTCATTCATTCATATGACTTTCCCAACTCATTTCTTTCGGATATTCATTATTATCCATATGTTTTCATGTAATTTCCACTTCGTTTCCAATTCTGTTCTTCCTCCTCATCTACTCTCACGTCTTAGTGGTACCATACAGGCATTGTCTAACACACCAACTTCTGCATCATATACGTCTAAAACTGGCAAACATCACCAGATCGTGAAAATTGCATATCGAATTGCTTACAATCCCATAATTTCCCCACTTATCCATGTCCAGAGATCCCTCGCCCGTCGAGAGCGCGTCAGAAACACGTCTCAATGAGGAAGAAGACCTCGCTGCCACGCTTGATGCGTACCTTGAAAAGGAGCCCGAAACTGAGGAACAGAAGGACTTCAATATGCTTTCGGTGGAGGTTAAGCTAGCGAGATTGAATCAGTTAGTGCAAAAGTCCCAAGTCTACTCGCAGATCATTCTAGATAACATGTTGGAGAAGTCCATCCAGAAGAAGCGAATGCAAGAGAGAATCGATAAAGGAGAAGTTGTCCCTGAGCCTACTGAGCCTAATTTAGACTTCAGCTCACTGAACAGTGGGTCCGAGTCGAATTCCGAGTCCGAGTTGCTGTCTGAACGATTGTCTGAATCCGAATCTGACCTCTCTGACAGCGAGGCCGAAGAAAGTGGCATTGTACTAAGTGAAACCGAGGCTGAACTGACAGATGGTACTGTTCTGGAGGAGTTTGTCGTGGATGATGATTCTGATGGCGACGCAGAGAAAAGCAATGACAAATCTCTGGAAGAAGAAGAAAAAGAAGAAGAAGAAGAAGAAGAAGAAGAAGAAGAAGAAGAAGATAAAGAAGATGAAGAAGATGAAGAAGATGAAGAAGATGAAGAAGGAATACATTCAGCCGATGACGAGGCCAACATCTCCAATATCGAAGTCATAGAATCTGAAAGTGAGGATGAAGCATCAAAAAAAGAATCCAACAGTCCCACTACAACCCCAACGCGAAAACCTAGCAAAAGTGCCAAAAGCCAGAGAACAGAGAGGTTGGAAAGGTTAACTAGGTTGAATCAGAAGAAAAGAGCAGCAACCCAAGACTCAGCCAAAGTTACACTGAAGGATGTCATCGAAATTGACCTGAACCTGGGCGATTCCTCAGACGAATCAACGACTAGCACCACCACAACTCGCAATACATCAGCTAAAAGACGAATTCTGGAGCACCATAAGTCTAGTAAGAGAGCCAAGATGACACCTGAATTGCCGGAATCCAAAAAGCTGAGATTGTCTAGATCACCGAAACATTCCAGATCCCCGGAAATGTCCAAGCCTTCTAAAGGAAAATCGTCCAGGAAAAAAGAAAAGAAAAAGAAGCCAAGGAGTACCATGTCCAAGGAAACAGCAAGCACCAAGCATGCCATCGAAGCGGCTCAAACTAGCCATAAACAGAATCAGCCTATTTTGGTTAGTGGTTGTACCATGAAAGACTATCAATTGGATGGACTAGAGTGGCTCATTGCCTTGTATGAAAACGGGCTAAACGGTATCCTTGCAGACGAAATGGGTCTTGGAAAAACACTCCAGTGCATCGCACTCATAGCATATCTTCTTGAAAATGGCGTGAAAGGTCCCTTCTTGGTGGTTGCTCCTCTTTCGACTGTGCCTAATTGGTGTAGAGAATTCGCTAGGTTCGCTCCAAAAATCAAAGTATTGCAGTATACTGGAAGCAAGGATTATAGAAAACGTTTTAGCTTCGGAAAAACTTTGAAGGCACAAGTGGTTGTAACCTCTTATGACTTGGTGATCAAAGATATCAGGAAGTTTCAAAGACCCAAGTGGACTTACCTAACGGTGGATGAGGGCCATAGATTAAAGAATTTTAACTGTACATTGATCAGACTATTGAAGAAGTTGGATGTGGGCAACCGATTGCTTCTCACTGGTACTCCCCTTCAGAACAACTTGAAGGAGCTCTGGTCGTTGCTCAACTTTATCTTGCCTGACATATTTCACGATTTGGAGCTTTTCGAACTGTGGTTTGATTTTGATAATTTGGAAGATTCTGTTGGCGACACTTCACACGAGGAAAAAAGACTCATTCAAGCAAAAATCCAGGAACTGTTTGTTAAGAACTTGCACTCGGTGTTGAAACCATTTTTGCTTCGGAGAATCAAAAAGGATGTTATGAAGGGGCTACCTCCCAAGAAGGAATACATTTTGTTCTCTTCTTTAACTCCCATGCAAAGCGTCTTCTACAAGGCTATCATGGACGACTACCTCCCTGATATGGTGCTTACTTCTTATATTAAAGAGTATGCATTGATCAACTACCCAAAACTTTTCAAAACGAAAGAAGATTTAAATGAAATTGATAAGATTATATTGCAAGTGTCTGGCAATGAGGTCCACATGGGTCCGAAACGATTTCGTCGAAGTCGATACGACAAAGAGGATATCGAGCGAATGTTAAGTGGCGATAATTCAGATATCCTTGCCAATGTTGATTTGAATGACGATGACGACAATCATTATGGAATCAATGGTCCAGTCAGCACTGATGACAGCTACACAGAAGAAAGTCAAGATGATGAAGACAGTGATGTCAATGAATCGAAAGTTGCGGGAAAAGCTCAGGAGGATTGGGCAGAAGCAGGGCTTGATCAGTTACTTGCTCAATACGAAGAGGAAGCTAAATCAGTGGAACCAGAGAGCCCTCCAGCTACTGGTCGAAGAGAAGTGGAGACCACTTTTGACCATGCAGTAAACCATAAAGGAGCAGTAGCTGGAATTACTGGATCTTTAATGGGAGTTATGACACCAGAAAGCGAAGATGGACGAAAGGATATGATAAGGGTTGAGTCCAAACCAGATGGTGCCAATAGGCACGAGCCCTCCAGAATTGAAGAGTCATCAGATAATGAGACATTCTACTCCGTCAACGAACATTCCAACAATGAGGTTATTGAAATTCTCTCTGACGATGGCGACCACGAGCACTTGAGCGAGAAAGATGAGGTCTACAAAATCATTAAAGGCTTGTTCAACAAATTCGTTGCTCTTGTCAAAGTGATGCCGCTCAAGAACAAAATCATGCAAATGAGGAAGGTCTGCAACACCCATTTAAGCTACTTCAATCCATATGAGGGCAACAATGATGCAGCTATCGCCAAGGAATTAATGGAAACGTCAGGTAAATTTCAAATGCTTTTACAGCTTCTTAGAAGACTCGTTGCAGAGGGTCACAAGGTGCTCGTTTTCTCGCAGTTCACCACTGCACTTGATTATATCAGAATTGTGCTCGATAATGAAGGTTTTTTGTGCAACCAATTCGACGGACGCACTAAGCACGAAGTCAGGGAGGAAGAAATCGAAGAGTTTAGTCGTGACGGACCAGATTCGCTGCAAGTATTCCTCTTGTCTACAAGGTCCGGAGGATTGGGCATCAATTTGGTTAAGGCGGACACAGTGATTCTATTTGATAATGACTGGAACCCGCAGATGGATATCCAGGCCATTGACCGTGCGCATAGAATCGGCCAAACCAGACCAGTTAAGGTATTCCGGTTTGTTGTTCGGCAGACAGTGGAGGAGCTTTTGATTTTACGAAGTTTTAGCAAGCGACTTTTGGAGAGAATGGTGATTCAAGATGGTGACTTCCATTTGGGCGGAGTTGCGCGGAAGTTGGCAGAGAAGAATATTGAGATCTCGTCGAAGACTAAAATGTCGACGATCTTGGAACTCAGTGAAAAATTCAATCTACAGGGATCCACCAATGGCCGGAAAACCACGGGCCAGTATAATGACATTGTGCTCCAGCCGCATTCAGTTGAGGAGCCCTTGACCGTGGAAGAGATGGATGAGTTAATGGATCGAAGCGATGCGGCCTATACACGAAGCAACTTTTCGTTTGCCAATGTGACCACGTTCGAGACGTCACAGTTGGAGACGCAATCATAACTGACATACATGATCTGGAGTACAAGATTGCGCGGGGTATTGTAGGTAAGCGTCATGGACTTGAGACAGGAAAACAGTGGCTGGGAATCAGCGGCACAAAGTGAAACACACAGCAAAAAAAATAGTCAACAGATCGGAACTAAAGAAAAAAAACACTTCACGTCTAATAAACACTCACACAACAAACCTGCTACAAACCCGCTACAAACCACAACAAACCACAACAAAAACATCCAAAATGGATGATCTCTATGGATACACAAAAGTCTAAACACACTACTCCACCGTGATTCGCATGTCGCCGACACATGGCTCCGCACTCAAGTCGACGTCCACAGAACATTTTCCTACACATTCTCGGCATAATAATTGTTCGGATCATCCGTTAAACACGGCATCACCTGGCAACGGCTTAGCGAAAGTGGGGAGAAAGTACCTTTCGTACCCCAGATTTTTACTGGTGTGCACACCATCACCGTTCAACGTCCTCGATTAGTTTGATCCCTTGGCTGATCTAGCAACATTGCTAGTGTGAGTTCTAGACTGTGGATGAGATAGCAAGCACATGCCCCCGATAAGCATCGGCACATGCAAGCGTGCAAGACATCCGGTAGTTTTTGTTTTTGTCAGCTTGCCACGGTGAGATTTCGGATCAAAAATTTTTTTTCTGGTCACGGTCGCATGCACATTCGCAACAAGAAGGAAAAGTTTTTCCTGGAGTCATGTTTATGCATTGATCTGTGCGTACATACAGGAGAGCACCAAATGTCACCTTAAAGACAGAACATTTCAATGACTATATAAGCGTGGCTGGGCCCAGACCAGCATGTGTTGCCAACGACGCTTTTTAACTAGTGAGAATCTTTTTGCGGGAAGTTTCCAAATATTCGCTTTTTTATCCAGATTCTTCCAAGATCTCAAATTTTGCTCACTATTACTCTGTGACTTTACCCCGGATTTCGCTTTCTCAACTGAAATTCATAACTTTGATCTTCCACCTGCGCAACCATGCAATTATCGCCGGTGTTTGTGGCTCTCGTGGCCTCTGCTAACTGCTTAACCCTTCCGTTCAGATGGAACTCAGACTTTGTGCAAATCCCCATGCTCTCTCTGTCATGGTTGTCTGTGTCTGAAGAGAAAGATGGCTACATGAACAACCCTCAGTTTGAGCTGTGGGTAGATATCCAGGCCAACCGCAGTTTTGCATACATTTTAGAAAACATTGGAGGCGCCTCCAACTCCCTTGATCCCAAGGAGGTGGCGTATGGTGTTGTCATTGCGTCTCCACTGAAGAAGAGTCCAAATTACTTTTACAATTGGATCAGGGACTCTGCCTTGACCATACGGTCCCTCATTTACCACTTAGATGACAACATGGCCGAGGATTTCTCTGACACCTTCTTGAGAAATGTTGTCGAACGCTACATCGAAGTCAACTACCACCTCCAGAGACTTCCAAACAAGTCAGGCAAATTTAACGACAAGACTCGCTCGGGTTTGGGTGAACCCAAGTTTATGCCTGATGGCACAACCTTCGACGACAATTGGGGCCGCCCGCAGAGTGATGGTCCAGGTTTGCGTGTGCTGACCATCACCAACTATTTGAACTTCTTGAATAAGCACGGTCTCTCCATTTCCAATACATTCTTGGGCAATGCCTCGTTTGTGTATCATGAGATTGTCAAACCTGACTTGGAGTATGTGATGTACAACTGGAACTCTGATGCTTTCGACTTATGGGAGGAAATCAACGCTTCCCACTTTTTTAACGCATTGACGCAGTTGCGAGCACTTGGCGATGGCCATAAGCTTGCTTCAAGATTGGGTGAAAGTCCAGACTTTTTGCAACAATTGCAAAAGCAATACGAAGACTTGAAGGCTTACATTAACGATCCAGCCACGGGGTTCACTCGTCCCACGTTGCCTTACGTAGTGGAGACCCCAGCGTTGGTAAGAGATAGAAAGAGAGGTGGCTTGGATGCTGCTACTTTGTTGGCTGCTCTCCATGCTCACAATTTGGAGTACGGTAACACTGACGACATTCCTTTCGATGTTGACGACTCCCGTATTCTCAACACTATCAGTGCCATGGTGGCTGATATGAAGTACAGATACCCTATCAACCACGACAAGATTAGATTGCGTCAAAACATTGGTGTGGGTTTGGGTAGATACCCCGAGGACGTATACGATGGCTACGGAACCTCTGAGGGTAACCCATGGTTCATTTCGACTGCATCTGCTGCCGAGGTGGTGTTCAAGTGGATCTTCAAGAAGGTGACCCGCGAGCAGGACATTGTCATTACACCATTCAACAAGGATTTCTTTGGTGCTTTCATTGACGACTTGACTGATGAGGAGCTTGGTCCTGGCGAGTATGTGATTCCATTCGGATCCCATAGATATAAGCAGGTGCTCATTTCTATGTTCAACTACTCCGACTCATTTATGGATGTGATTCAGTCGCATGTCGATTCTCTCAATGGCCAGATGCTGGAGCAGTTTAACAAGTACCATGGGTACATGCAAGGAGCCGACAATTTGACGTGGTCCTACTCTTCGTTCTACAATTGTGTTAGATGGAGATTCAAGGCTTCGTTCCTGATCGACTCTATGAGGTTGCTTGCCAAGTTGTAGGCGACCACTTATGACCGGATACAATATTAGAGGTTACGTGATAAATTTTTTTATGACTTCAGTTCGTTTCTTCCCCTTTGCTATACACGATTATTTCAAGTTGCGGTGTGACTGTAGGTTGTAGATTAGGTTGTTCTAGATCGTTTCTTATCGCGCCCACGTTTACGTCGGGTGTCAATTTCGAGATTATGCTGAGTTTCTTATCATGGTTTGAAGATAACAGATAGTGGTATCTGAAGTAGGTTTTTGAAATAATATGAGCAGGATGTTTACGACTTGCGCAACATATCACCAGAGAGCATGAAACCTGAAAAATCAAAAGTCTAGAAAAACAAAATCGAAAATAAAGCAGAAAATAAAAGATAAAAAAAAGTATGCTACAAATAATCCATATTTTTTTTTTTCATTTGCCTTGATCTCTAATCATTTATCATTGTTGGTAATGGATATCCCTTGTGGATTAGAAACCAATACTTCCCACATGAGATCGAGATGTACGGGTGTAGCCACACCATTCATATCCATAGTCGACACCAATACCTGTGACAACTTACCATGAGTATCTCGTACGTTGTCGGCGGGCTACTCATATTGCACGCAGGATACTCGTCATATGAACACCACCAGTTCCTATCGTCGACAGATATTCCAACGGATATTATTCTAGAACTCGTCATTGGACTCGTAGTTCTCAACTTCGGAGTTCTAGCATCCATCATCAACACTCCACGGCTTGGGATTGCCCACTCACAGGTGGTCAAGCACGCAAACAGGTACTTACGTCCAATAGAAATGAGTGCGGCCATGGATTCCATCAACGCATTGGGAGTGAGTGAGTTTGAGGAGTTCGACACCAGAGTGGAGTTTTTGGATATTCGTCAAAAGCGTAAAGAGTACTTGGAGTGGGCAGGGAAAAATTAAATATGATATTGAATATACAGAGCGAGAATCAAGCGTAGGCAACGATTGGGGTTACCAATCTTGCAAATTCAAAACGAGTGTTTGTAACCCATGGGTAACCAAGAGTATGTGGACCAGAATACCAACTAATACAGTTCAATTGGTCACCATTGAGAATTCAAACTGATCAGCACCATCATGTACTGTACAATTTTGTAGCAATTACCACGGAACTAGTCACCAACTGAAATCTATATTATCCAGCATTTGAGACCACAACAAGGCACGTCTATCCATTTACTGCACCTTCTTCTCAGCCTGGGCCTTCATTCTGGCCTGTCTCAGCTTCTTACCCTTTGGTCCAGCCTCGGTGTCCAAAACAAAGTCCCACCATCTGAAACTGGAAGCGTACGAGCCAATGAAGTGATGGTGGTGCTCATCATGATGGTCGGCACCGGCCCAGAATGGCACAAAGTGGTGTAAAGACCAAGGGAACTCATAGCCAGAGTGGGCATCCACGGCCTGGAACAATCTCAAGCAGATCCAGAGCGAGATAGTGAACAAATGCAAGTCTTTGGTGAGGTAGCACCACGCAACAGGAATACCCACGGTTCCCATACCCAAAAGAGCAACCTCGATTGGGTGAGCATATTCAGCGGCTAATCCGAAAGGTGCTGCGTAACGGTGGTGCTGCTTGTGGATGTACTTGTAGAACACACCGTAATGCAAGCCTCTGTGGAACCAGTAGTGCCATGCATCCTCCAAAACGAAGAAAATGGACAAGTGCAATGCGATTTTAGTCCACGAGGGGAATGGAATATCGAAGGTCATACCGATTTTCACGGCAATAGGGTGGAAGAACCAAATTGGGAAAGCTTCCACCATGAAGTGGGAGATCAACACCGACTTAAGACACTCCCACTGTTCCTTGTTGTCCGGGAGCTTGGTGTCCTGGATCTTGTACTTGTTGAAGTAAGGGATTCTCTCGATAATGGCCCAAGGCAAACATCTGCCAAAGTACATGATCTCGTGCATCAAGAAGAAGAACAATCCGGTAGCAAACACGTCGTTGTTCATGTAATAGTAGTAGGCACCCCAAAGCTTCTCCAAGGGGTTCAAGCCTGAGATCTTACCAAAGTTATGGTAAGCATCGGCAAAAGTGGTGACATTCGAGAAGCTCGAGTAGTCGTGATACACTGCACTGATATGTTAGTATGATATGAAGAGAATAAGGAAGTTGGCATGAATAGAAGGATTTGAAGAAGAGTAAATGATTGAGAAGACTTTCATGTTTCCACTATTCATTTTCTTCTTTGTCCCTTCTAGAATTATCAGACATACCTGACCATGGTCTATAGTTGAATAAAGATAGTGAGCAAAAAAGGCCGATGTGCCATATATATCCGGCGAAAAAGAAAAGATTAGACCTTCGTATAGGGAACGAGAGTGTCGCGTTGCTAAACGAGCAAAATGGCGATGGCAAAACCCATGGTCTGGGAGTTCTACAAGAAGCGATAAGATAAGAAGTCGATAAGAAGCGTAGAAGTTATGCAGCATAGAAGTTATGCAGCTGTAAAGAAGGTTGGTTCGAGGGAAGGTAAAGTGGGCCAATGTGATGCACGTGATGAGGAATCAGGCAACGAGTAGGAGGGAAGGTAATGGGAGATATTTGGAAATTCAGATTTTATAAATTGAAGGGAGGAAACTTTGAGGTTCTGAAGGTTGGATGGAATTTTCGAGGGGTAAAACTTTTCATTAACGGTAGTTGACGATGATGGATAATGTCGGTCGCATAGAAGGCTGTCAACGATGAATTGAGGTCGAGAGGCATACAGATTGGAAATGAATTAACGATGAGAAACGAGTATATGAATAGATAGTGAGAGATGAATGGAGTACGGTGTAATCGATTTTATGGTTTAGCAGTAAGCTCGAGGGTTTTACTGAACGTTAAGTATTTGATCATGGGTGGAGTGGTATTGAGAGTAAATAATGATTGAGTCTGAACATTCGCATAAAATGAGAGATTCCAGCTTTGGCTAGAAAAAAATATTGTACTCAAATTTAGGAGAATCAGCAAGATTGAAATGCCATTTCGTTTTGAAAGTAGCTTTTATCCTTTGTTTCTTTTCATCTCCATTATCCCGAAATACTTGTATTGCTCAATGTGTACGCTTTTATTGTGTATATTTCTGGTTGGTAAGTTACAACTAACACAACAATTTAAAGCCTAATTCTACCAGCAAACGATAAAAACAAACCATAAACATTTGCTGCCACATGGTCATTTGTTGTCACATAACCAATTGCTGCCGCAAGCCAGTTACTGTCACATAATCTTTAAACGTCTCACAACTCTAAAACGTATGCTCATAGAACCCGATCTTCTGATACCACAAAACATATAGTAATCATCCTTGAAGACGTATTGCCTCGATACCCTTTTGACAACAGTATCCTATACACATAAGAATATTTCCATTCCATCCCCCTACATTAATTCGAGATTGTCGATCTGTCGATCCTCACTCAAAAATTAGTTACAATTTAACAGTAACCAAACACTGAGGCTCCAAGTCCAATATCCACGTCAACATCAACATCAACCAAACATCAACACCAAGTTCTATTACATTTCACCTATTAATCGTCTACCTGAATTACCTCCTTCTCACTTGAGCCTGTCAATCCAATCGCATCCTGCTTGTTGTGTCAATGGATAAGTGCTCGGAAAACACCGATCTTCTCCGAACGCCAAAACAGCCCCCACATGAAAAAAATCCCAATTGTTGTGTTCTCCTTCTACAACTCGTTCTATAAACATCCACCTTGTCTACTATTGCGGCCTGAACTTTTAGCTACTTGTCTTTATCTTCTTGGGGATAAAGATCACGAGCCACACGGCTTTAGTCAGTCAACATCCCGGATAAACGAAAATCCTCCTTTAAACTGCAACCCCACATCAAATTGGTCGAAATACATTCTAGCCAGTATTAAGAACCCTAAAGCAAATGTTCTAAAGACCGAAACATTTCTCCTTTCTATTTCTCCCACCCTCTCTATCACCTTGTCGTAGATGCCAAAGCATCGTAGCCTGTATACATGTTTCTCCACCTTAATGACTCTTTAACCGTTTTTTTGACAGAACATATCACATTTTCATCCCGTACTCAAAAATGTCCCAACACAAACTTCCGTTGTCACTAGACACATACGACTCTCGCAACTCGTTGTCGTCTAACGACTCCAACGAGTCCTTACCTGGCCAGGCAGAACCTTTGGCATTTCATGCTCCAACTAATGACGACGTACAGCTGACTCCACAGAGTCTCCGTTCTAGTGGATCATCGTCACGGCTTGCGACAACGCTAGGTGACCTTCGCCGTACGCTAAGTGGGGCCTCGTCTTTTCAGACAGCTCCCATGTCTCGAGTATCAACCAGAGCATCCGGAAGCTACTCCGTTAGGGAGATTTACGGTGACATGGGCAACAACGACATCCAGTTGCGCCGTACAGCCACGCGAACCACCATCTTGGACTCTTTGGCTCAAAAAGTTGCTCGGTCTAGAGACGCCTATCGGTCAGAAGACCACGAACTAGCTCTAGAGAAAGATGACGACCCTTCCAATTTCTATGAGAAGTTACCAGATACTTCAGTTCCCGCTAAGGATTACGGAGGAGAGTATACAACCATAGACCCGGAGTTGGTGACGTGGGATGGGCCCGATGACCCCAATAACCCCAGAAACTGGCCTAATGGCCAACGAATGTTCCAGACGTTTTTGGTGTCACTTTATACGCTTATTTCACCTATGTCTTCGTCAATATTGTCACCAGCTATGACTGAAATTTCTGAGTCGCTCGGAATCACCAAGCAAGTTATTCTGTCGCTTTGTGTTTCCATCATGGTGTTGGCGTGGGCTATTGGTCCCTTGATAATTGCTCCCATCTCGGAATCCGACCGTGTGGGTAGAAAATCCGTGCTCAACCTCTCCATTTGGATTGTTGCCGTTTTCAACCTTGTTTGTGGATTCGCCAAAACGCCAGCACAGCTCTGTGTATTTAGGTTTTTGGGTGGCTTGGGTGGATGTGCATCTCTTAATGTCGGTGCTGGAACTTTGGCAGACTTGTGGAACGATAACGAGCGTCAGTATGCAATGGCTGCCTACTCCTTGGGTCCCACATTAGGTCCAGTTCTTGCACCTATCATTTCCAGTTTTATTGTCACTGGGCTCGATTGGCACTGGTGCTTCTATATTTTGGCCATTTTCAACTTCATTGTGGCTGCAGTGGGAACCGTGTTCTTCAAGGAAACATATTCGCCTAGATTATTGAAATTGAAGGCCAACAGACTCAGGAAAGAGACCGGAAACTCTCACTTGCATACTATCTACGAAATTGCAGATGGTGAGACTGCCATGGAGAAGATGTTGGTTACTGTGCTGAGACCTATCTCGCTTATTATTGGCCACCCAATGGTATTTGGATTGGGATCCTTCATGGCATTCACCTATGGGTTCATGTATTTGTTCATTGTGACATTTCCCTCAGTCTTTAAGGGCACTTATGGATTCAGCACTAATATCGCAGGTCTCATGTACATTCCTTTGGGATTAGGCTTCCTTATTGGTACTGTGTTTTGGTCCGTTATGATCGAGAACATATACAACCGTCTCAAAGCTAAGAATGGCGGTGTAGCCAAACCAGAGTATAGATTGCCTTGCTTGTGTTTCTGTGGAATTGGCATTCCTGTGGGGCTTATATGGTACGGATGGTCTGCGCAGAAACATCTCCATTGGATCATGCCATGCATCGGGCTGGCAATCTTTGCATTTTCTTTGGTGGCCGTGTTCCAGACCATTCAGAACTACTTGATTGATATGAACAACCGGTTTGCTGCATCGTCAGTGGCTGCGGCGGCCGTTTTCCGGTCGTCTTTTGGATTTTCGTTCCCACTTTTTGCTCCCGCAATGTATGAGAAACTTCATTACGGATGGGGCAACACAATGTGTGCATTCATTGGTCTTGCATTAGGACTTCCATTCCCATTGTTCTGTTTGGCATATGGAGAGAGGTTGAGGAATTGGGCAAACCGGAGATTTGACAAGAAGCAGGCTGAGAGAGACCAGAGAAATTTGGAGAGACTCAAAAAGATCAACGAGAAGGAATACATGAGAAGAGTGGGCGAAAATGGCACCCTTGAACTGGGAGACAGAGACAGCGAATTGGAGAGAAGAGATAGCAAGTTGGACGAGAGAAATGTCAGCGAGCTGGAGAGAAGAGATAAGGAGAGTGCCTAGAGGGCAAGACGATGGGAGATAATACGAGAGGGTGAGATTTGATCAGAAAGTTGCGGTGCGGGTGACACACCATTTGAGACTTATTGTGAGGGTGAGGTTTGCTGTGAGGGTGAGAGTTGCCATGAGGGTGAGAACCCACAATCAGTAATAACTTCCTGAGAAGACCCCGGCGTCACAGTCCCCGGCCTTGGTTGCGCCCGGCCCCCGGTCAGTCAAGAATATCAGGTCTATAGTGGCCCAGACCACAAAGAACATATCATTTCTCATTTATTCAGAAACATTGTCAGAAATTCATAGACTCTTAATTTAAAAGTACAGACCAAATAACCGTTTGCCTCGGCGTTCGGAGTTGACGGAGTTGTTCGCAGCCATCTTATCTAAGTATTTCTAATCACTCAAGGCACATAACACAACGTCCATCCTTACACCGGAACCAATAGGAGACATCCCCCCATAGTGTTAGGTGTCAGGTCGGAGCATCGCCGAGAGCTCCGAACTTTCACATAGCCCGGGATTACTAGCCCCGAGTTAGTAGTGAATATAGGGCGATGTCCAGGCGAAGATCCACGGAGTGGAGGCATGTGGGTGAGAATTGAGAAATCACCAAAGAAATGACTAATGACTAGAATTTGTCACCCGAATTACAAAATCCATGACAATTCCCAATTGGAACACAGCAATCGGTACCTGACCGAATAGTCATCGGCGGTCATGCCCAAACCAGCACATTATCCGGTCACTGTGGGGCCAAAAATAGCGGTCTCCACATTGTGCGGAGAGCGTCATCGGTGAAAATAATTCAATACGAGAATTCCAAGAAGGCCATTGTAGGTAACCAGCAAGAAACCTGAAAACCTAAGAAATTCCTTTCAAAATTTAATATTTTCAATCATATCCATTTTCCGATCCGGGCCACCCCTTCCCATTGTCGTTCCATCACTGCCCACGAGTCTGCCCCGTGTATATCACATTCACCGGGACCCCATACCTTATCCATGCTCTCTGCCTGATTCCGAGATTCTCTGCGTAGTGTTAGTAGCACTCTGGTGGTAACGCTCTAAACCCGCCCAGAGGTAAGGCGGGGCCGCCTTGGTCACGATGGGGACGCCAACCAACAAGCAAATCATTTTTTTTCTTACAGCGGTGACCTTTCGTTTAATAGCGATTTTTTACATTCAATTTCCCACGTCGCACCTCCTACATCATCATGGCAATCTCTCTAGGCTCGCTGTCGTCACTCTACATACAAGACGTCATGACCTACATAATTTCATCATCATAACATCTTTCCTGCAAACAATACGATGGTGGTTGCTTTTTCTTATCCGTTCCTTTTTCGTCTGCAGTAACCGTTGGTGGAGGTATATAAAGTGGCCCGGTTCCAGGTGTAATCTCCCCCACGAAAAACTTCCTAACTAATACTACTATGTCTACTTACTCCTACGAGAACGTCGTCCCAAGCTTCAGATTGGATGGCAGATTGGCTATCATCACCGGAGGATCCGGAGGTATGAGTGCGGTGATTTCCAGAGCCCTTTTGGCCCAGGGTGCTGATGTCGCATTGGTGGATATCAACTTGGAGAGAACGAAGGCTGCTGCTAAGGAGGTGGCTGCATGGGCCGTGGAGACCTTAAAGGGTGCCCATGAGTCTCCTATTGGCCAGGTGTCTGCCTGGTCTAGCAACATTGGCGATGCTGAGTCCGTCGACACCGTCTTCGCTGCCATTAATGAGCATCACGGAAAGATCGCAGACTTGTTGATTAACACCGCTGGTTACTGTGAGAACTTCCCTGCCGAGCAATACCCCGCACAGAACGCAGAGGGGATCATGAAGGTGAACGGATTGGGAGCATTCTACGTGTCGCAGGCATTTGCCAGACCATTGATCCAGAACAACTTGAGAGGCTCCATCATTTTGATCGGATCCATGTCAGGAACCATCGTCAACGACCCACAGCCTCAGTGCATGTACAACATGTCCAAGGCTGGTGTGATTCACCTCGTTAGATCTTTGGCCTGTGAATGGGCCAAGTACAACATTAGAGTGAACACCTTGTCTCCAGGTTACATCCTTACTCCATTGACCAGAAACGTCATTGCTGGACACAGTGAGATGAAGGATGCATGGGAGAGCAAGATTCCAATGAAGAGAATGGCTGACCCTAAGGAATTTGTGGGTTCCATTCTTTACTTGGCCTCTGAGTCAGCCTCTTCATACACCACAGGTCACAACTTGGTTGTGGATGGTGGCTACGAGTGCTGGTAAACAACTAAGGTTCCAACGACCACTAATAAGTGATTGTGATAGATTTGGTCTGCGGACATGTATAATAGAATATAAATGTTAAGGATAAGCAAATTATTCAATGTAGGCGGAGTTGAATTGAAAGGTGGAGCTTCATCGGTTAGAAATAAAAAGTGAATCGGGTTTGTAGCCTCAATCCAGAACAAATAATTTCAGTGACCGACAATTTCAAACCTAAAGGCTCACTAGTCCATGGAACTTTGTTAGCTGGAAATTAATTCTGACATGTCACGAAACCTTAATCGTGGGAACAAAGGCGAGGTCAAAAATTTCACGCCCGGGCTCTCAACAGGCCCGTGCTCATCTTAGACGACAAACTGAATGTGGGGTTAGACGATGGTTGCGGTTAGGACTCGTTTCTTTTCTATTATTCTTCATCAGTAACCAGCCACCCTCAATGCCCACAAGGTACTAGCCACGGCTTTCAATCACCGCATTGAACTTAACCTGAAATGCGTCCAATTGTGCAATTGGTTAAATTTCAATTGCTCGTCAATTAATTTTGTCCTTTTCAACCTCTCCTCACAGTGACTTCAGTTCTAGTGAAATCAAAGCGTTCTGAAGTTGCTCGAGATATCTCAAGTTTCTCTAGCTTCTCTAATTTTGCAAGCTTCCCAAGCTTCCCAAGCTTCTCAAATTATCCCATGTTTTGGTCTCTAATTATCACAAGTCATTATAAGAAAGAACTCATGTTCTGCCTTCAATAGCCCGTGGCTCAAATTTGGAGCTCTCCCACATCTTCATGAGAGCTTTCTTAAACAAACCGACATTGAAATCAATAATAGTAAGGAGCTCATCCATGTTCTCAGCCTTATCCTCGGCACCTTCCTCGTCATTACGGATGAGTGCAACCAATGCCAATCCTCTGATCATCTGCTTGAGGTACAAAATGGACCCATTGGAGAGGTAGGAGATGGACTTAATTTCGTCCTTTTTCACTCCCTCATCCTTCTCGTGATCCACATACAAATCGTCCAAGTCAATTGTGATGTCAATGAATTCCGCACACACCTCGTACGTTTGAATATCAACTGGCGACGAGTCCGTGGCCACGTAGATCTTGGAATTCACGTCAAAGAGAAACACCTTGTCGATAGAAGAATGTGCTACAAGGTTATCGAGCATGTTCTCAAGTGAGGGCAATTCTGGAATGAGCTTCTGAACAATCCGAGAAAATGCCTCATAGATAGAGTGGTCGAAAATCGACGTCAAGTAGAACGATACTTGAACGCCTTCCAACCCTAGGTCTAAGAGTTCATCTCCAGTTCTTTGCATGATGTCACGTTGAGCATCAATTCGGTAGTCCTCTGACAACCCGTCAATTTTATGAATAAGCACCTCAATGTGAATCTTGGGGTTGACGCTATAGGCAAACTCGATAATCATGGACAAATTAGTCAAGGCGTTGAGATACTCATCCTGGGAATCAATCACATACACCAAGGCACCCACGCTTGAAAACAAACGCTCACTATCGTAAGTGGGCTCGAAGTAATTGAGCTGGCCGGGCAACTCCATGACAGATAAGTCAATGAGCGACAGAAACTGCTCGCTAGTTGGTTTGGAGGTACTTTCCAAATACAAGGTATCTAGAGGCTGCATGTTGTGGAACACGACCTTGCAAATAGACGACTTACCGCCTCTGCGCAACCCCATCAATAGAATTGTAGCATTAGTGCTTTCGGGGTTTGTTTGGGGGACTGGCTGTTCCATGGTGTAGTGTTTATTCGAAAATTCAACATGTTAAAATTGCTTATCTTGTGGGTGCAGGAGGTGGAGGATGGAAGTAGCTTACTATAAATGTTTGGAGTGACTTTTTGGAGTTTTGTTTTTTAAAATGAGGATTTTTCTGAATAAGCTTACATTATATCTCTGTCTTTATTAATTAATTTTTGTGATGTATTATTTTTCGTATCCAAGGGAGATACTCATTCCCCAACCACCTATACCAATATTACACTAACCATCTGCCACTCCAACTAACATGAATATCTAAATCATTTCTTTTCCAAGTATCTAGCTAATATTATCACCTAATGAAAGGATACCTCACATCTATACCCTCTAGCGCCTCAATCAATGGACTACCAAACGCTCCAATGCTTTGGCTCAGTGGAGAGTTGCTCAATGTATGAGAACGTAAATCCCATATATCAAACACTCGGACGGTACCATCATCTGCAGAAACGGCGATCTTCGTCTGATTGGTTGAAATGGCCGTTCCAAGACCTCGGAAAACAGTTTTGGGCAATGCCTCACCCACCATACACATATCTGGATACCTGTGCACGCTTATTAGAACTGGAGGCTGTAGGTTCAGAAACCCATACGTAATGGCCAACTCTTTTCGGGATTGACTCCACAAAATAGATGTGATTTGTCCCATGGTATCAAATTTCGAGATCAATGATCCGGTGGACGTGTGCCAAAATCGGATTCGACGATCATGGCATCCCCCACCAGTAGCTAATAGAGAAGGAGACCATGGGCAGTACTGAATACCCTTGACGGCAGAATAGTGGTAAAACGTAAATTTTCGAAGTGGCGTCTGGAGCAGAGAAATGTCCCAAATAGTTGCACGATTGTCATTACAACCCACAGCCATTTCTCTGTTCTCGTTGTTGACTGATATTCCTGTCAGTTAGTACAAACTTGAAGACCTAATACAGATACGTACCGCAAATTTGTTGGTTAGAAACAGAAAGTTCCGACACGACGTAAATGCTGCAATCCCTCATCCCACCAAAATAAATTGTACCCTTGCTGTCTCCGCCAATGAACATATTTCCTAGGTGCATCCACTGAATGCACTTGAGAGCACATGGAAACCGATGCGAATAGACTCGACCATTGGACTCGTCTAGGACATAAAGTGTCCCGTCCATGGCTGAAATAGCCGTGTATTGGATATCCGAACATGCTACACAGGCTATTGGAGATTGGGATTCGGGGTCGTAGTCAATGCGTTCCACATGGCCACGGCCGTTCCACCAGTAGACCTCGTTATCTGCCGCAACAACCATGCGGTCTGAAGTACGGCTCCATGACACGACGTTATTATAAAAGTTACTGGAGAGGCCATAAGCGATCAAGTATTCAATCTCTTCGATTTTTCTTACTCTCTCTGCTCTGGCTGGTGGAGGTGTACATTCACGTACATTGGTGGGTGTACGAGAACTTCTAGAGTGGTGCTGATGGGGAGGAGGCAGCAGGGTGGTGTTTGAGTAACGCAGTGACCACAGTGGAGGCTGTTGGTCCTGACGCTCTCTTCTCCTCCCTCGAGTTCCCAAAGAGTGGTCATTGTCTAACACAAGATCATGGAGGTTGCTAGTGACTGATAAAATTACGTTGTTTTCCGACCGTGGTCTTGGGGCTGAGGCATACGACAACAATCTTTGATTTTCTATGCCCAAAGCCTGGGCCAATGGCGGTTGAAGACAAGTTTCACAATGTAAGTCTGTGGTCTCGTCTATGGCTTGGATTCTATTGTCTACTCGAGGGGAATTCTGATTTAAATCCTGATGTCTAAATTGCAGTGAGTGGGAAAGCCTTTGACCGGGCAACGACCGAGATCTGTGAAGTGACGCTGGAACGCCTACAACATCTTGAATGGTTTGGTTTTGAATAGGTTGAGTTGGTGAACCTCGGACGCTTGGTGACGGTGATCTTGTTGGCACCAAACGAGGATCCGAAGGAAAATGCATAAAGAGAGAACAAAAAAAATCTAACAGATAAGAAAACACAGATTAAACGCAGCAAAAAAAGGTAGATACTTATGAAAAATGATGGTAGTACAGTTAAAATGTAGAGGTGTACAACACACAAACGGCGCACATGATAAATTTGAGATAATGTAGATCCATAATACCGTCTTCCTGGCCCTGTATCGGCCCCTGAAACTGTTCGATAGTGGAAACTTGAAATTTTTAACTTGCCAATTCCACGTGGAAATATCTTCTTTTCCATCTATTTGCCATGGTCGACCTTCAAAGCTTGGTGCTTCCCATCTTTCTGATGATGACAGCCACGATAGCTCAAAACGTACGTTTACATGTTCCTCTCCCATTTATAGACGAAATTTTCCATCTTCGCCAGAATGCTGTTTACTGTGCCCATCGATTCACCGAATGGGATAATAAGATCACCACTCCCCCCGGCCTATACCTTCTCGGTACCGCTTACTACCATGTATTGAAGGTGCTTGGTTTCAGTGATCCTTGTGGGCCAACGGCTCTCCGCTCACTTAATTTGCTAGGAGGGTCTGTAGTATTCCCAATTGTGCTCTCCTTGGTTCATACCAACAATTATTGGCGCGTCAATGTGGTATCGTTGCCGTTATTCTACACTTACCTTTTCCTATACTACACGGATGTGTGGTCCACTGTGCTAGTGGTTGCTGCGGTGTTGGTGGTAGTCAAATATCCGAACGGCAAAGGAGCTATTCTCAGCAATTTGATCGGATTTACGAGCTTGTGGTTCCGGCAAACCAACATAGTTTGGGTAGCCTTTGCGAGTGTAATTCTCATAGACTTTAGAAGACAAAAAACTCTGTCTTTTTTTGCCGATATCAAGCTGTTTGTTACCCAAGCCTTTAAAGACTGGCTACTCTTGGTTCCTTATGCGGTCAATGGTGTGCTTTTCGTGGTGTTTGTCAAGTACAACGGAGGAATTACCTTCGGTGATAAAGAGAACCACCAAGTCTCGTTTCACTTAGCACAGGTGTTTTATTGTGCTGCTTTTATGGCCTTCTTCACGTTCCCTCTCTGGTTCTCCTACAAAACCATCAAAATCTATTCACAATTTGCCTTCACCTATAGGTACGGCTTCAATTCCGTGATCACCGCTGTTTCATATGCCTTGATCTACTATATCATCAAGAACTACACGGTAGTGCATCCGTTCCTTCTTGCTGATAACAGACACTACACCTTCTATATTTATCGGAAGATTCTCAGCAGAAAGCACGCGGAAGTTTTGTTGGTTCCAGCGTACCATTTCTGTTGCTGGCTAGTGGTGTTCATTCTCAAAGACAGTCACAAATCTGTATTGAGCATGAAATCCACAGGAATCATCGCTTTCGTGGGAGCAATAGCCATCACTTTGATTCCTTCTCCGTTGTTCGAGCCCAGATACTACATTGTTCCTTTGGTGTTATTCCGCATTTTCATTCGGCCAAAGAGCGACACTGTCACTCGCAACCATCTCTATGAATTCCTTTGGTACCTGTTCATCAATGCCGTTGTTTTCATTGTGTTCTTCAGCTATGAGTTCACCTGGCTCACAGAGCCCGGATATCAGCGCATTATCTGGTAAGAAGCAAATCTGGCGACCATTAAGTCATGTCGTCGTCCAGGTCGCCTCCAAAGTCGTTAGAGTGACTAGGACCGCCAGCAGCACCTACTCCATCGCCAGATTTTATGGGTGTGTTGATGACATCAATCTTGCACAAGTTCTCGTTAATCAAATTATCCGTTGTCGTTTCAGAGAGCTCTGGAACTTGAATCGACATTCCTTTGTACAAGAGGTCTATAAGCTTCTTATTGTCCCTTAATGCCTTTTGTTCTTCACTGAGTGAATTTAGCCACTGATCAGTGACACGACGTTTTAATACATCCAAGTATGGCATTTCTCTCTTTGTTTCGTGGTCAACGTAGATCAACTCTGTGTCCGAGCCGCACATCAAGTCCTCATTGTCACTCGAACTCGTTAACTCCCAGTTACCCTTTTCGAGATCGTTGGCAAAAATTAGAAGGAAATCTCCGAAGTTATCTGCGATCTTGAACTTAGTGTCGAAGTCTCTCCCAAATATAATCACCTGGCCCCAAGTTTGATCTGTTTTCTCTTGTTTCAAAATTTTTTTGTCGGTTATAGACTCTCCTGGAATCACATCCACAGAAATATTGGCTGTTTCACTGGAATGTTCAGCATCAACCTCAGCTTCGCTAGTCCGTGGAGTGCCAGACAAAGAGGCGATACTTGCTTCGTTCACCGAAAGTGATAAGTCGACGGCTATGCAGTTTCCTACGCCGTCTGTGATGATCGGAATCCACATTGAATGAGCATAGATAGGCAAAATCGACCCTGGAGGAACACAGTACTGGCGTGGAAATGGGTTTGCTCTTTCGTTCTTCACCTTGGGTTGTTTTAACTTGGAGGGCTCGCCTAAATCGGAGGTTTCTTCAACAACTGGCAGCTGAGGCTCCAGGACTGGAACATTCTGTTGCTCCAAAATGGCCTTGTGGACTTTTCTCCAGCTTTCTGTCATGACGGCAATCTCATTGATGGACATCAAACGCAAGCCATATATCAAGCCCCCAGATCCGTTCTCGTTGAACGTAGACTGGCCATCTGTCATGGTAAAGAACTCTTGCACGCATTTTGGCAAGCGAATGTTTAAATCTTTCTGGAATTCACTCAAATCGGACTCTGTACACGGAGACAGCAAGGTGGAATTGAGATCTTGGGAGTGTTTATGGAGCCACTTCTTGATGTGACGCCATGCAAGACGTGTTTCGTGAACTCCTTCAGACGAGTCGGTGCTGGGCGATGTGAGAGACACGCTTGAGCTGTTGTTTTGGTGGGAATAGAGCAAACTTGTCTGGGCAGTGGGTTTGTTAACACGATTGAAAGATTTGCGGGAGTCAAAGTCTGAGTACTTGTCGGTAGCACTTAGCGAATAGAAAAACTCTTTGAGCAGCTTGGAAAAAGCCATTTTTAACGATGGAAGAAGGAAAATTGAAAGTCGTTACGTCAGGTCTTGATCGCGTTTGACGCTACTTAATGGAGTGTATATAGCTTCTATTGCCGAGAAGCCGAATATTAGCTTAACCTAGAATTGCCAAAGAAGCCACGAGCTATCTAGATAATAATTTCAATAACGGTGATTAGGAAGGAAGAAAAATGTAACATCTTATTGGCCGATGAACGAATACTGGGTAGATAAGGATAACAATTAAAAGAAAAGCAAAACAAATGTTCAAAAAACTCAAAGATTGATCTGACAGACTTTCTGTCCGAATTCTGCTAATCGCTCTGATTTCATTCTGCAAACAATTACTCTCTACTAAATGTTCCCCGGGCATGAAGTGCCGATTCTATTGCGGAGAAAAAACACGATAAACCGGGAATTGATCTGGAATCCAAAATTAACAACCGTGGAAAGAAAAGTACGATCCAACTACAGATATACGCAACCAAGGAAAAACTCCATGACAACGACAGTTACATCAAGGGGGGGCGCCACTCCACCAGTCACACAACTCCATCACCAGAACGGTGGGAAGTTATCTGATGGCACGAGACCGCGGCTTTGTGGCTAGGTGTTTCATTTTAGAATTCGTGGTAACAAAATTGAAGAAGTTAGAATTTCTGGCGATGCGCAGGTTATATATGCGCATCGTTTGGACCGGGTAACCTTTTTCCCAGATGGTTACTAGGTGTGGAGTCAAAATCATTAAAAAATAAGGAATATGATAAACAAACGACTTCCCAAGTCTTGTGACCAATTTCATATCATCTTCAAAGTGTTCTCGCACCTTCCAACATTTGCCCAAAACCCAACATGAATAAGACATTTCCATATTGGGCCAAATTCCAAACAAGTAGTTGATGGTTTTCTTACACTATGTGAGGTCACGTGTGCTCGCCCATCCATTCACGTGCGTCATCTGTACTTAACTTGCCATTCTTGGACAATTGCTACTGATACTTCTAGCAATCAATATCCTAACAATTTTTGTTCCAATTACAAAATATGGGTGCCTTTGCCAAGTTTAAGTGTTTCTTCGTGAGCTTTGTGCTCTTCTATACAGTGTACCTCTACACCTACAGATGTCCAAAGACGCACGAATCGTCGTTGGATCATGCTGTCCAGGTTTTGACTCATCCATTTTCTCACCAGCATGATCAATTGTGTCAGAAACTCGACACTGTTGACCATTATGTGGCTCCTTATCGTGCTAAGGCTCACGCCTTCTTGGACTCTCACGTTCACTCCCACCATTTGTTCAAGGAGTACAAGGTTGAGTCCAAGTTGCAACTTGCCAAGGCCAAGTACTACGAATTGGTCCACCCATGGACCTTGCAATTCGCTGCACTTATTGAGCTTGCTGAGTACCACGCTGCTGTTTACTTCCACAGTTTCTATGTGTGGGCCAAGGCTCACTTTCACAAGACTGTGGTGCCTAAGGCTGGTGAATTGAAGAAGAACGTTGCTGCTCAGGCTGAGACTGTTGCTGAACAAGTTGCATCTCAGGCTTCAACCCTCAAGGACCAAGTTGTGTCTCAAGCTGCTACCCTCAAGGATCAGGCTGCATCTCAGGCTGCTACCATTAAGGACCAGGTTGTGTCGCAGGCTGGCAATGTCAAGGAGCAGGTGATTGCTCAGGCTGAGAATATCAAGGAGAAGGTCCAATCCAATATTTGAGTAGATTTATTCAATTCTCTATATACCAATACATGAGTTATTATTAATCGGCCACTCTATAAACGTGCGCCACCTCCACCAAATCTTCCGGTCGCTGCGATTAGTCGGTGGCTTCCAAAGCCTCGGGAGCATCTTCAAATGCTTCCAATTCTTCGATGATGTTGTCGTCGTCGAATGCTAATGGTTCGGTGGGAACAGTGCTCATCGCCTCCGGAGATAACGCAGCATCCTCCGCGTTGCTTGCTGTGGAGAAATCGCTTAAGGTTTCAGCCACAACAGTTTCCTCGATGATTTCTCCAAGAATGGGTAGCTCGATAGAATCCAAAACGGCAGACGGGTTTTCATCAGGAAACTCGGCTTTTTCAGCAAAATCCGGAATTTCAGATGGCTGAGATGAGGATTCCTCAGCCGCACCTTCCTCGCTAACAGTCTGCACCGTTTCTTCTGCCTCTTCAGTTTCTCTAGTTGGCTTATCAATGGCTTCCTCAGTAGCTTCCTCGGTGGCTTCCTCGGTGGCTTCCTCGGTGGCTTCCTCGGTGGCTTCCTCGGTGGCTTCCTCGGTGGCTTCCTCAGTAGCTTCCTCGGTGGCTTCCTCAGCAGACTCCACAATGGCTTCCTCAACCTCGGTAGAGCCCTCAACTTCAGATACAACCTGGCCGGACTCTCTAGCCTCCTCTTCCTTCTGTAATTGGTATGCTTCGTTTGCTGCATTAACTTTGGCGTCCGCTGCTTTCAAGTATTCTTCTTTGGCAATGGCATCAGTTCTTGCCTTTTCCTCTGCCTCAGCCACTGCCTTAGCTTTAGCCAACGCCTCTACTTCGGCTAATTCTTTTGCCTTAGCCTTAGCATTCAACTCCGCAGTTAATCCCTCTCTCTGTTGGTAAGCAATATTAGCCTTGGCTCTCACTAACTTCAAGTACTCGTCATTATCAGTTAACAAAAACTTAATATGGAAGTTAATATTGTCCAAGTATTGATCCCATAATTTCAATCCATTAGGCTTGGTACGGCCCCTTGGATTGAGTTTGTATGCTTCGGCATCGTTATAAATGGAGTCTCTAATATTGAAAATCAGATCCTTAACCTTGTGGAACTGCTTCCAAGCAGACCAGCTCAACTCATCCTCAAAGTCTGAATTAGTTTCCAAAATCTCCAACAATCCAGTTAAGCGATTGGAAAAATCCAGAATAGTGGTGTCTGCGAAAGATTCCAAAACGTCCACTGTGTCTTGCACAACGGCAAAGTACGTCTCCATTATTTGCAAATGTGCCTCGTTAAGGTTGACCTCAACATGTTTCATGGATTCCTCGACTTCATTGTAAGCCTCCTTAATTCTGTCACGCATGATTTGTCTGTCAACTTCAGGTTCCTCGATGATCGTACCAGATTCTCTAATGTATTCGGAGTCCTTGTCAATTGCCGCAATCAACTCATTCATAACCTTGTATCTCGCAAAGTTACCCAGCTGCAAGGCAGTGAAGTTAGAAGAGATCTTATCCTTTAATTCTGCAATGGTGGCATTCAAGAAGTCTTTCATATCTGACTCAAGACTGTTGTAAGCCAAGTCTAAAGTCTTGTCTACCTTTGATTTCCAGTATTTCAATTCAAAGTCAATCTGGGCTTCCGATGAGTCTCCTCCATACTTGGCCACATTCTCCTCTGTATGTTCCACAGATGCAACCTCGGCACCAGACGCAGCCTGATCAGGCCCACCTGACTCAGCTGATTTCTTGCTTGGGGGAGGGCCGCTCTTGACAACTGTGACTGTCAGGGTTTTTGTAGACGTATAAGTAAGCACTGTAGAGTGAACACTCTGTGCTTCGGTGGTCTCCGTTTCAGTCTCAGTTAATTCAGTCTCTGTGGACACAGTCTCGGCAGATTCGGACTGAGTAGATTCGGTCTCCGTAGATTCGGTCTCCGTAGATTCTTTCTCCGTAGACTGTATCTCCATAGATTCGGTAAACTCTACATCTGCAGAGGCAGTAAATTCAGGATCGCTTCCTTGTGCCTCGGGTTCAATGAGTTCATCTAAAGCTTCAGGAACAGACTCTTCCACTTCAGTTCCGGTTTCATTGTCGATATCAATTGGGGTTTCATCGTCAGTTGAGCGTTTACGAGAAGATCTCACATCCTCCAAAATGCCATTCATTACCTCAACGATTTTATTGGTGTCACGCTTCCATTTCTTCTTAAGTTTGTTGTCTTTGTTAAGGTTTGAGAACTCGTCTTGGATAAAATCAACCTTCTGTTGCAACTTGGACGAGTACTCTGCAGATTTTTCAACCAAGATTGAATACACCTTCTTCACTTCAGCAACTGCCTTTTCAGGTCGAGCCTTGTCAAATAACCAAGTCAAATGCTTGTTTCTCGAGAGACTTCCAGTGATTTGCAGATAAATAGGAACTACGTGGAGTGAAAGCAACCGAGAAGAGTGTCTCTTAGATGCTCTCCAGTACACACTCGTGTTGAGTCTAACCTTAGTGGCAAAACTGTTAACTGACTTACCCCAAGTCTTCTCGTATTGATCCAAGTAGTACTGGGTGATAGGCGCCATACTTCCAGCCCAGTGCAGTTTGACTTTAGCAATTTGATACGCTACAAACAGTTGAGCTTCCAAATAGACATCGCCAAACTTATCGTTGGCCCAGATCCGCACGGCGGCCCATGCCTTATCAGTCTTATACGAGAGTTGGTACTTCTCGTCAAATGCTGCAATCTTGTTGCGAAATTCCACCACCACAGGCTTAAAGGTCTTCGAAATACCGTAATTCTTGTCAAGCTTGTTGAAATGCGGCTGCACCTGGCTCGTCCACACGGGGTAAACTGATCTGTTAAGATGGCCGCATGTATATTGAACAAGATCATTGGATTCAGAGTAGTCAGCCCGGCATACAAAGAACGTCAAGTAAACCACGTAGTATACGAGTGAAAGCCTCAAAAGCGTTGAGAGCCGCACAGGAAGAAGCGTCATTGTATGGGTAGGGGATGTAAATGGTAGTTTCAATGGGTGGGAGCATATGTTGATGGCCTGTGTGCAGTACTAATAAACACAGTGGCAGATTGAAGGAATTTTGTGTTTTGGAATCGTTGAAGATTCTATTGTGGTGGAAGTGAAATTCTAATTTTGAGTTACGTTAATTTTTCCAACTTTTATGCTTGCAATGCATGTGTTTGTTCTCACCATGTGAAAAGTGTTCATTTAACTTTCACTAAACGTCGAGGTCCATAATTAAACGTCACGTTTGAGCAAACGTTGAGTTTTCCATTTGACTTTGTATGCTGTTCATAATTTATTTTTTTTATCTTTTTTTTTTATCTTTTTCCTCTTATCTTACTTTACTACTTTCCTACCCTCTAATTATACTTTATGTGCATTTCCTACATTGTCACGTGATCAAAGACTCTTCACCTCGCCAAATAGCCCTTCTCAAACGTCTTCCATCATGACCAATTGCCAAACCACCCAGCTCTTCGGAGTCGCAGCCGTGGCCTTCGTCTCGGGTTACCTCTTCAATCGACTCGTCAATGGAGTTTCCGAAATTCGCCCAAAACAGCCTGCTCGTCCAACATCGTCTCCATCGCATCCTTCTGACTCAGACATCTCAACAGAATCCTTCTCAGATTCCGAATCCGATGATGATGTGGACATCGATTCGAGGTCACTCAACGGGATCCCCGGCGAGGTCCGTATGACGCTAGTGGTTCGCCAAGACTTGAAGATGGGAAAGGGAAAAGCTGCGGCCCAATGCTCGCATGCTACGCTTGCTTTATACAAGAAGATCACCGACCCAAATTCACCAGCATACAACCCGGAGATGGTTTCACGATGGGAGCATGGCAACGGTCAGGCTAAGATCACATTGCAGGTACCAGACCAAGATGGGATGGATCTTTTGTTTGCTCAGGCAATGTCGTTGGGTGTCAATGCCTATGTGGTTCATGATGCTGGACGAACACAGATTGCTGCTGGGAGTGCCACTGTGCTAGGTTTGGGGCCTGCTCCAAAGTCGGTCATTGACCAGATCACTCACGACTTGAAGTTATATTAGCCATGTATAAAGTACCAGAATTGAAGATATTCTTTGACAACCAGTCTGTGGATAATTAACCACTCGAGTGATTTTGGAAGAAAATAATTTACCTGTGCTCTACCTGAGCCCTCCAAGCCCCGATTCTTCGTAAACTTAATAGCTCCGCTTAATGAAGCTTCCGCCGTATTCCTTCTCGCACTGTCAAGGGATTCACAGCAGAACTGGCTCGCCTTTTCTTGCCTCGCCGCATATGTCCCGGAATGCTGTCTTCAACGTCCAAAAGCACGTCCTCGTCGTCATCATCGTCTTCGCTGTCAATGGCACCGATCACAGAATCCACCTCTGAGTAGAAATCATCCACATCATCAAGCCCCACCAGCAGGAGCCTACGGCGGCGAGAATCACGCAGAGCCCGGTGGCCGTTCCGGAGACGCTCTAATGCATCAATTCGAGACCAGATTTCGCCTTCTGTTCGTTGCGGAAGTAAAATAGAGAGTTCTGCGAACGATAATTCTTTTCGGCGTCGATTGATCAACAATTCGTCCTCTTCCATTGACCAGGGAATGTTGAAGACAGGCTGTGCTGCCGCAGGTTTCCGGCCCGCAGCATCCTTGTCTTTCTCCTTCTTGATCTTGTCAATTTCTTTGCGTTCGGGCCGCTCCTTGTCGGAGCCTCTCCTATCATGCGCAACCACCATCGACAGACGGCGCAAATACGCCTGTGGGGGACCTACAATTGATCCATTACGGATACCTGACAATGTGGATGCGAGCTGTGGGAGTCCTGAGGGACCCAGAATAGAAGTTCCTCCTGAAGGGCCCAGAATACTGTTTCCTCCAAAAAGAATAGGCAAATGAGCCAAAGAGCTGTTGTTCAGCTGGTGATGTGGGATATTCATCGATTTCAGGGGGAGACTCAGCACCGAGTGCCGCAGCTGCAGCAGCACCGACGCCCGGTCGTCGCCACGTACAATTTGGATGATCGAGTTGTTGTGGAGAGGTGTTTGTTGTTGGTCAACGGAATTGCGAGGAGTAATCCCCAGCTGGTGAGAGTCCACTGGATGCGGCTTATTATGAGGCAAATTCAGTGTAGGGTCCACAGATATGTCGGTGAAGTACCCGCCCAGAGTACCTGCCGCAGCTGCGCTATGGGTCTGGGGATCCAAAGGAAGGTCCAGTTTTGGCAGATTATCAAATGTTTGTGGGTGTGACGTCGTATTGATGGGTCCCTGAGGGCCCTGAGACGAGTTTGGAGTACCTCCCGAGCTGTTTGAAAGCGCATTTAATCCAGTCAAGGCACTCGACACGGTCTCGTACCCTGTAAAGGTTGTATTTGCGAGAGGCGAGTAAACCAGACCCAAATTGGGTGGCTGAGACTCAGATTTACGACGGACTCCAGCTTTCTTGGGCACATTAGCTGGTGGACTTGAGCCGCTGGGGCTGGGACTCGTGGTGGCAGCCATGGCCGCAGCAGCCAACCCTCCAAGTGCCTGAGCACTTTTGGGGGATTCTTCAAGTTACCGCTCTTCAACCGCCGCCAGCGAAACTGACAGGCGTTGGGCGTTCTGTTTTGGAAATGCAGCGCAATCTCCTTCCATCCGAGCTTCTGGTTGTCTTTCAAATGCATCAAGAGAATGTCGTCCTGGGCGTCCCATGACGTGGGGGTTCTAGAAAATGATTTCGAGGGTGGAGACGCCGAGTCTGCTGCTTCGGGACTGCCTGTAGACATAGTTGGATGACTTACCGGGTTCTCCGAGGATTGAGCCAATGTTGGGCAGTAGTAGCCTTTGGGTTGGTGGTTGGAAGTCGTGTGGTGATGATCATCTCGACGACACCTGTCACGTGATTAACGGATATTGTATTTGATGAATTAAAGGGGTTTAGTTACGAAATTGGTTATTCAGAGTGGATAATTAATATCTGAATACATAATCAAAATTAATTATAGAAAAATATCAGCAATATTTCCTTTTTTCTTCCCGTTTTAACTGACTCATATTGTGGTACTGCATGTAGTAAACGAACCAGAATTGCCGAATTGGTCACATGGACCCTGATTCGCATGATTACTGTGGATTTTGCAGAATGAATACGGAAAATATCAACTTCAGATATTTCATCATTTGCCAGAATTCTTATAATTAATCAGGGGCTAAAATCATGTGCGTGCCCCCCGTTCAATCTTACATTTGCCGCATGGTCGTGTCCGAAAGAGTGGCTGGTGAAAGTGAGATTAACAATGAGCCAATTTCCAACACAATAGAATAGTCGTAGTAACTTTAATTCCGTTATCTAAACTCTATGACTACTCGCTTCCAACCTTCTGGATCCAGATTTTCTCTGCCTCAACAATTGTATTGTTGTTGGCTCTCATCTTGTTCATCGTCTCCATGTACTCGTCGTACTCATCACTGTCGAAAACAATTCCTCCTCCAGCTTGCAAGTATGCAACACCATCCTTGAACAACATTGTTCTTAACGCAATGCATGTGTCCATCGTCTTACCGTCGTAGCCCCAGTGGCCAACAGCTCCAGCGTAAACACCTCTCTTCTCCTTCTCCAAGTCGCCAATGATCTCCATTGCCTTGACCTTAGGAGCTCCACTCACAGTTCCAGCGGGAAAAATGGATCTGAAGGCATCAAATCTGGTCTTGTCGCTTCTTAAAGTTCCGGTCACCTCAGAAACGAGATGCATCACATGCGAGAATCTCTGAATGGTCAACAATCTCTCCACACGGTTACTTTCGGGAGTACAAACTCTGTTGACATCGTTACGGGCCAAATCCACCAACATGATGTGCTCTGCACGGTCCTTCAAGCTCGATCTCAAGATCTGCGCATTCTGCTCGTCTTCCTCGTTAGTCTTTCCTCTCTGAATAGTTCCAGCAATTGGATGCGTCACGATTTTGCTCTTACTGTCACATTTGACCAAAAGCTCTGGCGAGGCTCCAATGATCTGGAAATCAAGCAAGTCAATGTAGAACAAGTAGGGCGAAGGGTTGACGGTTCTCAAGTGACGGTAGATGTTGAATGGATGCAAAGACGTAGGTCTGGCCACTCTCTGCGAGGGCACAGCTTGAATCACATCTCCAAGCTTGATGTGCTCCTTCAACTTGGTGACATGCAGCTCGTAACCTTCTTGGCCAATATTAGAGGTGAATGTCTGGTTAGGCTTGATAGGTGGCTGGATGGGGTTCAATTGCTCCCAAGTCTTGTGCTCCTTCAACTTGGCCTCCACCTTGGCGATCTCTTCCGCTGCTGCTTCATATGCTTCCTCCAAGTTGGTGTTGTCGTCCACCTTAACGTTGTTGATGATCTGAAATCTCTGGTAGACGTGGTCGTATGCCACTATTAGGTCACAGAGCATCAACACTGCCTCTGGTACCTTCAAGGTGTCCTTCAACGGGCGGCGGGTCTTAGGCTCGAAGTACTTGATACAGTCGTAAGAAATGTATCCAACGGCTCCTCCACTCAACATGGGCAAACCTGGAAGCTGTGCCTGCTTATATTGTGACAACTCTTTTTCCAAAATAGTGATTGGGTCCACGTTGCAGAAGCCATCGGGGTAAACGCTGGCGTCATCGCCTGTTTTGATGATTTTCCGGGGACTAATACCAATGAATGAATAACGGTCCACAGAGTCTCCGTTAACAGAGGATTCAAACATAAACGATACCGAGCGGTCAGAATTGTTCAAGTCGGCAAGCTTCAAGTAGGCCAGATGAACTGTCAAGTCCTCAGTAGCCATGTACTTAAAGATTGGGTACAAGTTGGGTTTGTCGTCCAACAGACGGTCTTTCTCCACATAGGAGGCCAAACCTTCCACAGAAGGTTGAATATCGGTCTGTAAAGTTAGTAGGTGAAGAGATGATGGCGATTACATGGTTCTAATTACATACAAACATAGGGGGTAATATGAGTCGACAATGAATAAGTTCTGAGTCAGAGAAAAATTCAAGATGTGGGCTCTTGTCTGCAGTACCAGTACATGGATAAATATGTATTTTATTTACAGAATGATGATTAATGCTAGTGAGGCTATAGAGCCTCTAGAATGGCTCCCTGTGCTCCATCACACATATTCCACTATCTGGATCAACGTATAAAATATTATCAGCCATGACTCGCGATCCAATTGAGATGTCTGCATCAGTGCGCACATAAAGTCGAATCTCCATGGTGAGTTCTTCACAGAATGCCCATGCCAAAGTAGCCTGGGTACCTATGCTAGGACCCATACGGGTGACGATACAATTGTACTCCAATTTGACATTGAGCTCTTCCTGCTGTTTCACATGCACAAGTGTCCAGAAGGCTCTTTGTCTAGCTGTAACGTATTTTGCAGCCAAATCGGAGTCTTCAAGTCTCTGTCTGTACCGTTTGAGAACTTCCGAGCTCAAAGGCCCGTGAAGCGGATATCCATATTTCTTTAATCCTCCATATTGCTTGGAGTACTCACGAAAGCCGCGCTTCAGTTCCGATGCCTGGTGGTATGCGAGGATTTGAAGTTGATTAATGTAGCCAGCCACTGAGTCCAATGCATTGACGTCCACATGGCCCGAGCTTAGACCTAGCGG
Organism: Sungouiella intermedia; assembly: GCA_900106115.1. Classification (NCBI taxonomy): domain Eukaryota; kingdom Fungi; phylum Ascomycota; class Pichiomycetes; order Serinales; family Metschnikowiaceae; genus Sungouiella; species Sungouiella intermedia. The sequence continues at coordinate 2,353,685 of LT635756.1, read as the reverse complement.
AAGGTTATGACTATCTTTGCCAACATGGAGTCGAGACCGCGCTAGATAATTATTTCCGATGAAGTATGCTGAGGTGGAAACGTATCCTAATGAGTCTCGACCAAGGATGGTTTGAAAGTATGAATTGCCGTGGAAATTGGGAAGAAACATGTTCTCGTGTGTGATAAGAACCTCATCTTCCTCAATATTTTGAGGAACGGTGGTATCGAGAAGTGATTGCTTTGTTCGATACACTGGAATGTCTCGTAATTGGCAATATTCAGCGGCCATAGCTCCAGCGAAGATGCGGAGCTCGTCGATAAAGAAATTCCGTTTCTGGGTTTTGAAGACATCTTCCTTTGACTGGAGCAGAATTTTGGAAACGACAGAACACGTTTCCTTATCAAAGGTCGTGCTCTTCAGAATTTTCTTGTGGAGTTTCTTTGGTTCAAGTGTAGATGCACATTTCCTATTTCTTTGCAAGAAATGGCGAGTCATGGTGTTGTAGATGAAATTAATATTGAAATGATCTGACTCATCTAAAACAATCGAGTCGTCTGGCTCTGACGTTCTGGTGAATAGTCTGAATGAGTCCATAATTCGAGGATGTAACCTCCCAGTTAAGGTTTTATCCAACGTCTCCTCGTCAAGTAATTTGATCTGGTTTCTATGGAGCTCGTCAAAGGAAATGAAGACCAGGTCACCAATTTTCTGTAGTGGGTTGCTCTTGTATACGTTGTATTCGAACGTCAATGTCATACAAGGTGAAGTGATATCATCTTCAAGATTTGATAGGTCACCTACACTGAAGAAGCCGGACAGCGAATTCTTTGCAAATTTCGAAAACAGAAGCGCGTCGATGGCTTTCTCGTGAAAAATCTCGATTTGATCTCCGTCGAGTAATTCTTTTATAGTATTGAGCAATCCACTGTTCTGGGACCATGTCTCGAAAGTCCGTGAAGACGGACTGAGCTGAGCAGCCACGTCAGGAACATGGATATTGATGAAGTACTTTCTTTCATTGATTTTGTCCAAAGAAAATGCAAATTTCGAATGTCCATTTTGCCCCGGAAGAGCATACACTGCCATATTCCGGTAATGCTCTCTTTTATGACGTAAATGTGGATAATGATCCTTCAAATTTCCCACTTGTGCATCCACCAAAGAGCTTGATATGGAACTGGAAGGCTCAATTGCACTTTTGCTAGTCACAGACAATGCTGCACGAGCTGGTTTGCCAAGTAGACCTGTCGACAAAAGGATATCTGTGAGAGGATTTTCGGGATTGTCATATAGTCCTATTTTGCGAAGAACTTCATGAATGGTCGATTGACTCACTCTATTCCCAAAAATATCAATCTTCAAGAGCATATTGGTGATTCTGTTGTGTGGATAGAACGTAGCATACACCATGGTTCTGAAAGCTGGTCCGTACTGTTTTCCCGACCAAATATTGATATCATCAGAGAGTGAGTCAAACGATTTCTGGCTCTGGTAAAGCTCCTCTATGTACAGATTGAGGTTTAGGAGCTTCAGCTCATCGTATTGGAGGAACTGGTCCACATTCGAGAAAATATCCAATGACGTCGCCATATACAACGGAAGCGGAGGGAGCTCGTTGGAGCATCGATGTGCAACAATGTTGGTTGACCGAGATGTTGGAATACACGAGGCAACAAGCCAACGGCTTGGATCCTTGCACATCTCCCAGTGGATGGAGATGAGTTTCGCAGCCTGATGGAAATAACTTTCGAGTGACTTAGCCTGGTGGATCTCCATGAGCGACGGAAGTGAAATGGGTCTCATTTGACTATCGTGAACCATTCGAGAATATGCTATTCGGAGGTATTCCTGGGAGTCTTTCCTCATGGAATTGGCAGTAGCCACGAATTGGTGGAGTATGGTGACCAAACGGGTTCTGGCAGGGTATTCTTCATCGAAACGATTCGGAAGGATCTCTAGGTTGTCAATCCAGTCTTTTTCCAAGACCTGATAGGCTGTGAAGTGGATATCTTGCGGATATACTCTCACAAGCTCGTTGTCCATAGTTAACACTATGAGCTTGTTGTGGAACTCGTTGAATTTGGACTGGCATTCGGAAACCACGACACCGAGTACCAATTTGGAGTCCTTCTCAAACTCGATGAAGCTGCCAGCGATAGGGGACAAGTCTTGGTTTTCTGAGATGTCTTTCCAAGTCTTGAAAGGAACAAATGTATGCTCAAGCACTGTCTCCATCACGGACTTGTCGGTGATTTCCACCGCTGGGTAATGCAAATTAGGATCTAGAAAGGGGGCTTGACATCGTATATAGTCGTTGACGGCCTTTTCAGGTTCATTGAGATGATGTACTTCATGATGGTATAGTGAACTTTGGCCCAGATTGGGTGTGAAAAAAGGACTCAGAAAGTGTAGACTTCGAGTATGAGAAAATGGGAGTGAGAAATGCGGTAGTCGGCATTTGGTCGCCGCTATCCTGAGTCTTAGCATGAATGGAGATGGAGGTGAAGGTGGTTGTGGAGATGATTTTTCAATTTCGCAGTCTTGCCTATATAAAGATAAGATTACAGAAAGAAGATTCCAGGATGGAGAAGTCCAAATCTTGATAATACTTCAGAGAAAATTTTTATATTAGTTAAATACAAATTGAGTAGAAAAACCTAAAAATTACTTTGTCTCGCAGTATTGTTTTCGAATGCATTCATTCAAAATTTACATGAAGTCATACATTCTCTCATCTTCGCTATTCATTCAGTTTACGATCTCCAACAAGAATTTCCTTCCAAGAAATTTACTTTAATCTTTCATCTTCATTCAGTCTCTCCCCTCCCCGAAACTTCATTCCTCTATCCTACTTCCACCTTTGGATGATGGTAGCGTTCTTCAACTGGGCTTCGGCGACGGTCACACCATCCAGCTCCTCGATAGGCTTCACAGGGAATGCATGGCTGAGAATAAACGCCCTCAGTGGTGCGTCATTGAGCTCGTGGTGACGGACAAACAGGTACACCACCGAGATGGAATCGGTCGAGTTGAATTTATGGGCCACTCTCTTTCCATTGGCAAATCTGATCTGCACTGGCGAGTCGCCAGTACCCACATCAGAAGGCTTGGCCTTCTCTGGGGCGGGGGACTCTGTTGTTGGTGTTGGGCTGGCCTCTCCTGGCACAGGAGATCCCAATCTCTGACCGTGGCCCAGGAAGCCACCCAACTTGCGTTTGGGTGGGGTGTAGTCCTCTTCGGTCTTCTTGATCACCGAAACATCAACGTCCTGGCCAAACTCAACCCCCAAAACGGAAACAGGCACACGCCCATTCTTCAATTCCTGTAGGACCTGTTGGTTCTCCGGATCGTCGTATCTCTGCAAAGGTCCGTCACCCACCGTAAATCCCTGGCGCCAAAACGTGATTTCCCTGCTCACCTTACTGGGTACCCGTGGTGCATGTGCTGGCAGCTGTGGTTGCAGCTCCAGAGGCGTAGCACTGTCGCCCAACTTGATTCCTGTTCCCGAAAAATGGCGAGGAGTCTCTTCCTCATCCTGGGCCGAAGGTCTGTCATCAGGCTCTTGCATCTGGTCTCTTGCTCTCTGGAAAATCCTCTCAATCAACGAGGGCTGCAGCGGATCGTTGTCGTTCTTTTTGTCCTTATTTGGATTTTCAACTTGCAATGCCGATTTCTCTCCACCTGTGAAGAAATTGGCATTTGTCTTGTCATCAGGGTCATCGCTCTCATTTCCAAGGTCTCTAAGCGTTCTAACTCCAGCTCGGTGGCTTCTGGAAGCATCTTGAGGCTCTGGACTCACACTGGCACCATTGGAGGAATAGTAGTCCTCGATGGCTGTGGTGAGGTCGTTGTCATTTCGGCGAAGATACTGTTCGGCCAAGTAGCGCGAGGCATTCGTCACAGCGACGAACGATTCGATCAATTGGTCGTTCTCTGACATGATTGAAAGTAGAGAAGTAGAAGAAGTAGGTAGAAGGCAATAGAATGTGTGCAGGTGGGACTAGGATATTGTAGGAAAGGTATATTGGGAGGGCCACAATAGTAGAGAAGGTTGAAATAAAGACATGAAAGGGTTTTATGACAATTTTTTTCGGGCACTGGTTATTATATACTTGAGGTTAGTGTAGATGATGTTATTAGTAGGATCTGCGAGGGCAGATGTTAGTCATTAGTAGATTTTGGGGAGAGTTATATTGTGAGAGTTACAAAGTGAGAAATACCAAAGATTCTTTGAAGCGAAACTAGAAAAATTCTGTATTTGAAAATCATGACCTATCAATACAATTAGACTCGTATGGTTGGCTTCCGAAACATGAGGCTCCATTTTCCAATCGAACCTATATTGTTGTTGTACCACGAAATTAATATCAACGAGGATATGTTGTAGAGAGAAGCCACATGACCCTTTGGCAAAGGATACTAAAAGGAAATTTTCCAAAGGAAATCTTACAAAGGAGATACTAGCTATGTAGGAAGTGTAAACGTATTGGCTGTAACTGTTATATTTAAATTTGAAGTCAGCAACAGTTTGAACTTAATCCATCTCCATTTGTATTCAGGTTTTCTTAAACCAAGTCAACAGTCGAACATATCACATAAAGTTATTAGTTCTACTTCTTTTTCTAATTTGCAATTCCCTCGAATTCACCATCCCAGGCTCAAAGAAAACGCCTCAACGTCTCGAATGTATGAAGGGGAGCGGTCAACCAACCCCTTGAAGAACCTTAACAGTCTATTGTGAATTACTAATGGCTATCGACATGACCACGGTATCGTTGTTATTGGTGAATGACCTCCAAGAATGGAGGTAGCCGAATCTGTCCCTTTCAGAATTCCAATTAGTTTGTCATGACAATTTAGAACTCTGAAAGAATGCCTTTCATGGTGCTCTGAGTTAATGAGTGAAGTTTCGAGTCATGAAACTTTGCTAGAAGTGGACATATTTTGGATTCGTTTTAGATTCCTGTAATCTTGCTTCGTGTGTCATGAAGAGAAATGGAAATTTGTCATAGCGGTCTCCTTAGGTAGCGGTTTTGTGAGAACAGAATACGGTGAGCTGATAGTGTGTAACGGCTTATAATACTATGTGACCTTAAGAAAAGTTGAAAGGAATATTTTTAAAAGTGAATGAATATAGCTAAACTTAACCATCGTCATTATCAAACTAGTCTTGTTACCCATTAGAATTGAGGAATATTGGCTGCGAAAAAATATCAGTGGCTGACTCATTTACAACTCAAACCTAACAGTCTCTTACAACCTCGTATAAAATAGGATATTTTTTATATATATACCGATGTTGAAATCCCAATTAAGATTTAAAACCCCAAAAAAATAATAAAAAGTTGTCAAAAGACAGTCATAATCTTCATCACGTTGATAATCACATTAATGTTGAATAAATGTGATCAGGATACAGCAAGTAGACAAGAATTGAATAAATGCAACGCATATCCCGCATTCTTAAAATGGGGCTGAACTAAGCGCACACTCTTAGTACTTGGCTCTGAACTCCTTGGCAGCGTCAACCATGTTGGTCAAAGAAGCCTTGGTCTCCTCCCAGCCTCTGGTCTTCAAACCACAGTCAGGGTTGACCCAGAACTTGTCAGCAGGGTAGACCTTCAAGATCTCCTCGATTCTGGAAACAAACTCCTCCTTAGATGGGATTCTTGGGGAGTGGATATCGAACAATCCCAAACCGATGTGGTTAGGGTAGTCAGAGAACTCTCTGATGTAGTTAGCATCGTCCTTCTTGGAGAACTCGATGGAAACAACATCGGCGTCCAAGGCCTTGATGTGGTTAGGGTCCAAGTCAGAGTAACAGAAGTGGGAGTGGATCTGGGTAGAGTTCTCGACACCAGAGGTGGCAACTCTGAAAGACTGAGCAGCCCAGTTCAAGTAGTCGGATCTCTCCTGACCAGCTCTCAATGGCAAACCCTCTCTGATAGCTGGCTCATCAACCTGGATGACAGTAATACCAGCAGCCTCCAAGTCCTGGACCTCATCTCTCAAAGCCAAACCCAATTGCAAGGACTGGACCTTCTGGGAGACGTCATCTCTTGGGAAAGACCATCTGAGACAGGTAACTGGACCAGTCAACATACCCTTAACAGGCAACTTGGTCAAAGACTGAGCGTAAACAGACTCCTTGACGGACATAGCCTTTGGTCTGGAAACGTCACCAACAATGATAGGTGGTCTGACGTATCTAGAACCGTAGGACTGGACCCAACCGTTGGTGGTGAAGACGTAACCCTCCAACTGCTCACCGAAGTACTGGACCATGTCGTTTCTCTCAGGCTCACCGTGGACCAAGACGTCCAAACCGATCTCCTCCTGGAATCTGATGACGGTCTCAATCTCCTTGTTGATGAACTCCTCGTACTCCTCCTTGGTGATGGTACCCTTGGTGAACTTGTTTCTGTTGACTCTGATGTCCTTGGTCTGTGGGAAAGAACCAATGGTGGTGGTTGGGAACAATGGCAAGTTGTACTTCTCCTTCTGGGCAGCCAATCTGTCTGCGAATGGGGCCTTTCTGGTAGAGAGCGACTCGTTGATGGTAGCCAATCTCTCCTGGACCTTAGGGTTGGTGGTGATGGAAGACTCCTTTCTAGCCTTGATAGACTTGGCGTTAGCGGCGTACAAGTCAGCAACATCCTCACCAGAGACGTCCTTGGCAATGGCAACGACGGCGTCCAACTTCTGGGTGGCGAACTGGAACCAGTCAGCAATCACTGGGTCCAACTTAGACTCGGACTTCAAGTCAACTGGAGTGTGCAACAAAGAGGAAGAGGTGGCAACAACAACTCTGTCCTTACCCAACTTCTCAATAGCCTTGTTGACGAGAGCAGAAGCCTTAGCGTAGTCGGTCTTCCAGATGTTTCTACCGTCAACAACACCGACAGACAAAGTCTGCTTGTCGTTCAAGAGAGCAACAACCTCATCAAACTGCTCTGGAGCTCTGACAAAGTCAAAGTGGAAACCAGAGACGGACAAGTCAGTGATAGCAGCCTTGTTTGGTCTGACATCACCGAAGTAAGTGGTCAAGACAACCTCTGGCAAACCTTCGCCGACCAAAGCGTCGAAGGTAGACTTGTACAATTTCTGGACAGACTCAGGCAAGTCCAAAACCAAGATTGGCTCATCAATTTGCACGGTCTTGGCACCAGCCTTGTACAACTCAGCAAGCAAAGACTTGTAAACTGGCAAGAACTTGTCCAACAAAGAGATTGGGTCCAAGTCCAAGGAGTCCTTGTCGGCCTTACCCAAGTACAAGTAAGAGATTGGACCCACAATGACAGGTCTGGTCTCAACACCCAATTCCTTGGCCTCCAAGTACTCGTTGACAGGCTTTAAACCAGCCTCGGAGTTCAACTTGAACTCAGTGGAGTGAGAGAAGGTTGGTCTGACGTAATGGTAGTTGGAGTCAAACCACTTGACCATCTCCAAGGCAGTGACATCGACGGCGGCCTCAGTCTCGGTAGCCTTTCTCTGCAAACCTCTACCCATGGCGAACAAAACGTCAATTGGGGCCAAGTCGAACTTGGTGTATCTGTCTGGGATGACGTTGAACAAAAGCGACAAGTCCAACACCTGGTCGTAGTAGGAGAAATCGTTGGAAGCAATGACATCCACACCAGCATCCTTCTGCAACTTCCAGTTGTGGGCTCTCAATTCCTTACCTTTAGCCAACAAATCGTCGACAGTCACCTTCTTGGACCAGTAGGCCTCGGTGACCTTCTTCAACTCTCTCTGGGCACCGATACGTGGGAAACCTAAAACGGAAGCTTGAACCATTTTTCTTTTGATAATGGGAAAAAAATTTGGGTGGTGGATGGGGCGGATTGTGGTCTTTTTATAATGGTGGAAAACCTTGATGTCGGATTTGCTATGCAGGTGTCGTATAGTTGAAAAATTTGGGGTGAATGCTGGTTGAGAGGATGAGGTTTTTGATTTTCTTTTTTCGAGGAGAAAAAAAAAAGAAACGTTACAATTCAATTGTATGATTTTCTTACTTATCAATTGAATCCGGGTGTTTCTACATAAGGTGTTTCTGTAATTTTGATTATTCAATTAGCTATACTGTGGTCGCCCACCGTGGGTTGTTTCCACGTGACACAGGCACCTATGTGCCAACGGCACGTGCTGCGCGCCGGTACCGGCATGGATCAGAGTCAAACGCGCACTATTACTCATCGAACGGAGAACATTGGTTGGTGAAATGGAATCTTTCTTAGACGTAAATTGGTCATTGATTTGATTTGAATAGGGTGGTAATGGATGGGGAAACCCCATGGATCTGAAAATCCAGATATTTGGGGTACACCTGTCGTCCACCCTCTCATTCTAGTCGTTTTCGTCATTCTCTCGTAATTCTTTCCCTAATCTTATCACTCTTCTCTTGACATTCTTCTCTCGTTATTTCGTCATTCTTACTCCCTCAATTCCCTACTCTTGACCTATCTCTTCAAATTTCTCTTTCATAGACTCTTCCAATTACTCAAGCTTCAGGTCACCGTTGGCTTTTCTCTTAGCAACCAAATCTTGGATCTCTTCGCTGCTGTGCAAAAGTCCGTACCTACGGAACTCCTTAATAGCCTCGTTCACCTCCTCAACCAGCTTACCCTTGATGTAGTCCTCAAAGTACTCGCCAAGCTTGACAAAAAGCCCGTAGCTCAACACAAACTTGTCGCCTGCATCGTCCAACTTGTTAGTTGAGTCAAGAGGAGTGTTAAAGCCCTCTCCATCGCCCAAAAACACTCCCAAGTTCTTCAACTTGGTGAACAAGCCAGCCTGATGGGCAGGCACCATACCTCCATGTTGCTTGATCTTGTAAGTTCTGTAGAAGTCCTTGTATTCGTCAGCGTTGGCTCTCTTGGAACCGGTCCAGCCCAACTCAATCAACATCTCCTTGGTTACCTGCTTTGGCTTCAGGGTAAATGGAACACGGAACACCTTGGTTGGGTTGAGCATTCCTGACCAAATAACAAAGTACAAGGCAAGAACCTTAATCAAATGGAAGAAGAAAAACACACACTGAGCACCGATGTTGACAGGGTCTCTGACATCGTCGAGCACCAAGTTGGCAATGTGATCATATCCAAATTTACGGGCAAGCACCGAGGCAAGGTATGACATCTGGTTAGTCAAGCAAATACCTGGAGTAGGGGAGATAAAGTCAGGCAAATCAGTATAGAGCCAGGTCAATAAAAACGTGAGGAAAGAGTAGTATCCAAACAGGTTGAATTCCCAAACTGGCATGACCAACTGGCCTGGCCAACAATGTTTGGCGATTTTCTCGTCCAATCCAACCTTCTTTTGGTATTTCTTCTTGTCTGTCTCGTAAGAGAAGAGCAATGCACCGTCTTCGGTAAGGTAACCGGGCAGAGTGGACACAACGAAGCCCGTGGGACGGGGCTCGTAGAACACATTGGGTCTCAAGGAGATTGGCAAAGTGTCGAAAACCTTCAACAAGTCTCTGAAAGTGGTGGAGGTGGAGATCTGGAAGCAGTAGTCCTTTTCCATATCATCGTTGAAACGGATATAGATTTCCAAGGCGGCGTCGGATTCTTTTTCGGCCATATTGTAATGAATTCCGGTGTTGGCTTGACTAGTGTCTGATAAGAAGAAGAAATGGGACTAAAAGATGGTTTTTGGAGTTGTCGACAGTGGCCACCCCACATTGGGGTTTCCTGCAGGACGGACTCCAGGGCGTTGGAGGAGGGGATTGAAAAAACGGTGAATGGGACGGAAAAAGAAAAAAAATGAGAGGTTCAGAGGGACTTGATCATTGGCTGGTTGGGTGGGGAAGGTTTCGGTGAAATCCGATGATTTTTACTTAGGTCATGGTGGCGAAGTATGCTCGGAGGGCTTTGGTGCGAGCAAATGCCCCACCTGAAAATTTGGTGGGAGTGGGGAGACTACCATGATGGAATGTTTAGTCGGATTTTGTTGCTGATGAATGGATATTTTGGTGGGTGATTTCGGGGCGGTTGGAAGCGGAGCTTAAGATGATTGAAATTGTATGTATAAAGAGATTTTGGCGGTTATTTATATTTTTTTCATCAGAGGGATGATTGATGGATTTGGTTAGTGTTGTAGACTCGACAAATATAAAATTTTGCCGCGAAATCAGGCCTGGGGTTTGGATGCACTTAGACGGGAATATCTAGACAGGAGAGTACTGTAGAAGTTGAAGTTCTTTCGGTGGTGATGAGCTTATATATTTTATGGGTTGATTTGGGTTTGAGAGGGGCAAAAATGGAGGATTGAACGGATGATGAAGTCCAAGGGTGATTCTCCGAGGATATTGAGAGGGTTAGGAGTTTGGGCGATTTTCAGTTAGTGAGAAATTGGATGAAAATTTGGTCCCAACTGGTGATATGAAGAAAATTAAGAAAGTCACAGTTTCTGCAGAATGATAACATTCTATATTGGTATGACGATTTATTTGTATAATCGCATACAATCTCCAATTTTGAACATGATGGTGGCGACTGTAGTTGAAGTTGCAATCGTCTGGTAGACGAGGCATGGTACCTCAATACTTAAGGTTAGCAATGTTTAAACGGTAGCAAAGTAACGTGCATAAGATGGCCTGGGATGATCATGCATGATAAGCGGTAAATTACTGAAGGACAAGACTATTTGAACATTCTGTAATACATTCTATAGCACATTCTGTTTACAATTTCAAGCACATTTTTCATCACCCTCTGTAGTACAACAGTACACAGAAGTACTATTAAGAAGCAATTATCTTTTAAATACATTCAAGAAAATAACCAAGGAAAGTACAGAAGCGTTAAATGATTAACTTCTACCTTAATTTCAGAGAAAACATTCTCAGGTTGTAGATTTACATCGCATCAGCCAGTGCTTAACTTCTATCATATTCAAGCACTATAATACTCAGTTTTCACTTCATTGTGACGCTTTTGTGTTCACATAATGTCCGTTCCATTGGACATTCAATGTATTCTAAACCAAACAATGCGATATGTTCCGTTGGCTTCGTTGTTTAAACGTCGTTGCTGGCACAAATTTCACACAACCAAAACATTGAAGTATAACACTACATGCATTGTGACGTATTCCATAAATAGACAATGCCGCTGATGATTTTCCATAAAATTTAGTGTTTGGAGTTGGATTTACGGGCTTTCCCAAAATGGCAGACCCATCTATGCTGCATATCGTCAATGACAGTCATTCGTTGGTGTCATGGGGAGTTCAGTTGTACTAACCACATATGACAACCCATTACTTTAGCCACGTCTATTTTCATCCCCCAAACTAGATATTTATGTTCATTATCATCATGAATGAGACTCTACACCTCATCCTTTTCATGTCTACTCCTTAAAACTTCCTTTTCATCGATTCCTATTCTTTTTACAAATTTTCCGTACTTCCCAATACATCCCAATCTATTAGTTTCAAATTCATCAATATCTGCACCTTTTTCCACATCCTGTATGTCTATAACTAAGAATCCCCCAATATCTGAGATTAGCAATGGAATTAACTACTCCTCCGTATAATCTTGACATGTCTATTTTTTCCCTTTATTCAATCAACATCAACCTCCTTTCTCCTATACTACCCCCATCTATTTTCTTTCCCCCCGCCCAGACACAGCCCTTTTGTTCAAATACAGACCTCATTTCCCGATTTCCTCACTGGTCTCTTGATTTTCGCGGCCACCTACTAAAGCTTCCGTTCTTTCACCTTTAATCTATTTTTCTTATTTTCTCCATCACTTTTTCTGCACTCAACCTCTCTTCTACTCCTTCATATGTTCTCCATTTTCTCTCCACCTCCATTTTCTCTCCAATTCCTCTCTTTTTTCCATCTCTACCTCCTCTGGCCCCTTTTTTTTAACTTTTCAATTTTTTCTTGATCTTCCTGCACTGTTACGGACCCGTGTCTCGCCAGACGTAAACCTCTGTCAGGCAACGGTCATAACAGGCTGCGAACCTATCAACGTCAACTCTCAGAGTATCCATCTTCGTTACATCCACCTGCCTCCATCTATGTACTTCCCCGATATCCAATTAATTCCACACTTCTCACTCCTGTCATCTACATTTGCCGTCTTTAACTCTGCCGTCTCTGCCGTCCTGTATTTGAGGCTCCCTCCACGGTGTCCCCAAGTACGTTCCTGTGTCAAAATTTCCCCCGATTGGCAGGTCGTGCCAATATGTCCAACCCGGCCGCAGCATTTCCGGATCTTGACAGGATATTAGAATTCCGGAACAATTAGAATTTTCCCATGAAAAAACCTTTATCTTTTCGCTATTCACCACCTCTCTCTTGATCAATCACTTACCTTCGTCATCGCCTTCTCTTTTGCTCTCCACTCCTGCTTTCCTCCCTTCTGTAGCTCGTATACTCCCGCCTCTGCATCGTCTCGGATGGTATCTTGAATTGTGCATGGTGCGAGGTGTTTTGGTTGTGCTACATTGGGCCGGAGCGATATTTTTACACCCAAGTCCTACGGCGTGACTTTTACACCGCCTTTTTCGATCCACAGGTTTTTAGAGCTCTTTTTTTTTTCCTTTTCTTTGTTTTAAACCGAGCTTCTTCCCTTCCATTCGCTGGCCCCCCATGTTGCTCAAATCTCTTGTCTCTGCAGCCACCGTTGCGTGTGCTGTCGCTGCTGATTTGCCTGCCATTGAAATCGTCGGTAACAAATTCTTCTACTCCAACAATGGCTCCCAGTTCTTGATGAGAGGTGTCGCCTACCAGGCTGACACCCAGAACGCTACCGACACCGAGCAGTTCGTGGACCCCTTGGCTAACGTTGAGACCTGTAAGAGAGACATTCCTTACTTGCAACAGTTGAACACCAACATCCTTCGTGTTTACGCTTTGAACGCATCTTTGGATCACTCGGGATGTATGGAATTATTGCAGGAGGCTGGCATCTATGTGATTGCCGACTTGTCCGAGCCAGATCTCTCCATCGACAGATCCAACCCTCAATGGAACTTGGACTTGTTGGCCAGATACACCGACGTGGTGGACAAGTTCCACAACTACACCAACGTGGTGGGTTTCTTTGCTGGTAACGAGGTCACCAACGAAGCCTCCAACACCGATGCTTCCGCTTACGTCAAGGCTGCTGTCAGAGACACCAAGGCCTACATTAAGGAAAAGGGCTACAGAGCCATTCCTGTGGGATACTCCAGTAACGACGACATCGAGATCAGAGTTGACTTGGCTGACTACTTTGCTTGCGGTGATGAGGATGAGAGAGCTGATTTCTTCGGTATTAACATGTATGAATGGTGTGGTACTTCCACCTTCAAGACCTCTGGTTACCTGAACATCACCTCGCAGTACGAGAACTTGGGTATTCCAGTTTTCTTCTCTGAGTACGGATGTAACGAGGTTCAACCAAGAAAGTTCACCGAGGTCCAGGCTCTTTACTCTAGCGACATGACCGGCGTCTGGTCTGGAGGTATTGTCTACATGTACTACCAGGAGGCCAACAACTACGGTTTGGTTAGCATTGACTCCAGCGGCTCTGTCTCCACTATGGCCGACTTCAAGTACTTGCTGAGCCAGCTTGCCTCCATCAGCCCATCTTACGCTACCATTAACTCTCAGTCCACTTCTGCCTCTGTCACCACTTGCCCAGCCGTGGGTGCCAACTGGTCTGCCAACACCGCATTGCCTCCAACTCCAGATCAGTCCATCTGTAACTGTATGGCTGACTCTTTGACCTGTGTTGTTGCCGACTCTGTGGATGAGGAAGACTACGAGTCTCTTTTCGACTATGTCTGCAGTCAAGTGGACTGTTCTGGTATCAACGGTAACGCTACTACTGGAAGCTACGGTTCCTACTCGCCATGTGATTCCAAGCAGAAGTTGAACTTCGTTCTTGACTTGTACTACTCCGCCAACGGTGAGAGCAAGAGTGCTTGTAGCTTTGACGGTTCTGCTACTACCCAGAAGGCCACCACCGCATCTTCGTGCACTGCCGTGCTTTCCTCTGCTGGTGTTTCTGGTTTGGGTACCGTGAGTGGTTCTATCAATGCTGCTACCTCCGCCTCTGGCTCCAACGCTTCTGGTTCCTCTGGCTCCTCCGGCTCCTCCGGCTCTTCTGGTTCTTCCTCGGGCCTGTCTGCTAGCTCCACCAGCTCCACCAAGAGCAGTGGTGCTGTTGGCATGAGCTCGACTGCCTCTGCTGCCTGGATGTTCGTTGTGTCCTTGACTACAGTTGGATTCGGCTTCTTGTTTGTCTGATTACCGATCAGTTTCTATGCGTAGTGTTACAATAAATTGACGCTTATTTGTTAATGCAATGTAGGGGGTATCTGCGGTCAACACTAATTAGTGTTATCGTCATCCATAACCATCTTGCGTATTTCCCAGAAATACTCGCTGTTGAAGGTTCTGGCACGATCGACCTTATATGACTCGTTGGGTCCAAACCAGTGGTGTGTCTTCTTGTAGATTTTCAGTTCTTCCTTGTGAAACTTGGCCATTAGCTTGGGTCCAAGTTGGAACTCATCGCCAGCGCTGGCGCTGAGCGCTGAGCTGCGGTCGCTGGAAACACTCAGGATGGTTCTTTGTGTGAAAGTGCTCACTCCACGATCATTTAACTTTCCTTTAATTGGCATCCGGTAACGAGGAATGTCATTGGGTTCGAGGTCCGGAAGCTCGTCAAAAATGTGATTCTCGACTTCATCTGACTCATCAAGATTCACCCACCGCAAGTTTTCGGCGTCGTATTTCATGTTCCCTTTGATAGTCTCCACTCGTCTGTCGAATTCCTTCAAGGTGATCAAAGACGGTTGTTTCCTCGAGCTTGGGTGCTCTTGAGCTTCTTCATCAAACCTCAAAAGTTCATGTTCATTTCCTTCCCACCTTTTTGTTCTCGCGTTGAACTTCATGTTTCCATTGGTGCTTCCGACAGGGACAGCGGACTTATCATTGAGGTAGCGAACCAACCCCACGCCGTGTCTTTTCGCGCCAGCGCTCTTGAGCAATCCACTTGACCTTTTCGGGCTTGTCTTAAGCTGCTTCTGCTTTTCGGTGATCTCCATGTACTTTTCAAGGAGCTCCTTCTTCTTCCTTTCCATGTCGTTATTCAATTCTTCATCGTCTTGATACTCCATCGCAGCATTAAGCTCCTTGCGACTGTGGAATGATGGCATTCGGTCCAATTTGCGAATGAGTTTGTTACTGTTGTTGAAGACTGGATGTTCCTTCTTCTCGAACGCACTGGCAAGGTCCATCGTAGACTTGAACTTCGTCAGCTTAGATGAACGGAGAGAATTGGGGAAAACAGGCATCGATGTCTTGTGTTGGATTCTGCCACCTTTGTTTCCCGACGAGTGGAAATGTCGAAGTCTTTCGGGCTCGATTTGGGCCGGCAAATCAGCATCGAAGCCATCTTCAAAGGACTCGAAATCATCCCGAGTATACTCGTAGTTGACGGTTCTCTCGTTCTCCAATGCATCTTTCTCTAAGTTAGACTCCAGCTGGTACTTGTGTAAATCCTTTAACTTCAAGGTGTTGACCTCCTCGCCGTGATGTTTACGATACTTCTGGAAAAGCTCACGATCCTCCAAATCCGCCTCTTTCTGAAGCTGGCGCTTTTTCTTCGCCAATCGGTCGCTCGCCCTGCTGGTGTCTGGTTTCTGTGTATCAATTCC
Source organism: Sungouiella intermedia (assembly GCA_900106115.1). NCBI lineage: Eukaryota > Fungi > Ascomycota > Pichiomycetes > Serinales > Metschnikowiaceae > Sungouiella > Sungouiella intermedia. The sequence continues at coordinate 2,338,035 of LT635756.1, read as the reverse complement.
ACCACCACTGCTGTAGATTCCACTTTCCTCCTTTCCAAAAATGTTATCGATCTCTTCAAAGTCGTCGTCATTCATTTCGGTGATATCCGTCTCGGTATTCTCGCTGTAGTCACTTAATGATCTTCTTCTCAATGGAGACGTTGTTGTGGCAGGCAGAAAGCGGTGATCGGAGCCTGCCGTTTGTCTGATCTGGTTCTTCTTCAAGTTATCTATATTTAGCTGATCTGGCACCCCGTCATCACTGAATGTGATCTCATCGTCGTCTTTTTCCACGTATTTCATGAACATCCCGGGCGATAACGATGGTCGAGGGATGCCTTCAGCGACTGGAGGGGTGAATAGGGTCTGTCCACCAGAAAGTTTAAGTGTCTGGAAGTCGTCCAGCAACAATTCGTCCTTGCCGAGCTCCAAGTGCAGTAGAAAGTCCCTATCATCACCCTCTTCATCATCATCCTCATTCCACTGTTGCAACATGGCCAATTTGGAGCCTCGCACCGTTGCTATTCGGTCCCTGCTCATGCTTGCCAGTACTAGTTGACTATTTATCTGTAGAGTGGAGTAAACAGTCAACAGACACCTCATACACCTGTGCACCACGCATGAAGATTGCACCCATTGGGCAATTATTTATGGGACAGTGCGCAATGGCATTTCCATATATGACAGCAACAATGACGGAGACCCAGTATCGTTGTTGTTTTGAAAGTTGGGTTGGAATAGCTCACTAAATGTGTCGGGAATGTAGATTTCTAGAAAGGTCGAGATCCTCTCGGAGAATATCGGAGTGAGTACCACTGCCATCAAGACTCCACTAATGGCCATGTAAAGGACGAGATACTTGACGAGGCCATACTTTCTCATGCGTTTCTCTCGAGTCGTTGAGATCGGGTCCTTGAACATTTTCGGTTTCATCCAGAAGAGCATGGATGTGTGTACACGGTCCACAAACGGTAGCAAAGTGAGGGGAGCCATGGCATTGAGTAAGAAATGGATGAGAACGAAGTCGTAGCCAAACATACACAGTTCAACTGTTTTGACGATAAACTCTCGGAAAGGTTGGGTGAGCAAGCACCAGCCAAACTCTTTATATGACCATTGGCCACTCCACCAGGCGCTGTTGGCCTCGTCTCCATCGTATTCTTTTGTTAGCACAAGAACATACACCACTTTCAGTAAAAACGAGTGGACTCTGAATTACAATGCTCGAGCAGATGGTACGCACTACATTCCACTTGTGAAGAAAGAAGTTGACCTCAATGGTGATTAACATGAGGAAAACTGACAAAATGTGGGATGTTGTTGCGATGTAACCAGGCAGCTTCTTGCTGATCATGAGGAGTAGTCTTCCGAAGATGAGGTTGAAAACAAGGATGAATACGTTGAAAGAAACACTCAATGTGATGGGAAGGAACGATAGAATGAAGATCCTCAAGAGGGGGTTGACAGGAACGGGTTCCAGCACCCCAGTCTGCGAGTTTATAAAGAGATACGGCATCAAGTAGATAAACGCCTCTAAAAACGGTGTTCCGAGATCTAGATGTAGATTTTTGAAAGAAGTCGTCCCAATCGTTGTTTCTCTTCTCTCAATAATTCGTTTGTTTTTCTTTGACCCGGTAAATTTGGACCGTCTGGATCTTTTGAATGCAGCCCATCCTCCTCCAGACTTGCGTGTGTTTCCTCCAAATAACCAATGCAATGTAACACCATAATCTAAAACAAATTTTGAGAAGCAAAATTGATGTGGATTGAAAATGAACGGAGCAAAATTCAATGACAAGAATGTAAGGTAGAACCAGAGTAACGCCGGCTGCCACATTGACATGGTTGCAAATACAACAACCAAGAGCCCAATAGATCCAGGATAGATCGAAACATGAGCATACTTGCTGAAAATTACACTGAACGCATTTCTAGTGGTGGCTATCCCTCGTCCAGTGGGAACATACTGTGCTCCTCCGAAATGGATATTATCAATGAAAGCCTTTGCGTAAACTTTGCACACCACCACTTCAAAGAGTGGAGCCAATGAAAGGAAATGTAATCCTATTCTTTTGGTGGTTTTTCTCAATCCCTTTTCAGTAAATTCTTGAACGACTAATGGAAGAAATGAAATGGAGAGACAAATGAACATGGAGAGTACAAATCGATTGACCCAATCAAGAACGGGCATCAAGTTGTAGCAACCAAATGGAACAAGAGGGTCGATTATGGCTGCATGGTTTTCTCTTGAGCACATGATTGTCTCGTATTTCAAGGCACCAAGACATGTAAGAACGATCATGAACATATTGACTGAATACATGATGAACACATTGTTGACATGAAATCCAGCATGGGCATAGTAGAACGAAAGAAATCTATCAACTCTCAAGCTAGTGCCCATATTGAATACTTCTCTTGACAACATTTGCTCCCCCATGCCAGCACCGATTTTGGTGGTGAAATTCAAGATAGTATCAAATCCTAAGTCTCTTCCCTTTCCACACTGATAGTAGTCACAATGCTTGATTATTCCTCCTCGACAAACAGCATTCATTCCAGCATAAATATCCTCGTTAAGATGAAGACCTTTCTGAGCTTTCGATATGCCACCTCTAGTGCACATGAATATTCCGTTGATGAAATCGGGATGTCCATAGTGTAGCTTTGCATTTATGACTGATAAAGTTCTGGCAAACAAAGTCCCAAAGGTTTGCTCCTTACCTGCTGTAACGTCTCCCAAAACACCAATGCTTTCGGAAAAAATATACTCTCTGGCTCCCAACATGGCAACGCGAGGCTTCTTAGTGACATTGGACATTCCAGGAACGTACTCAAAAGTTGGGTCTAGGTCAATTTCATTGAACTCCGAGAGGACAGATCGGATTTTGAGACATTCCTCAATGTAATTATCTTGATTAGCATCGATGGTTTGAAGATACTCTCCTCTATGGAAAATGATGGCGTTATTCTGGTTATCTGCTTTCCCATCTCCCAAAATAGGGTTTCCAGAAAGCTTAATTCTGAACCTTGTCACTCTCTCTTTGCCTGAGCCCAGAAGAAGAACAGAATAGAAGGTTGTTGCTCCATCGCTAACTTCTTTCTCGAGATAAGAGACTTGCAAATCAGGGAAGTTTTCAAATAGTACGCTCACTGCCTCCTGTTCTTCAATTCCAAAATCCTGGTACTTCTGCATGGATACAAGTAATCTAAACTTTCTTTTTGCAAATTGGTTGAGTTCTTGCTCCATGTCACCTTCGTCCGCTAGATATTCACTTTCGTTATTGTAGACTTCCAGAAAATATAAAATCTTGAGTGCACGTTCGTAATTGTAAAACCCAGATATGGTACGGAACAAGGTTTGATACCTCAACGATGCCCATAGTCTTGTTCTCATTGAGAACTCTGGCTGCGAAAATTTGAAACCAATGAAGTCAAAAGGAATGTCGTCGAGTTGACTTTGGCCAAAATCTGCTCTATCTTGGGCCTTTGTTTCGCCTCCGAGTATGACATTTCCAGAGTTGGCAGTTTCAGGTATGCTTGCAGAGGTAATATGGTTTGAAAGCTTGGAATCTTTCACGAAAAGCTTCCAGTCCAAAGGATGGAGTTTCTTTAGGTATTCAATGAGGGAAATTTTGGATGATTTGTTCTCTTTCAATAATTCTTTCAAACCTAAGATAATATTTTCAGAATAATGAGGTGCGAGCACTGTAAATGATGGTATGGACTCGATAGGTGTCGGGGGAGGGAGTTGACTAGATAATGACCTCGCAAAGAATGATATCCTTCTAGAAGCTTCCTCATTAGTAGCAAAGAAGTCTGATAACTTAGCTGATGCGTAATCTTCTTGGTAATTGAAAAATATCGGAGCCTTATTGCATGGACCATGCAACGAGGAGTAGTCATCCTCCTGCTGATATACTAACTTCTTTGCTTGTTCTATGGAAAGTAGGTGTTCTTTATAAAGCGAGATAATGATACAATTCCATATTTTTGAAATTGCAAAACCGCTATCTCCATCATTGACACCATGGTAATATATTTTGGTAAGAATTCTTTCTGGAAGTTTCCCAAACTTGCTCTTCCATGGCTTGAAGATAGAAGTGCCTTGTGAGTAGGATAAGACAGCTGAGAACACACAGTTGCAGATGATGTACCATAAGTATGCGTCAAGAAAAAAAAGAATGAAGTTGGTGGAAACAAGAAGAAATGCAGCGAAAAGAGCAAAGTTCTGACATACCAACTTCTTTAACCACACATCTCCAGCACATCGATTGAGGTCCATGGTAATGAGGATTCGTAATGGATCTTTCATGGAGAGAGCCAAAAAGAAGTACGATTCGGACAATTTGGCGAGAAAAACACAGATCCAAAGAAGGCAAGAGAAAAGGTTGCTCTTGCTAGTGGCTGTAGCAAAATTCGAAGTAAAAAGTTGACTTTTCATGTGGTCTGCCTGTCTGCTTCCTAACAAAAGGCTAAAGAGGTGACGTGAGGGTACAATGCTTAGATAGACAGTAGTCATAATAGAAAAGATCAACACACTGATTCCGACAATGATTCCAATTCTAGAGTAGACATCCCATCCTTTGAAAATGAAAATGTAAGCTGTGGGAGCGAAATTGACTACTAGCAACACGCATAGAATAGTTATCCTCTGTCCAAGTCGCTCCCCATTCATAGCTGAACGAGGAAGAAAATACCACTCTCCCAATAGCCCAAATAAACCCATGAGACAAGCAATCACGCCACCAAAACTAATAACCGCCAATTGGACCTGAGGAGCAGGAGGGGTTTCAAGTGCTGTTTCGTAGTTCTTGGTGTAGAGGGATGGACAATTCAAAGAAATGAAGTACCAGAACACAGACAAATGAATGATCCAAATTCGGTTGAAGTTTACAAACAAATGGACCCACGAACGTTTTTCAAGGTAGGTTTTTTTGAAGCTTTTCTCCCAATTAACAAAATTCAATTTCCCGTAGCGTTCGCTTTTTGCATAACTATGGAGAAGCGTACCATCATCAAGGGCTAGTTTCTGCAAGTTTTTTGGGTGCCAGAAGAACAGATTGACATCATCGTAACCAATGATATCGCTGTGGTCACGATTAGGTTTCCTCACAAAGTTTCCACCTATTTTGACAAGCTGCTGGTCCCGGATAAAGTTGTATAGTGGAGTGATAGTGTTTTCAAGGAAAGCGTACTCAGGCAAAGGTACCTTAGGTGTATCACATAAGTAATAATCCAAAGCACACTTGAAGATAAAGCATAGAGACACTCAGGCATGAAACGGACATTATTTGCCTCTCCCCAGATAAGCAAGTACAATGCCACTTGGTAAATATGGTCCGAGTCTGATAACTGGCTCATTTTGAGTCTCCACTTATAATCCATCGCCCATAAAGACCTTCTGTCATCTTCGTGTGAAACATGAGTAGGAGACTCTCCTTTTAAGTACTTGGCTATTTGGCTCCATTTCTTGTTGGTGTCAGAATCTTCGGTGTAGTCCTTATCGAGGTCATAATACGCCGCAAAGTACCAGTGCTTGTAGTTAGCGGAATCTCCACCAATATAGTCTGCATGTACAGACAATAGCGCCATAGCGCAAGACATTCGGCTCGCTCTGGAGTCTAAGAGAGACATGAAGTATTCGAACATATTGGTTACGTTGTCCATCTGGAAGCCAAAAAGATTGCCGAGATGGACAAAGATGGCATTTATGGCGGTGGAGTCGAAGGGAGCGCCGTTTTCTGTGCACCAAGAGGAGGAGACCTTGGATCTCATGGAAACAGGAGAATGTTGAGCCGACTGGAAGTCGGTGGTGTTGGAGGAGGAAGTCATGAGTTTGTGATTTGGCTGCGAAAGTGCGAGATACGAAGAAGAGAGTAACCTAAGGAAAAAGGAAGAGAAAAAAGAAAAGGCGATACGGAGGGAACACTAGAGGGTCAGGAAGTAGGAAATAATACACAAGTGAGAGTAAAATAAACTGTGAATATTAAAAAAAAAGATTGAATCAATGATAAGAGGAAGCCTCACATTAGTGATTGTGTGTTGGGAATTCATAATCATGAGTAAAGATTGAGGGTTTTCAAACAGAAGTCCGATAGTACATACTTGGAAAGGTAACAAAGTAAGCAAAGCTCGGTATCTACCAAAAAAAAAAAATAAAGGACCACCTAATGTTTTTCGATATGAACTTAAACAGGAGGACCCATTGAGGAATTCAACAGCCAAAAGTAATTACCGGGACCACTTCCATTTTGGTGTTGAGATTCGTCTCCCTATATCTTCCATTCTGAATTCGGAAATTACCTATTTTCAGTTGCCGGCAGAACATGGTTCCGTATAATACATCCGGAACTACTAAACCAAGTTGATAAACGTTTTCGTGACCCAAACTTTAACATAGATTCTTTGGTCCACTAGGACATTCCAGAAGCCCGGTGCTCGTAACGGAGAAGTGAGAGAAGTCATGGATCCGGATAAACTATCCGGCAAGTAAAATAAGCAGAAAGGCCCTCAAAGCATTGATTGGTGGAACACAGAAATCCGGAAAATAAAGGGGGCAGTACAAGCTGCATTCTGATGAGCCGGAAATTCAGGAAGAAAAAAATATAGAAACTATCGCTTTTCATGGCACTTTGATATTATGTGGTATCTGCATTCTAGCCCTGGTCCTGCGCCCTGGGCCCCAAATGGTTCATGCATGGCTAGCCATCGCCAGCCGCACCATATATAAACCACTCAAGTCTTAGTAATTGACCCTTAATGGATTATTTGTAATTTGTACTTTATGACGCTAAACCGAGACGAATACTCGGATCTATTAGTTGGTGCCGTCAAGGTCAGGGAGAAGTTGACGGCCGATACAAGACGCCCCAATACCCCAGTACGCGTGCTAGTTCTTCAGGCCAATCTCCTAGATCGCCTCACTCACCGATTGGAGCGACTACTGGAGGATGTGGCCATCGAACGATATAACAGAGGTCTGCGGGCCAGACCTGATGAAGGGGAAAGTTTCCGCTTTGGGTTTTCCAATGCGAGATCTAATTGTAACGATGCTATTGCTGACGAATACGCAGATTTCGCTAATGTTTCTGAGAGGTAGTCGTATGTGGAACGAAACTTTACGGATGGCAGTAGTTCGGAGCCGGTGGGAGTATTCAATTCATAAGGATCTGGATTCTTATTGCATTACTGGACATGTTTGGGCTGGTACAGGCGTTCTTTGCCAGAATGGGCGTGTGTGGGGAAACTCAGAGGGCTTGTCAATGGTTGCCACAAAGAGGCTGGTGCGTCAATGTGACGTTGACGATGGTTCTCGATTCTGATGGGGAATGAATAGGGGGACCATGTGGTGCTGTGTCTTTCTATTTTTGTTTCGCTGCTTCCTCTGATTACGTTATCTTATTTATAATTCTATGATATCAATGAATAGACTTTATTCTCTACCAAAGAAGAATCATTTACAAAGAAAAAAGCATATTAAGTAAATACTTCCGAAGAAGAAGCATTCTTCATCTAAAAGAGCGAGAGTAATTATTTTCTGTCTTAAAAGTTTGTATTGAGTGTTTATCCGACCATAACGATCGGCCAATCGCTAACATATCATTGTGCATTTTGCTAAAATTGGATAACAGACCCTTCTTGACAGCTAATTCTGTATTCGAGAATATGGACAATGAAAAGGAGTGATAATTGTCACAAATTTGGCCTGTGTTAAGCGTTTCTGGACATTCTACGCCGAATTCGACCGGATTGACACCACCATATGCAACAAAATTCTACTCCTATCTGCGTATGATATACCGATTTGGTCGGCTCTAAAATGCCGTGTTAATTGGATGCGGCATCATCCCCTCAATTTTCTGTTTCCTGAAATGGGAATTTTTATCCGGTCCGATTAATTCCAAGGATTAAATCAATAAACTTTGATGCACAAAAGACAATGAAATCTACATCAAACCGAAACAACCCAAGTTCTGAAGTTTAGGTGCTATCCAATCTACAAAAACTCCAGAAAAACACCTCTTCTATTTCACATTCACAATATTCATATTTAAGATTCTTTCATCAGTATCAAATGGCTCTGTGGCCGAGCGGTCTAAGGCGGCAGACTCAAGTTCTGTTATCGTAAGATGCGCGTGTTCGAATCACGCCGGAGTCATTATTTTTTATTGGAACTTCTCTCATCCTGCATGTAGAGCAACCATCATTAAAAAAACACACACAAAAATGAACCTGATGCATCAGAATATCACACAAAACTGCATTAGTTTGATCTAGCGAATCTTGCCCCACATATATACGAAATCTGGGGTCTGACACTTGGACATTCACGCAAATCATCTATTTCCAATACAATCACGAGTCCGAGACTTGTGACATTCTCAGGTTGAACCATCAACCATTGAAACACATTCTAGAACATTTTACATAAGGTTGCAAATTGCTAACAATGTCTTCCGATTACCTGCTTCGACATGAGCAGTTTGACGAGCCCCAATATATTTCCAACTTTCACACGGGTTACCCAATGGACTCACAAGCCAGCGGAGTAATCTCAGAGACAAGATATTCTGAGGAACTTGGACAAAATGAGAACTTTGATCTTCAGAATGTACCCAAGGAATCTCATGGAATCTCTCAGAACCTTCACCTTAATCTGGGTTTAGGTCTGGTGATGAGGCCTCAGCACCATCTGAATCTTAATCCGAATCTTGGTGCGATGGAAACGAACAATATTGATCAAAACCAACTTAGTCTGAACCATATCAATCAGAACCATCTCAATCAGAACCATCTCAACCTGAATCACCTCAATGAAAGTCATCTTAATCAAGGTCATCTCAATCAGTTGAATCGATCCCAAATGGATCTGGAACCTCGCCATTTGCATCTGAATGGAGAAAACAATTCATCAAATCATGTCATGGACAACCTCCATGCGCAACCCAATACGGCAGGATATCGCCAGTACCTATCTACCCCCCACCTGGTGCATCCAAGACCGGGAGGTGAAATGCCTCCGATGTCCACTCTGACTCTGACCTCACTGGCTGGTAGAGTCTCCTCGGCTCCTCCCATGTCATCAAATATTGGTGCACATTTGGCTGCGAATTTGACTTCGCATATCGAGGCACCCGTAGTATCAGCAGTAGCAACCAATTACATCCAGCCACTTGCTGACGAGTCGCTAATGGCAAACCTCGTGCCTATAGCGCCGAGTCTATCACAGTTGAGTAGTAACCTTCCTCGAGATATAAACAATTTCGGAGAGACTGGCTCAGCACCTCCAGAATACAAGCATGATGAACTGTCAAGAAAAGTGGCTCCTCGCTCCAAAGATTTGTACCGTGTGGGGCCGCCATTCGGAGTTACCAACTTCCATCGCCCCGTGTATTGCATGGCAACAAACGAGCAACTTTTGCCTCAGATGGAGTGTCGACTTGATCGTGGGTTTGAGCTTGGAGAAGCTGGCAACTGGATTGGATATAAGCGAAATTACTTCACCATGGTGCTGGCGTTCACATTCCAGAACTGGACTTTAGATAAGTTCGTGGAGAACAGGTTCCAGGTGATGGATAAGAACGATCCGAAGAACCGTCTAGATGTGTCTTATTTTGTTCTCAGTGTACTGGCTAGATGCTCAGACCCAGAGGTTCAAATTGGCTTGGTTCAGCATACCCCGAAAAGAGACAAGGGTCCTCAGTATACGCCTCCGGTGTATCCTGCTGTGCCAGGAATCTTGCCTGACCATGAGACGGTGACAGCATCCAGCAATAAACGTAACACCAAGAAGATCCGCACGTTGGGTCGGATTTTCAGCTTTGATCGATCAGCGTACTATAGAGACAACGATATGGATCCGGAGAAGGACCAGTCGATTCTCAGTGGGTATCCTAACGACATGATTTCACGAGTGGCACGGTTTGAACGAATCCAATTTTCTGCGTCCATTAGAGTGAAACAGAAATCAAATAATGTGCATAAGTTCTTCACGTTGCACGTGGAGCTTTCAGCTGTGGTGAATGATAAGGACAGGAAGCTTCTTGTACCTGTTGCATCATGTTGTAGTGCTCCTTTGCTTGTTCGGGGCCGGTCTCCGTCGAACTATCCTCGAGAGAAGACATCTGGATTCCGTCAGAGGAATGAGTCTGGGTAGGTGTATTAGGTTCAGAATCAAATTAATTCTATGTCTATTATTCAAAACTCTTTTTACTTTATCTCTTTCCAATCTTTTTCTTATTGCTCTTTTCCTCTTAGCATTCTTAAGTTTGATCTTCTTTCTCTGTCTCTTTGTAACTACTATTTTTTTATATTATGTTGATCTTTACCTTCTCTATTCTGTGTCCATTCGCAGTACCTCGAATTCCCATTCTTCCTCTTATCTGATCATTTTGCTGGTATTTACTTATTGAACTTTCGGCTAAACCCTCCAGTATATTCCTTGGCTTACTTTCTATTTATCCATTTTTGCTTACTTCCCTTCCAGTCCCATTTCCTCCTTCATGGATCCTCGCAGCCCCACTTCATTCGCGCACTGCCAATGGTAGTGGGGCTATTTGTTCTAGGTATCCTGCGACATACTCCCAGCAGAATCCTCCCTTTTTATAGTTTTTGCATCAATGCTTCCCCACCCCTCTGTCCCATTTATAAATGCACTTGTCCCTCTGCGCATCCATCTACATTGGCAGCCTTTTTCCCTCCACTTTTCAGCCTTTTGTTCTCTCACGTTTTTCTTACCATGCATCACCCGCATCATACTCGCCCCTCCAAAACGCTTACCCACCGACCCCATACTATTCTGCACATGGCACCCGCACCCAGTAACCTGGTTTTCTTACTCTCATCCACTTTCTTTTACTTCAAAAACCTTTTGCATGCCTCTGAAGCCGGCTCCAAGTTCGCCGGAGGCGCAGTACTCTCTCGAGGACCCCTCCGATTTGCAGGTATCGAGCGCCATTAAGGTGATCGACAAGCGCTCGGCAGAATATGTCATTAGATCAGGCATTGCGGGCGGTATCTCAGGAAGCGCCGCCAAAACACTCATAGCACCGTTGGACAGAATAAAGATCTTGTTCCAGACGTCTAACCCCGAATTTCTCCGCTACCGAGGGTCCTTTTTTGGCCTTTTCAAGGCGGGAAAGAAGATCGTCGTCAACGATGGCCTCATGGGCCTTTTCCAGGGCCACTCGGTGACACTCTTGAGAATTTTCCCCTACGCTGCCATAAAGTTTGTAGCCTACGAACAGATCCGCAGCATCGTTATTCCTAACGATTCATACGAAACCGCTCCTCGCCGCTTTATTGCCGGCTCGCTCTCTGGCTTGGCCAGTGTCTTCTTCACTTACCCACTAGACTTGGTGAGGGTGCGTTTGGCGTTCGAAACCAAGACATTAACCCACCACCCACCTCACCATGAGCATGAATATTTTGTCACTCACCACAAGGGTCGTCTCTGGCTGATCATTCGCCAAGTGTACTTGGAACTTCCTCCACACCGTGATTCCGACCCCAAGTGGCTCACTTACATGAGACATAGAGTACCCCTGTGGCTCCTACCGCTCTCAAATTTCTACAGAGGCTTCGGTCCTACTATTCTCGGCATGATTCCTTATGCGGGTGTGTCTTTCTACACGCATGACACCATCCATGACTTATTCCGCAGCAAGTTGTTGAGCCCATACTTGGTCGCCCAGCCGCCTTCGTATCGAGGAGATACCAAAGTGGTTGTGCAGAAAAAGAACAGTGATACCAATGTGAGCTCAAGAGATACGCGACCTCCTTTGAGAGCGTCAGCACAACTAGTTGCTGGAGGACTCGCAGGCATGTGTTCCCAGACAGCAGCATATCCATTCGAGGTGATTCGCCGACGCATGCAAGTCGGAGGAGCTGTGGACTCGGGTAAATTCTTGTCATTTAAGACCACGGCGAAGTTGATCTTTGCCGAAAGTGGCCTCAAAGGCTTTTTTGTTGGATTGACCATCGGCTACATCAAGGTGGTCCCAATGGTGGCCTGTTCATTCTACGTATACGAGCGGAGTAAAACGTTTCTCGGCATCTAGAGCTATGCTCTAGTTATTTATTTACAAAAAAAAAGCATTATGTACATCTTGGAGAAGTTAGAAGAACCAGAACCACTTGTTCTTTCTGGTTGGTCTAGTGCCGAACTTGGCACTGGACGCAGAAGCAATGTTGTCCTTGGCAATGGCGGCCGTGGTGGCCAACTTGTCACTTCCAATTTTGAAACCCCAGCCTCGCAAAGTCTTGACGATGGTTGGGGTCAAGGCCGCAGTCAAGGGCACTCTGACAAAAATAAAAACCGACTTATGGATTCCGTAGGCAATGGCAAATTCTGTCCAGGAGAACCATGAGAAGAGTCCAGTCGTAGTCTCCTGGGGCTCCGCTGCGTCCTCTATCTTGTTAATTTCCTGGATTCTCTTCAACTCTTCGTCGGATTTTCCGTATCCAAAGTACTGCTTCACCTTATTCTCGTAGTACTCTATCTTTTCACGGCCAGCAGTGTGAACCAACGCATAGCACAAAGGCAAGTCAAGAGCACTCAACAACAAGTACACCCCTAGAGCTGAGTATCCGTACTCTTTCATCAATGCCTTGAGGCCCTTAGGTGTTTGTTTAGTGGAGGTTGACTGGAAGCGAACGGAACGGGCAACATTGATGCTGCGAGGTTTTAGAAGCGACACGGGTCTGACCATGTTGGCCGGACGCATAGCAAGTCTGAACATATTTAGTTTTGAAGATGAGAATGGAAAGAAATCTGGAGTTATGAAATGGCAAACTTTCGTACCGGAACGGTCGCTGGAGGCACTAAAGGGTAGACTAAATCGGAATTGATGGAAATGGGCGATTTCAGCAGGATAATAATGAGGAAATTGATGAGAGAGAGCAATATAGTCTATGGATTTTTTGTTTTTACTTGTAGGTTGGGAATTTGGTGGATAATGGGGTGGTGAAGTTACTATAGAGTGGAATTCTCATATGATTTTGTATGATGGAGTCTGAAAGTGAAATAGATGGAAATAAAATCATATGGGAACGAGACAGAGTGTATTAGATAAGCGATTTCTATTTGGAAGATGTATTATAAGACAATTCATTTGAGATTTACATTTCATGTCAAAAGAAGTGTCGTCATTATGTCTTTTCGGGCCACAAAGGGAAATCTCATAGAAGATGAATTCAATGAGGCAAATTAGGATAGCTAAATGTCAAGGGTTATTTATTGGGCTCTTGTCATTAATCACAGCGACTCTTTTCGTTTTTTATGTGATTTTCGTTTTTTCCGGTCCGTTTTTCAATATTAATCAATTATGTATTTAGTCCTGTAATTTGTAAAGGAAAATATGAACTGGGAGTTATAGAAGAATCAGAGTACATCAAAAGAAAAAAATAAAACCCCCAAAGAAATTCATAAAAGTCGAATTTAATAAAGAGGGCCCAAATTTCACACTTGATTGGAAATTTCCATCGAAATGACCTTCTGTGAATCCATTACCAATACCTCTTGAGTTTTCAAGTTTTCCTACTAATTCCTCGGCTAGTCCACTGCTTTGATGTGGTGTCTCTCTATTCTATTTACACTATCTAAACGTCGAGTAATACTTCTCCTGGGCAAATCTCATGGCAACCCTCTTCAACACCTCCTCACTGTAAACATCCTTCAAGTCCTCTCCACCATTCAACACTCTCTCCTCATGCTTCTTCTGCTCATCCTTTGTCATGAGAACAATGTTCTGGAAACTGAGCTCCTGGTGAGGATCCCATCTTGAGAGGGTCAATCTGGTCGAGTAGTTGGAAACCACAGACTTGCCTCTAAACACCTCCTCGACAATGTATGGAACATCCTTCAAGCTGACAGGCGTCCTCTGTTCAAGATGTCCAATGCGTGCTTCTTGTCCAGCCAAGCTCTGTAAGATTCCATCGTAAACCTTGATTCTGTTCTTTCCCTCGACATATTCAGTTGGGTATCCAGCAACGGTGGTGATGATGTGAGTAGCCAATGCAAGTCCAAACATACCTGGCATTGTTCCCAACACTGGCAAGATCCGTACACGGAAACTCTTGAGTGCAGCCAACTGCTCCACATCTCCCTTGTCGATTTCCTCCTGATCTAGAGGTAAAAGCTTAGCCTTTCTTGGGTCTGGCTTCTCTGCACTGAAAACCACAGGAATGTTGTCGATAATTCCCTTCTTAGTCAAGCGGATTCTCACCGAACGTGCTAATGGATCTTCCTCGGTCTTGGAAAGATCAGCAATGTTGATTCTGGTTGGGTCTGACTTGCATGCGGCTCCTCCAGACAGAATCACCTTCACTTTGCGCTGGTGGCAGAACGCCAAAAGATCCACCTTGGTGTCGATGTTATCAATACAGTCAACAACAAGCGTGGGGTTAAAGTCGTCGCCGAAAATTAACTCGTCTCCACAGTCGAGATTCCACAACTTATTCTTGACGTCGATTTCCACCCACGGAGCAATTTGGAGTAAGTGGTTGCGCAAACATTCCACCTTGGAAGTTCCCACATCCATCAAGTTGGCCACGGCGTGTCTGTTGAGCGACGAAAGAGACACTTGGTCAAAGTCGATGATTCTGATCTTTCCGACTCCAGATCTCACCAACATGGTAATGACCCACGAACCCACACCTCCAGCACCTACAACAACAACATGCTGGCCCCTAACCTTCTCCATTCCTTCCTCAGTGAGGAAAGCGTAGTTTCTTGTAAGTTGTTCACGAATGAGCTCTTCCGAGTAGTCAGAGTTGGTCTCGGTAACCTTTTTCGCCTTTGGGGCCAGCGTTTCCACTTGGGAAAAGCGATGATAGACTTCAACAGCAGCAGCAGTAACCACAGCGGTAGCTGCAATGGTGGCAGCGAGCCTGGTTGGTGTTGACATTAGTAACGCTTAGATGAATATTCTTCTCATCGCGAATCTATGTAGTGTATGCGAGATGAGTTACATGAGACAGAAGGTGTAAAATAAGGTGAATGGATTTTACGCTGAAAAAAGTCTAGTTTTGAATGGAATTGGTTAGGTATCAATTATAGTCTTAATTTTATTTAAGTAGTACAAAAAAAAAAAATACGTAGATTAATACTCTACTCACTCTTTTCTATGGACAAAGTATATTTGACCAACTTGCAATAAAGACTCGGTTTTCAATACAACTCTGTAGGCTATCTATACCTTCACCACTTTTCAGTTCTACACTATAGTCTCTTTCGTCGTCTTAAGCATTTGATTCTTACAAGAACAATGATCTCAACTACCAGTAAATGCGTCATCAAGTCGAACTATGGCCAAATCTACCAAACTCTCTATTTACAATGCCTTGAGACAGTACATCCGCACGGGGTACAACTCCTTGGGCATTCCCTTCTGGACCTCGCTGGCAATCAACTTATAGCCAGCCAACTGAAACAATTCACGGAACTTGGCATCGGTTCTAGTAACACTCAGGTCCGTAGAATCAAACACATCTTCCACAGGTGCAATGTTCTCCTTCACTACCAAGGTTCCGTTGGGCATCAAAGCTTCCTTACAACGAACCCACAACTTGACCAACTCGTCATCTGGAAGTTGGCCAACACACCACTGACACCAAACGAGCCAATACTTGCCGAGTTTGCTGGGGTCACACAGCCACTCTTGCATTCCAATCGGGTAAATATCGCCCAACTTACCCTTCTGGGCCACATCTACAAGCTCATTCTCCATCTGAGCCACAAATGGCTGCACTGGCTCAAGCAAATCACATTTGTCACTGACTTTCCATAACAAGTCTCGGGTAATGCGGCCAATACCGGCTCCCATGTCTATGGTGAGCTTCTCCATATCTGGAGGACACTCCATACGAGTTTTGAGCTTTCTCAAGAAGGTTCCAGACCCAATGATGTCCGCCTTTGGAACTGGAGTCTGTTCTCCAAAACCTCCGAGAACTCCGTTGACAGAGGCTGGCACTGACAGCCAATAGGAGATGGCGTCGTTGTAGTTGATGAGACCGTTAGGGTCCTGGCCCTCGAAGTCCATGTCATCGACATCGTCGAATGTTTTAGCAGGCATGGTTGTAGATGGGAAGAAGATGTGCAGGTGAGATCTGATGAGATGGGTAGTAGGTTGATGCGGCTGATATGGTGATTCGGAATCAGAAAAGGATGTTAATATGCTTATTCGATAGAGAATAATTTTTGTTTTGTTTACAGTTAAAATTCTTATTTGGAAGGAATCGCAAGTCAATAGGTGTGGGTTGCACCAAGGTTTTGTATTTGGTGGCTCAATTAATGGAGATTGAGCATTTGATTTCTCATTAAATCGTCAGATCAAAAGGAGTCGAAAGCTGTGAAATGTCCAGGGAATTACCACTTAAACAAGAAGCCTCATTTTCGAGATAGTGAAAAAAAAATAGAATTGGAAAGCCTTGTACGAGTTCATTCAAATAGCATCTCTGTTGACAGGCATTCGGCAAGCACAAGGATTGTATGAAAGTAGCATCATCCATTCAGAAGCTCCAATCAAGATTAATTACATAATAATGAGGACAGGAAAGTTCTGAAACCACAATGACTTTACTTGTCGAAGTGCTCTTCAACTAAGTAGTTCTCGAATATCAGAGTGATTTCGTTCACGAATCAAAAACAACAACAACAAAAAAACATGAAAACATAACAGCACAATAAGAGACTAAACTGTTAATATCTGGGACTAAGCTGTTAATATTTGGACATTTGCCGTGAAACTTTAGTTTGATTTTGAGTCCTTATATATTCCCGAATGGCATACAACGGCCCATTCCAATAACCCATGGTTAGCCAACATAATCAAGATAAAATCTTTCTAATCAAGTTACTTTTTTTCACCATAAATGGAAAAAGTTCACTAATGAATTGGATAACATTGATATATTACAACCTTCTCTCGCATCCAGAGGTGAATTAGATCACTTGCAACGCCTAATATCATTAAGGTATAGAAAAATATACTTTCAACAAACTTCCTCAAACTTTACACGATTTCCACCAATTCTAAGCAACCAGAAACCAAATATCCTCAACAGAGTACACCCTATAAATTCAGGACATTTTATCGCAGAATTGAAATTCCCATCATCTAAGTGTTCTGCGACGCGATCTCCACACATAACCTTCATCTAACCATATTCAATCTCAAATCATCTTCTCCCATACACAACCCAATCATGGGATATTACGATATTGACGAAGTGCTAGCGGCAGGCGAACGTGTTCCTTGCAAATTTAACCTCACGGTGCCAGGATTGGGTTTTCTTGAGGGAAATCCCGGAAAGCCTATTGAAGAAGGTGCCAAAGTGGATATTCCCATGTGGCTAGCAGAGACGTTGGCCCGTGTGGAGATAGGAAATACCGGCAAGCGGTTCGTTCTGTTTCTAGAACCCGACTTCACGTCGCCCAAGGTGATAAACGCTATCAAGGCAGACCCCCTCTCGGTGGATTTACATAGTATTGTCAGTAACTTCTATAAGCTCAGCGAAAAGTGGGCCTCCATGTTCGCTGACGTGGAGTTGGCAGAGATGTTGATGACGATGTTAAAGGAGAGGGCTTTGGAGATCGATAACTATGCCAGCAACACCAGCAAACACGTGAACTCGAATTTTTTGTATTCCTTAGATGAGTTCGAGAAAAATCTATACAAGGTCACTTATGAGAGCAAGAAACAGATGCGTGAATGGAGCAACAGTGTGTAGAGATACGGGACACACAAGCATCAGTCTATAGGGATACTAATAATCGTATATTACAAGGTGGAACACTGTAGTTCTAAAAGAGGTCGTCATCATCATCATCTGACTCCTGGACAATCTCCTCCGACTTAAACTTCTTTTTCTTAGAGCCGTTTTCTTTAGCTGGGACTGCCTCAGCTGGTTGATCGTCTTCGTCGTCATCGTCGGCAATGGCTTTCCTCTTTCTGCGGTTGACTTTCTTCTCCTTAGGTTCTTCCTCGCTGTCGGAACCCAACTTAGGTGCTTCAGGCTCTTCATCCGACTCTGGTGCTGGCTCTTCGTCATCACCACTGTCATTAATGAAGTCCTTCTTTTTCTTCTTTGAACCCTTCTTCTTGCCAGCTTGCTTCTTGCCTTTCTTCTTCTCTTTGTCATTATTCTCTGCTTCAAACGCCTTATCGTCATCTGACTCTTCGACAACAAGATTAGCTCTTGCCTCTTCGGCCCATTGTTGGGCTTGCTCCTGCAATGCAGCTCTCTCCTTGGCCAAAGCCTCTTCCTTTGCCTTCTTTTCGGCTAAGATGGCTTCACGCTCCTGCAACTTTCTAGCTTCCTCTTCTTCTCTCACTTTCTTGGCCTCTTCAAGCTTATTGTTCAACTCAGATATGTTTTCCTTTGTTTCTTGCAAGCAAGATGTCAATCTGTTGAGCAAAGTGCTCGTACCCAAGTTGGCTCTGGACTTCAACTCCGACTTTGGATATGGCGGATGCTTCTCGTCATCCGACGCTAAAAGGTTCAATTGCTTGATGGCTTCATTCAAGTTGATGATGGCCTCGTTGATGTCATCGACGACTCTGTGTTCCACAGGTAATTTAGTAATGAAGTCAGCAATCTGGAATTGAATGAATGCCACGTTGAAAATGAGCGAACTTCTGTTTCCAATAGACTTGCTCAAAGCCTCCTCAGAGTATTCGAGGGCCTTTTTGAGATAAGACAAGTTCTTCTCAGCAAGCCCTCTTAAGTACCAAGCACGACCCAAGAACGAGATGATTTTTGCGTCGTTACCATCAGTAAATCTAACAAGAGCGATCTCATAATTTTCAATAGCTTTAGAAAACTGCTTCAACTCCACCAAGACATGGCCCAAGTTCAAGTAGACAGAAATGTCGTTCAACGAATCTCTGATCTTTCTCAACACATCCAAACCTTTGGTGTAATCCTTGTTTTCAATGTAAACGATGGCCAAACCTTGAGCTGCGAAAACGTTGCTAGAGTCAATGGACAATACCTTGGTGAACAACTCAATAGCTCTGACAAAGTATTTCATACGCTTTTCTTCCTCCTTCGATCCCTTCAATTCCTTGGCCATCACACAGTAAATGTTTGCCAAGGAAATCAAAGCATAGCAGTCATGAGAGTCGTACTCCACCAACGTTTCCTTCTGGTGTGTAGTGTCTGCATCTGGTTTCAAGCCGATTTTCTTACCAAATGTCTTGATGAACCAACCGTAGAAAGAACGGATCTCTAAGTCCGATGCGTTTTGTGACAAAAGTTCCTTGATTTCCTTTTCGATATCCTCCTTAGGAGTTGCGTTAGTGGATACGGCATCCAAAAACAAGAGTCTGAGCTTGGCAGAGAAATAGTGTGGACAGTCTTTTAATAATGACTCATAAGTCTCGATAGCCTTTGGCTGGTCAGAGTTCTCGGTTGATCTTGCCAAATTATAAGTGATGGTGACCTTTAAGTCGTTAGCCAACTCTGTGCTTGAGACTTCATCCAATTTCTTGAGTGCGGTCTCAAAGTTCTCCAGGGCTAATGCCTCGTTGCTCTTATTGAAATTAAACACACCAATGTTGTTGTAGACCTCCAAAGGAACGTCTTGACCAATCTGAGTTCTAGACTCAATAGCCTTATGTAAGTAAACCAACGATTGCGAGAGATCCTTGGACTCATAGAGTTTACTTAAGGTCAAGAAGGCATTAAGAGCAACAGGTTCCTTATTTAGAAGAGCTTCAGCCTCCTTTCTGTTTGCGACAGCCAATCCACGATTACTAGATAAACGAATATATCTTTCCAACATGTGAATAGCCTGTTCCTTTTTGGTCTTCGACGACTGCTGAGAATAGAGCATTCCCAAGATGTAGTTGACCTCTAAGCATTTAGGGCTGGACTTCAATATAGACTCGAACGTAATGGTAGCTTCCTCCACAGAACCCCTGCCCAATTGCGACTGGCCCAACCCAAGTTTGGCAAGTGTACTGTTTTCGTTCAACCGGATAGCTTCGTGGAAGTATTTCTGCGACTGAGTGAAGTCTTCTTTGGCGTAGGCTACTCTTCCGAGCCAATAGGAGCCCTGTGCGAGCACCTTAGATGCAAAGGGCGAAATCTTGTTCGATTTGACCACTGCCAAAGTACCAGTGACGGCCAGGACGACTTTGGTGACAATTTTCTCCACCAATTCGTAGTTCCCTTTTGAGTAGTAGTAAGGAACAAGTGCCAACAATACCACCGAGTCGTCTGGGTTCTCAGTCTGAAGTTTGGTCAAGTCCACCAAGGACTTTTTGAAGTTCTCTACGAAAAGATCATCAGAGAGCGAGTTGGTGAACACACTGTCAAAAGATGCCAAGTTCAACAACAAACGAGCCTTGAAGTTTTCTGGGTCGAGCTCCAAAACACGTTCCCATGCATTGATGGCCATAGAGCGGTCCTTCAAAAACCAGAAACAAATACCAATACCAATTCTAGGGTCTGGCTTGATGGTGGGGTTTAACACCAACACCTGCTGATACAATTTCAAAGCATGGGAGTAGTTCTGGGTCTTGCTCAACGTGATCTGTGCCTTAGCCAAAATGGCTAGACAGTTTGACGAATCCCGCTTCAACAACTTGTCAAATGTCTGAAGTGCCTGTTCTGTTTGGTCCTTATACAATGCCAACACTCCACGGGCAAGGAGACTGTTGACCGAGTCAGAGTCAGGCACATGGTTAAACTCAGCCGTTGCGTTGGCCAAGTTGAGCTCCTTGTCGATACCAGCAGCCACCAGTTTCAAATAGATCCATCCCAACACAGAGTGGAGGGTGTTCTTGTCGGAATCGTCGAAATTGGAGGAGTCCAACCCCAGTTTCACGATACTGGCCGCATCCGACAGCTTGCCAGCCTGCGAGTACGCCTGTGCCACCAGCACCCAGTATTTGACACCACAATTTTCTGCCTGGAGAAACGAAATAAGTTCCTGGGGATCCTCTGGGAGTTCATCGATGGAGACAATATCACCCGATCCGATAACAATGTCGAGAGTTTTGAGCGAGTCGGCCGATGCGCCGCCAAGATAATAGGAGACGTCGACGGGCTCTTCCATGGTGGATGGGTTTTGGAAGTTGGAAACTTGATGTTTGAGTTTTGGCGAATTGATGGAAAAGACCCGTACCTCCCATTCATCTTAGAAGAGAATGTTGATTTCAATATTGAAATGGTAAGTTGTTATGCTGAATTATAAAAGCGCTGAGGGGCTTTGAGGTGATTCGCCTCATATTTTCTTCTGTATTTCAATCTTTTCATTATGACAAGATTTTGACCTGTTAATGGTATATCGGAGATGGAGATGAACTACATACAGGACATCGACTTTAACTTTCTACCGTCAACTGAAAATTAGTCAAACGACCAAAAATATCCCAAGAAAAGTCACACCCACGTCGACAATTCGAATAGCTCTCTCAATTTATCACCTTTTAGAAATCACTCTTCCCCCACTCGACGCAATATACAAAGGAGCCCCGATCGGATACACACTATCTGCAGTACGGTTTAAAATTTTTACATAGTCTTGCTCAGCAAAAATTAGCCTAGTAACTCATTTTTACCCAGAATAATGTCGGACGGAGCAGCAGAAAAGAGCATCGAGATCTGGAAGATCAAGAAGTTGATTAAGTCCCTCGAGTTGGCCAGAGGTAACGGTACCTCTATGATCTCGTTGATCATCCCACCAAAGGGCCAGATTTCCTTGACCCAGAAGATGTTGACTGAAGAATATGGTACAGCCTCCAACATTAAGTCGCGTGTCAACAGATTGTCTGTGTTGTCCGCCATCACTTCGACCCAACAGAAGTTGAAATTGTACACACACGTTCCAAAGAATGGATTGGTGATCTACTGTGGTGATGTCATCACTGACGAAGGTAAGGAGAAGAAATTGAACATCGATTTTGAGCCATTCAAGCCAATCAACACATCGCTTTACTTGTGTGACAACAAGTTCCATGTGGAGGCACTTTCGGAGTTGTTGCAAGACGACGACAGATTTGGTTTTATCATCATGGACGGTAACGGAGCCCTTTTCGGTGCCGTTTCTGGTAACAACAGAGAGGTTTTGCACAAGTTCACGGTGGATTTACCCAAGAAGCACGGAAGAGGTGGTCAGTCTGCCCTTCGTTTCTCCCGTTTGAGAGAGGAAAAGAGACACAACTATGTGAGAAAAGTTGCTGAAACGGCAGTGCAGAACTTCATTGAGCAGGACAAGGTCAGTGTCAAGGGATTGATTTTGGCCGGTTCTGCCGACTTCAAGAACGAATTGTCCAAGTCTGATTTGTTTGACCCTCGTTTGCAGGCTAAGGTGTTGAAGATTGTGGATGTTTCTTATGGTGGAGAGAACGGTTTCAACCAAGCCATTGAGCTTTCGGCAGAGACCTTGGCCAATGTTAAATTCGTCCAGGAGAAGAAGTTGTTGAACCAATACTTCGACGAGATTTCTCAGGACTCCGGCAAATACTGTTACGGTATCGAGGACACCTTGAAGGCTTTGGACCTTGGTGCCTGTGAGATTGTCATTGTTTACGAGAATTTGAACACTGTCCGTTACACTTTGAAGGACAGCGAAGACAACGAGGTGGTGGTCAACGCCAACCCGGAGTTGCCAGACAAGTCCTACATGTTGGACAAGGCCACTGGTGCCGAGATGGAGATCATCAAGGAGGAGATGTTCTTGGAGTGGTTGGCAGAGAACTACAAAAGCTTTGGTGCTACACTTGAGTTCGTCACCGACAGATCCTCGGAGGGTGCACAGTTCGTGCAAGGATTTGGTGGTATCGGTGCACTTTTGAGATATAAGGTGAACTTCGAACAGTTGGCGGATGAGTCTGATGACGACGAGTATTATGATGATGATGACGATTCCTTCATCTAAGGATGATGATCTCCCCTGTATTTTAGTCCTGCTTTTCTTTAGAATGCATGCACCGCGGTGCTTATCTCTTTAATGGTTGTTTTTGATTTGATTTGACTATGTATTATGTGAATTTTTTCTCTGTCCCACTTAAGATATACACACTTGGGCCATTATTGCTTCTTTCCTCCTTTCTTTGGTAGTTTGTTAGCCTTTACTGGTTTAGTGACCTTCCCAGGCTTGTTAGCCTTCTTGCCCCGCAACTCGTCCAATGCCTTTACCTCCTTTCTTCCCAAAACAGTTTTTGATGTAACACCAGTGACGATTTGGTGAGCCAAATTTTCAAGTCCACTAGTAATGTATGATCTTCTGTGGTTTTTTCTGAGCGGTGTAGAAAGGAGCTGCTTCAATTCATATCGAAGAACCTTCTGCTCCTCTTTTGTAAGCAGCTTCTTTTCCTTTCTCTTTCTCTGCTTCTTGATCACATCGTCCTCGAAGTCCTCAAGGTCAGAAAGGTTCTCGATACCCAAGTCCTCCGCAGCCTCCTTGAGCCACGAGCTTTCCTTTCTAGTGGCGGTGTTAGAAATGGAAGAGTCTCCCAACTTCGATGCCAACACAACTCTTTCTCGCAATTGGGATACAATATCGTGATCGATAGGAAGTAGCTTGACATCGGATTTCACGTTGAGTCTAGTGTTCTCGGCACTAGCTGACATGAGCTTTCTGAGCTTCCTCAATGGACCAGAAGCTTCCTGTGGAGAACAGAACATCACCGAGACACCTTCCTTTCCAGCACGAGCAGTTCTTCCTGATCTGTGGATGTAAATGTCTGCGGAACGAGGCAAATGATAGTGTGCCACATGATCGATGCTTGGAATATCGAGACCTCTGGCTGCCACATCTGATGCAATGAGAACGGCCGACTTATTGTTGACACTAGCCTCCTTGAACTTCTCCAATGCACGCAAACGTTGCTTCTGTATCATAGAAGAGTGGATGGAAAAGGCCGGAATGCCCAAATTGGCCAATAATGGCACAAGTCTTCTCACGGACTCCACGGAATTGGCAAATACCAATGTGGATCCAGGGTACATAAGCACAAAGTAGTAGAGGTACAAGTCTCTTTCAGTGGGCCCACACTCGACTAAAGCCTCGGCAATTTGACCAGAAACAATTTCTTTGGGGTTGGCATCAACGAGCGCAGGCTTGGGGTCCTTGAATCGAAGTTTCTTCGACAAGAGCTGGAGAATTTCATCATTGCCAATGAGTCCAGTCTGCTTCTGCTGGGTAGGCTTGCCCTTCTTGTCCAACTTGCCAAACAAGTCTCGGGAAAACGTGGCTGAAAAGACGAGTGTTTGCCATCTCCAGCCGTTAGACTTGTCTCTAGATTTTTCCATCACCTCCAAGATCTTCTCAAACTCTTCGAAGTGGCCATCCTGTAACAATCTATCTGCTTCATCTAGAACAAGAATATCCGTAGATGCCATCCTCTTGGCCAAATCAGAATCCTTCTCAATAAGCTCTAAGAAACGGCCAGGAGTGGCCACAACAATTCCTGGACCATACAGCAACAATCTCTCTTGTCTTTGGATGGAGAGACCTCCGGTGACGGACACTATGCCGTGCTGTGAGAGTGGGGAATACTTAGCGATTCTGTTCAAGTGATCCACCACCTGATGGGCCAATTCTCTAGTAGGAGCAAAGATGACTCCAGAAGGAGCAGGAACAGTCTTGTTGGCTCTGGATTCCTTGATTTCAGCCAACTTGGAAATGTACCTCTCCAAAATGGGAATACCATATGCCAATGTTTTACCAGAACCAGTGGTGGCCTTACCAATCACATCCTTTCCAGAGACAGCCAAGGGAATGGTCTCTGTTTGGATAGGTGTGGGTTTCTTGAACTCCAACTCCTGGAGTCCATTCAAGGTGTAAGCACTAAGCTCGAGACCCTTCCATTCTGGCAAGTTGATGTCGTTATCGTCCGGAAGAGGCATATCCAATGCTGCAAACGCATTTTCCATAAGTTCATCGAGGTTCTCATCATCGTCCTTTGCATTTTGCTCTGCCTTTGACTCTTTCTTGTTGGATTTTTTTGACTTTTCGGTGCTAGTGGTCTCCTGCGACTCATTTTTGGCTTTCTTTGAATCGTTTTTGGTTTCCTTCTTGGAATCCTTCTTATTATTCTTTTTGGATTGATTCTCATTCTTTTTGACCTCTTTCTCATCATCGAATCCGGCGAATTCCTCTTCATTTTCAGCCTCATCGCTTTCTTCAACATCTTCATACTCTCCCTCCAGATCAGAATCTTTCATGATGAACTCGGCCTTGCCATTCAGCATAACCACATCCACACCCTCAAGCTCCTCGAGACCGAAGAATCCTGAATAATCACCGAGATTATCAGGAATGTCCACAGGCTTCCATTGCAACTGGTCCGCCTTGATAATCTTGTTGACACGGGCATTTTTCTGTTTTAAAGTCGGCGTTTTGCGGACCTTCGATCCATATTTGGATACCTTTCCACCTTTTTGGGGTTTCTGGACCTTTTTCGATTGTTTTGCGCCCATAATGGATGAGATGAGCTATACGTTAAAGAAAAAAATGCGATGCGATAATGTGGAGTTTACGTAGATGGAGGAATGGTACCAAGGCAAATTTGATGGAATTGCTAAATCAGACTATCACTTTGAGTAAATTTTATGGAATTTAAGATTGATGGATTTTATTCTCTGTGAAGTGCCTTGAAAATTTCATTTGAGCTAAAATTCTTAAATTCCTATGGAAAATGATCGAGAATTGTGGTGCGTCGACAGTAATGAAAAATACCAGAAACAAAAGAAAAAAAGGTAGACAGTGGCTTATGTGAGCCTCAGAATAGTTGAACGCATAAATTATGGGAGACATGTTAAGAAGCTGATGATGTTTGATGCTTACTGATTATTCAACTGAATTTTGCACCCAATAGTTAAAGTTAGCCAATGTGCCGACCTCCTGACACAAATTGACACAGATCATCATGCGACAAACTTCATATGTTGAATCCTTGGAACCAAATGTGGCTCATGAGCGCTTCACCCTCCTGAAGGTATACATCACTTTTTGAAGGAGTGGTTTCATGATTCTCAGGTGGGTCAAGAACCAAGTCCTGCAATAACCGAAGAGATGTCGAGTAAACCTGACTTCGGTGAATTTTCAGTAAGAAAATGCTAATTATCGGGTAGTCTCGGCAAAGGATACACGCCCTGCGAGATATCTAGCGATAACCGAAGGAGAATCACTGCACCTACAATCAATTTTGTTATCAGTTTTCGTATTGTCAATGCCCGAAGTGGTCAGGGTGGATAGATTTCCAATCACTAGCGGAAATGGAAGTGACTTCCCACCTGTTGGCATTTCAGAGTCAATTCGACAATTCCGAAGGGTTATCAGAACAATGTACTAGACAGAACGGATCCCCGTGCTCACAAGCCATGTTATCATATCATTGGCTCATGTATCTGACGCAATCATTATCTCTACAATGAATGCGGAAGTTCTCCACATGTGGCTGATCTGAACCGTGATCCCACAATTCGTCTAATCTTGTGCGGCTCAAAAAGCCGCTACTCATCCGAAATCCGTTAGAATTAAACTCATGATTTGCAATAGCCTTGATTTCACAGTAAGTAGTCATGAACTATCCTTTTCTGATGCTTCCAACTTCAGTAGCATACTCAGGAGCACTCTATTGTTTCATTGATTGAACTGAGAGTGTCCATTTTCTTCTTGCTCAACCTATAAGAAGGTACTACTGGAAACGGCAGTCCGAAGTCTAACGGAAACCAACCATGGATAACCCGTGGATAACCCAGGGCACATAATTTGCGGAAAACAAGTTCCCTTGGTGATTTGGAAGCAAATTGTCTATTGAAACCAAAAAATGACAAATTTTCAGCACGAAAAAAATGTGCCTAATACCAAGAGATTCCTAATTTGCTTCATCCTTTGAAAAATTGGCGTTCATTAATTCTTGACAGAGATTGCTGTCATTTGATTTGACATGTTTGGGTGCAGGCGCGGTTTTTGTTCCACGATAACTTCCCGATAAGAGCAATTCCTACATCTAATGATTTAGATAGTGGAATACATGGACAAATCGTATAAGAATGGCAGAATGCCACACGTCTAGTATGTGTAAATTAACAAGATGCTGGACATCGAGAAAAAGTTGAACCTGGTGGTCTCCATCACCAATGCTGACATCGAGTCACTCAACAGAGACCATGTGATCACCACCGTTTTGTCTCCACATACTGGAAAAGTGGTCGAGATTACCGGCGATGTTGACGAGGCCATGAAGTTTGCACTTGAAGGAGAAAAAGTGACTCTCGACGAAGAGACTGACAGAAAGTTGTTGAGAAAGATCGATCTCTATGTTCTTCCTTTGATCTGTATCTTGTATGCTACCCAATTCATGGATAAGTTGTCCAACTCATACGCAGCCATCTTGGGGTTGAGAAAGGATTTGCACATGGTGGGAGATATGTACTCATGGACCGGCTCAGCTTTCTACCTTGGATACTTAGCCTTCGAATTTCCTGCTGCCATCTCTCTTCAGAGATTTCCAGTGGTGAATACCGTGGCTATTTACATTATCATTTGGGGTGTGATTCTTTGCTTACACTCTGTACCTGGGTATGAAGGCTTTATTGCTTTGAGAACGATTTTGGGTGCTTTTGAAAGTGCCGTGACTCCTGCTTTCGTGATTGTTACCGCCCAGTGGTACAAGAAGGAAGAAGTTTTCCTTAGAACTGCCATTTGGTTTTCTTTCAATGGAGTTGGTCAAATATTGGGTCCTGGTGCTATTGCCTACAATCTCTACAAGCACCAAGACAGCTACTCAATGGATGCATGGAAACTTATTTTCATTATTACTGGCTGTATCACCATCGTTCTTGGTTTTGCCATTTTCTTCCACCTTCCTAACAACCCCACTGAAGCTTGGTTCTTGACTGAACACGAAAAGAAGTTGGTTGTGGAGAGAATCAGAGGAAATCAACAGGGTTTCGGAAACAAGCACTTCAAGAAGAAGCAGTTTATCGAAGCTTTGACCGATATGAAAACCTGGCTCTTCTTTTTGGTCGCATTGGCCACAGACATTCCTAATGGTGGTATCACCAATTTTGGAACAATCTTGTTGAATGAATCCTTGGGCTATACTGTGCTGAAGACTCTTTTGATGTCGATGGTCACTGGTGCTTGTGAGGTGGTTGGCTGTATCAGCTTTGCCTATTGTTACCGGTTCTACCCAGTAAGAATGTTCTGGGCTACCTTGGTAAGTTGCCTCAGTGTGATGAACCTCTGCTTTTTAGCATTCAGCAGCAACCATAAGTTGCAGATGGCTGGCTACACCATGTATGGATACTCCCCAGTGTTGTTCATTTGTATCTTGTCTTCTGTGGCATCCAACATTGCTGGTCACACCAAGAAGGTCACTGTCAATGCCATTTTCCTTATTGGTTATTGTGTGGGTAACTTGATCGGGCCTCAAACCTTTGTTGCCAAACAAGCACCTAATTATGCTGGTGCCAAGGCTGCTATGGTTGCCTGTGGTATTGTGGCCACGCTTGCCATGATTGCGATTTGGATCTTGTATGTTAAAGAGAACAAAAAAAGAGATGCAGAGTCAGACGAACAGAAGCTTGTTTTTGAGGCCATCGAGAACCACGAGTTCGCTGACTTAACAGACAAGGAGAACCCATTGTTCAGATATACTGTGTAAAATGAAATATTTAGAGTGATATGATTTTCTTAAGAACGAGCATAGAAGTTTTGTAAGAATATTTCCGGAAAATAATTGAAGGCTATTCTCATGCTCCATTCAGCCTACACATATTTCTTGATGGAGAAGATCCAAGTATCAACACTATTTTGATCTTTTTTTTTTTTTAATTAGCTCTTTTGTTCAATTTGTCTACTATCAAATTAACCATTCAACTTAATTAGCTTTCTACATTTATGATAAAATCATTCAAATTCACCACTTACCATCGGTGCTAAATGTCCATCTCTACCTGCACCCAATTCCTCCACCATCTCCATCTCTTTAGGCATGGATCCATCTCATTGCGTACTACATTCCTAGCCAACATGCTACGAGGATCCCGAAGTATCACCGTCAACAAGAAGGCGCCCAAGTCGCTTAAGCCACAACAAGCAAGATCTCTTATTCGGCGATTTCACATTCTACAGAAGAACAAATCGAGTATTCTATCAAGAATAGCCAAACAGAACCCTGCAGTGACAGAGAAAAACTATAAATCCAAGTTGAGCAAGGTCTATCAGGAAGAATACGACAAGTTTCGAGTTTCAAAGACCATGGAGCAATTCAAGGTCGACGATTCGGTCCTGATGGAGCCAATGACCAAGATGCTTGCCAGAATCGATGCTGAAATCGAACAGAGAGGTGGACTACATGTATACCAGATGGCGTCGACTGTTGGTCAAAACCAGAAACGAGGAGGTGACTCGCTGAAGAAATTAGTGGAATGGTATAAAGAGTTGGATAGAACAAGTCAAAATGCCTTGGAAATCGGATGCCTCAGTGCAGAAAATGCTATTCTGACCAGCGGAATGTTTGGCCATATCGACCGGATCGACTTGAACTCGCAGAGCCCACAAATCTTGGAGCAGAATTTCATGGAGAGACCTCTTCCGACCAATGACAGTGAACGATATGAGATGATATCGTGCTCGTTGGTGTTGAATTTTGTTCCGACTCCAAAGGAGAGAGGAGAAATGTTGAAGAGAATCACCGGTTTCCTCAAAGAACCTAAAGATTCTCATAGCGGAACCTCTTCGCTCTTCTTGGTTCTTCCTCTTCCTTGCATTACTAATTCCCGGTACTTCAACGCATCTTTATTACTGGAAGTGATGGAGAGTTTAGGATTCAAGGAGGTGAAATATTATGAAGCGAAAAAAGTGGCGTACTGGCTCTATGATTGGAAGGGGCACCATGCAATGAAACGCATGCCTCCACAGAAGAAGAAAGAGCTCCATGGGGGAGGCACTCGAAATAATTTTTACGTGGATGTCTCGGGAATTTAACAAATAATCGTGTCATGCATTTATGGGGAAACGGGTGTAAGGAAAACGCTACATGATGTCAAATAAGCGCCAGATGACCTGATCGACATAGACTAATTTTCAAGAGCGAATACAATTACAATCTAAAAAAGCAATCTGGACCCGTGCGAAATTTATCCGGCGCATCCACTTGGTATTTTTTGTAGTAGAGCATTTATAATTTGGAATATTCCATCAACAAAAGGCTTCGAAAGCTCTATGTAATGGGTCCGAATTGTCCCGAATCAATTTTTCACAGACTTGGTCGTGTAAATATGCGACATCTGGTGGTTGCCAAACCTTATGCGTTGAAGAGTCCTGGGCTAAGGTGGGGGGAGTTTCGGTGTATCACGCCACGTATGCAGGATAAATTCTCCGATGAAGGTTCTGAGTCGGTGTGTTACTGGTTCATAGCATGCAGACCGTGCTTTAAGTGGACAGATCATTAATGCCGCACATGCGTACAGGAAAACTTAAAGTAGTCGGAGAATTCTCACGCCGATCGGCAGATTTTCCTTCCGTAATACGATTCAAAGAAGTTTGAAGGTTTATTATTGCATTTGTAGTCGGTGAGAATAGAGAAGGAATTTGGAAGCTCTCTGGAATTCTATGCCACCAGTAAATTATCAAAATATTTTGTAGCTATAGTGGATGCACCCAACGATTAGTACATGCTGGTTGTACTAATTCTTCCGAAATCTGCAAAGGAGAAATCGGAAGGTGGCACATACTGTGTGTAATCCAGGGCTTTACAAACAATGGCCGAGTCAGTTCTGTCTTGCCGGATTATCTCCAAAAATTTGTTATGTTATATGCCAGACTGCATCATCATATTCCAACAATATGGTCTGTTCGAACTGGAGTAAGTAGATGTAAATTGTTGAGAACATAGAATTTAAAAATGCTAGGACACCAAATTCACATGTGTAAACTTGACACTTCAAAAAAAGAAAAAGAAGTGTCAGGAAAGGATCCATAAAAAAATGTTTGCGGTTAACATCGGGGGATGAGCGACAGCCTTTCGGAAAAACTGGGCAGTGGTGGGGAGACAAAAAAGTTTTTCCGGGGCGCTACGGAGAAACCTGGAGGTCCAAATGGGGCAACGCTGCAGCGCTCTTGGTCGCATGATGCGTCACGAAACCTGCATGACAGTGCAAGTTTTTCCGGGTCAGTGTCACCGACCATAATTTCAATCGCCTATAAATATGAGACCAACCCCAAGCTAAAACTTTTTTTTTCCATTCTTCACTACAAACAAAAACATTTAATCATGTCACAAGATTCGCATTCTTCTGGTGCCGCTACACCAGTCAATGGTTCCATCCTTGAAAAGGAAAAAGAAGACTCTCCAGTTCTTCAAGTTGATGCCCCACAAAAGGGTTTCAAGGACTACATTGTCATTTCTATCTTCTGTTTTATGGTTGCCTTCGGTGGTTTCGTCTTCGGTTTCGACACTGGTACCATTTCCGGTTTCGTGAACATGTCTGACTTTAAAGACAGATTCGGTCAACACCACGCTGATGGTACTCCTTACTTGTCCGACGTTAGAGTTGGTTTGATGATTTCTATTTTCAACGTTGGTTGCGCTGTCGGTGGTATTTTCCTCTGTAAGGTCGCTGATGTCTGGGGTAGAAGAATTGGTCTTATGTTCTCCATGGCTGTCTACGTTGTTGGTATTATTATTCAGATCTCTTCTTCCACCAAGTGGTACCAGTTCTTCATTGGTCGTCTTATTGCTGGTTTGGCTGTTGGTACCGTTTCTGTCGTTTCCCCACTTTTCATCTCTGAGGTTTCTCCAAAGCAAATTAGAGGTACTTTAGTGTGCTGCTTCCAGTTGTGTATCACCTTGGGTATCTTCTTGGGTTACTGTACTACTTACGGTACTAAGACCTACACTGACTCTAGACAGTGGAGAATTCCTTTGGGTTTGTGTTTCGCTTGGGCTATCTTGTTGGTTGTCGGTATGTTGAACATGCCAGAGTCTCCAAGATACTTGGTTGAGAAGCACAGAATTGATGAGGCCAAGAGATCCATTGCCAGATCCAACAAGATCCCTGAGGAGGACCCATTCGTCTACACTGAGGTTCAGCTTATTCAGGCTGGTATTGAGAGAGAAGCTTTGGCTGGTCAGGCATCTTGGAAGGAGTTGATCACTGGTAAGCCAAAGATCTTCAGAAGAGTTATCATGGGTATTATGCTTCAGTCCTTGCAACAGTTGACCGGTGACAACTACTTCTTCTACTACGGTACTACCATTTTCCAGGCTGTCGGTTTGAAGGATTCTTTCCAGACTTCTATCATTTTGGGTATTGTCAACTTTGCTTCCACCTTTGTTGGTATCTATGTCATTGAGAGATTGGGTAGAAGATTGTGTCTTTTGACCGGTTCCGCTGCTATGTTCGTTTGTTTCATCATCTACTCTTTGATTGGTACTCAGCACTTGTACAAGCAAGGTTACTCCAACGAGACCTCCAACACTTACAAGGCTTCTGGTAACGCTATGATCTTCATCACCTGTCTTTACATTTTCTTCTTTGCTTCTACCTGGGCTGGTGGTGTTTACTGTATCATTTCCGAGTCCTACCCATTGAGAATTAGATCCAAGGCCATGTCTATTGCTACCGCTGCTAACTGGTTGTGGGGTTTCTTGATTTCCTTCTTCACTCCATTCATCACCAGTGCCATCCACTTCTACTACGGTTTCGTTTTCACTGGTTGTTTGGCTTTCTCTTTCTTCTACGTCTACTTCTTCGTCTACGAAACCAAGGGTCTTTCTTTGGAGGAGGTTGATGAGATGTACGCTTCCGGTGTTCTTCCACTCAAGTCTGCCAACTGGGTTCCACCAAATCTTGAGCACATGGCTCACTCTGCCGGTTACGCTGGTGCTGACAAGGCCACCGACGAACAGGTTTAAACAATTCGCATTTTACGAACTGAACGTCCTTTATAAACTTTATAAACTTTTAGAATAATGAACTATAGCTGTTTTCAAGTCTTCGAAATCTTGTAGTTTCCTATGTTTTGCCTTCTCCACTTCTCGCAGAATACATTTTAAGAGTTTTGCATTTATAAGAGCTATGCATCCTGTTTCTCCGGTTGACGGGAGCACTAAAGTTAGGTGAATCCGTCAGGTGCCAAACTCTAGGAGCATGTGAGGAAGTAGCTCTTCCTACCCAACTGATTGACAAAAGGAGACTGATTTCATTCCTTTTGGTTGCAGATTCGAAATTTTGAATTTCGATAACTATGATAAATCTGTATTTGGCGATTGCTATTCGAACTTTGAAGACTGGTCGCCAAGTGTTCGGACCCACAAAGGGGAGCCTAGAATAAGATTGAATTCAAAATTATAGCGAATGCTTCAAAATTGAAATATGCTTATTGAAATATGCTTCAAAGAAGGCAAATTGTGCCGAAGCTTGTGTTCGTCGTGTGCGATAACTGTCATCTCATCAACAAACTTTAAACTAGTAGACGACATTGAAACAGAGCGAGCAACGAAGATAAATTTTATTTTAGAATTGCAACTGTACTCGGAAAGGGATTTTTCAGGAGAAACATATACGTGGTTTGCAATGCGCTTGTAGGCTTGATTGTCCGTGCTTGCTGGCATCCCATCTGATTTTTCTCCACAAGTGACAAATGAGAAAGAATAACAAATTGAACAATTTAGACCGTAAACGATTTCAAAACATTTGGGCACTAGTGGAACGTTCTGTTATCCCTGGCATCATGGACTACTGTGACCTGTTTGTGCCTCTATCCACTATGTCAGTCTTCCCCAAAGACTACATATTGCTTCAGGAATTTCAAAAATTAATGGCTCTTAGAAAACAAATACGACCATTGAATTATGAAAGTCCTTATTTTTTTGATTTGTTATCATGACAGCGGTGCTTACGAGATTGAGGAAGAGTACAATTTGTAAAATGAGTCCAGTAGGGATATTGAGAATTTCAGACATATCGTTTGGAATCTCAAAACTATGAAGGGAACGTTTCTACATTGGAATGCTGTGTTTAGGCTCACCTCTTTATACTCGGCAAATAGAGGATATTGGCTCGGTCTATTCTTCAGCCGCTTACAGCGTGCGAGTCACTAGCAATGAAGACAAAAGACTCAGGCAGCAGCCCAGGCTGAAAAGAGTGAGAGAAGCAAAAACGAAATCATAGCGAGAAATCAGAGAGAGAGGAATGAGAATGAACAGAGAGAGAAGGAATAACTAGAACAAGAACGAAGAGAAGAAGAACACAGAGAACAGGAACAAAGACAGCAGGTGCAAACAAATCAGGAACACAATCAATGCACAAATGTCAAAATGTGGGACGGGATCAGAGAGCAGATGTCTTGCAGAAACCTAGAAGAAAAAGAGTGAAACCTATCAGATTCGATTAATACCTGTTCATAAGGGCCACGACCATAACCCTTACAACGTCATGACCCACACTATCCACCAATTGCAATCCTCTGCCTTCAAAACAACAAGACTGACATAGAATGCTTGCTAGAATTAAAGTAATAACCACAAGACATCCATACCTTGACATAAACCGGAAAAACACAAGCTTGAAACATCTACACAAATGTGCCTAAAGCCGAACCACAATTAATCCGAAACCCCACTTTTGCTGACATACCGAGCCCCTATTCTCACGCCACCTACTGTATGGACTACACATCAATTGAAACATGAAAACGCCATAAATGGCATCAGATACTCCAGAACAAAAGATCAGAACCTCTGACACGTCGCAAATTATCACACGGTTGCAAATTGTCCAAAACTTTACACCCGTACATCCTGCGTGGCGTTTCCCATCATGGGTCAAGACGCTAAGTCGTTGCACGTTACCCCGATGCGGAAAAACTCGGACTGTCAGTGCGCTTCACGTGCATCCGCTCACCCGAATTGCCCACCTTACTAGCCCTCGGCCATAATGGCACCATAGTTGATAAAAATGTGGATGGATTCAATCAAATTACAATAACCATCTCAGATGACCAATTAATTCTATAAAACACAGCCTCCAATGTGTCAAGCCAACCATTGGCGCCACGCAGTCCCCGCAGGCAATGTTTTTCCTGTTGGGCTGGCCATCTTATCCGGCTGCACATAATTGGAGTCATAGTCACCAAATTGAGTCATTACTCCACCTGAAAATTTTCCTCCGATCGGCTTTTCGCATCCGTATAAATAGAGGAGAAATTCACGATATTTTTTTTTTAAAAGCTAAAAGTAGAATCTATTCTATTCCTTTCCACCACACAATGCTTAGACGCTCAGTAAGACCTTTCTCCGTGGCATCCAGATTGGCCAAGTGGAACCAGATCCCATTGGCTCCTCCAGACAAGATTTTGGGTATCTCCGAAGCATACCAGAAGGACACTAACTCCAAGAAGATCAACTTGGGTGTGGGTGCCTACAGAGACAACTCTGGTAAGCCGATTGTGTTCCCATCGGTGAAGAAGGCCGAGACGGTGCTCTTGGAGTCCGAGACTAACAAGGAATACACTGGAATCACTGGATCCAAGCCATTCCAGAATGCTGTCAAAGAATTTGTGTTCAACAACTCTGGCAAGGATTCCAACGGTGCTAAATTGATTGGAGAGAACAGAATTGTCACTGCTCAGACCATCTCTGGTACCGGATCTTTGCGTGTGATTGCTGATTTCTTGAAGAGATTCTACTCTTCTGACAAGATCATCGTGCCCAAGCCAACCTGGGCTAACCACGTTGCTGTGTTCACCGATGCAGGCTTGAAGGCTGACTACTACGCCTACTACGACAAGGCTAACAACGGATTGGACTTTGAGAACTTGAAGAAGTCCATTTCTGCTGCTGAAGACCAGTCCATCATCTTGTTGCACGCATGCTGCCACAATCCAACTGGTATGGACTTGACTCCTGAGCAGTGGGAGGAGGTTTTGGAGATCATTGAGCAGAAGAAGCTCTTCCCATTGATTGATATGGCCTACCAAGGTTTCGCTTCTGGTTCTCCATACAAGGACATTGGATTGATCAGAAGAATCAACGAGTTGGTTGTGCAGGGTAAGATTCCAACCTATGCCTTGTGTCAGTCTTTTGCTAAGAACATGGGCTTGTACGGTGAGAGAACCGGATCTATTTCCATTATTACTGAGTCTGCTGACACCACTGCTGCTGTTGAGTCGCAATTGAAGAAGCTCATCAGACCAATGTACTCCAGTCCTCCAATTCACGGTTCCAGAATTGTGGAGACTATTTTCTCCGACCAGAACTTGTTGAACGAGTGGTTGGCTGACTTGGACGCCGTTGTTGGTCGTTTGAATGTTGTCAGAGACAAGTTGTACCAGAAGTTGGACAAGACCAACTACAACTGGGATCACTTGTTGAAGCAGAGAGGTATGTTCATCTACACCGGTTTGAGTGCCGAGCAGGTGATTGAGTTGAGAGAGAAGTACTCCGTGTACGCCACTGAGGACGGTCGTTTCTCTATTTCTGGTGTCAACGAGAACAACGTCGACTACTTGGCTGACGCCATCAACCAGGTCATCAAGAAGTAAGGAATCATGGGTAATAGATGAAAATGTATTATGTTAGAAGTGCGGAACTGATGTGTAGTTTGAAGGGTTCTGAAATCTAGAAAAAAAGTATAAAATCTGACTAGGGAAATCTTACAATCCTTCTTGTCTGGGTTAATCAACGACATACAGATCGTCTCTTCGGAATGTCGCTGTTGTTCCCGATACAATTCACTTAGGTCAATTAGCCTGTGATACTCTGAGCATTCCCCTAAGAATCTATGAATCAACTTTATCCTTAGCCATACCAATACCAATCACCATTTGATACAATTTGTCTTCTTAATACTCTATAGACTTAAATAGTTCAATACTCCGCTCTTTCTATGCGGCCTTGAACCATACGGAAATTTCTCGGAAAAATAAATGCATGACAACTGAAGATCTGATTTCAGCTACTTAGTACAAAGTTACCTCGAATTAAGAAAAAAAAGAAATAATTCCAGATTCATGGCCCTCAATTATATCTCCCGTTTCATATCCAATAAGTGTACTTCCTTGCAATAACCTGAATTTATGCTAATTCATATTAGCCCTAGCCAACATCATATATAACCATACATGGCCGAATATTCTCTCCTACATATGAAATCAGCTATCAGCTTCTGGAAGCCCAGCTCCCCCACCCCCAAAATTTAATCCTGATCCCCCAACTTGACCACAAGCCCCCCACCCGAGCCTTCACATCACGTGACGTAAATTCAATTTTCTCCATAATAAAATCTCACAAATAACCCCCGGCCCCCACCCACCCGAACTATCCAGCCCCTCCTCGACCAAAACTAGGTGTGGTCGCAAATTTGCATGATGTACTGCAGACAAGCTAAAGTGTCTTCCCACTCACCGAATTTGACGGCAGAGATGGCCAAAATCCCTATACGAAACACCACAACAGCAACAAAGAAATAAAAACTGCAATACCAAAAAATATAAATCCAATTTTATCTCTCCAGTCACCCTCATTCCATAAATAACCATTTTTTTTCCCATTTTCTTACAAGGTTCTCCACAACCCCTCAAAAATTAAACCACCCTGCGCTCGATGTCTGTGTGCAGTATAGAAATCTCCACGAATCCCCCATATATTTTAAGAAAAAACCCCACCACTATCAATTCTCAAACCAACTACTTTTTTTTTCTCTCAATGTCTCAAACTGTCGCTACTACGGCCTTTCAGGACCAGAAACCGGGAACCTCTGGGCTCCGGAAGAAGGTGACTGTTTTCCAGCAACCAAATTACACAGAAAACTTCATCCAGGCCATTTTGGAAGCAATTCCAGAAGGTAGCCAGGACGCTACGTTGGTGGTAGGAGGCGATGGTCGTTACTACAATGACCATGTGATCCAGTTGATTGTGGAAATTGCCGCTGCGAATGGCGTCAAGAAGTTGATCATTGGTCAAAATGGTTTGCTCTCCACCCCAGCAACTTCTCATGTCATTAGAATTAGAAAAGCCACCGGTGGTATCATTTTGACGGCCTCCCACAACCCAGGTGGACCTAAAAATGACTTGGGTATTAAGTACAACTTGGCAAACGGTGGCCCTGCCCCTGAATCGGTCACCAACAAGATTTACGACATCTCCAAGACCCTCACTGAGTACAAGAAGGCAGATGTGGGTAAAGTGGACCTTTCCAAGATTGGAACCGTGACTGCGGGCCCAATTGAGGTGGAGATCATTGATACTACCGCTGACTACGTTGATCTCATGAAGGAGATCTTTGATTTCCCCCTCATTAAGTCTTTCATCGAGAAGGCCAAGGCCCAGGACTTCCTGGTGCTTTTTGATGCCTTGAACGGTATCACTGGTCCATATGGTTACAAGATCTTTGTAGAGGAATTGGGTTTACCTGAGTCTTCCATCCAGAACTACGTTCCCAAGCCGGACTTTGGAGGCTTGCACCCAGACCCTAACTTGACTTACGCTAAAACTTTGGTGGACAAGGTGGACGCCAACAACATTGCATTTGGTGCTGCTTCCGATGGAGATGGAGACAGAAACATGATCTACGGAGCTGGAGCATTCGTTTCTCCTGGTGATTCCGTGGCCATCATTGCCGAATACGCAGATTCCATTCCATACTTTAAGAAACAGGGTGTTTATGGATTGGCCCGTTCCATGCCAACTTCTGGCGCTTTGGACTTGGTTGCCAAGGACAAGAAGCTCAATGTTTACGAGGTCCCAACCGGATGGAAGTTCTTCTGCTCGCTTTTCGATGCTAAGAAGTTGTCTATCTGTGGTGAGGAGAGTTTCGGCACAGGATCCAACCACATCAGAGAGAAGGACGGTTTGTGGGCCATTTGTGCCTGGTTGAACGTTTTAGCTGACTTCAACTTGCAGTTCCCTGACGAAAAGACTTCCATCAAGAGCGTTCAGGAGAAGTTCTGGCAAAAGTACGGCAGAACCTTTTTCACCAGATACGATTACGAGGAGGTTTCTAGTGAGGGAGCCGGTGAGTTGATTGACTTGCTTGCCTCTATTGTTGAGAAGAGCAGTGCTGGCACCGAATTGGCCCCAGGTTACGTTGTCACCGAGGCTGCCAACTTTTCTTACACTGACTTGGACGGCTCTGTTTCACCGAACCAGGGTTTGTTCATCAAGTTCGAGTCGGGCTTGAGATTCATTGTCAGATTGTCTGGTACTGGATCTTCTGGAGCTACTGTTAGATTGTACTTGGAGAAGCATTCGAGCGACCCATCTACCTACGGTTTGTCCGTGGACAAGTTTTTGGCTGACGATGTCAAGTTTGTGTTGCACTTGTTGAAGTTCAAGCAACTATTGAACAAGGAGGAGCCAGATGTTCGTACCTAAGCTGCTTTTCAATAAAGCCCATTAGTGTTTATCTCTAACGTAATAAATATATTATACATATAAAACGTGGTACACCAGACATCCCGGCCATTACCAGTTGCCCATATTTACTCTCCACCGATTCCCATTACTTCATAAAAAAAAACCTTGGTCTATCTCAACAATGAAATCGCGGGTTTAAATTCCCTTGGATCTCTTGCTAGGGCCCTCCTGGCCGTCTCCTTCTCTCTTCAACACCTTCAACGAGTTGTTGAACATCATAGAATCTTGTCCCTGTAAAGCCAACATCTCATCAAGACGTCTTCTCATAGAGCCCTCACGTAAACGTGCAGCTTGCTCCAATGCTTCCAATTCCATAATTCTAGTTCTGTACAAATCGTTCACCAATTCCAACTCGGAGATTCTTGTCTTCAATAACGTCACCTCATAGTTACCGTTCTTTTCTCCGGAATTACCATTCTTGTCCGGGTTTCTATCGTTGCCGCTATTGTCGTTCAGAGATCCACGTTCAGGGTTAGAATTCTGCGAAGGAGTGGAAGCTCCAGTCTGAGGAGCCGAATTCGTCACATTGGAGTTAGCTCCACTTTGATCAATGCTTGAGGAACCGGCACTGGAAGACTGATGTGTAGAGTGAGTCTTTCCTACCTGTTCGAAAGGTTGCGGAAGTTTCAGCTCGGTGTTTGGCTGAGCAACATGACCAAAATTCGTTTGAAAGTGAGGCAACTGGCTACCCGAGGCCAGCGAGTGTTGGAGTGGAGGTAACGAAGGTTTCAGATGTTCTGGAGTCTCCTGCTTGACAGGAGCATCTGTGAAATGGAACTGAGGTCCGAAAGACGGAGAAGCCATGATCTTGGTTTGTTCGCCGGAGTCTGGGTTCGAGCCCAAAGCTGGCAATTTTGGAGGATGAGAAACGCCAGATTTCAATGCTGATGAAGGAGTGCTGAGCACGGGCGTCTCGGTACGAGCCTTACCAGAGTTACCCATGAGTGACACTCCATTAAGCGAAGCAGGAGCAGCCCCTTTAAATGTGGCAGATGGACCCAACTCGTTGGACATGTTCTCCAATGCACCAGCAGCCTGTACGGCTGACAACTGGCCCTTGGGCGAGGTTATGGTGGCGGCTGGAACAGAAGGAATGGCAGATCTAGCATTCAGCACCGAAGAAGACGTTGAAAGCAATAAAGGCGACGTGATTCTCTGCAAACCAGGCGCAAACTGCGTGGGTGTTGATGATGGATAGTGCAACAGCTGTACCTGATGGGGTAAGCCACCTACAAAGTGGCCAATATGCTGGGGATAGGCTCCGCCATTGATGGGAGCACGTGTAGGGTGCTGAAGTGGCGAGTGGACCATGGAGGCCAGGTCGCCGTTCATTACACCTGAGTAGCTGCTTACCAGTTCCACAGAAGGAGAAGAAGAGGCAGGCTTCTTCTTAGCAGACTTGGGCAGTTTCTTTCCCAGAAGCAGGACTTTCAGATCCTTCAGCTTGAGTTCCGGGGTGTTTGGCCCCAGCAGCTTGGAAAAGTTTGGCTGTTTGATTCTGTTTCTCAGTTTGATGGTGTCTGTTTTTAAGCTGATGGGACGAGGTCTTCCGTGCAACTTTAAAAACAAACCACATGCATTACACAACACCTGGCCAGTTTCATCACGGCGCCAGAGCGGCGTGGTTTGCGTCTTACAATTCCGACAAACAGGCAGCAGGATATTGGTCTTTGTTGTTGTTGTTCCATTATTGATCTGGGTAGTAGTCTTTGCATTTGGATGAACTGGGTTTGGATTCACCACGGAGGGTAAACGTTGGATTTCACTCATGATAACGAGATCAAACGGATGAAACGGACACAAGAACACACGCACAAGAGGCGAAGATATTCAAATCACAGAAAAAGCTCGATTTTGGCGAGTCTTAGGGATGTACTTGCCGCCGTAACGAAAGGGGCAGACAGGGATGGGATTGTGGGAAAAAAACACGGAGAATGCCGTTTTTTCACGAAGATCTTGCAATGAGGGCGGATAAGCACACGTTGCCACAACACTCAACTATCAAAACTTCCCAAATACAAGGTATGTGGAAGATGCTTCGATAAAGAAAAATTTTTCATTCAATTTTTTTTTGTCTTTACAATCAGATAAGCGCGGACCCTCGCGACATTTTGTGGTTTTGGTGAGGATGTACGGGTGTTTTGTTGTTGATTTTTCTAGTTTATTATTTATGGAGAGAAATTTTGCCCTGTTGTTTTCATTCCTTTTGATTCCGAAGCATATTTGAATGGGAATTGATTTGCAAATCTTCTAATAGAAATAATGTCTCTGCTTATCTGGACATGGTTGCTTAGTCGTCCCATATCAGCAATGTCGCAATGTCGTGCGGATAAGATTATCGCGCAAGTCGCTGACATAAGCAAGATAAGGCAATCGATAAATGCCGTTTAGGTATCCCGAGTTCCAGGTCAAGACTGAGGATTGGGATAACCATTTGGAGGTTTCCTAGGAAAATTGCGAGGAGATAATGATACAATTAACTGACCATTTTGACTATCATTTTAATCAATTTTATTCGTTTTTTATTAGTTCCAATATTGGAAGAGAAGTTAAACTTGCTCATATTGTCTGGTGTACGGGTGTAGATTGGTGGGTTCAGTCATACTTGTTCCATTTAATTCAAGGGTGACTGGGGCAACATAGACGTGGGGAAATTTACACGTGGAGACGGAACAGTGAAGTAAGGAAAGCCGGACAATTCCGAAGTCTGGGGGTGCACGTGAGGAGTGTGGGAAAGTATTGCGCCCCAAATTGCGCACTTAATTGGAGACAAAAATACTTTATTAGGTATAAGGTTTAGCTAGCATGTTATGACCCACTTCAACTTCTTATGCGCTTACATTTCTGGTTAGCAATTGGGTGTGCTGGTTTTTTTTTTGCCTTCGTGATATTAGTCTTTTATAACTTTTCTAACACACTTCTAAAAATCTTTTAGCAACCCATCCGAGTCTTTGTCATCTGCTCCACATACTCTCCCATATGTTCAGCTCCGTCCATCTCATAGGCTTCAGTTTTAGCTCGAGAGTCTTTTCCCGACGAAAAGTGTGCACCCGTGTAGACCTCTAAATCTCCCAGTCTTATTTTGTATGGAGCCGTCAAGCTGGAGCCTATAAAGTAAAGGCCGAGCCTGGCACTTTTTGCAACGTCGAAGTATTCTCTCATGCTGAGGCCCAGGTGACACAGAACAATGGCGTAGTCACATGAGAATGGATTTTGACAGCTCTGAATTAAGGGCCAGCCAAACTTGAATCCTTTAGCATCGTCACAAGCAACGTCAGTTTTGTATATCTTGTGTTCTTCGAGGATTTCCTCTATGAGAATATTCATGTATGGAGACTGAACAATCACCAGAAGTTGATGGTGTGGGTAACCTAGAAGCCGAAAATACTGGAAAAGATAAACTGCGTATTTGGCTTCATCGATATTAACCTGGCTCTTTACTTCCGGAACAGTGATGTGTTGCACAGTGTGCTTGAAGCCGGGATTGTATTCTGATTTAACACTAGACTTGCTTCCAGTCAATGCAGCAATTTCCTTTCGAACTCCAATAGTAGAAAGTTCTACAGAGCTGTTTGATACCGATTCAGCAGACTTGATGAGTCCAACATAATATTCTGGAGTGAAGAATATCGCTCTCTTGCTTCCTTGGACGAGTGGTATAAGTACCTCTGGTGACGATGAGAAACTAATGATGTTGTCGAAGCTTTCCAGAGCCTTTAAGTCCTCAATACTGGAAATGATATACTTTGACGTTTTGACAAGAAATTGCTGGATTGCCTGTACATCGTCCTGATCCACCTTGTCAAGTGGAAGTAACTTCTGTAGGTCTGCAAAAGTCTTCTTAATGGCAGCATAATGTTCCAGAACTGCAGTAAGCATAATCTCATAGTCTTCTTCTTCGTCGAAATTGAACCTTTCGAAAGGATAACGCTCGATAGCTCGCTTGGACTTATTTAGCAGACTCAAATAATCCTCCCACTTGGGAACAAT
Organism: Sungouiella intermedia; assembly: GCA_900106115.1. NCBI lineage: Eukaryota > Fungi > Ascomycota > Pichiomycetes > Serinales > Metschnikowiaceae > Sungouiella > Sungouiella intermedia. The sequence continues at coordinate 2,294,677 of LT635756.1, read as the reverse complement.
ATGTGCCGTGAAAAGCATAAGCGCATTTACCGCATTTGTGTCGAAAGCATACTCATCTAACTTGAGAATCTTACTAATTTCTGACACCTTCTTTAAAAGTTCGCTTCTCCTGCGAATGACATCAGTAACATTCTGAAGTAGACCGACTTTGACTACTGACTCCAAACCCGGAAAAAGCGTGAACTGGGTAGTCGCCAGCCGAGAAGGTAAAATCACCAAACATCTTTCATTTGGCCAGTTGCGCTGCAATGTGTGAAGAAAGCAGTTGGTCAAACTAGAACGGCCAGAATTAGTATCTGCTTTGACTACCAGCACTCTGGAAGTTAGCATCTCCAATAAAGCATGGGATTCACCCAAAGTGAACATTCCCATAGCAAAATTGGAATTGAATTTGACTCCGTTGTATTGAAAATGTTTGTGGCTGTGGTCTTTGTCTTCGAATTTCACGCCTTCTATGTTTTCTAGTACATCCATTTTCAAATGGAACACTTCGATGGCAGATTCGTCTGGATTCCCTTGGTTTTCAAATATAGGTGACTTCTTAGAGCATTTAATCGCATCGTTGAGTTGACGTAAGTTATGAGTGGAAACATTTTCGGGGAGCGAGATGAAGGCATTGTATGTAGCTTCACCCAAATGTTCAACACGGACTTTGACCAGCTTCCCCAGACATGACAATACTTTGGCTACCCGAGCAGCCTGAATGCCGAACTTCTTGATCCGCAGTCTTTCGTCACGATCATTTGGCCGGTGAACATCCAATAGAATCACTGCATCACTCAAAGAGGCAACAGGTGCATTGATCGTTATGTTGCCAAAAGTTCCTGTAAATTCCGCTGTCTCCACAATATGGAAATATTTGCTTTTACCTCTGATTCCTTCTGCCTTGGTTCCGTCTGAGATGGCTAATCGTCCAAGTGTTGACATTAAATGGTTGTGGATCTGCTTCGACACCTTCCATGCTAGAATCAGCTGTTCATATTCTGTAATGTTGTCCTCTATCAGTTCCAAAGTGTAAGGTATAAGTGGATTAATGGCTAATTCAGGATTTGTTGTATCGAAGAGATCAAATAGATCAAATTCGGTGTACCTGGAAATCTGGAAGGTCGTGGATCTTGTAATTCTGGGCCCAAGAACCTTGGTGGTAATTGCCTCAACGAGAAACTTAGTAGGTAAATCGATTCCAATGTTCAACACTCGTGCAATCTTTGTGAGTTGTTCAGATCCGACATCCTCTAATGCTTCATTCAACTGAGTATGAGAAACATCTAGTTTGGAGAAGGCTAGAGTTAGGAAGTCAAAGCTGGGACCGAAATCCTGAAAAATAACCTGGTTTGATACGAAGTCCGACTCTTCATAGCAAACAAGTGAGAGCAAGTCGCCTAGTCTTTTTGACAATGCTTCGCCCATGCCACCGCTGGTGAAAAACAGCGCAACATGCAAATTTCTGATCTTTGACTTCATTTCTTCGTCAGATACAGCCCAGCAGATGCAAAGGTAGATGAAACATTTTGCATAACTAGGGTATTGGACCGTTTCCAACGAGGAAAACGTTCTGAGATACTGGTCTAGAACATTGTTATTCCATTTGGCATAAAGTTTGTTTTCTCGAAGAAAAGACACATCATAGCGAACTAAGGCACTCAAAAAGAGAAATGCAGAGCCCTTGAGTGTTACGTTATTAGCAGATGGGTCCATTGTTGCCTGTAAAACTCTCACCACTAGATCATGAAGCTTCGATTTGTCTGAAGCCAAGGTTTTCAAACATGAACTCTGGTTGCAGAAGTCCAACTCATAATAAGCAATTAAGAGGATCAACTGCAAATGGTTATTGGTCACATCCGCATGGAAGAAATTCCAGATGACATGGAAATATCCAGAGTAGAGAAGATCATCTAATGATTCTTTAGACTTGACATGCGGGAAAATATCGGCAACCAACGCTGCTGTGTACTTCTTCGGTGGTCTCACCAGGATATTCCGTAGAAGTTTCCTAAGTTCTTGGGGCATTGGAGACGAATAGATGGATCTAAATGTAGATGTTGGAGTGATAGATGGATTCCTGTGTAAGAGTCCATCGATGCTGATGTTGGTGGGATAATGTAGTGAATGAAGGAAACTTTAGATCAAAGGACTAATGTGGAGGAAATACAAGAAATATGAAACAAGGTGATTAGATTGGAGTAGAAAAATCAGTGAACACTTTAGAAAATTGGGGGTGAGAAATGAAGATGAGTAGATGTCCGAAGATTGGGGAATAGGAATGAGTGTACGAGCTAATTCTTGTTCAAACTCGTAAAATCTTGTGAAATTATAGTTTTGAGATCGTCTCTATCGTTGAAATACACTCTGCACTTCCTTACCATGTTCTGATCTATACGTATGTTGTAATGTATTTTCGTATGGTTATTCGCACCATTTAGGATATTCGGTTGCAAAGTCAAGGTTCATGTCCCCAAGACTCTTCAACCTTAGCGAGTGGAGAAATATTCCCGTTTCTGGATCATTATTGAATATCTGCCTCCCACATTCATTACACAATGACGATGTACCTGTCGTTAGAGTTTGTGTCTCCTGTTGTCTTTCAAACTCTTTTCTCAAATCTGCCAACCCGTCTATGTCCAGACGTATTTCTTCCAGAATAAACGAAGAGACGTCAATTGTCAGCGGAACCTGTTCAATGTTTCCATAACGTAACGAGGGCCATCGGGTGAATATCTTGTTATAAATCATCATCTCAATCTCATTCTTTCTCCTGTTCACCTCAGTTTTCGGATTATAGAGTGGATCATTGGAGATCGGGAACCCAAGATTCCGAAGATGCACACGAATCTGATGCATTTTACCTGAAATAGGCTGGCATTTCACAATGGACTCGTCTGTTGCTGCGAGATACTTGATTTTCTGAAATATCGTCGTAGAACCAGTACTCACCTGTTTAGCGTTGGGAACATTAATATATCCTTTGCTGGCAGAGTTGACCGTAAACACCGGACAACAGTAACGGTACTCTTCGTGGAATTTGCCTTTCACACGTGCAACATAATGCTTTTCTATCGATTCTTCCTTGTCTTTGATAGTTTCCATGATCTTCGTACATACACCTTTAGTTTTGGCCATCACCAACACACCCAGAGTGGCCTTATCGAGCCTGTGGCATGGCCATACTTCTTGACCCAACTCTTGTCTCACGATTTCCGTTAACGTGTTGAGTCGGTAGATTCCGCTTGGATGCGTGGCTACACCTCCAGGTTTGCTGACAACCACTACGTCCTCGTTTTCAAAAAGAATACAGAGGCCACTTTTTAGCATTCTGGCATTCTGAACCTCTGCATGAAACCGTCCTGTTACTCGTAATCGAAGACATCCAGCTTCCTCATCTAAATCTCCATTGCCGAGATTAGTTTCCCAAATCACACTAGGCTCATGCATATGTTGTATGTTGTAGATGATATCGTGAGGCTGAAGCTTATGTGTTCTTGCCATGTCAAATTTGATCGCTACGGGCCCTCCAGTCTTTCCATTATTCTTCGTTATGTAAATATGGCCCCTGTCTATACTTTGGTCCACCACCGAGTCTACCTGGCCCAATTCCTTACAGAGGACCTGTTTGGCTGTCATGTTAGCCCATCGAGGTTTGAATGGTGTCTTATACTCAAAGTAATACGGCTTGACGCTTCGTAGACCTTTCTCCACTACGTACTTAGATTCCATGAGAGTGTCCCGCAGAATACCAAATAGTTGATGAGAATGCGAGGCCGAATGTATACTGAGATAATAATGATAAAGCACTGTCTCAAACAATTACCATACAAAGCTGTTCTTTTATTTTATTTTATTTTACTTTTGAATTCTCATTAAAATTGTCTTTGAAAAATTTGGTCATTTTTTAGGTCATATTTCTCTCTACCTACTAGGCTTCAACTAATTAGCCTGAGACTTACCTCCATGAGAATACTTATACTATAGAACACCCACCACAACCATCATACATTAATGGTCTTGAATTTATAAATAAAAATAAATAAAGAGATTCCAATCACTTTACCTATTCAATTTTTTCCCACTTATTGCCAATTTAACCTAGTCCCACTTACTTAACTTAAGGTCGTGCGGGGCACACCACCTCTATAAAAATTTGTTCATGAAGTCTAACTAGGTAACACCAACCTAATGTTCAGATTCACCGCCCGTTGGTTCGGCACCCAGTCTGCCAGACTAGAAGCTGCTCCAGCAACCATCCAGCCATACTTGGCTGCCAAGCAGTTTGTCCCGGAGAATGCATCCAAATCGAAGGTCAGAGCGTTGAGAAGAAGAGAAAACAGATTGAAGAGACAAATCATTAGAGATGTCAATAACTTGAAGAAGCACTCACTCAAGCGTGAAGAATTTAAGGTGGATCCAGTGTTGGGAGCACAAAATAACAAGTTCATAGCCAGAATGAACCAGGAGGTTCAAGAACCTTCCAACTTAGCATATGGCTATAAGAGAGACGAATTTGAGAAGCTCTTATACGGAGCACAGAAGGCTGCGTTAGAATCGAGCATAGGAGGAGAGGTGATTACAGAGCAGATTGTAAACTTGGAAGAGAAGAAGAAGAGAGCATTGTTGACGATTTTGAACATGAGAAACTCGGGAGTTCCAGACCGCAAGAAGTTAGCCATCGAGTTTGCCAGAAAGGAGTTCCAGAGATTCGAGGGTGACACCGGCTCTCCAGAGGTGCAGGCTGCCATTTTGACCACCAAGATTCACTTTGGTTTTGACCATGTCAAGAAGGCCCCAAAAGACAAAGATCACATCCAGAACGTCAGAGAATTGGTGCAGCAGAGACAGAGTATCTTGAAGTATTTAAAGTCTGACGATCCAGAGAAGTATTTTTACACCATTGCCAAGTTGGGCTTGACTGATGATGTGGTGACCAAGGAATTCAACATGGACAAACAGTATTTCCAGGATTACAAGGTGTGGGGCAACAAGCAGTTGGTGAAGTTGTCTGAGAAGCAGAAGAGAAAGGAGCAACAGTTCGTGGAGTTGCAGAAGAAGGTCACCGAGTACAACCAATTGGCCAGAAAGAACCATGCCCTTTTGAACCAGTAAATATGTATATAGAAAGAGAGGCAGGCAGTATAAGTTGTAGATTCAGTTTTATGTCAATTTATAGAGATTCTCTACCCCACAAGTCCGTTCCTATTTAGTTACTATCAAACACTTCCTTAGAAAGTGCTTCCAAGTTGGCATCAAAGTCCTGTCGTTTCAACTCGTCAATGCCACTCGATAAGCTATGCACCTGCTGAAGAATGCTCATTTTCACCTCCTCTCCTTCCTCCGCTAGGTTCTTGAGGTCTTGATAGAGCTGCTGGTTGTCCAATACCAATTGGTCGTATATCAACTGAAGTTTTCTAACAGCGTCTTCCTTTGACAGGCCTATACTTGCGCCTATAAGCTGGGCTGCGCTCAATTTGTCAACCTGTAGAGGTGTTTCTGTTCCCAGATCACGTCGATGCTGTGCAGCTTGGATTATCTCGTCTAGCTCGTCCAATTTGCGCTCAATATCCCTGTTATTGAAAATATGTTCAAATTGCTTGAAGCATGTACTGTGGAAATATTTTTGGATCTGTTTCCTGGCGGTTTCCAACGCTTCTGGCCCGCCTTCCATGTTGGATATGGTTGGAAAACACTTTTCTAGCTGTTCGGACATAAGCAGCTTTTTGATGGTCTGTTCGACGGCTTTTTTCATCACCTGGTTAAGACGTTCATAGCGTATTCGTTCAAATTCTACCATTGGGACACTTTCGGTCATCCTCCAAAGTAGTAGTAGGTGATATGGTAAACAAAGGTGTGCAGGATTCAATGGGGACGTGGATGTATGTGGGAAAAAGTTTGTTACTGGAAGCGCGAGGTAAATTCTGTATTGCTTTAATGGCGGTATTTAGGTATAATTGTATTCTTCTTTTCTATAGAGTTAGTTAATGTTGCACAATCTTCTATCAGTGTTATGTTACAAAGTGACTGCCACAAACATAATAACAAAACATCCATACACCTGCAAGAAAACATCCATACCTCCTCATACTTTCTGTCAGTTTCACAATAAATTGCCACTAATCGAATGTTTTGAACTTATTTTTTACGTAAATATGGAAATAAGTCTATTGGTTATTTACTCGGATAGATATTTGTGTCTAGAGGTGTCAGACAAAATAGGTTTATCTTGTTGTGGGTGTTGCGGGTATTGACCAACTTGCTAATAGTCATAGCAATCTTATAAACCAAAACGTATCATATAACCTTTCTCTTCTTATGGGTATCTTCATCAAATTCTATACATGATAAAGTGAAAAAATTCTGGACTGATTCAAAATCTTGACCACAATATTCACGATAGTATCCACACAGCTTTACTATACCAAACCAATTTAACTCAAAATGCTTTGAACCGACAATTACTACAACCCTTATCGAAAACGTGAACTGAAATATCTCATATGTGTTACTAATATTTTTATACTTCTTTCTCCATTCATTCTTATTTCTTCCTCACTACTTTCTTCCTCACCTCCTCTACCTTATCTTCTCCGGCACACAACCAAATCTAAAGGCAACCTACTACAACTACTTATTCCAATGCTGGACCCCCGTTCTCTCGTGGCAGAAGCCGAAAAACTCGCCAAGCCTCAAACAGGATTCTTCTCCAGTTTTCTAGGTGGATCGTCTTCGTACCGTCTCGAGGAAGCCTCTGATCTCTATGTTCAAGCAGGAAATATCTACAGATTGAACAAGGACTTTAGTCTGGCAGGATCTCAATTCGTCAAGGCAGCAGACTTGCAAAAGCAACTCAACAACCAGAACGATGTGGCCAACCACCTTATTGAGGCCTATAAGTGCTTCAAGTCGGTCTCTCCCACAGATGCAATCGATGCCTTGTCGAAAGCCATCCACATTTTCTTGACCAACAACGGTCAGTTTAGAAGAGCTGCCAACTTCCAAATGGACTTGGCTGAGTTATACGAGCAAGTGGGTGATACAAAGAATGCCACAGAAAGTTATGAAAAGGCGGGTGACTACTTTTCTACTGACCACGCTGAAGCGTTGCTGAACAAGGCATACTTAAAGTGTGCTGACTTGAATGCGGCCGCGGGCCAGTACGAGAAGGCTCGCGGTATGTATGACTCAATCATCAAGAACTCTTTAGGCAACAACTTGACCAAGTGGAACTTGAAGGACTACTTCTTGAAGAGTCTCTTGTGCACTTTATGTATGGACGATGTTGTGGAAGCTCTGAAACGTATCAATCTTTATGGCGAGGATGAGCCTTCTTGGCCATCTACCAGAGAGTGCAAGTTGGTACAAGATATCTTGGACTCCATTGACTCCGGTGATGTCCAGGCCTTCTCCGACAGGGTATATGAATACGACCAGTTCTCCAAGTTGGATAAACTCAAGACGCAGTTGTTGCTTAAGATCAAGAACTCGGTCGTGGACAAGGATGAGGATGACTTGACGTAGGTAGTTTTTGATTCTATTAATAATATAACGGAAGATCAATCCAATAATGACAAGATGGTAGTTATGAGCTTCTGTCAGCTTGGCATCGTCAAAAAAAAGTCCAATTTTATGCTCTTCAATTAACTTGATTAGTGTCAGACAACACCTAACCTACTCATTTGGTGACTCGGGAAATTGGCAACTTGTGAACGCTTTCTTCTCAGTTTCATTTGATAGCAAAAACTAGAAAATCGATGTTCTTGAACCATTTGACATTCCATCACCTACTTGACCACCTGAGCTGCCATTAAGCTCATCCTCAGTAATTCTTGTTGCGCTAATGGAAATTCACTTCAGAGCCTATGTTTTACAAACCCAATAAGGTAATTCAGTGCAATCGAACGCCGAAAGAGGTTGAAGAGAAATGTATTGAGTACCATTCATCGTACTCCGAGCTTCAGAACTATTACAATCTTAGATATGAATGTATTCAAGCATTCCAGAAACTTTGCAGAATTCTTTGTTCCCATTTCGTTTCCCACTTGCATTTCTTGAATTTCCCAGTTTATATATATTAACAAGGTAGACGTATTTTAAGCCTCTCTAATTCACGTACTACCACTCTACATCGCCATAAGCCCTACATATTTCTAACATATTCGTGTATACTCATGAACGTTTTAAATCACACGGGCTTTCCACCCAAGAATTCACTCCATCTCTTAACCTCCTCAGGCACAACCACCGTGGTTGGCACAACCTCGAACTTGGACTTGTCGCCGATCTTTTCCTTCAAACACTGAGCAAACAACAACGTCGTGTTTGGCTCGTTGAACAATGGAATACCAAAGTCAATGGCGTTTCTTCTCATCACGTAGTCTTCATCCAACAAGCTTTCGGCTCTAGCGAATGCCAAGTTGAACACAGCCTTGATGTCCTTATCTTGGAAAATCTCTCTCAAAGCTCTCTTGTTAGTCTTTGGGAAGTCGATCACCTCAACAGACTCAGAGACGTATTTCGACAAGTAGTCGGCAACCTCCTGGGAAGCAGTGTAGTACTTGTAGCCAAGTCCAGACACTGTCTTAGCAACATTGCCCAATTTGTCGTTGGTCAAGTCACCTCCAAACAAAATGCCGGTTCCTGGGTGTGGAACGTTGAAGTTCATGGTGGATTGGATAGACGTCCAGTAGGCCTCCACCAAGTTCTTTCCGAAACAGGCAATCTCTCCGGTAGAAGACATCTCAACACCCAAGAATGGGTCGGCGCCAGCCAAACGAGTAAAAGAGAATTGTGGGACCTTAGTGGCAACACGGTCGTACTTCTGGGACATCAAGTCGACAGGAGCAGGTACGTTCTCGTTAAGAAGAGCCTTGGCTGCAACCTCAATGAAGTTAGTACCCAAAACCTTGGAAACGAATGGGAACGAACGAGAAGCACGGATATTACACTCGATGACCTTCAATTCGGCATCGTTGTCGTTCAAGGTACCGTTCTGGTCGTTCAAGATAACTTGCATGTTGAAAGGACCAGTGATTTTCCAGGCAGAAGCAACCTTGTCAGCAATGACCTTGAGTCTTTGCAAAATGATAGGAGACAAGTTCTGAGGAGGCAACACCAAAGTAGCGTCACCGGAGTGGACACCAGCGTTCTCAACATGCTCGGAAACAGCATGAACCAAAACTTTACCTTGGTGAGCAACACCATCAATGTCAATTTCCTGAGCACCCTGGATAAACTTAGAGATCACCACTGGGTGGTCCTGAGAAACCTTAGCAGCATTCGACAACTTGGAGTCCAACTCACCCTTGTTGTTGATGACGGACATGGCAGCACCAGACAAGACGTAAGAAGGTCTAACCAAAACTGGGTAGCCAACCTGGTCAGCAAAAGACTCGGCCTCGGCGATGGAAGTCAACTCCTTCCACTGAGGCTGATCAACACCAATAGAGTCCAAGATCTGCGAGAACTTGTGTCTGTCCTCGGCCTTGTCGATATCCTCTGGGTTGGTTCCCAAAACATTACAACCTTCATTCTGCAAAGTAAGAGCAATGTTCTGAGGCAACTGACCTCCCACACTGACGACCACACCCTGGGCAGTCTCCAACTCGTAAATATCCAAAACACGCTCCAAGGAAAGCTCCTCGAAGTACAATCTGTCAACCTCATCGAAATCAGTGGACACGGTTTCTGGGTTGTAGTTGATCATGATAGTCTTGTGTCCAGACTTACGCAAGGCTCTAGCAGTAGCCACAGCACACCAGTCGAACTCGACAGAAGATCCGATTCTGTAAACACCAGAGCCCAAGACCATAGTACCGTGCTCGTTGAATTCGAGATCAGAAGAAGTGGCGTTGTAGGTGGTGTACAAGTAGTTAGTGTTCGCAGGAAACTCAGCAGCCAAGGTGTCGATCTTCTTGACAAATGGAACAATACCGAAACCCTTTCTAACAGCACGAACCTCCAATTCCTTGGCTCCCACGCAAAGACCAATTTGCTTATCAGAGAATCCAAGCTTCTTAGCTCTGCCCATCAAGTCGTGATTGATGTTGGCTAACAGACCAGCAGCCTCCAACTCACGGTACATGTAGACGATGTTCATCAACTTGTACAAAAACCACTTGTCGATCTTGGTCAACTCGTGGACTCTGTCGACAGAGTAGTTCTCGTGGAGCAAAGCCTGACCCACAGCCAACCATCTTCTGTCGGTTGGGTTAGCCAAAACATCATCCAAGTCTTCGAAGTGGTCACCTTGGAATCCAATGTACGATGGGTCAACCTGTCTAATAGCCTTCTGGAAAGATTCCTCGAAAGTACGACCAATGGCCATAACTTCACCCACAGACTTCATGGCAGATCCAATGTCTCTCTTGACGTGCTGGAACTTAGACAAATCCCATCTTGGGATCTTGGTGACCATGTAGTCCAAAGATGGCTCGAAGTTGGCGGAGGTGGTCTTGGTAACAGGGTTAGGCAATTCCGGCAAGGTGTGACCCAAGGCAATCTTGGCAGCAGTGTAAGCCAATGGGTAACCAGTAGCCTTGGAAGCCAATGCGGACGAACGAGACAAACGAGCGTTAACCTCAATGACACGGTAATCCAAGCCATCTGGTTGCAAACAATACTGGACATTACATTCACCAACAACACCCAAGTGACGGATAATCTTGATGGCAGCAGATCTCAACATGTGGTACTCCTCATCGGACAAGGTCTGAGAAGGAGCCACCACAATAGAGTCACCAGTGTGAATACCCAATGGGTCAAAGTTTTCCATGTTACAGACGGTAATACAGTTTCCAACACGGTCACGAACAACCTCGTATTCGACTTCCTTCCAACCCTTCAAGGACTTCTCCACGAGGATCTGAGGAGCCAACGACAACGAACGAGACGACAAGTCTCTGAGTTCTTCCTTGTTGGCAGCAAAACCGGAACCCAAACCACCCAAAGAGTAGGCAGAACGAACAATGATAGGGTAACCGATGTTTTCAGCAGCAGCCAAAGCGTCATCAACGGTTTCCACAGCAATAGACTCAGCGATTGGGATGTTGATTTCCTTCAAGGCCTGGGCGAAAAGGTCACGGTCCTCAGAAGTCTCCAAAGTCTTAATAGGCGTACCCAAAACCTTGACGCCGTATCTCTCGAAAACACCCATTTTCTCCAATTTGACACCGACATTGAGTGCAGTTTGACCACCAAAAGTCAACAAGATTCCATCTGGTTTCTCTCTTTCGATAATGTAGGTGATGTATTCAGGAGTGACAGGCAAGTAGTAGATTTCGTCAGCCAACGCATGCGACGTCTGGTTGGTTGCAATGTTAGGATTAATTAAGATAGACTTCTTGTTGGCCTCCTTCAAGGCCTTGATGGCTTGGGATCCTGAGTAGTCGAACTCACCGGCCTGACCAATAGACAAACCTCCGGAACCGATAACCAAGACCTTGGACACGTCAACAAGCTTGCCGTGGTCACCAGTTTTAAGCTTGCTGACCAATTCTCCGCCACGGTAGAAAGGCTCAGCATTTCTAGCAAGCGACGACACTGTGAATGTTCTGAAGCTGGAGAGTCTGGCAGAGGCTGCCAATCTCCGTGAGAACAACAGCACACTATTAAGCAACATTGCCAGAGTTTAGAATGACAAAAAGCGGGAAATGCTGGAGAAGAAAAAATTCACTAGAGGTAAATTTTTTTTAAGATGTGGAACAGTGAAATTATATATTGGGAAGAAAAAATCACTGCAAAATTCGCCCAAAACGGCAATGACTCAGCGCTAGCCGCGATTTAAGATCAGTAACCCGTTACCCGCCTCAACCGTTACATGCCCACCTTTGCTGCAGACTACCTTGTGGTTGGCCAGATACTAATGATTATATACAGAATCTCCCATTAATTAACCGCAATGCAAGGAATAATGATGGTCGTTGGGATGAAAGAGACTGGAAGAATTTTTTGGCTTTTGAATAATGATGCTTGTATCAATTTTGTACGTAAAAATTTGCATCTTCTTCCTTTTTACATTCATCCCCTTCATTTCTAAGGTAATGTGGCTCTCACTTATGTCATCATTATGTGCACTCCAGAGTGTTCCGAGCGTTGGCTAGATGAGCCATTGCAATTCACTTTCAAATGAAGCGATGTGAGAGCAAAAGCTGATTACGAAAGTCTTAAGGTGGATCTTCCTTATCCATTTTTCTTTCTCCTTTCTGTGTATCTGCTTCATCTTTTCTTTACTCCCGTCATCTCAAATATACCAAAAGCTTACACCCGTACACCAAGACTTAACATAGTATCACCTATACAACAATTAAAATCATCTACCTTTCACAGCATGCAATCATCAAATCTCCGATCACGGGCCAATACGCCCCTTCGAAGGACTCAGGAAGACAAATTGGCTAGAGAGTCCGATGTTACGGTCTCGTCAACCAATGTTACTCCCTACAGAGAGTATCGGGGCTTTTTCACATACATTCTCTCATGGCTAGTGCTTACGCTAGTGATGATATGGGCATTGGTTCCTAATTCCATATTAGAATACTGCGGTGTGTACTATTACCCCAGCAAATATTGGGCACAGGCTATTCCAGCATACCTGCTTCTGGCAATGTTGTATGCATACATATTCATTGCATGTTGGAACACCGAGGTAAAGACACTTGCTCTAGATGATTTACGGGTCATAACAGACGAGCATGCCGTGATTCCTGAAAATCCCGAGGATTATGTTTGGAAGGCACCCAGTGGAGTGTGGGACTTGCCCTTGGGTTTAGTTAATGAGGTGTTATATGATGATTAAGGTAGATAACGTGAAAAGAAAGGAAACATTTGAGAAGAGGAAAAGTGGGTTGGGCAACAAATAGGATACAAATACGATACGGAAATAATGAATGCTGGAGTATAAGATTGACTAGAATGGCTCATAGTCAAATCACTACTAATGCTAAAGTATAACAATGCTATCTCTTCCATGTAGTTGTCTACGACACTAAATTCCGTAGGTGGTCAGAAGGAACCCTCTCGACTCTCCATCCACCAATCCCAATACCTGGGTCTCCCATGAATCTCCCAAAAGCAGCTTGTAACTTGAAAGCAACAGGAAGAATAACTCACGAAGCTTGGAAGATGGCTCGAAGTAGTTGCCAATGCAGCTGACAAAAACCGCCAAGTTCTTGCGGCCCTCATGGGTCGATAAGCCACCAAAGCCCTGGTCGGGATTGGCATGGATTACATTGATCATGCCAATAAATGCAGACTCCTTCTCTTCGTCCTCGTTCAAGTACATGATATGGGCACACCACGAGTAGATGAACTCACTCAATCTAGGTGCAACTACACCGGCTCCGTTTTTAACCCCAAATCTTCCCAAGCAAATGGCTGCGTTCTCCAATACAGTATTCTGGGTGTCTGGAGAGTTCACTAAAGGAATGAGAACATTAACCAAGTTGGGAATGAACTGGTCAAATTCAGATGATGCCTTTAGAGCAATCTCTCCACAAGACCAGATAGCGTTGTTGGTCAGGGCGTAGGTGAGGTAGTTACAGTTGCTGATTTCGTGGCCAATGCAAACCACGATCGAGCTCAAGTAGGGAGCTACGGTTGCTTCGTATGCAAAAATGGCCAAGTCTCCAAGAAGTGCGTAAGCCAGCTGTCTGACATCATCCACATAATCTTCAAAACATTGCATCAAGATCTTCATCAAGTCTGCACCGTGCTGGGCAGCCAAATCCACGAAATGGCCCTTGAATCCCTGGACCAAACCATCGATAAGATCCAAAGACGTGATGATAAAGTCCTTCTCTGGAGCATCGATTTCCGGGTTGTTGAGCATTTCTTCGTTAAGCTGAACCACATTGGTCAAAATCTTAACGGCTCTCTCGTATACGGGTACAGCATATGGAGCAAAAGATTCTCCCATTGCAATGGCCACCACGGACATACACTCTAAAAGTGGCCACAAGTTGGTATCATCGTCATCCATCAGCTGCCAATTATGCAAAAGAGGAGGCATCAATGTGTTGGCGTACTCTGGGGTTTGGTTGAATACTTCAGTGCCGATTTTGTCCACAAAGGTTGAAACACAGTCATACAACATGATCATGTTTTTCCTCTGGTAGGCAGCAAAGCATTTAGCAAAATGCTCTAATAATGCGCCCACGTATGGCTGGAGCAATTCCACGTCGGTGTTTTCAATGTATGTGGAAAGTGCCGAGCAGGCAGATTGCTGGACAATCTTCTTAGGATCCAAGGCTAATTGCACCAACAGCTCAAAAGTTGGCTGGAAATAGTTGGCGTAACTGCCTCCTTGTTTAGCTTCCTTGGTCACCCATGGCGAATAACGGGAAACTGCCCAGCACGAGATTTCTCTAACCTTCGACTCGTTATCCTTCATTCTCTCCACCAAAAAGGGAACCAATACGGGCAACTTGTCGCTCGCAAGCTCGATACAACTCTTGGAAATGGCACCAAATGCCAAAATAGCGCTTTCACGTACGGGCCATTCGCTTGAGACAATGTTCTGCTGCAAAATAGGCAATGCGATATCAAGCACATCCTGAGGGAAATCCAAAGAGAGAACGTCGAGCGTAGAGGCTGCACATCTTCTCAAGTTCCACTGCTCCATCTCGTCATCGGAGTCGTCCGAATCTTCGTCATCTGAGTCAGATTCTTGGTTGTTTTTCTTTCCAATCGAATGGCCCTGTTTAGATTTGGCCATGTTAGGCTTGATGTCTTCAGCCTTATCGGCTACAAAGGCATCGTCCTTCTCGTCGGCGATCTGGAACAAAAAGATCTCCTCTTCCAGGAAGACCATCTTAGACAAAAGCACAGGCAAGACCACGCGGAGCTGCTGTCTGAAAATAGGCTTGTGTGCCTTGGTTGGCAGCTCTGCAAGCAGCAAAAGAAACTCGCATGCCTCCATGGCCACCTCCTCGCTTGGATCTTCCATCAGGTGAACACAGTAGTTAAGCACACCCTCCATATGTGGAAGAAGCTTATCTGGGCGAGTTTCCATGATGAGAGAGAAGGCCGAGCACACGTTCTTACGAACTTCAGGGTTTTCGTCCTGTGCCAAGTCAAAAAGCGTCTGTAAGTAATGGTCTAAGAATACAAGAACCAGCTGCGACTTTAATGGGAGGAGCTGGTTTAAACAAAAGATGGACTGTGAACGGATCTTGGGAGTGGAATTTGGCAGTCTGGTCAACTCGATGAGCTTGCTAGTGATGTGGTCGAGTGGTCTTTCGCCGTTATACTCTCTGTCGAGCAACGCACTGTGGTCCTCGCAGATCTTGGCCAACGCAGACACAGCAGCCTCTCTCGATTGTGGGTTTATATCTCCAGACTCAATGGTCGAGAGTAACTGAGGCAACGCCTGTGGCCACCCCTCGATACCCTGAGCAGCAAAGAGTGAGGTGATGACATTTCCGGTGATGTTTCTCACCATGGTGTCTTGCACCATCAAACCAGCGAAAATCGTGGCCAAAAGGTAGCTACGATCAGTCAGGGTGGTCTTCAACACGCTGTTCTTCAAATTGATTCCTGCAGCGGCCCTGACATCCGACGTTGACTCTGTGTCTTTGATCAAAAGATCGCATAAGTAGTTCTCGAACTGTGGTTGCTTCTTCAGCTCAGCAAGGGCCTGGTTGGCAGCAAATCGCACCTTGTTATCCAGCAGCAACGTGGCCTTGAAGATTTTGCGGAGCTGCTCCAAAGCAGCGGGATCAGCAGACCACATAATAAAAGGTGATGTTTGATGAAGGGAAATCAGCTAGAAAAGGGTAAAAAAAACCAGAAAAATTAGGTTGGAAGGAAGGTGCGATGAGTTGATGCTTACTCGATATATATCCTCGAGGGTTGTCTTATTTTTTTTTTCAACTCGAATGTCCCTGGGACTATCCGTCTATATGATTTAGTTAGATTTGGTGAATTTTTTTCTATGAAGGCCGCGATGCTTCCCATGCGGATTATTATGCAATGTCAAAGTAGATGATGCTCAAGCTCGGCCAACTTCTCCGTTAGCTCGTCCAACTTGCCCAAAATGGGCATAAACATGTCGTGAACTGGCTTGGACTTACGCTTTTCTTGAATCAGCGGATTAGGTGAACTGGAGAAGTTACTGAGTGAGTTCGTGCTTGTAAGTGGAGTATCGCAGTCATTACTCTTTTGCCCATCGTCGCATTCCAGCCCCGTCTCATTGTCGTAATAGTCCTCTACCTGATTGGCAGTGCTGTCTCCTGTGTAGTCGGCAAACACCGAGGTGTTGTCGTTATCACTCAAATCTGCTCTGAGTGCACCTCCAAAGTCGAGGTGATCGCCGTCATCGCTGCTTCCAAGTTGTTCTTGGATGTCGGACGTAACACGAGAGAGTCTGTCGAGAATTTGAGACCTGCGGATGTTTCCAGAGTTGAATTCGTCTCTTGGCGACTTGAACTTATCCGTTGGGGGAGTGTCTGGGGAGTAAGTGCCAATTGAGTCATTGTCTAAGGTAGATATAGCATGAGGAGGAGCAAACAACGAAGTGTTCATGACACTTTGACCAATGCCTTCGCCGAAGCTACTTTCGACAGGACTGGCCAGTTTGCGTGGACTTTTGTTGATTTGGAGCAGCACATCGGCAGGATATACGTCACTTAAAACTTCGCTGTGTTTCTCTGCGTCTTCGTAGTGGATACGATTCTGCTTAATGTCATCGTGTCCTACGTGGAAATAGTGCTCGGAGAAATCAATATCGTCGTCGGAGTCGTCATCGTCCAAGTTTATGTCGCCCAAGTTCTCAAATGTCACCAGCTTATTGCTTTGTTTGTAGCTTCTAGATTTTTTCAAAATGGATCCTTTCCTGCCAAGCGGTAGATCATCGGTCAGAGGCTTTATTTCAGCTTGTTTGAAATCACTCGAAGAGTCCACAAACTTTTCATTGGAGGAGACAACATCTCCAGAAGGTCCGGGAGTATGGTATGGGGATTTGTCCGAGAGGTCGTTCGAGGAAACATTATGGTGCATATTAACTTGAGAGGTACTCAGGAAGGTTGCACTGCCATTGCCAATTCCGTAGTGATCCAAGGAAAGAGTCTCGCGAGATGATTTTTCAAGCTCTTCGTTCTTGTGACAGTTGAGCCGAGCCAATCGCTCGCCGTAAGTTTCCAAGCATTCAGCAGGAACAAAGCCTATCTTTCCATCTTCTTCATCAGATTCAAAATTATCTTCGGAGCCGCGGGCATTCCATAGACTCATACGCTCAGTTCTCGACATTTTCCGGATTAGCCACCAATAGTTGTCCAGATCGTTGATGAGGAACACCGGCTCATCGCGAGCAAGCGTGCAATGCAGAGGATCAGGTCCAGAAAAGTCATATAAACCGTATAACTTGTCCGGATCCATTTCCCGTGGAGGCAGTCGTGGAGGCAGAGGAGGTAGAAGCTGTTCGTCGGTAAGGCCGTTGTCTTCAATGCCGTAAGAGTCACTGAGATCGTTGAACTCATTTTCGAAATCGTCATCACCGTAGTCATCCTCGCCGCTGTCGAATTCGCCGTCGTAGTAATCGTCATACGCATCTGAGCCGTCGTATGCGTCTGAACCATCGTATGTGTCAGATCCGAGTTCTATGCTGGCCCGAAGAGACTCTGCGTCAGTAGTTGAGGCTGCCGCTGGCACATCTAGCGCTACATTCCCCTTTTTGGTCACAGGCTCCCGTAGACTCTCCATCTTAGATGTCGGCAGAATTGTTTTCTTTAGTGGTTGGTCTGGATAGGTGAGATTTGGCTTCGGCAGCGTATTTATGGAGGACAGAGGTCCTTCGTCGAGCGAATCGACAATTGCATCCTCGCTCACACGTATTTGGGGTCTCAGCGGGCTGACGTTGCCAGGCGAGTACTCGCGGGCGAATTTGGTCATGAACTTCTGTTGACGGTCGACATAGACCTGATCGGCATCGAAATCCGGACCATTGTCACGGATGTACAGAAGAACACTCAGCTGGATATTGTAGCGGGCTAAGCCAGCCATTTGCGTGTCGTGGACCACGGAGCCATGGCTGTTTGCTGTTTGATTCAGCGAGGTAGTCAGCGCAAACGAGATCTTCCGCTCCAAATCGTGAAGAAGCTTATTGGTGGACTCTAAGGTGTCCGGCTGTGAAGGTTCGGACGAGTCCATGGCGACAAAACTCGAGGGTGGTGTTGATCTGAAGTTGCGGAGACTTGATGACAAAGTGTCGACTTGAAAGGACGTTGCCTTGTTTGACAGAGGGTTGCGGTATCAATAAGGGCGGAGCCGCTGCAAAAAGAAAGCAGATCGGATGAGATATTAATGAATAAGGCGAGAAAAACAGGGCCAAATAAGAAAGTGGAGCAGCGGTACGCCGTGCGTCGCGATGAATGAACAGGTACTTGAGTAGGAGAGAAGTGATCTTCAGTGGAGAATGTATAGAATGTTGAGAATGTATAGAAGAGGCGCGTTTCTATTTTGATGATGAGACACAGGAGGATGAGAATGGGAAAGTAAATGGGGAAATAAATAGCTTTTGAGAGAAGTTTAGGATTAAAGGAAGAAAGAAGAGGTAGTATAAAAGAAGTGAAAGTTAAAAGTGGGATAATGCGGATATTTATATACCATGAATGTATTAATTGGAGAGACCCATTCATCTTGGATATGTTAAGTTTATCTGCAGTACATGTAGGTAAGTTTCCCGATTTGCTCAGTTGCACTAAATCACCGCCGCACGCGCATACGAGAACAATACTCGTAGCCGGAACCAATTTGAAATACTTACAATGTAAAATCTGCTAAGATTTTGGAGAGTTCATCGCCAATTTATTTGGCATTGACATCCAAATATCCGCAAGATTTTGGATTAGTAGGTTAATCTCGCCAAGGCATCGCGCGATTGACGTCGCAGGAGGCACCAAATGCCCGATTCCCGGTGTTTTTTTCAGGGACAGTAGGGTTATGAAGTGAGATGAGAGGGAAAGAGAGAGAGAGGCAATGAAGGATGTGAATGAGAGAAAAAAAACAGGAGAAATGTCTTGAAAGTTAGAATGTAAAATGTCAAAATGTATTGAAATTTGGATTTCAGACACATTGGAGGATTAGTGACCGCAAAAAAAAAGAGTGACTATGACCATTGAACAAAAGGTAGGATGAGCCGTTGGGTCAGTGCAGTGAGAAGTGCTGCAGACTACGGACGATAGACGAAATGTGAAATCAAATGAATTCAGATCTGGTGACGGCTACAACGCGGAATCGTATGGAAAGGTGGCTGAAGGTACTGAAGGAGTAGCTAGAGAAATAGAAGTGGCGGATTTGGAAATGAATTAATCGGTGAAGGATTTTTTGTTTGTGATTTTTCATGAAGTGAATACTCTTTTTCATGGTTGGGTGCGAAGTTTGTACAATTCTGAAAACATGGGGATTAAAGCCAGGGACAAAACTCACATGGATGAGACTTTCGACCGATGAAATTGGAAGATTTCAGAGTATCGATAATCGACTATAGAACTTCCCATTTACTATTATGGATTTTATAGAGTACTTAAAATTGTAGCATTACTTTCTAGATTTGGACTTTTCTTTGTATTGACAATTCCCCACCATTCTTCATGTTTTGTCTCTGAAGATTTCCACTCTAGACCTTCTGTTCATACTAAATTCTGCATATTTTGTCTGGATAAAATCTGTGAATATGGCCTGATGGTTGTTTCTGCCTCTTCTGGAATCTCCTCCTGGTCTCACACCTCTAATCTTGAAATTAACTATCATCCCAAATGCACTCAATAAATCTACAAAAACATGATAAATATACCAACAGCAACTTACTAGAATACCAAATTAGAAAATTTAAACAATCCAAGTTCAGTCATTCATTTGAAACAATGATTTTTTCATCCTTCACTTCGCAGCTCTACTTTATTCTAACAATATGATATAAATAGACACACACCTAACTTCGAAATGCGGCATTCTTTTCATGGCCAATACGTTCAACCAAATTTCCAGAAAGTCACCTCATCATTCCAAACGAGAAGCCTCCAAAAGTCTTGGTTTTATGCCCAAGCTGGTCACGTACGCCCGTACCTTCATTCAAAACTTACGATTTGCGTGCCCCACTCTGTCTCATTACCATCAAATACGACCGGATACTCGGCATCCATGACCGCTTGCCCAACAATGGTTCAGGTCTGTACTATTTACGATTTTCAAACTAGTCTCTTATTTTTTTTTAGTCTTCTCTAAATCTTCCCCGATTCTTCTTCTTTTTTTTTTATAGTCCAATGTCGAAACCTTTCAAGCTTCCCTCACTGGTCGTCAACGATGTTCTTATTTCTCCACTTGAACAAAGTCATGGCCATACACAACTATCCACCTTCTAAATACTGAACGTATGCATATTCTATAAATAACATTAGCACACTCGAAGGTTCGCTAGCCTTCCTGGCAGGTTTTTTTCCCCTTTTGAGACACCAACCGAACTAAGCCTCTATCACAACTATAGAGTATGCGAATGAAGCTTTGAGTGCATACCATGGATCAAATCGTACATGGAAGCACTGATTAGTAGCAGCTTGTCGAGTTTGTCTCCAAAAAAGTCCATAATCGTCATCTCTAACTTTATTCTTGCGTCGTAGGCAAGCTTTTCTCAAAAAACGGGCAACCAGCCAAGATTATCTCTTTTGGGTGTAGGTACCACCTGTTTCTGCTAAACTAGACCACTAGCCAATAGTCAGGAACATGATGAGATGCACCGATGGATCGAAGCAACCAAACTCAACTATAAATACCATCCGAATTCTCTTAATGTTTCACTAATTAACTACCAGCTAATTAACTAACAAAACAATGCGTCTTTCGCTTTTGAACATGGTGGCCATCGCTGCTGCCAGATATATCAAGGTTTCTAGTGATTTAGGAACACAATACTTAATCTTGGATGGTGAGGAACCAAAGTTTGTGGATACCATAACGGAAGCCTATGGAGACTTTACCTTGAATGAAGGGACTCTTTTTGCTGGCACAAGTCTCTTGACCAGAGAAAAGAGTGGAAAAATTAAATTTCTGAGTAATTATACCGAATACTTAAGTTTTAGAGGCCACTTGGGGTTTGAGGGCGATACAATCACCCCTTTTTGGTCGTATACTCTCTTCCTTTGTCAAGGAGAAGATAATCAGGGTGATGAATGGGAGTTGTTTGCCAGAGATGATAATAGCGCTCCTGAGAGTTCCAGTGAGACAGAAACTGAGACAACAGAACCTTCGTCCAGTACTAATGATGAAACCACTGAAATAGAGATTACAGATGAGACATCGGAAACGGATAGTACAGAAACCTCTGCAACTTCGGATGATGATGAAGTTTCAACTCAAGAAACTGAACCCAAGGACACAACAGAAACTATTGAAACAGGCGAAACTACTGACACCAATGAATCAGGTAAAACTACTGATTCCAATGAGCCTTCTGAAACAACGGAAACCACTGATTCGCAAGTTGAATCGCCAACTGAATCTCCAAGGGAGTCATCCACTACTCCTCCTGCAAGATTGAGAAAACGGGTGGACTACGGTCAATGTCTTGAGGTATCTTTGATGCTTGTCAACGACAAGTCCCAGTGCTCTGGCGCTGAGTGTCTGGCCACTTGCACTTCAACTTGCACCAAGCAAGTATGTATTGCTTCTCCTTGTCCTCTGGAGGTTTGTACAACCATCTGTCAAGGTGACGAATGTCCTACTGTGTGCACCAAGACTGACTGTGCAAAGCCATCTGAATGTCCTGACAGTTGTAGACTTGACTGTCCAATTGATACATGCGAGATTTTCTGTGTGATGGCATCATGTACCGAAGGATATACTCCCTGTCCTGAGAGAACATGCTACACATCATGTCCAACTCCGTCATGTAGTGGAGCCGAATGTGAATCTACTTGCAGTGGATCAGAGTGTGAGTCCACATGCACTGGACCAGATTGCGAGTCTACATGTACTGGATCAGAATGTGAATCTACTCCCACGTGCACTGGATCAGAATGTGTCAGCAGTTGTACCGGATCTTGGTGCTACACCAATAGCACTTGTACTGGAAGTGAATGTGGAGGAAAGACTTGCACGGGCGCCACATGTCCTCAAGATGGAGGATGTACTACCTGTGATACTGTCCACTTCTCTGGCTGCCCAACTTGTATCTACATTCTTACTGACTACTCGTTTACATGTACTGAAGTGACCACCATGACCATCTCGACTTGTTCTGAAGTCAGCAAATGCTCTCCAAAAACTTTAACCTTTAGTCCTGGTACCTATACCATCACAGGAACTGCTGCAGTCCCAATTCACTCGAATATTGTGGTGACTAAGGCAGCTGCTGGAACAGATGCCTCTTCCCGTAGTACCGGAGTTGCTTCTTCATCAACAGGAGCAACAACTAACTTCAGTGGAGAAGGTGCACGTAACTTGGTCAGTACTTTGATTGGAGCCATTGGGTTAATACTCTTGATGTGGTAGAACCTAAGTAAAATCCTATTCGTATTTCCTCATAGCAATCAGTAGATTATTTAATTCTTGTGATGTCTTCACATATTCTCATTATTGTTCAGGTGAATTCTTTGGCCGAAATTCTTACCTGAACAGTCTACGTCATCTTCATTCCCCGAACCATTCACTTACTTGCTCTAATGGCCTGATTAAAGTTCCGAAATGACACTAAAAATAGGGTCAACATATTAGTGTAAGTCATATTGCCCAAAAAGATTACCCATGAGTGTCTGGAACGAACTATTTCAGAATGTGTCGGATGGTTCTATATTTAATCTCGTGGTTCAAGTAGTAACATGAACCGACGAATTAGAATAGCCTTACTTCTTCTAATCGTATTCATGTAGAGTTTGATTTTCTCAATGTCCTAGTCTACATTCTCGCCAGGTTTCCAAAGAGTGTTCTTTCGTAAAGATTTCTCACCAAATACCCTCGGAAAGTCAACCTCGAAATCAAATCCAAATTCATGAACTTTTAACAAGAAAATCTTATCCTTCACTCTCAAAGAATTTCAGAATCATTGAAGCTTACCATATGCTCTTGCCGTGAACGAATATAAATTTCATATGTAAAAATAGATCCCAAGAACGAAGCCCAGCTATTCCAGTCATTCGCGCTTCTACCCCGGGTTTCACCAGTTCACATAACCACACCCATTTAGGTACCACCGGATACCAGACCCCACGGCAAAGCGCAAATTTGGATCGGCCCCGCTTAATTGCCCATCATGCTATATTTTACCCTCTTCACAGCAAACGAGGAGTAGCTGCACCTTCTGGGTCAATATCGAGGCTTTTGCGGGTGCGAATCTAAAATAGACCTCTGCGCAGGGTGCTAAGAATAAAGACATCACTAATGGTAGGTCACCATCTGCACGAAAGGTCGCTTGGTCTACAGATCAATGCGTTATTGACGTGAGTCTATTTTAAGTGAGCCGTGCCAAGCATCTTTAATTAGTAGTTCATTGGATGGAAGTTGGAGGAGACGGTAACGGAGGAGATGATATGCCAATAGACTAAGTGGGAGTGAGAAGGGCACATCTTAAGCCATGCGGAACGGATACGAGGGTTTTCTAGAATAAAACACTATTTAAGGAAACTGTTTTGGGGCCATTTCTAGATGGAATCATTATCATCATGCGTTTATTACCTACTCTTTCGCTTTTGTCGGTGGTGACAGCTAAGTATATTCGGGTTGGTACCGATGGGAACAGGTTTCTCTCAAAGAAAGGTGACTATTATGGAACAGCTGACACTGCCGAAGATTACTATGATAATTTTTCCGGCGAAGAACCCCATGTCTTGGACGGAGGAGTGGTTTGGACCCTCAACGAAGACGTGGTTGGAACTTCTGGTTCAGAGAAGCTCTTAGTTACTTTTGAAACTGTTGACGAGGGACTCTATATCGATGCTGGCAATTACGAATTCTATATTTGTGGTGGCAATACTTTGAAGGCGTTTTCTTTTGATGACAGTGGATCCAGTGGATCCAGTGAGTCCAGTTTGCCCAGTGAGTCCAGTGAGACAGAATCCAGTGAGACTGAGACCAGTGATACAGAGACCAGTGATACGGGAACTTCGGGTTCTGATGATTCCCTGGCAGAGGAGACTAGTATTATCAAGCCAACTGACGGCAGTTCAGAGGACGAAACTTCGACTCCAACAGAATCCGATGAGGTAGGATCTTCAAAAGTCGCAGAATCTTCCGAAGTGGTAGAATCTTCAAGCCCTGGGGAATCTTCAACGGAGTCTTCGACCCCACAGGAGTCTTCAATCCCACAAGAATCGTCGATTGTGATTGCACCTTCTACAATCACTGAAAGCATCGTGTCTCTGGCAACCGTAACTCCAGTCAAAAGATTGCGTAAGCGTCTCATAGATCCTTCTTGTTTCCCTGTGCAATTGTACCTTGTGGAAACTCCATGCAGCGAGAGCGACTGCCCAACCTCATGTGACGTTGAATGCCACGACATCTACTGTGTCACAACTCCATGTCCCAAGGAGGTTTGTACTAGCAGATGTCCAGGTGAGACATGCTCGTCCGTTTGCACCAAGCACTCATGTGATGAACAGAGTTGTCCTACAGATGATTGTCATGTCGAATGTCCCTCTGATTTATGTGAGACAGAATGCCACGTTCCCCCCTGTCCTAATCCAAGTGGTACTGCTTGCGAGCCAGGTTATTGTACAACCAAATGCCCAGGACAATGTGACACTATTTGCAATGCTTGCACTACTGAAGGATGTCTGTCAGTTTGTACCACCTCATGTTCATGTTCCGCAACAGATGGCAGCTGCTGCACTGAATCTGATGGAATCTGTGACACATGTACAACTCAATGTGCCATTCCATCATGTACGTCAGGTGCTGTGTGTCCTCCAGGCGAATGTACAACTCAATGTCCTGGAGAATGTGATGTTATCTGTGAAATCTGTACTACTCCAGGATGTGAGTCTTCTTGCACAACTTCATGTCCATGTACCGCGACTGATGGAAGCTGTGATACTTGTACCACTGAATGTTTCTTCCCTGCTTGTTCAGGGGAAGGGTGTCCCGGAGGTGCCTGTGTGACTAAATGCCCTGGTGAATGTGATGTGATATGCGACGTTTGCACTACCGAAGGATGTCTGTCATCATGTACAACTTCATGTCCTTGCACCGCAACAGATGGCAGCTGCTGCACTGAATCTGATGGAATCTGTGACACATGTACAACTCAATGTGCCATTCCATCATGTACGTCAGGTGCTGTGTGTCCTCCAGGCGAATGTACAACTGAATGTCCTGGAGAATGTGATGTTATCTGTGAAATCTGTACTACTCCAGGATGTCTGTCATCGTGTACAACTTCATGTCCTTGCACCGCAACAGATGGCAGCTGCTGTACTGAAACAGATGGAAGCTGTGACACCTGTACCACTGAATGTTTCTTCCCTGCTTGTTCAGGGGAAGGGTGTCCCGGAGGTGCCTGTGTGACTAAATGCCCTGGTGAATGTGATGTGATATGCGACGTTTGCACTACCGAAGGATGTCTGTCATCATGTACAACTTCATGTCCTTGCACCGCAACAGATGGCAGCTGCTGTACTGAAACAGATGGAAGCTGTGACACCTGTACCACTGAATGTTTCTTCCCTGCTTGTTCAGGGGAAGGGTGTCCCGGAGGTGCCTGTGTGACTAAATGCCCTGGTGAATGTGATGTGATATGCGACGTTTGCACTACCGAAGGATGTCTGTCATCATGTACAACTTCATGTCCTTGCACCGCAACAGATGGCAGCTGCTGTACTGAAACAGATGGAATCTGTGACACATGTACAACTCAATGTGCCATTCCATCATGTACGTCAGGTGCTGTGTGTCCTCCAGGCGAATGTACAACTGAATGTCCTGGAGAATGTGATGTTATCTGTGAAATCTGTACTACTCCAGGATGTCTGTCATCGTGTACAACTTCATGTCCATGTACCGCTACTGATGGAAGCTGTGATAATTGCACCACCGAGTGTGATGCCGTTTGTCTTGCATTGGCCTGTCCCCCAAGTCACTGTACGACCAAATGTCCAGGGAAGTGTGATGTTATCTGCGAGGAATGTTCTGGTGATGGCTGCGAATCTAGTTGCACGACTTCGTGCGTTCTGGAACCACCATGCACTGATACTGAGCCTGGTGGAAAGTGTTGTAGTGGCGATCATTGTGAAACCAAATGCACCACTTGTGAAACCGAATGCACCACTTGTGGACCCAAGTGCACCACATGTGGTACTGTCACTGTCATCCCCGGTTGTCCAACCTGTGTTCACACCGTGACTGACTGGGTGATTGTGTGTCCTACAGTCACTACAATCACAATCTCCACCTGTCCTAAGGTGGACCAGTGCTCTCCTCACACCGTCACATTGAACCCAGGAACTCACACTATTACCGGAACAGCCGTTGTGCCTGGCCATACTGATATCACCGTGACAAAGTCAACGATTGCTGGAGTAAGCACTCGGGTCACTAAAGATCAGGCCACCACCAAAGTGTTTACTCAGAGCACTAAGGTCACTACTAAGAGCACTTCCAAGACAACAGCTGCACCAGGTGTCTCTACAGATTATTCTGGTGGCAGCAAGAAGAACTTGGTTGGGTCTCTTCTTGGAGTGATAGGCTTTGCAGCAGTTATATGGTGATGATTGACACCAATCGCTCGCTTTTTCATTGAGGAAATTTCTAGCAAGCATAGGCCTTGTTTTGTTGTGAATGTCCTGGTGATGTTCATATATGCTTTCATGATTAGGTTTCGTTTGTATTTTAAGAATGACATATGAATAACGTAACTACTTGAGATTAATAAGAAAATTATCGAATAAGGCTAAGCAAACTAACTGAGGCATCAAGCCAACTGGGGCCAGCTGATTGAAAAAAACTCATTGTCCATCGCTTATATTGACATTTTGAACTAGGTGTAAAGTAATCATTAGAAATACAAGACGATTAGTGAAATTTAAAATTGTCATCATTCTTCATGACGTCTATATACACTTTTGTTGTCTTTTGATAGCTTCCAAGTACCAAGCAACAACAAATTCAAGCGGCCAAAAATAGCCACGGTTCGGAAGTTCTTTAAGGACCGACAGTAGGGCCCGCCTATTGCCAAGATATTCTCCCTTTACGCCCGAAATCTTCTGCCCACTTTCTCCTCTTTTAGAGCTCGCCCGATGTGGCAGCCGATCAAGTCCACCAATGGGTTTACCGGAAAGAATCACCTGCTTGGTGGTTACAACGTGCAAATCCATCAGGAGCAAGGCATTCCTGGTCATGCGTCTCGACTAGAAGAGCACATTTGGCTGGTGCGTTAGGGCAAAAGAAGGGTGAAGGTCATACAATTGGCGATTGGTAGAAACTAGGAGTGAATCTAGAATAATTGGTAACGGAATTTTTGTACTGGATCTGTTTTCAATGCCCATAGCATTGAGTTCAGAAATGATTATATGAAAAAGAACAGGTTGATATATAATGATGATAACATATTGATGATTTCCCAATGATATAAAGACAACTTGATTTCCCGCATCACGTTGCAACCTCCAAGAGGCTCCTTACTTCCGGAATATGTACCCAATAAGAGTTGCAGGCTTTTCGGGCAGGTGTTGGTATGTTTTTGGCAACTTCAACTTAATACTGATACCAAATTGATACTCACAGCAAATTGATGAGATTAGACTCATGACATTGACACTAAAATACATTCGAAGACTGGAACATTGTCTCAAAGAAAGAATATTACTATCTTGCAAATCTCGTTCTAATAATATCCATCAACTCACTGAACAAAGAAAATAGTCTAGTTGAGTCTATTGGCTCAACTCTATTCATTCGGTTGTCATGCATCATAGTCCACTATGCATTGTATAATTAGGCTTCCCAGTCTTCCATAGTATGGGCTACCTGATACTTCCACAAATAGCCTTCCCCATACCTTCTATGACCTTCCCCATCTTGCATTCCCAATCCTGCCTTCCCCATCTTTCTTTCCCCAACTTACTTTCCCCATCTTGCCTACAACATTCCGGGAATATCTTTTCTGCATGGAAGAATTGTTCAGATGGGATTTGATCTGCACATCATGCCTTGCTTTGCGCGGAGTTCCAATTCTTGAGTGAAATGGCTGCGAAAACTCATGAATACTCTTTTTCTTCCTTCCACAAGTATGTATAAAACAATCTAATTCGCCATACCTAAATATTCTATGAAATCGTAGCATTTTCAGCGTTTGGCATAATTGGCACAAACCCAACTCTCGACACGGCTAAATATTTACGGCCAAACGAAGCCAAGGCTAGTCCCCTCGCCGGCCAGTCATTGCCATACCGCTACAACTGCGCCAGATGGTAGACTCTGAGAGGCCACACGGCCATATTCCTCATGAAGTATAAATATCGTTACAATATGGACTTCTTTGACCTCATCAAAATATTCTCATCATGTTTTGGCGCCAACTTCTTCCTCTTGCTACAGCGGCTACTGCCATGCTTGTCCAAGTGGACGATTCTAAGTATTTGGCTCAATCCGGAGGAAACTATATCGTGGTAGACGATAAATCAAGTGCAGGTACTGAATTTGATCTTGATGCCAGTAACATTGTTGACAGTGGGGCCGCTTGGTCTGTTCAAAGCGACAATATGATTACTACTGGAGGCGAGGGTCTCGTGATTTCCACTTCGGGTTCGGAAAGCAAGATTGTTTTCTTCCCTAATGACGCTCTGTTGGCCTTTTTTGTTTGTCCAAGTGATGGCGGGTCCTTCTTGTTCGTTGGATCCGCCGATGGAACTGACGGTGGTAGCACTGATCCTGGTGGAGACCCCACTGATACTGGTGGAGACCCCACTGATACTGGTGGAGACCCCACTGATCCTGGTGGAGAGCCCACTGATCCTGGTGGAGAGCCCACTGATCCTGTTGGTGGAGAGCCCACTGATCCTGTTGGTGGAGAGCCCACTGATCCTGTTGGTGGAGAGCCCACTGATCCTGTTGGTGGAGAGCCCACTGATCCTGTTGGTGGAGAGCCCACTGATCCTGTTGGTGGAGAGCCCACTGATCCTGTTGGTGGATCCTGTTGGTGGAGAGCCTACTGATCCTGCTGAAGAAACTGCAATTTTTAAGAGGATGGATTTAGATGAGGTATTCTTCCTGTGTACTCGAGTGAATTTGGCTTTAGTGAGTGAAGAAACTTCATCATGCTCTACAGAATGTGAGGACGAAGCTTGCACAACTAAGTGTCCCGGTAAATGTGACGTTATTTGCAACTCTTGCCCCGATGAATCTGTTTGCACAAACGAATGCACTACAATGACCAAAGCTGATGGAACATGTTGCACAGACCCGGCAGATTGTTCCATCTGTAGTGTGACAGCTCCAGACGGTTCATGTTGCACTAAGTTCAAATCTGACGGTTCATGTTGCACAGACCCGGCAGAATGCTGCAGTGTGACAGCTCCAGACGGTTCATGTTGCACTAAGTTCAAATCTGACGGTTCATGTTGCACAGACCCGGCAGAATGCTGCAGTGTGACAGCTCCAGACGGTTCATGTTGCACTAAGTTCAAATCTGACGGTTCATGTTGCACAGACCCGGCAGAATGCTGCAGTGTGACAGCTCCAGACGGTTCATGTTGCACTAAGTTCAAATCTGACGGTTCATGTTGCACAGACCCGGCAGAATGCTGCAGTGTGACAGCTCCAGACGGTTCATGTTGCACTAAGTTCAAATCTGACGGTTCATGTTGCACAGACCCGGCAGAATGCTGCAGTGTGACAGCTCCAGACGGTTCATGTTGCACTAAGTTCAAATCTGACGGTTCATGTTGCACAGACCCGGCAGAATGCTGCAGTGTGACAGCTCCAGACGGTTCATGTTGCACTAAGTTCAAATCTGACGGTTCATGTTGCACAGACCCGGCAGAATGTTCCATCTGCAGTGTGACAGGTCCAGATGGAAAATGTTGCACAAAGACTGGAGCAGACGGCAAATGTTGCACTAAGTTCAAATCTGACGGTTCATGTTGTACTAACACCGCTGATTGTCCTGACATATGTACGGTAACAGGTCCAGACGGAAAATGTTGCACAAAGACTGGAGCAGACGGCAAATGTTGCACTGGCGACTCTTGCCAAGAATGTACAAAGACTGGCCCAGATGGAAAGTGTTGCACGGGTGATGGATGTGATCCTGAGAAAATTTGTACCACTTGTCCTCCTACCATCTGTACCACCTGCCCTCCTGATGTGATTATTATAGAGGGCTGTCCAGTATGCGTACATACTTTCACTGATTACGTCCTCACTTGTCCCCAAGAGACCACAATAACTATCTCAACATGCTTCCAGGCCAAATGTACTCCTCAGACTTTGAAATTCAATGCTGGAACACACACAATAGGTGGTACCGCTGTTATCCCTGTTAAAAGTGCAGTAACTGTCAGTAACAAGCAAGGTGCAGCAGGTGGAGGAGGAACTGTTACTGTCAAGAGCGGAACAACATTTAGAGCTACCACTCAAGGTACTCGTATTACTTCAGGAAGCACATCAGGAAGTGGATCTAAAACCGCTACTAAAGCCTCAGCAACCACTGATAAATCAAGTGGAAATAAGAATTTGGTAGGCACACTTTTCGGTGCCTTTGCTTTCTTTATTTTGATGTGGTGAGTTGAAGATACCATGGTGGGTCTTCGGTGGGTGGTGATGATTTCTATGCGGAACTTTTACACATTCAAATTCAATTTACGTACCAACAAGATATGATCATGAACAGTGAAATAATTATAAGAAAATCCCATATTTAATATTTTATTGAGCCTTGGTGTGTCAGAGGGTTCCATCATCTGGGTGCAAGATCTCTGTACAATATAGTGCATTGATAGAATTCTGAGATTTCCTCACTGACAAAGTTGAATCGCTCTCTGTTTTAGTTTAATTTTCTTCTCTCCCTCTATGATTTGGTTATTATTCTTGATTTCTCATGCTGTTCACAATTCTTTCCGTACTTTCTCACTGAGGACCTGGTAACCAACTTTTGGATTCAAATGGTGCCTCAAGTGAAAGGTTTATGCAATTCATACTTTACTCCATCAACTCGGCCTCGGCTCTTCTCTCCTGCTCGGCCAGCAACTCCTGCTGATGGCGGGCCTCGTAAAGTCTGACTTTTTTCCTGATTCTCTTGAGCTGCCACTTAATGGGAATCAATGGGAAGTAGCCGTTTCTCTCCTCATACAAACGTAAACGAAGCCACAAAGAAACTAGAAGCCAGTATGCCAAGTATGAGCCGACACTTCCGTATGTTGCAGTGTTCGTCCATCCGACTATAGCATTAGCCACCATCCACCATCCGTCTCTTAATCCATTACAGCAGTTGACATGCCACACTGCAGTGCTGATGTCGTAAGAGCCCGGGCCACTTCCTGTTTCACTGACATCAAGACCACCACAGAGACGAACGTATCTTTCGAGTTCCAAGAACCACACACCACGACTCATGAGCCCAGCACTCACTACATACAAAAAGCACGTGGAGCAGATCAAAAAGTATTGTAAGGACATCTTGTTTCCACCTTTGTAGAGCGAAATTCCGATGGCAGAACCAAGCAAGAGACCCGAAAGTACCGCAAGCGGGAGCGATGTGAGTGGTTGAGACATTCCAATTCCTCCTACGAAAACCACGGCCTCAAGACCTTCACGCAACGTGGTGATGAAGGGCAAAATGGCCAAAAAGTACCTCTGGGACCACTTCTCCTTATGTGGTTTATTCTTGCTAGGCAAGAGTGACGTCTGTGGAGTTTGTTGGTCTTCAGCTCCACTGGATGCTTCTTCAGCTCCAATGGTATCAAGCTTGGAGCTATCTGTGTATGCATCACCCAACTTAATCCACCACTTAATCTTCATGACCTTGTTTATTCTAAGAAGTCCGACACCCATGAAGGTGATAATGACACTCAGCAAAAGCGAAAAGATGCCTTCCCATAATCTCTCGGTGTAGGACCAGAGATCTTTCTCGACAAAGTAGAAGCAGAAAATGAAAATAAGTCCAATTACTAGACAAATGGCAAGGCCTCCAATGGCACCCAACCACACCTGGAGACGGAGGCCCTTGTTGATTTGTCGAACATGAGCATTCTCTGGTGTTTCCGTGGTAGGCTCACGCTTGTTGATGAAGGAAAGAAGCACCGAGATGATGATGGCAGTCTCGAGAGTTTCTCTAAGAATGATGAAGAAAATCTGGATCGAGAAGTACAGCGCAACGTCGACCATTTTGTGGGGAAGATGTGCTAGACGAGTTCAAAATGACCTCGTAGTTGATCTGGTGAGCTTCGCACGTCTGAGGAGAGGTTGGTTATTGTTCTATTTCTTTGTATGAACACTAGATCTTTTTTTTTTTGTATTTCTTTTTTTACTTTTTTTTAACTAGGTCTGTTTGATTTAGTGATTTTGGTTATTTCTTAACTACGATCTTGTTCGTTATCTACTAATGTGTGGTTGCAACTTATAATCATGAGATGCCATGAAATCTAAAGCATACTACGAAGTGTCCGCTACATATGCAAAATCATTTTAACTCGTTAAATCTATCCGTATCCTATGTCATTTTCCTGAGCACCGCCTTGAGCGACTCGTAACGCTCTACAACCAATCTGGCCATTTCCCTTTCATCTTGTACATCTGCTGCTTCATATAGCGACAGAAATGCGCCCCGCTTAATCTTCTCACCACTTGAAATGAATCCCTTCGAAACTTCATACATGAAGTGATGGTAAACCTTCGAGTCTTCGTCTTGGCCGACAAGATTGAGCTCTTTCTCAAGACGAAGTATCTTGTAGTTCGCAACCTTGAATTTGGCGTAGATGTGGACCTTCTTGAGCATCTTGTACCATGGATAGTCCGTGGTCAACAAGTCCTCTACTCCTTTGTTGTACAAGTCAAATACACATGCCTGCTCCACCAATTGGTCCAAAATAATGTCGGTTTGATTGAACATAGCTCCCATTGTTACCTTATAGTCTGGGTCCTTGATTTTTGCCATAATATCTGTGTAAATGGCAGACTTTGAAAATAACGACTTGGAGAATAACGACTCGTCCACAACGGAGTCATTCCATTCCCTAATAATCTTGTGCTTGTCTATTTCGAACTCTTCGAAGAAATTCTTCACTTGCTTGAAGTAAGGCTGCGCTTTTGTATCGACGACCTCATGTTCTTCAAGAGAAAGAACAAATAAGCCCAAAAATCTAACAAGCAGACCATGAAGTTCAAGTGACTTATCAATGTCGTTAGTTAACCATTTGTAACTGTAGTAGTTTGATTCCGGAACAAAAACCGAGTCGTTGTGACTAGGGCTCTGTCCAAATTTCAAGTTCAAAATCGGGTAGGACTTGACAATCTCAAATATGGAAGTATCCTTCCCTGCCATGACATTGCCGAGCTTGTTGTTAATCGTAGCATTATCCTGGAGGTGCCAATAGTGGTATAGCGACGTGACACCTTCGTCTTCATCATCTCCGTCGTCATCTTCATTGTTGTCGCTGTCGTCATTATTGTTATCATCCGAGACTTTCTGATCGTAAAACTTACCAATTGCAGACATTTCGTCTTCGTCATCCTTAAGGAGACGTTTGAAGTACGTAGAGTTCTTTGCAAAAGGCACCAAGCGAGAGATTTCCTTGATCAAGTGATTGAACAATGGATTAGCTGCCACATCGAAGTGACTTCCAGTTACAAGATCATCGTCCAAGTTGACGTAGGCAAGAATTGGAAGATTGGTCTGAAACATTCGCGGATCGTTTACACTAGCAAGTGCACCCAAATCTCCACTTCTTGCAGAATCCCACGATACAAATCTAATAGTTCTCAAGGGTCTCCAGCCAAGTTTTCTCAAGTTCTGGAATCTCCTCATGGTCTCAAACATAACAGCGTGTCCACTCAGCGGGTTGAGGGACGTGAAAGCGTCACGAGAAGTACCAATAATAATCTCGCCGTCATTGAGGACGCCCTCGAGCGATGCTACAATATTGGTAGCATTGAGAGGCCAAGGGTCAAATTCAGTGGTGAGTTCAAGCTCTAAAGAATTGTCAAAGCACACCGGCAGGTGCTTCCACTCTGCGAACGGTGTCCTAGGCTCGCCCATTGCCTCGAGAATAGGTTGAGCCAGACTGAAACTGACTGGGAGCCTGAATCTTTCTTCGGGAGGCGTAGTGGGCTTGAAATCCCTGGAAATTGCATGTTCTTTTGCACCATCTCCCCTAACAATCACAGCCAGACATCCTAAGCTCTCTGCATAAAGAATCTTATCGGTAAGAGAGAATTCGCTTGCTAGAGTATGGGAAAAGATGACAATTTTGTTCTGAGGAGAAATGTTGTTTTCCATCAAAAGAGAGTAGTCTTCAGGAAGGCCATCGTTCGCATATATGAAAGCACTTCTGACTGTTCCGTTCTTTCCGAACGTAAAATATGACGGCGTCGACGTTTCGAGCTCCTCCAAAGGTGTCTTATAAAGCAGTCTTCCAGATTTTGAGTCTAACAAGTGCAAACTCAGACGACGAGGCAGACGAAGTCCTTGAACAAGTGGGTAGTTGTACTTGTTCGTTCTGTAGCCAAGTTGGCGCATCTGCTGCTCCGTGTAAGTTGTCAAGTCTGGAGTTTCAGAAGCTGCTAGGCCCGAGGCATATTTTGCATTGATGGCAGTCAATTGGCGCAAATAGGTATCCACGTGTTGCTCGATGGTACAGCCATCACTATCTGGTCTGTTGATACGCAGTTCAACCAAGTATAGCCGTCTGACATCAGTTCTGGTCAAATGGAGATCGTGCCATCTTCGGAAGTCACGGTTTAGAGAAGTTCGGGGCAAAAATGAGAGTTGGAGCGTGATGATGGCAGCCACTCCCACCAAGCAAAACCACCAGAACCTTCTACGGAGAAACAGCCGGACCACGCGGGATTCAAGCGTAAACTTCGACTGGCACTCCACGGAGTCGGAGCTGCTATACGAGGCGGTACGATCAGCCAAAAGAGGAGCTAATTCGGGCGACAGCGACATGGCTAGGCGAGCAGCAGGACTTTGGAAACAAATGTGGCAGTTAAATGGTGGTATGAAGGGGCAAGTTGGGGTTGGAAAACTGAAGGATAGTGGTTTTTCGATTGTTAAATAAGTTTAGTGTATGGTTAGTCATGCGGGTGTGCATACAATTCCGTATAGTCAACCTTAGATAACGATAAAGTGACTAGAGAGAGGTATGGTGGAAGATTATAAAATAGGAGAATGAAGAAACGAAAGGAATGTGAGTAAGGCGAGTGTTTTGAATTTGGCGAGGCTAGTTTTTGCTTACTATTTCCCTCGATGCTCTGGAAGGTTGCCAGTGGTTTGTGGAACAATAGTTGCGATGCATGGGGCCACGAGGAGAGGGAATGTAGGGAGAAAAAAACTGTGGAAGAAAAGAAGAATAAAGGATTTGAAGGTCAATTCGGGGGATTGGAGGGAAAGAAAAGGGATCATTTGAAGAGATAAAACACTCGGTAGTGGATTTTGATGGAATGTTACGAGAAGATCGACAAGCGAAAATTGAGGCGAAGTATGAGATAGAGGCTTGGTGGGAAATATCAGGCAATGACAACTGGAAAAGAAAATTGGAAGAAGTTGAAAGGAAGTGATAACAAAATTGAAAGATACTAGGAATAATGTCATGAGTAATAGGCGAGGAATTTAACTTGCAAGGCTAATTCTGGGGAGATGCTGATATTTCTGATTCCTGATTTTGATTTAGCTAGGAACGTTCAGGTTTTTTGTCTAAACGAGAAAAATTTACATGAAGTTCTCAAGGATTATCCTGAGCAAACTCCATAATAAAAACGATGCTCATATGAAAATTCTGAAAGTTCGTAAACTCATTACCGTTTATTTATTTTAATGTTTCATTTTGCAAATTTTCTCACAACTCTCTCACACGTTCCCTCGTCCTTTGACTTTGAATATTTTTACAAGATTCCGATTTCAAATGACCAAACCTATCCTCATTGAAATCAAAAACAATTACCATCGTTTCCAATCGAGAAATTTCATAACCAGAAATTAACAATCTATTCCCAATTGTATTTCCAATTTTATCATCACACCATTTTCACTCTTTGCCCACCATCCTGTTCTCCTTCATTCTTCCAGCGTCTTTTCCAGATTTTCATCCCCCTCCTCCATATTGACTTTCCTGTTATTTCTTTCCTTTCTTTCTTTCCTTCCTCTTCATGCTTCATGTCCTTCGCTTATTGTCCTGTGCAGCCACAATTTCTTCCTCCCACACTCACCTCCCACACTCACATCTTTTATATCAGATCAATTTATCGACATTTCAGGCGAAATAAACTGTCCAATTAGCTGAAGATCTTCCTATCTCTCAAGGGCAACCTACGGCGAGTGATAAGGTGCCTCGTTGCCTGCAGTACACTTATATGGGGATGTTTTGCCCCAACTAAAAGCACCAAAATCTCTCGATTTTAAATATAAAAAAGCACTAACCAGTACTTCAAATACCACAGAATCTCACATGTCCAATTTTTCAACCTCTATTGCTTAGGTTCCCGTGGTTCAATACCTTATTTCATTGAAGTCAGTGTGATTATGTGCAGTCCGAAGCTCCAACCACATAAAGTTCACCAGGCTGGAAAAAAAAACTTAAAAGAAAAGCAATTTCCTCAGGCGACCACCAAAGGTCTTGAAATAATTCCACTTGCTAACTCAGTGTTCGTGAGTGTCTCCTTGAACTCTATTCCACCAGCAATTTCTCTCGTTTTTCCTACCACTGTCCCACCCTATCATCGCTCAACTCTTATCGTGAGCAATGAAGCCTGATACTCCCACTGACGCCTTTGAATTTGGCGGTCGGTCGTACATTCTGATGTCTCACAGGGCTTCAGTATCGTACAACTCACCTATAGTTGTATCGGGTGTGCAACTCCACCAGGAAACGGCCGATTTAGCCAGTGTTGGTATTGATGCCAGCCAAAGTCCCTCTGATCATGACTCCCCCGACGAGTACGTGCTGAGTTATCCGCCAATGCCCATTGAGGGACACGCTTATGGCTCCTCGATGAATATCGGGTATGGCGGTAGCCCCGACGCCGATTCTGATAGCACCACTCCGTTGGTGGACAGAAACAAGAAGTTTTATGCTGGAGAGGAAGGTTCTCGGGCGTATTTTGGCTCCGACTTGGAATCAGGCCTTGTAGGTCTGGACTTGGTCAACGAGGCTAGTCTCAATTTACCTGCCATCGAGCAGAAGAGACTAGCAGCCGAGGGAAATTCGTCAAGGCCAAATTTTGCAGTGAGAGCTGCTTCATACTTGCCTGCAGTGTTCTTAGGAACGTTATTGAACGTTCTTGATGGTTTATCGTACGGAATGATCATGTTTCCTCTTGGAGAGGCCATTTTCTCGGGCATGGCACCCTCAGGGTTGTCGATGTTTTATATTTCGACTGTGATTTCGCAATTGGTTTACTCGTTAGGTGGATCAGCGTTCAAGTCGGGAATCGGCTCGGAAATGATCGAAGTGACTCCATTTTTCCATTCCATGGCGTTGTCCATCAATGCTGAAATGAATGGTCAATCGAAGGAGGCCATCTTGGCCACAGTCATCGTAACCTATGCCATTTCTTCTGTGGTCACGGGTATCATTTTCCTTTTGCTTGGAAAGCTCAAATTGGGATCACTTGTGGGTTTCTTTCCCAGACACATTTTGGTTGGCTGTATCGGGGGTGTTGGATACTTTTTAGTGGTCACTGGTGTGGAAGTCTCATCCAGACTTGAAGGTGGACTCCGCTACAATATCCCAACTCTAGAATTCCTTTTTGGCAACTACATCACTCTTTTGCAGTGGACAGTTCCGCTTCTTCTCACAGTGATTTTGATTTTGCTCCACCAACGCATCCACAACTCGTTGTTAGTGCCAATTTTCTTTATTGGTGTATTCGTGGCTTTCCATATCATTGTGGCTGCAGTTACCGGCTGGGACTTGCAGAAAGCCAGAGACTACGGTTGGGTGTTCCCTGCAGTGGAGGATAAGGAACCATGGTATTCCCACTACAAGCTTTTCCGCTTCAATTTAGTGGATTGGCTTTCCATTGCCAAACAGTTCCCATCCATGATGGCCTTGACGTTTTTCGGTATTTTGCATGTGCCCATCAACGTTCCGGCACTTGCTGTCACGGTCGGAATGGATCAATGTGACGTCGATAGAGAATTGGTCGCTCACGGTTACTCCAATATGATTTCCGGGTTTGTTGGCTCAATCCAAAACTACTTGGTCTACACCAACTCTGTGCTTTTCATTCGTGCTGGAGCAGATGATAGATTGGCCGGTGTGATGTTGGCCATTGCCACGGCTGGTGTCATGATCACTGGCCCCGTTGTCATTGGATACATTCCTGTTTGCGTGGTTGGCTCGCTCATTTACCTTTTAGGTTACGAGTTGCTCAAGGAAGCCGTTTGGGATACGTGGGGCAAATTAAAGCTCATCGAGTACTCTACAATCATCATTATCGTGGTTGTCATGGGTGCATGGGACTTTGTGTATGGTGTTCTTGTCGGTATCTTGCTTGCATGTCTCTCATTTGTCGTGGAGGCAGCCAGAAGACCGGTGGTCAATGGAATCTACACCGGAGTAGTGGCCCGGTCAACAGTGTTAAGACATCCAAAGCAGCAGGACTTCTTGAAGGACGTTGGAAACCAGATCTGTGTGATCAAGTTGCAAGGCACAGTGTTCTTTGGCTCCATTGGAGGTGTTGAGGCCACCATCCGTGAAAGATTCGAACGTGGCAGATTCCACAAGAACCCAATCAAATACTTGATCATCGACATGAAGGGAGTGTCTTCTATTGACTTCTCTGCGGCCGAAGGTTTCAGAAGAATTTTGAATTTGACCAACGAGTTTGGCACTCAACTCATTATTTCGTCAGTGGATGAAGATGACGAAATCGTTACTGCTCTTCGTGATGCTGGCTTGTTTGACACGTCATGTGAGTTGGAAATCCAGTTGTTCAACACTTTGAACTATGCCCTCGAATGGTGTGAGAATTCGTTCTTAAAGACCTACCGTACCTTGAAGACGACTGAACCTAAGCAGATCCAAAGAGGCTCAGCATCCTCACCGAGAACATCGTCGCCATCTTCTGGAGGCAAATTGCTGATCACGCAGGCACTTGACGGAGCCTATGCCACCCCAAGAACCAATCAGGTGTATCAAGCAGCGAAGAGGACTGTCAAAGACGAACAATTTATGCAAAACAAGTTTTACTCGCAAGTGGATTCATCCTTCAAGAAACAGCCTTTGCCTCTTATCATGATCACATTCAGTGGGTTGTCAGACAAGGACGAGACGTTCTGGGCCACCTTGGCTCCGTATTTCATCAAGGAAAAGATTCCTGGGGATATCACATTCTATGATACTGGAGCAAATTCACCGTCGTTTTTCTTGATCGAATCTGGCCTTGTCAGGTCCATTTGCAAATTTGAATCTGACGACAGAGAGCTTCACTCATCAATATTGCCAAATACTGCTTTCGGCGATTTGTTGGAGCTCAGCCAGTACAGATCCATCACATACACCACTGTGAGTGCTACCGTGGCTTGGAGACTTAGTCAGCAGAAGGTCAACGAGTTGAAGAAATCACCTGAGGGTCAGGCTGTCTTCAATGAGCTTCTACTGGTTCAAACCAAGTTGTTCAAGGAGCGTTTTGATACCTTGACTGCCAACCTTGTGATTTCTGCTTAGTTTACTATGGGAATACTAATAATACAATTTAGTTCATTATCGAAATGCATCAATAAAAAATAGTTAATACATTATTGAAAATAGTAAAATTTGAAGCAGTAATGCAATCTTCTAGACAATGAACGATTGAAGTTCAGAATGACTTATAAGCAAACTATGGCAGGAACTCCACGGTGGCACTCAAACAAGTGATGAGCACATCCTCCTTGGTGTAAGCTCTAGCGTTTACAATGTATTTTCCTGGTGGCACTTCGTTAGGGATCTCCACCAGCTTGGAGATAATCTGCTGGCCTTCCTTGATTGGACACTCCAAGTCAACGTTGGTAACCTCCTCGCACAAGTCGAAAGTCTGGTGTATCAAACGGATGTAGCCATATCTGACATCCACGTCCACGTATGCACCGTCAGTGATGTCTTCAGACAAAAAACCAGTGGCAACAAATGTCAAGTTCTGACCCTTGGCTGGAGGATTAGGGTCAATCACAACCCTCTGCAAGTCCAAGATTTGTGGAGTCTTGGCGTCACACTGGATGATAGGCGAGTTTCCTGGCACTGGTCTCTCGTCCTGGCCGGGGAACGTGTGGATAATCTGGCCTGACAGGCCAATCTTATCATTAACCGACTCCATTGCTTTGTCAGCTACGTTCTGGAAGACGGAGAAGAGAGACAATGCGTTGGCTGAAGCAGCCAATGAGATGATGGCAAGACGTCCGAAAGCAACCATTTTGAAAAGAAGGGCAATTGGGTTGAGACAAGGAAGGTTGAGGAAGAAAGTCTCAATTATATACTAAGGGAGTGACTATGGGGGTCGCTGTTGCTGTACTGCATTGATGACGCTACAAACTTAGTGTGACATGTCGGCGCTAATTCAGCCGAGAGTTACTGACCATTCTAAGCAAAATATTCGTCCTATTTATACTCGTAGGTTACGCAATGTTGTGGGGCTCCTGATTTTACACCCTTTTTTTTTGCAGTTTTTTACCCAAATTATATATTAATAGGAGGCTGTGGCAATACAGCCGCACTCGGCATTCAATTAGATAAGTGTGGTGTATGGGTGTAAGCTCCCCTAATTAGGGGACCTAGATAAGAAATTTGACAGCTACTAATTGACGAGGACTAAAGTGGAAAATTTGAAGGTAAATGGTGGTTTAAAAGAAAGCTATTGGTAATAAAAACGTGTTTCTGATCTTCTAGATAATATCTGTGAAAGTTTTACCCGCCCTTTACGCCACACTATAAAATGCCCAGTTACGCGCATATTTTCTCTCCTTACCAACATTTATGGCACTTTTTCTTTCTAAAAGCGAAGACGGAATCGCCCAAGCATGGGCAATGGCAACCCTTGGCTCGCTGCTGGCCCATCGTCGCTCGCTTCTCAAGTCTGTAAATTCAATTTCTATACCAGAAACCTGCCAACTTATAATTTCTTCGCCCACAAGCACTCTTCCTCTCCGCATCTCTTCAAGTCTCTTGTACGGGATGTCGTTGATATATAAGCAGAAAGTGACGTGTATGTTTAACGACCTCTTGTCCGTTTACACCCGCATTTCTATTCCTTACGCCCAGCCTCAATTGGAAGAGATATCTCCAACCAGCACTTTGGCTGCAAAAAAACCTTCCCACAGGCAGTACTTGAGCGATGACGCCAAATTCAATATAGCAGAGGATTTTGTTCCCGATTTCGAATTGGAGCCCTCGGTGGCCATGGAATTGGCTCTCCAAATCATGAAACAGGATACTCTTCTTAATAATATAGACCCAGGGAACATCCCACTAGCGGAAGAAGCAGAAGCTCGCGATCTACTGTTTGAAAGGTTCATGGACAAGTCGTATGCAAGCATTCATATGGCGCCCGACGAAGGATACGACGTTGACTTTGATTTTGATCAAAACGGAGACATCATTGTCCGAAATAATACTGATAAAAGTGATTTGGAACCTGGAGACGTTTTGACGTATGCAGATTTCGACCAAGACCTCCATGCCATTGAAGCTCCGACGGAAGAACTCACTAAAACTCACAACTCGGGTTCCAACGACCCACACTTTTCTACTACTGCAAATTTGACAGCGGCTGCTGATGTTCCATGCCAGAAAGGTAACAAGAGGAAGTTTCGCTTCGTCAAAGATGATCAGTTGTATTCTCTTCAAGGCGTGAAAAGATCAAAATCGGTTAAGCATCAAGTGTCATTCCCAAATTTGATAGAACTTCTCAGTCGTACAAGTCCTCACTTTGTCAATTCATGCTATAAGGCAGTGTTTGGCCCAGTTATTACTTCTTCAATTCCTCGGGACCGGTTACCTCTGGCCGAACGTCACCCACGAGCATCACAGGCAACATTACATAGGTTTTTTCACGATTTGGTGGAGATCGAAGAAGGACGAAACATCAGGGCACCAAACACAAGCTTCGATAATTTAGATATCTTTCTTAATCAAAACGACGTTCCTGAAGACGAACAATTCTTTCAGGACATTGATTTTGACGTGATACTAAACCTCTCTTTGGATACATCGCTTGACGAGTTACAGCACGGAAATAATGAGGCGTCTCCATATGCTCAAATGCTCAGCAAATTTAACAGTTTTGTAAAGACGAAGTTGGGGCAAGAAGAGGTGGATCAGATTAGTTTTGAGCAGCTCGTTCCAAGCAAGGCAACCATCAGCGAGCGGTCAGTGACAAAGAGGTTTGCCGCATCTGCTTTCGCATCATTATTACAACTCGCTACATTGGATCAATTGCGAATCGAGAGTTCAGATTTAGCATGGTCACTGAAGGGTAGTGACATATACTTACGTATGTCTCATGTTTAACTCAGTTGGCTATCAATTGATACATAATACAAAGTGGAATAGAACCGAAGAATCATACAAAGAAGGTTGCAATCAGTCGTTTTCGCCATACTGGGTGATCACTGTCAGATATTATATGCAACGGCCGGATGAATTGAAAAGAAGTTGCAACGGACAGGTGCAGCATTCTTGACACATCGGATTCAACACATTTAGGCGGCAACACCGTTGGTGTCGTCGTGCTTAGCGAACTCCTCTTCAGCCTCATACAACTCACCCTCTTCAGGCTCACCCTCGGCCTCCTGGTGGAAGGACAAAGTTGGCTTGACGGCAGCAGAGTCGAGAGTCCAAGCAGCCAAGGCGTTCTCAGCGTCAATGATAATTTGCTTGGAGGCCTCGTATCCATCGTAGGCTGGTCTAGTCTCACCAGGAGTGACAGCGGAGTCATCCAACAACTCCAACAAAGCCTTACCGTAACCAGCAATGAGAGCGTACTTCTCGGCCAACTCTCTGGTAGCATCGAATTGGTAGTTGAAAGCAGCCTTTAACTTCTCTCTTGTGATGTTAGATAACTGGGCCTCAGCAACCAACGATTCGGCTTCGGCTCTCACCAATTCCTGCTCCAAAACAGGAATCTTTGGAGATTGTGGGTCCTTGTACTTCAAGTGTGCAATCTCGTCGGTAATCTTCTGCTTTCTGTCTCTGGATGGCTGAACAGAAGACTCGATGTTTCTGATGGACTTCAAGGTAATTCTGTATTGGTCGTACTTGTCGGTGTACTGGTCCTCTAACTCACCAATCTCATAGATGAGAACACCCAACTTGTCGGTCACGTCTGAGACATCCTCGTCGTTCTCCTCACCCCAAACAGACAACTGCTTGGCAACTTCTCTACGCTCTCTAGCGGTCAATTCAATGGCTCTCATCACATTCTTCTCCATCTTGATGTATTGAGACAATTTTCTCAGCAATTGTGGGCCAGTGGCACCAGCAATGTTCTTCTTAAAAGACGAAGAAATTCCGCCCTTACCGAAGAATCTTGACTTGGTAGAAGATGGAGGAGGTGGAGGCGACTGCAATTGAGCGGCAGTTGGTGCCTTTTGTGATCTCAAAGAGTATGTTCTGTGCATTTTTGAAATGAGGTTTTGATGGGGAAAAGAAAAAAACCAAATTGCACTTGGAATTGCTCTCCTTTTATACAAGCGGGGGTGAAAGTGGGATAAATTAGTGGACAGGAGCCATTGCACAGGAGCCCGCGTCCTTCTGTCGACTTGCTACTTGGTCAGAAAGTCGTGGTGACGCCACTTTTTTCCCGTTTGGGATGAGATTGCTGTAAGGTATATGGTCAGCACTCGGCAGCCCCACTGACCATCCGAATGTATTTAAAGCTATGGGCACCACATTGTTGTCGATTTTTATACTGTTTGTCTATTTTTCATCCCGTCGGAAAAGCTAGCCGTCCTGAGGTTGCTATTATACGACAGAACTCACTTATTATACAGGAACCATGTTCTCGTCGTCATGTAAATGACGTAATGTTGCTCCCAGACGGCTGGAAAGCTAAGCTCATTGACGATTCAGGCTTCTTTTTTTAAACCACACATGAACGGACGTCATGCTCATCGGTTTCGGTTGCATGTTAACCCTTGGTCCCGCTGCTGGATGATAACCCTGACGCTTCCAGTGGCCTTTACTATTGATTGAGATATAGGTACACTAATCCAGAAGTCTCGGTAGAATCGGTTGGGAGTGGAGAAATCCGGCCCCCAACCCATTTTTTGCTCTTGGTACTTTAGTTAGCTTGAAGCAGTCAGTCAGACTGTATTTGAGAGATC
This sequence comes from Sungouiella intermedia, assembly GCA_900106115.1. Lineage (NCBI taxonomy): Eukaryota > Fungi > Ascomycota > Pichiomycetes > Serinales > Metschnikowiaceae > Sungouiella > Sungouiella intermedia. Next base: position 2,250,261 of record LT635756.1, on the reverse strand, counting down.
GCCAGCATCAATGCTTCTATTGCATTACCCATGCCAATGTACGACATGACGACATTCCATCACTTCTATCTCTTGTGGCTCGCAATCTCTAGTTCATGTGCCTCAATTGATCTTGGCTTTCTTTGCCTTTCCGTTGGTCTTGGATTCGGCGGCGCGCTTGAATTTGAAATTTGTGGGCTCCAAAATACGATAGTAGTCTGATTCAAGTGCTTCATATGCCGTCTGAAGCTTGTCCAACCGGGTTGGAGCATCCAAGCCCGAAAGAGCTTCCTTGTTCTTCTCATATAATCTACGCTTGACAAACAACCGAATGGATTTTTTGGAATCCACGCTTGAGCCGTCCTTCAATTGCTTGAAAAAGATCATCTCAAGCAATCGTTGAAGCTGACGCTTCTCCAATTTCTCAGTCTTTTTGAAGTTCTCAAACCACTTATCGCTAGTAACAGTAGCAATGTCAAGGTTTCCTAGATTGGATTTCCTGTTGAGCCTAGTCAAATCAGCACGATCTCTCAAATCATCGAAGCTCTCGTTAGGCTCCTCAACCACAATCTCAACGATCTTGTCATCTTGCAACCACTCGTCCACGAGACGCGAATAAAATTCGCCTCCAAGTGATTTGCCTTGGAAAATAGGCAAAATAATGAATTGTGAGATCTTTTGACGCGTCTCAACCACACCCGTATCAAACTTTTCCAGTCCGGGGTATTTCCAGTAGTTGTATGCTGTTGCAAAGCCTACAACCTCAGGCAACTTAGGGTCTGTGGTCTTGTACAAGACATAAATGTCCCACAATGGATCCTTGAAGTCGATGTAGGAGCCTGCCTCAATGAATAGGAGAACAAGGATCTGCAATCTCTTGTGCAATTCAGCTCCGGAACTTGAAGACAAGTCGAGACGGTAAATTGCATACTTTTCGCCGTCCTTGGTGAACTCTTCACCAAAACGGGTTCCCGGGATCTCATAGTCCTTCTGCTCCTCTTCGATAGCTTCTCTCCATTTCAATTCGTCCTTGAAAACGGTGGACTCTGGCAAGAATTCTAACATTTTCTCTTTGGGATCGATTTCAACATCATCTAGCTTTGCTGACCATTTGACGTTCAAGAAGGGCAAGAATGTCACAGAGTCGAAACAAAGAAATATCACCAAGTCTTTGTAACCGAATATGCTTTCGGCATCACCAAAGATGGGATAGGTAAACACGGGCTTAAAAGTTTGCGCAGACCCTTTCGTGTCTGTGATATATATTGACATGGCTTCATTGGACGAAGCAGTCCATTGTTCTGGTTGGAGCGAGGCCACCGCGAGATTGACAGGTTGTGACATTGATTAAGTGGTTGTAGGTAGCGGAGAGCATTCTTCAAAACTTGTGATATGTTGTGTTAAGCACGACCTTGTATGAGACGTGACTTGGCTGCGAAAGTGATGTAGTTTAAGCTGAGTTGGAACGTCTTTTTACCTTTACTCCGGTTGGTCTCTTTTCTCGTTACTTGTATTTCACCGTGTTCTCTCCCTCTCACAAGAAAGAACACAAACCTATAAATTATTCTATCACAACAACCAAATCTCCGGCATCCACCAAGTCTCCATTCTTGTGCAAGATCTTGACGACCTTACCGGCTTTTGGAGAAATCACAACCATCTCAGTTTTCATGGCCTCGACCACAATCAAACCCTGGTTCTCCTTAACAACGTCACCAACCTCGACTAAGGGCTTCCAGAAACGTCCCGAGTACTCAGAGTAAACCATCTCGGCATCTTCAGAAAACTTGTCATCCTCACTCAAAGTTGGGCCAGACTTGCCAGCCTCCAACTCGGCATTAGAGATTTGGATCAAGCGATTAAACTCCTCCAACTTCTCACCTCCCTGGTTCTCCTGGAATTCCTCAATGGATGCCGAATTGGCCTGGATCCATCTCAAGTACTGCTCGTGGTCGAAAACAGACTCAACAATATCAACATCAAAATGACCTGCCTCCATTCTCTCGGTCATCTTATCCACCTCAGCCTCGGAAACAGGGTAGAATTCCACCTGGTCGAATGGGTTCAACAACCATGGCTTGGTTCCTGGAGAGTGTTTACCCAACGTCAACTTGTCCCAAATAGGAACAGTACGTCCAACCAACTGGTATCCACCTGGAGACTCCATGGTGTAAATACACATGTACGAACCACCAATACCCACAGTTCCGTTAGGGGTGAATGTTCTCGAAGGGTTGTACTTGGTACCTAAGAAACGGTGTCTTGGGTCAAGAGGAACAGCACAAGGAGCGCCTAAAAAGACATCACCAAGACCCAACACCATGAAACGGGCAGAGTACAACATGTTCTTCACGTCAGAACGGTCAATACCATTGATGTTTGCAATAAAGTCGACGTTGTTAGGCAACCAAGGAGCATCACTTCTAATGGTCTCCTGATATCTGGTAACAGCATCCAAAGTCTTCTTGTCCTCGAAAGCCATTGGCAACTTGAGAATACGAGAAGGAACCTTCCATTTGTTGACGAATGCAATTTCTTTCTCGAGTGCAAGCATGGTCTCTAACAATGCCGATTGGGTCACCTTCTCATCAAACTCGATCAACACAGAACGGACACCACGAGACATTTCTACCACACCTTCAACCTTCAAGTCACCAACCATTTCGATCAACTTGTGCAAACGGTAGCATACGTTCAAGTCCATGATGTTCTCACCGTACTCCACTAGAATGTATCTGTCACCAGCTTGACGATAAACCGTCTTTGGAGTGGATTCTGTCAGTGGGATGACAGCCAAAACTGGGTCCTCGAACTTGGGCAAAACTCTACCTTCGAAAGATGGAGCATCACCCTTGAGCTCGGAGATCACCTTGTCTTGCTCGAGCTTCAAGCCCTTAGCAACCTCATAGCTGAGTGGGATGAACTGGATCAAGTCTCCAGGTTTCACTTGACCGATCTTCCACATTTCAGCCTCAGCTACAACAGCCTCACAAACGAAACCACCAAGAGATGGGCCATCGCAAGTCAAAATCACAGGCTCGTCACCAGTGAAATTGATGGCACCAAGAGAGTAGACGTAATCGTGGGCATTGGATGGATGCAAACCAGCATCACCACCGTCTTTTCTGGCCCACTTTGGCTTAGGACCAATCAATCTCACACCGAAACGGTTGGAGTTGTAGTGGACCTTCCACTTCGAAGCGAAGAACTCTTCCACAGCCTCAGAAGTAAAGAAATCTGGGGAGCCATGAGGTCCGCAGGTGACACCCACCTGCCAGGCATTCGTAGCATTGAAGTTGTAAGAAGGAACCAAAGAATTTGGAACCTCACTTGGTTCGGCATTTGGAACTGGCAAGGTGCAACTTGGCAACTCTGGTTGGCCCAAGAACAAAACATCACCCAACTTCAACACACGACCGTTGTATCCACCCAAGTTACCAAGAGCAAAGGTAGAACGAGAGCCCAAGTATTCGACAACTTCAATTCCACCTCTGATAGCCAAGTATGCTCTGCAACCAGAAGTCAATTTACCAATAGACAACTTGTCGCCCTTCTTGATGTGAATAGGAGTCCACTGGGACACAGTGGTGCCGTTGACATCTACCTCCACTTCACCACCAGTGACAGCCACAATGACATCGTGATGGAACAAAAGCTTTGGCCCAGTTAAGGTGATCTCCAATCCTGGAGCGCCAGCATCGTTTCCAACGGCTCTGTTGGCCAAACGGAACGCATACTCGTCCATACATCCAGAAGGAGGAACACCAATGTGCCAGTAACCCTTTCTCCCTGGGAAGTCCTGGACAGTAGTATAAGCACCTGGAGCAAGCACCTCGAAAGCAGTTGGGTTGTACTCGTAAGAGTCTAACACTTTGGTGGCAACCTTAGCAGTCTCAAACATCTTGGAGTCTGCAATAGACCTCAAGTAGTCGATGTTGGTGATACACCCAGAAACTGCGGTCTCGTTCAAGGCCTGACGCAATTTCTTCAAGGCATCATTTCTGTCTTTTCCATGAACAATAATCTTGGCCAAGGTTGGATCGTACTCGGCACTGACAACAGTTCCCTTCTCGACCCAACCGTCAATACGAGCAAAGGATGGGAACTTCACTTCAGTCAACTGACCAGGAGAAGGCATGAAACCCTTGACTGGGTTCTCGGCGTACAATCTTGCTTCCATGGAAGCACCTGTAACGGTGATCTTTTGGGAGAAGTCTGGAGGAGTGTCAGCAGCAATCAACAACATCCATTCGACCAAATCCAACCCAGTCACCATCTCAGTAATGGGGTGCTCCACCTGCAATCTGGCATTGACTTCCAAGAAGTAGAACTCGTCACGTCTCTCGTCGTAGATGAACTCCACAGTACCAGCACACTTATAGTTCATCAATGAACCCAAGGATTCGGCAGCTTTTCTCATCTTTTGACGAGTGGCTTCAGGCAAGTTTGGAGCAGGAGTTTCCTCGATAATTTTCTGGTTTCTTCTCTGCAAAGAACAGTCTCTCTCTCCCAAGGCAATGGCCTTACCGTAACCATCACCAAACATTTGGATCTCGACGTGACGGGCATTTTCGACAAATCTTTCCAAGAAGACACCAGCATCACCGAAATAAGACTTACCTTGGTGCTGGACGGTTTGGAACACACGTTCGATCTCGTCCTCTGAGTCAACCTTCTGCAATCCAATACCTCCACCTCCAGCGGTCGACTTCACCATGACTGGGTATTCGAGCTTGGCAGCAATTTCTTTGGCTTCCTTAGCATCAGCAACCAAGCCAGAACCAGGAACCAAGGGAACGCCAGCCTTTTCGGCGATTTCTCTTGCCGAGTGTTTCAAACCAAGCTTTCTGATGGCATCGCCGGATGGTCCGACAAACACAATTCCTTCTTTGGAACATCTGTCGGCGAAATCAGCATTCTCCGACAAAAATCCATAACCAGGAATGATGGCCTCAGCACCAGACTTCTTAGCTGCTGCGATCACCTTGTCGATGTTGATATAAGTCTCTGCAGCAGAAACTCCGTCCAATGGAATGGACTCGTCAGCGATGAGAGCATGACGAGCGTACTTATCTGGGTTCGAATAGATGGCAATGGACTTGATATCCATCTTCTTCAAGGTCTTCATGATACGTACAGCGATCTCACCACGGTTAGCAACAAGAACAGACTTGAATGGCTTCTTATACTTCTTAGCCTCTCTGTCCAAATGTTCGTGGTAGTTCTTCCATCCACCAAACTCAGTGATGTCCTTGGTACCTTGGGCAAGGTAGCCAGCCTCCTCGCAAATGAACGACTTGATCCACTCGCCAGAAGCCAATTCTACCGATCCAATGCCCAAAGGCTCTGGAACGTAGTTAACAAATTGACCGAACAACTCCAAAGGAATAGCATAGACCTCCAATGCGATCTTGGAACCGAACTCAGTAACTCTTCTCAAACCTGGCTTGGCCACTGAACCGGTCTTTGGCAAAGCATACAACTTGTAGTTGGCAGAAGTGGTGGTTTCCTCAACCAAAGTTGCGTGCACCTTCTCCAACTGCCAGTGCAATTGGTAACCTTTCAAATGGGCTCCGACAACAGCCACCTTGACGGTGTTTTTCAAAATTGGTTTGGGCAATTCGGTGTACGGAAGCAATTCGTCACCAAGAGACGAAGCCTCCGTATCCTTGAGGCAACCGTAGAAACGAGGCTTTTGTTCGGTCAATTCTCTCAAGTATCTTGACGCAAACTCCAACAAAGCGTAGTCATTGAATTTGTGAGAAAGGAAGGTAATACCAAAAGGCAACCCGTCAGCACGGAATCCAGCAGGAACAGCCAATGCGCTCATATCTGCCAAGTTAACAAAGTTGGTATAGGTACCCTGGCTTGAGTTGACACCGATTGGATCATTCTTGACCTGTTCAATGGTTGGAGTCAATGGTGCAGTCGGAAGGACGAGCACATCGATCTCGTCCAACAAAGGCTGAACCTTCTGCATGATCTGCTGACGCTTGTACTCAAACTCAAAAGCAGTAGCAGCTGAGTGCTTCTCTCCACCCTTGACGATCTGCATCACGGTTGGATCCAAATCTTCAGTTGGTGGATTAGTAGCCAAGAAGTCCTTAGTGGCCCAGTATCTCTCAGCGACCCAAGCACCCTCATACAAACACTTTGCTAAGTCAAGCAATGGCTGAATGTCAAAGTCGGAAGTTTCGCAGCCAGTCTGCTTGACAATTTCAATAGCTTTGTCAAACAACTTAGGGTTTTCCTCCTCGCCACACCATTCAAGTTTGCTAGGCACAGCCACCCGTGGCTTGGAGCCGAAATTCAAGAGTGCGTTCTCGGGGAATTTACGCGAGTATTCGTCTTTTGCTCCGTCAAACTCCACAAGCACATTGAAAGCCAATTGTGCATCGTGCAAGTTCAAGGCAAACACGGAAACACAGTCCAATGACTTGCAGGCTGGGACGACACCGCTAGAAGAAAAGACACCCTTGGTTGGTTTAAGGCCAACCAAGTTGTTTAAAGCAGCAGGAACACGACCAGAACCGGCAGTGTCGGTACCCAAAGAAATTGGAACTATTCCACGTGCCACAACTGAGGCCGAGCCAGCGGAGGAGCCACCAGACACGTACTTGGAGTTGAAAGTGTTAGGTGTGATGCCGTAAGGAGATCTGGTTCCAACCAAACCAGTAGCAAACTGATCCAAATTAGTTTTTCCAATGATGATGGCACCAGCACTTCTCAACATGCGAACGGTGGTGGCATCTTCAGTGGGATTGTAGCTAAAGGATGGACAAGCCGCAGTCGTTGGCATCAACTTCACATCGATGTTGTCCTTGATGGCCACAGGAACACCGTAAAGAGGAAGTTTAGTTTTGTTAGCATTGGATTGGAGAAATCTCCATTGGTGGATCAAATCGTCTTCAGAAACAAGAGAGATCCATGCTGGATCGTCCAGCTTTTGGTCGGCAACAAGCTTTTGCAATAAAGCAAGGGAGTCGTCAGGGGTCGACAGGAAGTGGAATCGTTTCCAGTCGTCGATGGTCCAGCCCAAATACGACATTATGATAGCAAGAAGTGGGGGAAATGAAATACGCTATTGAGCGGTGAAAATATCACGAAAAATACCAAATAAAATCAACCAAAGATACACAATTGATCACAGAGGTGAGAGGAGATCAAAAGTTTATGGATCACTAATGGTGTGATTGAAAATTCGCTTATGGTGGGAAATTCGGACATTATATGGGTAGTTGGATGCCCGGTACCATGTGCAGTCTATCGCATTTGATCGGAGATGCCCATGGAACCCCAAACAGCAAGCCACGACGGGCCGGCCGCCGCATCTATACCGCAGGTCTACCTTCAAGTTTAGCGGCATTTTCATGGCCCATTTCTTACGATTACTAGAGGTGTATTGGTTAGACACTCATTTTTCAAGGGCACAAAATGTCATAAAGAAATGACAAACTTTTGTCAAAGTTGAATTCTTTATCATTTTGCTCGCAAAATCGTTGATCGAGATAAGAACTCGGGTAATACCGAAGTGTGGGGCTGTAGTGGGTGAAAAGTGGTGAAAATTAACCATCAAAGTTGGACATCCCCCCCATGTACAGGGAACGGGCGGCCGGTTTCAACATCAATACCATGGAGTGCAAGTCAGTGGTGGAACCAACGGAAATTATGCAGTCATAGTGACGAAGGTTAATGCCACTATTGATTGGCTGGTGATTGGGTGGTGATTGGGCAGCGATAGGATCCGGATAAAGAAGGGTGCGATGTGGTATGTGCACGCACTTATTTTGCACCCCTGTGTTATTCGGATAGCGCCGGTCGGTGGGCCGCATTCTGTCAGTACGGAACGAGGGCTTCTATGCCGATAAGGGTCTTATCAGTTATATCACGTGATTTAGGATCGATGGGTTTTAAAGTGGAGCAAGTTCATTTCAGTGTGGGGCAAATGAAAAATCATAGATGGAGATTGTTGATTGGATGGAACATAGGCTTGGCATCATTGAGAAATGGTTTGGTCTTGTACACATAATGGTCACTTTGGCATTGGAATAGTAGGTATTGTTATTGGGAACACTGTGCACAATACGTTTCAAGTTTTGATTCGGAGAAAAATCAATTTAGACTGTTCTATTTCTGTTACAGGAGATGATTAGAGTTTAAACTTGAAAATCTGTTTTATTTATTTTTTGTTTTAATTGTTTAACTCGGAATTAGCTCCTAATGGGGTATTTTTCATTCCAGCATTCTCTCAAAGAACTCACTGCCGTATATCCATTTGATTATGGAAACTTCTATTTTTCTTTTAGAAGTTTCCTCTTTTGATTGAGACCCTTCAGATCTGATTAAGATTTGTCGGTATCTCTAAGAATTAGACATTGCCATCTCAACTCATTTTGAATATTTGTCCTAATTAATTAACTTCATCAGCTTATTTGTTTGACTTTAAACACCATTCCTCTTCTCTTACTTCAGCTCACAATTATTTCTCAATTAATATATCTCCATATTCATAATAAATCACTTCTTCTCGTCCAACTCAGTGTCGATGTTATGAGGTGTCACTACTCCTCCTCCCGCAACTTTACCGTCCAAAGAAATCATCTTGGTTAACTGAGCGGAAACCTGACTCTGCACAGCGTGCAACTGTTCTGGGTGGGCATTCTGCCATGCTCTCAACTTCCAGGTTTGACCGGTCAAATCCCAGTAGATACCTCTGAAAGTAGTGAAGAGACCTTGACGACCTTCCCAAACAGGCCCAATGATAACAACAAATGCAGTGAAGAACGACCAAATGAAGAACACAGAAACCCAACCAGTAAAGAATGATTTGCTGAAAATATAACCACTGCCATACATTGGGATTGGCCACAACAAAATCAAGCAGACTGCCAAAACACAACAAATCGTTAAGGCAATCTTGAACGATCTCTTCAATCTGGCACTTTCCTCGGCATACTTATCGAAATTTTCGACGGCGATTTCGTGAGCAGCAGTAGTCATTTGAGATTTGACAGGTAAAAGCTTCTCTGGGTCTTCTTCGACAGGAGTCTCGGCAGCCAATAACTCCTCCTCTTCATCAACTCGAGCAATGGTCTTTAAGATGTCCCAGTTGAACTTTTGAGGCTTGAAAACAAGGGTTAATACGGGAACAATGATCAAGGGAGACAAAAGAGCAACAACGTTACCAGTCAACATAGGATCATCCATGAAAGTTGTGTCAACTGTGACAGTACCGTACATCTTCTTGGTGCAAACCAACCACGACATGATAGATAAGGCAGTTGCGATTGGAGGAGTGAAAGTTGCAGCGTGCCAGTTTTGATTCTTGGAAAGTAAAGTCAATGCAGAAGGCAACACAGCACCACCAATAATGACTCCCATCAACTCATATAAGTAACCCATGGAGATACCTGCGTAGTACAAACCAATAGCAAAGCCGGCCATAATATAGGCGAAAGCAATGACCGATGCGTGAGACATAAAGATCAAAGTCTTACCAGAAGCCTTGGGGTTGATGTAGGATCTGTAAATATCGTAAGTGTAGATGGTGGATACAGCAATCAACTCTGCAGACATTGCAGAGGTGACAGCCATGAAAACCAACAAAAGACTCATCACAGCACCAGACTTGCCCAAAAGAGCTACGGCTGCGTTAGGCAAGACCAAACCAGCACTGACCTCGGCAGAAGTCATTTTTTCTGGGTAAGTTGGCCAAGCAGGAGTGTTCTGCAAAGACAAAGCAGTCAAACCCATAGTGGTGGCCATGAACATTGGGATGGCAAACCAGGCCAAACCACCAAGAACGTAGCCGGGCATGGTAGCAACAGGGTCCGAAGCGAAGGCCTTGTTGAAATATCCGTTATCCAAGAAAACAGTTCCGAAGTTACCGACAATGTTGATGACAAAGAAAATACCTCCAGAACGGGATTTGATGGTCAAATATGAGCCACCAGCGTTACCTTCTCTGGGCTGAGTTTCAGCCAAAGCGGTGACAATTTCCCAAACCTTAGCTGGAGAACCCAACTTGTCAGAGGTGGCGAAGGCATTGAAAGCAAACACTAACATGATAATCACAATGACCACAGTGTGAGCATAATCGGTTAAAAAAGTTGCCTTGATACCTCCAAACAAGGTGTAAACCACCACACCGAGAGGCAACAACAAACATGCAGCCACAACGTTCATTCCCGTCAAATCATGCACAACAGCAGAACCACCAGTTAACAACATTGCGGTAACCAAGACATTTGTAGCAAACCCCCAGAAACAGTAGATTCCGTGAGTAACTGGCCCGTATCGTGTTTTCACAATTTCCAAATAAGTGTGTGCAGAAGGAGCCCGCTCCTTACCCTTGATAGCCAAACAAGCAAACAAAATAATCTGAACTGTGGCACCAGCAGCGTAGTATAAAGCACCAGAAACACCGTTGTTGTACACTTGAACAGTGGAGGTCAAGAGAGTAGCAGCCCATGTCCAGGAAGAGACAACAGCAGACGAAAGCAAGAAGGTCTTAACACTTCTACCGGCTGTAGCAAACTCTTCAGCAGTCATGATTTCCTTATTGTAACGTTTCAAACAGAAGGTGGTAAGAACCATACCTCCAGCAAATACAGCACCCAAGCCAACCACGACAGCGTAGCCGGCACCCTGGGGAAGTGCAATGTAAGCAGCAGAAGACGACATTCGAGACAAGTTATAAGTGAATTGAACTCAAATGAAGATGCAATTGCAATGGCTGATGAAAAAATTGAATTTCATGGACTTAGTCTGATCTTATATAGAAGACCAGATAAGGTAGATGAGATAAGCGCATGTGTAGGATGGTTCCGTTTGGATGGAACAAAGGTTACTCACGTGCATGAAAGCAGAAAAAAAGGCACTGAACGCAGGCAGTGCGGCGGAATCGGCCCGTCGGGGACTTGATTAGAGACAGTGCCTTGTTGTTAGAAATGGTTCAGAGCCGTTTGTTCTTGACGGGCCGGAAAAAGATTTTGCTAGGCGAACGGTTTGCTTTTTTGGGAAAAGAAAAATATCGATAATGGTGGATATCATACGATGACCAAGATATCGGCGATTCACATTGGTATCTCTCGGGTGGAACAAATTAGCGCAATGAAATACGCCATAGAAGAGCCAAAAATGTTTAGGGCGTGCAGGGAAGCCATTTTGACACTTGAAAGTGATGCGGCACGTGAGCAGCTTGACATGTTAATGCTCCCCTCTAGTTTAATGCGAAGAAATCTGACAGAAGACTGGAGGCTAGAATAATAAATGCCCAGAACAACTGGATTAAAAAACTCCTCGAGGAAGAACTACCCAGATCACAAAAATAGTCAAAATTTACCCATAGTTCTGATGACTTCTAGAAAAATGCATCCATGTCGCTTGTCGATCGCAATGTCGTGATGTCGCCGAGCCATTCGCACTCTATCGCCGTTGAGCCAGCTAAATTCCGCAACGCAATCTACGCGCGATTTTAATCAAATCATGATAAGTGGTCCATGCAGTGGTCCAGGACAGGTAACTAACCAGTAGAAACATGGCGATCTCTTTCGTGGCACCCGGGCTACAACTCCAGCGGCTATTCTAAGTAAACTTTAATCCTGCAAGCTGGCCCAAAGTATCACTGGGCGGGGTTTGTACAGTTGAGTCAATCATATCCACTGATGGCTGCAACGCCCCGAATTGATGGCTCTGCACAGCAATAAGGTTTTGTTCGGCATCAAATCGTGTTTTCAACGATGTGGAAATACTCTTCTGCTGTTCCAATGCGTCCTTCTCGGCGGACGACCGGATCTCTTCTTCATCACGTAGTTTGGCTGCTAACTTGGCGTCGAATTGGTTGACAAAGAAGAAGGTGCCCAGAATGTGCTTATCGAAAACAACCAACTGCTCCTCCATACACCGAGTCATCTCTTCGATGCATACGCTGTGGGACCAGCCAAAGTGTTCGGCTATTTCGGCAATGGTGTTGCCGTGGAATACCTTGTACTTGTCTCTGGTGTAGTCATCGCTGTCAGCAAGAAACTGGCAAAGATATTTTTGGTATTTGAAGTTGTTTTCCTCTTCTATTAAATGCTCCATAATCTTCACATGAAGGTCTTGCAGCTCGTGTGACCGCTGCGTGACAACCTGTAAGCCAGATTGGAACGTTGTCATCTTAATAGGAAGTTCGAGCTTGTCGAGTAACTCGAGACTTTTATTGAGCTCTTGTGTGGAGATGAGCTCGGTTCCAAATCCTTGGTTGAGAATTCTGAACCGGTTGTATGAGGCAAAAAGATCAGGAATGCTGATCATGGAGGTTATTTTCGTGAGCTCAGAGTTGAGCAAATACTCGCTGATATGACGAGCAAGCTCCTGATGAAACAAACTGGAGTTTCTGCTGATCACCAACGGTGGGATGGTGGCCGAGGGAGTATTCTTTCTGCGCTTGACGAGTGAACCAAAACTGGAGGATAGCTTGATTAAATCCTGGGCCTTAAACATCAATTGCTCGAGATCCTCGAGGGATTGCGTGAGAATGATCTCATTCTGCTTTCTTTGGAGCTGGCCAATACGCTCTAAGCTGTGGATTCCACCTGTCTTCACTTTTGGCACTACTTGCTCCTTTTTCTGGATCCGGGTGGCTTCGCCTCCAATGCCGCCACGACTTTCTAATAATTCCCATTTTATCTTATCAATTTCCTGAACAATGTGCTCGTAGAATCCGAGTTCTCCGCCTTTTCGGAAACTGATTTTAATGTACGGCCTTCCGTTGGTGTATTCCTCTTTATCTTCAAGAATTAGCCCCAAGGGGTTGTTTGCCCTTAAATTGGGGGTAGAGAGATTTTCCATGTCCTGAATTTTCCTAGAAAGTGCCAGTGGGATTGTCGGAAGCTCCGTTCCGCAGATTTCACAGTACTTCATTGATGGATGGTTGATGAATGTACATTTTGGACACTGGTCGTTGCTTTGGGACGTCTGTGTCTCTGCCGCAGGTTCCTGCTGTGTGTATGCATTCTTTATGACCTGTTCGATGTGGTTTCTGGATGGTGGAATACCACAAGATGTACATTTTGGGAAGTTGACGTCGAGGTTGGTTTTTGTCGAAATATGGTTGTTGAAAGAGCAAATCACACAGATCCAATCAACAGTCTTGTCTATCGGGAGAGATGCCAGCAGATTCTGAGGACTTGCCGCGCTGGAGCCGGCCACAGAGGTCGATTCATCTTCAACTTTCAAGTAAACCTTCACCTTCGGTGATGACCGAAGGAACCGTTCCACATATTCTGCTCGCGCCACATCCTTCAAGCTCACAGCAATTGCACGGTTTCTATCTATAGTGTCGATATAAATGACCCTCTTGTTTGTGAGATACACTCTGCCGTTTTGATGGTTGGCGATCTTCAGCTTGCCCTGGTAGATTCCAACTCCATCCTTGACGTAGATACTGTATTCGTTTTCTATGAGAATAGGTCGACTGCTTTTGTTTACCGGGACACTCTGCCAGATGTAAAGATGCGACATTGGTGTCTTCGTCTGGCTAAGTTAGGTGTGGTTGAAGTTAAGTTGAAGATGATTCGCGCTATATGAAGGTGGCCTGGGGTATGGTGATGGAGGTGGGTAGGAAGATAGAGGAAATTGAAAAAGACTTAGGTCAGAGGATATTTTGGTGGGTATTTGAGGTAATGAGATAATCCCATGGTCGAATTTGTGAAGAGAATGTATGATTTTGATTGAGAAGTCTATGGTGTCTGTTAGATATCATTGTTGATGATGTATCGTGAGCTAAATTTGGGGCATCGGATCCAATGAGAGGAAAAAAAAAAGATGGGAGATGCTAAAACTATTAGTATGATGTAATGCTTTGAAATCTTGAATTCTAGCTTTTCGTTTGGGTTATAGGAATTGGGTATTGGTGTAAGTGGTAGATTTGGATTTTGCACCCAAATTGATTGGAGTCGGATTTGACAATTCAACCTCCTTCAATTTCTTTTACGAATCAAAGCTCAATTTTAGAGTCTTAAAATAATGAATTTTTGAAAACTTCAGATGATCGAAAGATTTCAGTTGTTCTCTAACTTGAGTGATAAGTGTATGACAGCTACTCCACTTGAGACCGATCAAACGAGACCAATCTTCAAATTCTAAAAGTGGAAATCGGATGAAATTTACTAATGACTGATATTTGTGCTAACGCGTCCAACTTAATATCTTTTTTATCGGAGTAGAATGGAGACATCTACTTGTCCCATGTTACCACACCCAACCAGACTATCGAAAGATGATCCAGAGATAATCCACTAGCAGTTTGATGTCAATGGCGATTTTTATACATCTAATTTCATGTCTATGTTTAGTACTTTGAATCTATTGACTTTTGTCTAACTTCGTTTCAGTCGATGTCCAATCCTACTAAATCAGATAACTTCTTTTTTCTTTTCATGACTTCATCTTATTTTCAATTGAAATAGAGCCAGCTATAAATCAAAACGAATCGTGTTTCCTTCTTCATCTCTCACCTTTTTTGATCCCCCAACTTTTCTGTTTTCTCCACTGTTCTGTCATCTGTTTTTGACCCCACCGTATAGATCACTATACTCTATTGTTTGTTTCCTCTTACCTCAGCAAAGAATCTTTAATGGATGAATATTATCTTTCAATACCACTCTGTTTCTTTAAGATCCATTTCCTCCTGTGAAAGTTTCCACCACCAAATATCCGATTATTTTTGCCCAATTCCATACCCTCGCTGTTTTTACTAACCTAAGTCCACCACAAATCAAGACTGTACAATCTTCAATTTCCCTAATCTTCTAAATTCCAAATTTCCTTGTTTCTAGACCTCCTCCAAGTCTCCAAATTCCTCATCAATTCAATCTTTATGATAATTAACATCCATAATGTCAACCTATCTCTCCTTCATTAAGTCGTGTACTTCCCAAACACTTCTCCATGATTCTGTGCTACTCTGCACCATTGAACCCCAGATGGCTTTCCTCTTCAAAAGAAACCCTAAAACTCCACCTGACTTGGTCCGTGTCCTCAACGAGCTGTTGTACAAGCTCGATCTACCCAACGACTCCAGAAAGTATCAGGATGAATGTCTGCGATACTTGAAACAGGTGAAAATCGTACTTTATGGAGACGATGAAAATGATCCTCAACCTGACCAGATCTCGCTGTTGTCGCAGGAGCTCTATGCTCTGGATTGCTTGTACCATCTTCTTCATAACTTGCGCAAGCTTGACTTTGATCTGCGCAAGGATGTGGTGCTCTTGTTTCTGACGCTTTTACGGCGCAAAATCGGCAATGATCTGCCCACCGTGGACTACTTGGTGCATCAGAAGCCCGAGATTTTGGTACTCCTAATGAAGAGTCCTGAACATCAAGAAACGGCGCTTGTTTGCGGCCAAATTTTACGAGATTGTGCCAAATTCGAGGTGATCAATAGATTCATCTTATACCATCCACTTTTCTGGAATTTCTTCAAGTATGCCCAGATCCATATCTTTGAGATTGCCACCGATGTGTTTGTCACATTGCAACAGCTTTTGTCCCAGCACAAGAAGCTTGTTTCCGAATTTTCAGGCAAGCACTGTGAGCAGATCACTACTAGCATCAATCAGCTTATCAAAGCCGACAATTACGTGACTAAACGTCAGAGCGTGCGTTTGTTGTCTGAATTGGCAATGCAAAAGCTGAATCACTTGTTTCTCATGTATTATTTTGATGATACAACGAGTCTTAAGTTGGTGATGCTTTTGCTTAGTGATAAGCTGAAGAACGTCCAAATGGAGGCGTTCCATCTCTTCAAGTTTTTCGTGGCGAAGCCCAAGAAGTCTCAGAAAGTGTTGGATATCTTGATTAAAAACAAGGAAAACTTTGTGCAATTCTTTAACAGCTTCGACGTGAGTGGTACGGGTACCAACATTGTCGATGAACGAGACTACATCATGGGCGAGATCCAAAAGTTGCCGGATATCGAGCGTATCCATTAGCATTTAGCATGATTTAGCATTACACCTCTAGAAGATTAGATAAATTTGTTATCCATTTCAGGAGTTAACCTCTACACGCTTCTCAAACTCATTGTATTGGCAGCCTCTAATAACGGCTTAATTAAACAGCCACTCTGGACCAGTTCTCAAACTCCTCTTCACCGTACTGGATCTTCTTGATCCAGTCAGCAACCTGGATGGTCAACTCACCAGCCTCGCCAGCAGCCAAAGGAACGGAGATATCTTCACCTCTCCAGCCAATGTTCTTGATTGGAGAGACGAGAGCAGCGGTTCCAGAACCAAAAGCCTCAACCAACTCGCCCTTGGCAGCTCTCTCCTTGACCTCGTGAATAGTGAACTTTCTCTCGGAGACGGTCCACTCGTCACTTGGCAACTTGGCTCTGGCCAATGCCAAGACAGAGTCTCTGGTAACACCCTCCAAAATGGTTCCATCCAAAGGAGCGGTCACCAATTCCTTCTTGCCAGAGGCGTCCTTGAAAACGAAGAAAACGTTCATGGTACCAACTTCAGTGATGTATCCCTCCTCACCGAACAACCAAAGGTTCTGCTGGAAACCTCTCTGAGCAGCCTCCAATTGAGGCTTAACGCATGGAGCGTAGTTGGCTCCCAACTTCTTGTTACCAACACCTCCTGGCCATGCTCTCACGGCGTAATCAGTAGCCTCCAAAGAGACAGCCTTGAAACCGGTAGAATAGTAAGGACCAACAGGAGAAGCAATTAAGTACAAAAGAGCTCTGTCTGGGGTAGAAACACCCAAGGTAGCGGTGGTACCGATGATGGTAGGTCTCAAGTACAAAGAGTAACCCTCACCTTGAGGAACAAACGACTGTTCGAGCTTCAAGAACTCGTTAATCAACTTAATGAATTCCTCACCATCGAAAGTTGGCAAGGCAATTCTCTCGGCAGACAGGTTCATTCTCTCCATGTTCTTGTTTGGTCTGAAGATTCTGATGTTGTTCTTGGTGTCTCTGTAAGCCTTCAATCCCTCGAATGCCTCGAATCCGTAGTGGAACACAATAGTGGATGGGTCAAACGAGAAGTTATGGTAAGGAGAGATGGTTGGAGCAGCCCAACCGTCGGCGGCTGTCCATTCAATCTCCAACATATGGTCCGTGAAGGTTTTTCCAAAAACCAACTGGTCATTAGGGAGTTTGTCCTTAGGAGTAGTTGTTTGGGTGATCTTCAACTTGGATGCGTCCAAAGGTGCCTGTGTCATGGTTGCTAACTGTCTGAAGTTAGTTTTCGTGATGTTGGATGCCAATCTGGAGAGGAGCCTCATGTCTATAGTCTATGATGAAAAATTAAAAGATGGGAACAAAAAAGTGCAAGGACTACCGGAAAAACCTAGGAAAAACGGTTGTAGGGCCAAGCGTAGGTGATTTTGGGGGATAAAAGTGATGGAAGTGAGGAAAAGCAAGACGAGGCGAGCGAAAATGGTACGTACTTATCCGTGGAAGTTTTTGGTATTTCGTTGCGAGAAACTGGCGTTAAATACCGTTCGTGGCCGGTTCCGGCAGGACAAAGAGTCATCAGCCGCGAATATCCGAACGGGTTGCAACGGAGTCAAGTGAGTCAGAAGTTTGGAAGGAGGGGGAAATCGGGACAATTGATGGGAATTTGTAAGATGAATTGGTGAAAAGAGGAGAATTGAATTGATTTGGAAATTTTGGGGGAATTTCGACGATTTTTTGGGGTAGAATTTTGGAAGGTTTCACACCATTTGGAAATTTGGTGTGAAAAATTGAGATTGGCCCTGTGAGAAATGATGGAATTGAGAGAATACGATTGATTTTATGAAGAAAACAGAATAGAGATAAATAATTATGGTCTTTTTTAATGAATATTGATTATTGTTATGATTGTTGACATCTAGAAGATCGTGATCAAACCCTTCCTTTTATGGCTATTTTAGCTTCAATTGTGGTGAGTGTGGAGTCTCTGATCAAATATCAAATTGTGCAATTAGACGACGATCTGATCGGCCCGCCACCATGACTCATTCCTGTTGGTTCTGTTTAAATACATATGTTTTGACTGTGAGATAAGTATGCGGTTTCGGGGTATGTGTGGTGTGATGCACCGAAACGTTACATACATCTTTAGTGACATTCAATTGTCAAAATTTATCGACATGACGATGACTTCAGCTGATGATTTGATCTGTTTTAGCTCCATTTTCCCAATCAAAAATTGTTTTCCCTAGACGATTCTGACAAGCTTTTCAAGGAATCTGGTAGAGATCTCCAATTCTTGTGTTGTTCTTTAATCTTGCTAACTCCTGTCAACTGTCATTTTGTTTTCAACTATGTCGTTCCATACCTTCAAATTCCTCCTCAATCATACTTCAATTATATTGTGTCAGTTGGAAACGTATATGCTCTCAAATTCTCCACAAAAACTCCCTGTAAATAAACCTGGTTGTTGCTCGACACCAGAAACGTATCTGGATTCTGCTCTAAAAACCCCCGGTCAGTCCAAACTGTTCTGTTCTTTCCGATTTGAATGCCGTTGACTTTGTTAAGCCGCAACACCTCCGCAGAGGGACTGATATATTTTTCAGGATATTTCCGACGAATATAATCTCGTGAAATCTTCAAATTGTTCGAATCAATTGTTCCCGGCTTTAGTGTTTCTAACCTTACTCGTCCTTCGAGTTGCGGCATCACAAGGTCGTGACGGGAGAATGGAAGGGAATCGCTTCTTCTCTCCACCCGGAACATCTCGATCTCCTCTGGTCTGGAAAGCTTTCCGAATATATACTCTTGCTCAAACGTCGTGGGCCTCCGTGGACATTTGAAATTTTTCGCAGCCAATCCGTAGGTGCTGATAAACGATTCCGATATCTCGATGTAGCTTTCTGGACTCTGAAGATCGTATTTGTTCAAGTGCTGTGGTCTCACTAACGTTGACGAGAACATCGCCTCTGGCAAAAACACCTTGTTCCAATGGAGATACCCTGAACTGAGAAATTTTGGTTTGGACAGTGGAAACTGCCGGGGAGAAACCTCACACTTGTCAAGTTCAATATGCGTAGGCACAAGGTCTGGGCCATAGGGTAAATTCGGTGGAAATGGCTCTTTAGGCTGCTGGAAAGTATCGTTCATGGCTTTTTGTGATCTGCGAAGTTTATGCCACAAGGAGTCGAATAGTCTTGGCCCCTGGAAGACCGGTTCCTGATGGCTAAGGTCCAGAAGATGTTGCTCGAAATCTGCTGCACTTCGCTTTCCAAGTTTGGACGAATACCAGAGTGGATGAGCCTCAGTAGAGAAAACCCAATTCTTTGCCCTCATTTGTGTGCTGTGGACAAAACTCTCGTTTGCCTCGTCAAATAGGAGATAAAGGTACTTAATCAGCTCACCAAGAACAAATGTCTCCATTCTGTTCTGACGTTTCCCTGTTCGAATGTCCTGAACGCCAGCAAATCCACATGGTGCTTTGTAGCGTGTTTCAAAAAGATGGAGAATCCGGACACCAATTTGGAGGTACATTGGGTCTCTGGTGGCTCGATACAAGTAGTAGGTGGACTCGATAAATTCTGGCCGCAATGGATACCATTCCAAGGACACCGAATTGTCCAATTTTTCTTGATGTGAGGCAAACGTCTGTACCATGCTCTTTGTGACCCAACGCTCTGGAATGGAGTCATAGTGGTCCCATATCTTTAAGTAGACCAAATGGCTGGAAACTGCATCACTTAATCTTCCGGCAAGAACTTGGACTCCTGCCCAGAACGCTCCAAGCAGGTCTATCCAGGTGGAAGCTACAGCTCCAGAAACAATGTTCACGTTAGCAAAATACGTGTAGCCATCGATACCGTAGCCTTGAGCCAGGTGTGATAAGAGAGACTGATACGACCGCACAAACACATCCCAGAGACGATTATCATTAAAAATTATTGCTCCCTTGAGCGCATATTCGTAGAAGGAGTCTACCAGGGCACCGATGCCCGTGATCTCGTCGAGCCATTTGTTCTTAACAGGATCAATGGACATTGGCATAAACCCCAACTGCAGTCTCGACATCCAGAGCTTCCAGAAAGTTTGGCTGGTGTATGATTCAAATTGTGGGTCTCCTGTAAGTCTCAGAAGCAACGAGAACTCGACGAGTGGTGTCGTTGCTCCAGAAGTGCATGTTTCCACGTTCAAATTGTCTGGCACGGCATCTAGACCATACTTCAAGTTGATTCGAGGAAACGGGAGCTGTGTGGCGGTCTTGTAGGCGGGGATAAGGCGGATTCCCAAGTCGTAGGCCATCACTAAGAGGAAGCCGTCGTACAGATCGACGATTCGCTGCGCTTCAGAGTCCAGAGTCCAATCAACGTCTGTTAAAGCCAAATGCGTCAGCAACAAGCCTCCAAGCCACCGTATGGACGCCTCAAACACTTGAACGACAGTGTCCTTGACAAATAGCGAGTCCTTGTTCTGTTTCAAGTACGTTAGGGCACCTTCTAGAAGCAGCCACTGTCTCATGACGATAAGCGTATCTAGGTTATCGATTAACGTCAGCGAGACGTTGCCCATGGCATCGTTTCGTAGATTGTTAGGATCTGTGTAGTCTGGGTCATATGGTTCACATGTTAGGGGCCTGACCTCGTCAGCAGGAAAGCCATAGTCCATGTACGATCTCCAGCCATGTCGAAAGAGGTTCTCACTTCGAAGTCTGAGGTTGGCGAGATGGATGGGTGTGAATGCAGATGTGTGGATGGGAGATTGTTGTGAAGCATCGTTGTGATTGGCTAGCACGACGGTGATGATCCATAGTAGAAGCCAGGGGATCATTGAAGGTGAGATGCGAGTAGTAAGATAGGAAGATGAGTGAGAGGTGAGAGTTGGCGAATACTAGAATTTTTGGGGAAAAAGGTATTTGAAGTGGATGGGAGTTTCAATTTTCTTTCTTTTGTGATTCTTTTGAAAGTCAAGGTAAATTCTAGTATTTGAAAATGTATATGGGCTTAATAATGTGGTGATGTCAAATTACCTACTGCAGAGATGTGGTTGGTGTAAATGACTCTGAGATCAAGAAAGTATGAATCTTTGAGTTAAGGTAGTCAAAATCCATTAGGTGAGAAATTATAAAGAAATTGAAAACCTATTTCTTTTTTTTCATTGGTGAAAAGGTTAAACTTTTATAATTAGATAGATATAAGTGGATGGAAAAGTTGAAACTAAGCACGGTGTTAACTATGGGATAGAGGGAAATCCTGACTGTTACATGACAAGCAAGCCACAATTGACGTGACTGTATAGATTGTACTTTGAATACGTTTGGTCAATGCTTTCTAGTGTGATTTGATTTGGTTTATACCAATCTGTCATGGCCCTCACCTTTTTAGTTACGGCTACTTGTCTTGAGGTTACAAATCGCGACCCTTAGGCTTCTTAAAGTCACGAAGGCTAGTTTAAGGTTTGTTAGTAATGGCTATTCAAGAGCAACTAGAGATCTGCGCAAACACAACAAATTCTTCAAGTTCCTTTCTTTGCAGTAATTCCAAAAGGCACTAAATTCTACAAAATCGAATACTTCTCGTCGGTTTTATTTTTTTTTTTTTTACATGTCCACCGTTCTCTTGATCCTCGGTCTCATTTCGTTGGCTCCATTTGATTTCCTCAGTCCTACTCCATTTCAATTCAAAATCTCAATGATACTTTTCTGTCAATTTGCACTTTAACATTCTAAAATTTTCTACGTTCAATTTTTTGATGGAGTTTTTCTCATCTTTTGCCTCGGCCCAAGGGATACCCCAGATTTCGGTGAAGCCATGCCAAACCTGGCATCCCCGGTGACATAGATGTATGTAGGAAGATGATGGTAGCAACAGAATCATCCCGAAGCAAAATACAGAATCAAACTCCTGACTTCCATACTTTTCATTCACATTTCCTTGACTCAATTGGATAATTCCTCAAGTCTCCTTATTTCATAGTTTCCCATTCACCCATCACCCTCTCCTTGATTTTCGTCTGACCATAAATTCCCAAGAATCATCTCATTCTGTCTTGTCACCTCATGCCTTCGCGGACATGTAGGTCCGTGCGACATTGTCGTACCGGGCTGTCCGAGATTCAGCTCCGAACCCCGGGGAAAACACCTCTGAAGTGCAATATCGTTCATCCGGGCTCTTTCGAACCCTCATTCAAACCTTCAATCCATGATACCAATCTATTTTGGCACAATTTTTGTGACCTCTTCTTCCCCCATTTATGCCTTCTCCGAGCAACTCCGTCACGGCCCTCGGTCCATCGGAAGAAGCCACTCCACGAGGAGTGCGCGACATTTGAGTCATCCGGTATGCCGAATTGAGTCTAGTCCGGGGTTATAAGTCCAGATAAGCAACCAATATAAATAGACGGAGACTCCCCTCGAAATTCTTGTTTCCTTACCCAATTTTTTCATCTCTTCCATTCACACAATGTCGCTTTTCCGCTCTTTGCAGAACTCACCTGCCACCATCTCCATCTTTCACTACGCTAAGCAGCCTGCTTCTGCCAAAGTATATGCTACATTGGAGAAGGCGTACTTTCGTTACAACGAGAACAAAAACCAATTTCAGATCGATTTGAACGCCAAGAAGATGCCAACCTACGACCAATTCAAGGACATTTACTCGCACGCTGTACACGGTGAGGCTGCGAAAGCTGTGATTCAGACATGCTTCCCATTGTTAAGTGACAAGAAGACATCTTCCCTGGCGGAACATTTCACCACCTTCAAAAGCCTTGGAGTGAAGACTGACCGTGGCTTCAAAATCTTTTCGGAGAACGAGTATGTGGCCATCCAAGAGGCCTTCTCGCAGTTGGTAAACGAGTCCGAGCCAGAAATTGACCCCACTGAGCTTTTCAGAGCTCCGTTGGTGGTGGACTGGGACCAGAACTTGATTGCTTGTGATGAAGATGGTTTGGAGACCATTTTGGCCAAGTACAAGGCTGCAGCCGACGAAAAGTAAACAGGGAGCACATTCAAAAATCAATTCTATAAAAGATTCTGGAGGCTCGGTTGTAAACAGTGGCCTGTCAATAAATCCACTTCAACCACTCATTCATATTTATAATCATGACGACACGAATTTCACATGCTCGAAGCCTGTAGTTATATACAATCGACAATTGACCTGAACTCATCCATCTCTTCAATCTCAGCCATCTTTGAAACTCACCGAGTTCCCAATACTCAATCTTATCAATCTCATCTGATCTCAGAGTAACCTCCACAAAACCTCTGTTCATCGTGTTACTCTATCCATACCTCCCTTTGATGAACTACTACCTCTTCGTCTACAATTTCGTTGCGGCTGTGGCCTGGTTGGCCATTATCACCCAATGTATAGTGGACTTGATGCCTGGAGGATTCTACCAAGTGGGAAACTTCCACCAATTTCCCCACAAGTTGATGACGGTGACTCAGATCGTTAATGCCGTTTGTGAAGTGGCCCATGGGCTTACCGGGATGGTGCCATCGCCGCTCCTGTCGTTGCTTCTCCAATTTTTCGCCAGACTTGTCATTACCTTGGGAATCTCCTATTGGGTGCCCCAATCTCCTGGAAATGTGTCGGTGGCTTATGCGGTGTTGACGGTAGCATGGTCAGTGACGGAGATCATTAGGTACAGCTTCTTTGCCGCAAAACAGGTTGGGAAGGTTCCATACGGATTGCTCTGGCTTCGCTACCTGGCCTTCATCGTACTTTATCCAATGGGTTTGTTGAGTGAGCCGGTGGTGGTTTACAAGACATTAGGGTCTGTTTCTGGGTTTTATTACTGGTTTCTTGCCTTGGGCATGTTGATGTATGTGCCAGGGTTTGTCAAATTATATGGATACATGTGGAAGCAGAGGAGCCGTTACTTGATTAGAAAGAAGGAATGAATGGTTGTGTTTCAATTCTGTGAGGTTTTCTCGAGAATCTCCAAGGTTTGACTGCTTCAAATGAACATGTAACTTTGGTCGTCTTCAACTCAATTTATGTATCTATCCTTTCTATTAGTGTCGTTCAAACCACTTCCTCTAATCAAAATTCCACTCTTCCTTCTTTCAAAGCCTCTTCTTCAATTCGCTTTTTTTTTCATTTCCATTTAATCTCGTCATTGTCCCCTAGTTTCTCTTCATTCTCTCTCTTTCTCCCAAGTCCCCACGAACTACCTCGCATCCTTCAACTGGTATGCACACCCAGAAATAACCAACATTTCTTCATGTCAGAACCAAACGCTAAACCACTCCACCCTAAGCGCTGGCTCATCGCATATAATTCCATCTCGGCCTCCTTGTGGTCGGTTGTGCTCTTCAATACCATCTTTTTGGGCTCGCTTCTTGGGCAACCTTTGCTCTTCGACAAGACCCAATTGATTCTTACCCTCGTTCAATGTTGTGCTGTGGTCGAGATTTATAACTCTGTCACCGGTGTGGTCAAGTCGCCTATTTTTACCACTGTGTCTCAGGTCTTGTCTCGTTTGTTGATTGTGCTCGGAATCATGCAAGTGCTTCCAAACTCCCCAGCAAACTACCATTGGGTGTACATCACGTTGACATTGTCGTGGTCTATCACCGAGGTCGTCAGATACTCGTACTATGCTGCCAACTTGAGAGACGCCAACGCAGTTCCATACTGGCTTACGTGGATGAGATACTCCTTCTTCTATGTGTTGTATCCAACTGGAGTTTCTTCCGAAGTTGCCATGATCTACCTCAGTCTTGGTGAGGCAGAGAAGGTCGTGGGCTCATGGTACAAGTGGCTACTTGTTGCCATTATCTTCACTTACCCTCCAGGTTTGTACACCTTGTACACGTACATGATCAAACAGAGAAAGAAAGTGTTGGGCAAGAAGCCAATCACCCAGAAGAAGACAGAATAATTGGTCAAGATTGAATCGACTCAATCCAGCTTAGAAGCCGCTCCATGTACTCAACAACTGTGTCTGCTTCGGCAAAGTCGGCAGCAGGCGCGTTTTTAGTTGTTTTGGTTGCAAAGAGTTGCAGAACAGAGAATCCTTGAGACGTCTTTTTTGATGGTTGCTGTTTGTAGGTCTCGTAAACGACACGAAGAATCAGTCGAATGTAGACTAAGTCGTATTTGATGCAGAGTTTGACGAGAGTGTTGGTCGCCAAGTGGCTAGGAATATATTGGTACCATCGTAAGTTCCACGAGACAAGCTTCATCAAGTACAACAATACCAACTCGAGAGTAAGATATCCGTCCACTAGTTGCTTTTCGAACTCCTCAAGAACTGTGGGAGAAATGCTCTGCACAATGAGCTTGTTGGAGTAGCTTCTGCCATCATAAACACAAGTAAGACGGTCAATGGATGAGGATTCCACGTCGCTCAACACGAACTCGTTGTAAATTTCCAACAACTTGACAGTTCCAAAGTAGTCGAAGCCCCCGTCAGCAGCAACTCCTGCCACGCTAGTGACAATGGAAGAAATGCTATCCTTGAGGTTGTACTTACAACTCCACCCCACAAGACCAATCATGTTCCACGAAAGTGCGCTTCTATTATTATCTTCGCTGGAAACCACCATCATGGCCCTGATGTCTTCGTAAACAACCAAGAAGAGCAGGTCGAGCCACGGCTGGCACTCCTCTCGGGAGCATGTCAAATGATCTACAACGTAATTCTTGCCGTCTTCGTCGTCACCTTTGCGAAACACATTAGCCTTGGCTTGGACCGTACTGTCCCAGCCTATTATAGCCACAATTGTTGTGATCAAATCGTAGGCCCTGCCCCAAGTTGAAGTTCGGTCGAAATCCAAAACGGAAGTCCATGGATTTCCACGAGATTGAGACGATAGAATATGGCGCTTGGACGACGGGCTACTCACCTTCATTATATGTGCATCAACAGCCGAGATCTCAATTGGAGTGGCAGACGAAAGCGGAGACTGGAAGAACGGGCCCGAAATTGGATGACGTAAATGTGGTCTCCGGACAAACTCCAGGTACCATAAATTTTGGATCGAGCCTTCATCACACATCAGGAACTCCGACTTCGGAGGAGGGAAAAATTTCTCAAACGAATCCATGCTGATGCCTTGGCCGTACACCATTCGTTCCATGAAGCACATGGCATAGGTGTCGTAAACATCGTCCACGGAATCTTCAGCCAATCTCAGTTTAGTAAATACTACGGGAAGGCAGTTGATGGTCTGGAGTGCCTGATCAAATTTTCGTTCCATGATGTAGCAGAGAGCTAAGTGGTACCATGCATCGAAATCAAGAGGTAAAATTCCCACCGCTCTAGCTGCAATAGTCAGCGCTACAGAATAGTGACCCTTCGCAACAAGAAAGCGTACCTGCTCAACCATCAATAATGCAGCCTGGGTCAGAGTACTGTCTTGGCCCAAATGGGTATGTACAAGAGAGAGAAATTGCTGGTCGTTGTTTTTGTTGTGTTGAGCACGGTAGAGCTGGCAGATCACGTAGTCAAACTCCTTTCCGAATGCGGTCTCTATGCGAGATATGGCATGGTCGCCAATTTTGCCGCTCAAATCAAGCAAAACTAGACGTTTGAGCGCATCTACAAGACGGTTTTTGTATCGAAACACCTTAGATCCATCTCCGCTGGCTGTGGGCGCACCCATGGAGGCTCTGTGGCCCGTCAAGTGGCCCTTGGGGAGTAAATCAATGATTCTGTCAACTGCATTCGTTATGACCTCTTTGGATTGCAATTGGACAGGAAGACTGACGGTTCCACATAGCTGATGTGAAGGATCATCACCAGAGTAGAAAAGTCGAACGATACTTGACACAGCTAGCTCCAGCCAAAAAGAATCAGGAAGTTCTGTCACGGTGTAACGGTTGTAGTTATGCAGTTTCTTCAGAAGCTGGGAAGTGACGTTGTACAGACAATCAACCGTGACAGGCAATTTTCTAGATTTTGCAACCAGGATAATTAGCCGTGCCCGAAGCTCCTGACGGCCGAAAATGTTGTATGCACAGAGAGTTACCACCATCTGCTTATTGTTGTATACTCCATATGAGGCCACGTTTGTGTTGGAGCTCCAGAAATATCCGTCTGGTCTGGATTCTAGTCCTATAGCTTTCAAGAGGTATTCCTCCACCATCGCAGGTCCGTTAGTGTAGTCGATTCCGTTGCAAAAGTGAAAGTAGCCGACATAACCGTCCTCCTCTTTGGAATGGCTGACTGTTGTTGGCGGCGCAAATTCGTTATGAGTAAATGTGGAGGACCTTTCGCCATAATGACGACCCCAATGGATCAAATCAGCGGGTCCAGGCCTCGTAGATCCATTGTTTAAGCTAGAAAGCACATTGGAGCGGATTCCAAGAGTATGGCCGAACTTTGCCTCGCGAATCCAAGGCAAAGTGATCGAATTGATGGGTTTACCTCTTTGAGAGGATGAAGCGATCGATGCAACCAGCGAGAACGACTGTGCCAGCGGCAGCGGCAAGTCAAATGAGACCCCCAGTGATGTATGCATTGAATGGTGACAGTGGTAGGGTTTCTCGTTGTTTGGTGGGGGATTTGTAGGTGATTTCAATTTCGGTGTTTCAATTGATTCCATGCATCTGTCGTAACTTTGAGTCACGTGCGCGGAGATCGGTTAAATGTTACCACGAATGGGAACGCTGGAACTGGTTAATCACTTTTTGTTAGTTCGTAGACTTATTTTTAAATTCTCAATTGCAATGGTGTTGGGCTGTTGAATTATGTGGGCTGTTGTGGGTTTCCTTTTTATGGTTGTTCTAACCAATTTGCTGTTGTCGTTTCTTTGATATTTTGTTAATTCTGTTCTTATCCGAGATGCGGCTGAAAGAGCAAAAACTCGGAATCAGTTCAGAAGTGATTTTATGGTAGATTATTGCTTCCCAGTCGTTGCTATCAGTCCCAACAACTGGTTCACCTCGTCAATAAGACTCCAAAGAGTTTTCGTGTTCCTAAGTCTTCCATTGTTGCCCTGCAACATCAGAAGCGATTGACGAAGCTCGATGAGCGCAATACAGTTCTCCACTCTAGTGACAATGTGATTGAAGAGACCCACAAAGTCCTGTTCCACGAAATTGGAGCCAACGCTCTTCAGAATGGTGTCCGAGGAACTTCTCAGGAATTGTTCGTCGTTGGATATTCCACAGTTTAACATGGAGCAAACATTTTCCAACCTAAGTGAGATGGTTCTCAATTGATAAACGGCCTCCACTGGGAGCGCTCCAACAATGCGTCCTGAAGTCTGCAGATCTTGTAACTGCTTCTGGAAAATTTCGTATCTGATGTCCAAGCTCTTGGGGAAAGCCAAGGTGATCATTTCCGGAGTTTCCAATCCCTTCAACTTTCGCTGGCCAAGTTCGAAGTAAGAAATTCCGATACTTTCAAGTGAGCTTATTTCCTTTTCAATGATTTCTCCCACCCGCGTGTTACCTTCATAGGCAGCTTCCAAAGTCAATGACCCAGACTTGATCTGGTCATGCATCTGGTATAACAGTTCGACCTCATGCAAGAAATCTGAACTCACAGCAATCTGTCCTCCATCGGCACTGGACTCAATACGAGAGGCACGATTCACCATCGGGCCAAAGTAATCCATTCTGCGGGTCACCATGTCAAGCTCGCACACAGGAGAACCCCAGTGAATACCCATACGCACAGACAAACCTCTGTAAATGATATTGCCCGACGAATCTGTCACCTCGCAGCATTCATTGGTTTCAAGGATCTCCGAGGGCCAATCTTCGTTCAAGAGTTGGTTTTGGATGGTCAAACACCACAAAAGGGCAGATGTCGGAGTAGGAAACGATACCATGAACGAGTCTCCTTCTGTCTTGACCTCGTAACCTCCAACAATACGCAATTGACGACGCATAATAGTGTTGTGTAGTTTGATAGCTGATCTCATAGCAACAGGATACGTGTCCCACAACAAAGTGGAGTTCTTGATATCAGTGAACACCAAGGCCAAGTCGCCAACAGGAGGCTCAATTTCATTGTCAAGTCTTCTTAAGGCGGTGTCTCCCGAAGGAGCCAGACGGTTTCTCTTCTTGTTGGAGAAAAGGTCTGTCTCGCGTCCCAAATTGCTGTATAACGAGCTCAACTTCTTTTTTTTCTTCAAGTTCTGATCGCCAACACTTAAAACCGTCACGGATATCTTATCCGTTGCGCCATAACAAATAGCATAGTCTCTCAACTTCTGAGCCGCAAGCATTGGGTCATCCTTCTCTTGCCTCAATATGTCTACAGCCAAATCATAAGAAACATAGTCCCAGAGAATCTTCGAGCCCATAACAATCATATCTTCGCTTCCAGAGAGATGCATGGAGCTCATACTGGGCCCACTGTGAGTGTGTGGTAAATAACCAAAGAAACCAACACCACGAGAAATGGGTAAGTTTCCATCCAAAGCTCCATTTCCGGAAACATAACCACCTGAAGCTCTAATTCTCTCGAATTCTGGACGGCTCGTTGGATCATGTTTGGTAGATAATAAGTTGTACTCGCCATTATTCTTTGCACACACAATTTCAATGTCACCCACATTACCACAGTAAACAGTGTCCCCTCTCACATAAATGACAGACATAGACGAACCGGAAAGCGCGTCATCAATGGTTGATAATTCTGCAAGTTCTGGAGAGATGTTTGTGTTTTGCATATTTCCACTCTTCTTAGCAGCAAGTACCGAATTAATGTCCTTGTTTAAAGACAAAAATGCTCTTCTCATAGCGTCCTCCACTTCGTCATCGGATTTCACTTTGTCAAGTTCGTTGATGAAATTTGTATAGAACAAGTGCTTACTCAAGAACGAAATAAGATGTCCATGCGTCTGATGGTGGATAATGTGACCATCAAAAGAGCACACCAACACTTCATTGTCGTTTCCTCTAAACTTTTGAATAAACATATCTCTGAATGACACATAATCCCTAATACCCATAGTGTCAGAGACACCGTATCCAACGTTACTCAATTCAGATGAAGTCGTACGGACACGCATGTCAATGCTCAGGTCAGGCACTGCAGGCGTTGTTAATGTCACATCGATCAAACCAAGAACTCGAAGGTCCTTCAAGACGAGTAAACTGTCGAAATCGTCACCAGTTTCAGGATTTTTCAAATAACTTTGTTTAATCTCGAATCTCTTGTTACCTGAAAAGTTCAAATATTTTAGCTTCTTGTTCCAGTGCCAGTTCCAGTCATATGGCCAATTGGAAATGTTATATCTCAATTGGTTAGATCCAACATCCAAGTGCACCAAGTTCTTGAGTTTACTCAACTCAGAAGGCAAGGTGGTTAACTTATTATTGTTCAAGTACAACAAACGAAGGTCAGTGATATTCTCAAAATCCTCCGCAGGTAATTTCGTCAAATTGTTACCTGAAAGGTATAACTCAGACAATTTTGTGAGTCTACCAAGAGCTCCATCCGGAATTTCGATAATATCGTTGTAGGCCATGTTCAAAACCTTCAAATTCAGGAAGAAGGCAATGGCCTCGAAAGATTCATCACTAAATCTATTGTCAGAAAGGGTCAATGACAATAAACTGTCTGCTAAAGAAACAGGGCTGTTCTTAATAGCCGATGCAGACACCTCGTTGGCTTTCTCTAAAGAGTCGACCATCGGGTTTTTCAAATTAGCATAGGAAGTGATCTTCTTCGCGACCGCAAACAGAGGTTTGGGGAAAGACGCGAGAATGTTGGAGGAAACGTTCAAAGTGGAAAGGTTCTTCAAATTCCAAATGTCTGCTGGCAAGGATTCGAGATTATTAGAATGTAAATCCAAATACTGTAAGGACGTAATCCGACCAATGTCTTCTGGAAGATGCTGAATGTTATTACCATACAATGACAAATGTGTCAATTTTGGCAAGTTGCACAACTCAGATGGTAAAGTCACTAAGTGGTTCTTGTCAAGAACCAACTTTTCAATGTGAGGAATTTTAGTGATAAACTCAGCGGGAAGAGCAGTAATCTTTGCTTTAGAGAGATCAAGAACCGTCAACATCGGAAGTAAAATCTCGAACTCCAAGTTTGTGATGGGATTTCTGTCGAAATGCAAGAGACGGAGGCTTTCCATTTTGTCACTGAAACCAGAGATATTGTTCTTCGATGCATAAACAACCTCCAAATTAGGCAACGACCCAAGAACGTCGACATTTGTGATTCCGTTATAACGGATGTCCAATCTTTTCAAGTTTGTCAATGACTTGAAACACGTAGGCAAGTTCTTGCTCAACTTGTTTGTACTTAAGTTCAACTTTGTCAATTTAGTGAGCTTGCTGATGGATTCTGGAATTTCGCTTAAGTCGTTGTACGACAAATTCAAATCCTGCAAATTTGTCAACTCGTTGATGCATTCAGGATACACCTGGAAATAATTTGAAGATAAATTCAAATCTGTTAAATTAGATAGCCTTCCAAACGTTTTAGGCAAAAAGTAGAGCTGGTTAGAGTTCAACTTCAAAGTCTTTAACATCTTAAGATGACTGAATTTCGAAGGAAGCTCATCCAAGAAGTTTGCTTCCATATTGAGATAAGTCAAACTCGTTGCATGCAAGAAATTGACTGGAAACTTGGAGCAGCCATTGCGAGCAAAGTTAATGCTTGACAAATTCGTGCACGATTGGATGAAGTCCAAAGGAATGTAGATGGATGGATTGTCAGCCACATTCAACTTCTCAATTTCGTAGGTATGCTGATGGAAGATGATAGGAATGGTCTTGAGATCCAGACTGGATATGTTCACGTCCACGTAATCCTTGGAAAGAAGTGACTCCTCTTCATGCGTTAAATTTCTCAAAAACATGTTCTCAACGACAAACTTACAAACTGAGGACATGTCTTCTCTTCCAATGATTCGCAAATTATCTTTCTCGGTGTAACCACTCAAGGTTAACAAACCCATCTGGATTTTCAAGGGCTTTTCAAAGGGCTCCAAAACCTTGATATTGCTTCCCACATATAGGGAGATCTGGTAATTGGAAATTGATTCAAAGAAGAATTTTCTCTGGACTATCGTCAACAATTCGGCTGTGGTAGTTTCCAAAGGACAAAGAATAGTGGTAAACGTGTTGTCTTCCTTGAACACACGAATAATGTGGTTGGGGCCCTTGGCCAACTTAGAGTCGGAAACAAGAGAGTTTCGGGTGGAAATAGTTCCAAACAAGATCGGAAGGCCATTCTTTCTGAACGGAAGTGGTTCGCTTTCGACTTTGTCAGTCTTTTTCTTCTGTTTCTTATCGTTTCCAGCTGCTGGTGTCGTTGTACCGTCCACCACATCAACGGAACTACGAGAAGAGTTGACCAGCAGAGCGTAGCCAAGATTATGCGTTTTCTCATTTTCCTCTTCCTTGTCTGTTTCTGAGTCGGAGGCAGAAACTGCGGCAGCTGCTGCTGCCTCTGCAGCAGCTATAGCCGAGGGATCCTCACCGGTGACATCCCAAGAATCTGGAGCTCTCCATGCTGAGTGTTTGTGGTGATCTTCCGTGGGAGGTGGAGCCTCAGGCGTAGAGGACACGTCGTTGGCACTGGTACGCGAAGATACCAGTTGCAAACTGGGCCTAGTGGAAGCTCTAGGAGGTTTCTTGAGAATCAGGCCCATCTCTTCAAAATTCAAGTCAAGATCAAAAACCTTGGAAGGACTGCCTGCTGGTCCTGAAAACGAAGGTTGTTTCGACAGAGGATTAGACAGCTTATCTGAGCCCTTGTCCAGAACGTAATTGCCTTCCTCCAGAATGGACGGATTGCGCGAGTCTATGCCCAATGTACTCGTGGATTGGCCATGGTGATGGTGGTGCAGAGATATAGAGGGAAGTCTGAACTTGTGTTTAGATGCTTGGGACGAGGTACTGCGGCGGTTGACCTGCGGCGACATTGCCACACTCAAGGTGTGGGTTGGGTGTGATGATGCCACCAGCTGTACGTCTGAGGCATCTGTCAGTTCGACGGATCCGTCCAGGTCTTTCCTGTTCAGATGGATCAATTTCCCCAAAAGTCCGTGGCCCTTCTTACGAAAGCGCGGCTTAATGGGCTGCGAAAGTGGTGGCACGTTGCCAAAGATTCCTGCCTTGTTGCGGTGGAAGCCCTTGTAGTCTTCCTTGAGAACTCCATCATCTGGTGGAGATGTCGAGGTGTGGAGGCCATGTGCTGCGGGAGAGAGCAGTACCATCAGCAGCCGCGGCAGAAAGTCCTCTGTAAGAGAACGGGAGGTCAATGGGCGTGGTTGCGCCGTAACATGGCTCGATGATCCTTGAATTTCCGGTGTTAAAGTCTCGTTGGGGTCCAGCATTGACGACGAAGGCAGAAGCGACGCTGATGCCGATTGAGCACGGTGCATGTTTCTGTGGGGTATTCCTGACCCAAATCTGGTGTTTGTTGGCAGCGGCTCCGGGTCATCAATGGCCAATCTTACTGGAGGATCTACTCGAGGTTCCACCAGAACCTGCGACGGCACCCGCTGAACGGCCGCTGGTGATGCTGGCACACTGTGCACAGAAGTTGCAGCCCGTGGTGGAACATGTATTTCCGGATGATTCTGCAGCAGAAAACTGGAGTTCAGGTGAACTTTTGAAAGGTTGTGGTTGTTGGCATTGTCTGAGTGCTGGCCGGCAGAACTCTGTGACGAGCCCAGGAGAATGTTAAGTTTGGACTTGTCGCGTTTGAGGAAACTCATTGGCGGCAATTGGGGGGCCCAGGCTGAGGTAAGGGGCAGTGGTCACGGGGGGACTTTCGGTGGAGTAGCTTGGTGGATGATGATTTTTGGTTGACTTTCGCACTGTGTGCAGTAAGTGCTTGCAATTGGGGGAAAATGGCCGGGAGAGAAAATGAGGATGGATGGAGGTTTTCGAGGAGTTTTTTTGGGGGGTTGGTTTGGCGGATAATTTAAAGTGATTTCGAAACGGAATTGAATTTGAAAGTTGTCAGGGGTTTTTTTTTAAACGTATGCCAATTATCATATGACATTTTGTCTGGTGATGGGATCTGTACTGCAGCTAATGCTAGAGGGTGGAAAGGTGGGGGGACATAGGAGCTTCACGTCCACATGATGCCACTGAACAAATGAAGAATTATTTTGTATTGGTTTATCCGTCATTTTAAAAAAAAATAATTCCAAATTAAATCTTTATTCGACAACGATTCCAAGGATAAACTTTGGATGGGGGTTTAATTGAGTTTCCTGCAGGACAGTCTCAGGTTTGGACTTCCCAATTAATAAATATTACTGATCCGAGAGATTATGTCCGATCTTATGAAATTGGTGTGGCTTATACGTAACATCTTTATATTTGGAGGTTTTCCAGTTGGATGGAATCAATGAGTCTAGGAAATTTTGTACGGCTGCTGGTCGAGTAATTGAGTCAACTTCGAGATTCAAACCATGAGTAGAATCAAGTCAACTTGAGGAGTATATCCATATGAGTCAGTAGGTCAAATCCGCCATATGATATCGATCAAAATTTTCTTCAAAACTTAAATCTTATAGAATTCAATCTTTGAGGTTACCCCTCCAGAGCTCAATGCGGTCAAGTGGTACGAAGCTTCCCCATCCAGTATACTGAAAGTAGCCCCAGAGCAGTATGAATAATACTGGCGTCATGTAGGACCCCAAGAATTTCAGCCACGAAAAATCCCAATAGTTTGTAAGTCCATTGCATAGTAAAATCACTCCCAAGTTCACCAGGGCAAACCATGCCCAAAAGTCGAGGTTCCATGAAGTGTTGAATTTCAAGCGAGAAACATCCACCTTCTGTGTTTTCATAGCTTGCGAAAACCTAATATACGAGAGACAAAGAAGACACCACATGAGCATTCCTGCCAGGGCACAGCATGTGAGGAGAAAATTGAAGAGGACACTAATGGATTGGAACTTCAAAAGTAATGCAACGAGCCCAAATGCAGAGGTCACCAACACTGCGTTCACAGGAACATTGTCAGCGTTAGTCGCTGCAAGATAACGGACCCACGAGGTACCAGCCTCAGACTCTGCAATGGCCTCCACGCATCGAGACCCGAAGTAAATATTGGAGTTTGCAGCAGACACAATGGCCGACAAAATGATAAAGTTGAAGGTCAGCAAGAGAAGTCCGTTATCATGGAAGCCACAATTGAGCAAAGCAAGAAGAAAAGGTGACGAGAGCAAGTTCTGTGACGAAGGATCTCGGAGGTTTTTATCGTCAAATGGAACCAACAATGTGAGTAACAACACCGCAGCCAAATAGAACACCACGATTCGAATAAAAACCAACCTGGTAACCTTGGGAATGGTCTCGTGCGGCTGTGTGACATCTCCCGTGGTGATAGCCACCGACTCCACGGATTGGAAGATGAAAGACGAGAGAATGAGGCAGCTAACAAAGTTGACAAAATAATTGGCCGTTGATACGTGGGCCCCAAAGAACGACCATGGCAAATCGTTTGTCCATACCCCAAACACATTTCCATCCGCAACCAATGACACAACCACTATGAGAATCCAAACCACTATTGCAGCCACCTTAATGAGAGCGATCCAGAATTCGATTTTGCCATAAGCATCCACAGGCAACAAGTTGCACGCGGTCAATGACGACCATATGAGCAATATTAGAAGTGTCTGGTGATTATCTACCCATTCTGTGTTCCAAAAACGGCAGATGGAAACGATGATGGAAAGCTCCAACGCATAGGTGAGACACCAACTGATCCAATAAATGAGATTGTTTGCTAAGCCGACCAGCGGCCCCAAGAAGAGGAATTGAAACTTACAGATCAGGCCGTTTTCAGGTAGAAACACCGCCAATACTGCGGTGATCTGTAAGATGATCACCACTAGAAATGCAATATAAAACATCAGCACCAATGCTATAAATGGGCCAAACAGAATGATGGAGGCCACAGAAAAGAAGAGTCCTGTTCCTATGGTGCCTCCTATGGCTAGCATAGAAGCTGCCAGTGGAGATAAATGATGGGACGATGCATGATTAGTTGTAGCAGG
Organism: Sungouiella intermedia; assembly: GCA_900106115.1. NCBI lineage: Eukaryota > Fungi > Ascomycota > Pichiomycetes > Serinales > Metschnikowiaceae > Sungouiella > Sungouiella intermedia. The sequence goes on along the minus strand of LT635756.1, from coordinate 2,214,376 downwards.
CACAGACCCATATACTGGAGAGTCCATTTTGGTGAAGAGAATTGTGTGGGGAAGATTTACTGGTGGTATGATAGGGGATGTACGGGTTTAGCGAAAGAGCGAAGCGAGTGGTAGTATTACCGAGATTGTTCCGTTCGTCCAGGCAGAATATCAAAAAGAAAAAAGGAAGAACTTCCAGAAAGAATTACGACCTGAACAACAGAAAATCTCGGTAAGGTGCAGTTCATAATAGCAGGGAAAAGAGAAGAGAAGAGTAAAGAAAAGAGAGACGAAACCTTTGTATAAAGAGGGAATTTGCTGTTGGCGGAACATCGTCGGGAAAATTGAACTTGAATCAAAATCCCACCAAAAACGTCAAACCGGAAAAAGCAAACCGACAACCACATAAGCGCTACAATCCGGAATAAACCTCCCCCAACGACAACACAACCAGTTAAACTATGCACTTACGCATATCGGAACTACCAATGCTGTGATTGGAGGATAAGAAATAGTCAGCCAATTCCAGCGAGGCATTGGTGGTTTTCTGCAGGACATATGACATGTCAGGATAACGAAAGGGGCAACAGGTTAAGGGCCAACAAAGGCGGAATACCATGAAAGAGAAAAGTGGCCGGAAAATTTGAGGCAACAAGGTCCTGTTAGGCATTTATGAGTCAGAATCCGACCAAGAGAAAGCTATACAGACCACGGAGAGATGTGTGCGAGCGACGGTGTCTGGCACCTGTGATAGTGGGATCTGGGGAGCGAGAACCATCCCAAAATAGCCAAATGACAATTAACTGCTCTCGATTAGGAGGGGTGCGGGCGGTCCCGGTTGAGCGGGTGTTTGCTATCACAGCCAATAGGTGGAAGGCTGAGGGTTGGGAGTGTCTGCAGGACGAGAGGCAGAGCATGTGCGAACGAGGGTGAGTTTCGAATTCGCCATCCGGATAGGGGAGGGGTTTCTTCAATGGAACACCCAACTTATGAGAAGCACTAAGAAACTGGTATATTGTGCAGGCAAGCTTCTTTTCTTTTTTCTTTTTATTTAAAAAAAAATTCCTGGTTGCCTCTCCCTCTTATCCGGATACTGCACCCCGGGTTGCTTTTTCCTTTATCAGACACAAATCAAATTTCGTCTGCCAGAACCCTCCCAACATATATAACCTAGCCCTTCCCGCCGTAACTAGCTAAACTTTTTCTTGTTTATCACTTTCTCCCTAAACTTCACTTCTATACATAATGGTTTCCATCACAGAACAAACCGCCATTTTGGCCAAGTACCTTGATTTGGACCAAAGAGGTAAGATCCTCGCCGAATATGTCTGGATAGACTCTGAAGGTCAGACCAGATCCAAGTGTAAGACTTTGGATAAGAAGCCATCTTCTGTGGAGGACTTGCCAGAGTGGAACTTTGACGGTTCTTCTACTGGACAGGCTCCAGGCCACGACTCGGACGTGTACCTCCGTCCAGTTGCTTTCTACCCAGACCCATTCAGAAAGGGCGACAACATTATTGTTTTGACTGAATGTTGGAACAACGACGGTACCCCAAACAAATTCAACCACAGACACGAGTGTGCCAAGTTGATGAGCGCTCACTCCGATGAGGAGGTCTGGTTCGGTTTGGAGCAAGAGTACACCTTGTTTGACCAATACGACCAGGTTTACGCTTGGCCAAAGGGAGGTTTCCCAGCTCCTCAGGGTCCATACTACTGTGGTGTTGGTACTGGTAAGGTCTACGCCAGAGATGTTATTGAGGCCCACTACAGAGCATGCTTGCACTCTGGTATCAACATTTCCGGTATCAACGCCGAGGTTATGCCATCTCAATGGGAGTTCCAGGTTGGACCTTGCGAGGGCATTGCCATGGGTGATGAGTTGTGGATGGCTCGTTACCTTTTGCTGAGAGTCGCTGAGGAGTTCGGTGTTAAGATCTCCTTCCACCCTAAGCCATTGGCTGGAGACTGGAACGGTGCTGGTTGCCACACGAATGTCTCCACCAAGAACATGAGAGTCGAGGGTGGTATGAAGTACATCGAGGATGCCTTGGGCAAGTTGGCCAAGAGACACAAGGAGCACTTGGCTCTTTATGGTTCCGATAACGACATGAGATTGACTGGTCGTCACGAGACTGCCTCCATGGATGCTTTCTCCTCCGGTGTTGCCAACAGAGGTGCCTCTGTGAGAATCCCAAGATCTGTTGCCAAGGAGGGCTACGGCTACTTTGAGGACAGAAGACCTGCCTCCAACATTGACCCATACTTGGTCACTGGTATCATGGTTGAGACCATCTGCGGTGCCATCCCAGATGCCGACATGTTCAAGGAGTTTGCCAGAGAGACCGAGTAATTGTTATATATATACATTAATACACCCACACAATACGGAACGAGAATTGAGTTGTAGAAAGTTGATGGAATGAGCAAGAAACCACCACCTCCGGAGTTTGTGAGAGGGGAAGTAGAGGTAGAACATGAATATCGATTTCTAAAGCTTAATGCCGGTGTTGTCCATTACCTTCCTATTAGTGCTCATTGGTTACGGACTCGAGATAAGCTTCCCCTATTGCTTATCAAATGAATTCCCAATTAGGAAACCACCCCAACCCAATGAGATAAGCAGTGAACAGCCCCACACCTGTCATACCAGAAATGGGGGCTTCGTTTGCAACGCTCTGAGTGGATGGATTAGCCTACAACGATTGTGAAATTATTGGCTGAATTATTTATTTCGACAGAGATTCTGAGCCGATTATCTAAGGAGAGAGAACTGTTTATCATTTTCGAGTAAGTTGTAGATGTATTCTTAGACTGTGGTTTAGCATTGACTATTTTGTTTTACGATTTCCTTAAGAAGTTTTGATTTGGATGGCTAGACAGGTGGAGATTGATAAGTGGAGAGAATGGACTGATGTAGAACATTGAGAATTGTGAACTCCAACCCACGGGAAAGAATCATATAATGTAAAGAAGACATACTGAGATGTGCTTAATTGCGACAGAGGTGATTGGCATGATTCAATTGGTCTCATCCATTGCATTTAGGGGGTCATTGTGAAGATGGAGAAGGTAAAGCTTGGGATATCTTTCAATTGACAAAATACCATGAACCGTCATGACATTTGAGGAATAAAACATTCCATAGGATTTAATGAATTGTCATGAAAGTAAATTGTTTCTATGAACTGGCTCTAGAGAGTCTGAGTATACATCAGGTAATTATTTTTATTTGTTTATCCTGTGAAAAGTATAGCATTTGTGAAACATACTTCATACTTCAATTGATAACCTTACGGATTTCATTATTACCAATACAATAATTGATTGTTTGAGCAGCAGACTTATAATTTGTAGTAACTTCCTAGAAAATTCTTCCTTACATGATTTGTAAGACAAATTCCTCTTGTTTCAACACTCCATCACTCAAATTCATATCTACTACTTCCTATATGAATCACTCTTAAAATCAACCACATCTCTTCATATAGTGTGTTTGATATGCAACAATTATTTCAGTGATTCTGTCGGTCATAACAAGAATCAGCTCTCCCATTTCACATTTCTGGGACATTGATTAATAGTATTTCATCTTCTACACCATAAATTTTCATCCATCCAATATTGCACGGTGGAATTTGTAGGAGTGTGCAGGAGTCTATGATGAATACTGAAGTCCTCATGGAGGTTTTTTCATCAAATCAAAATAATTATTAGATTATTCAATGCATTTTGCACCTGAATTTACACTTTTGCTGGGTTAATAACGTTAAAAGAACATGTTTATAATATTCCTAGCTATGATTGGTGCATTGGTTAATTCCTAAAGGAGATTTTCGTTAATTGAGAAGTTCTGCATTTAACCACACTTTTATTAAGGGTTCTGATCTGTGAATTCAAGAGACTGGGGGCACGAAGAAACCGATGTTGAACACATGGAGCACATCGCATGAGTACCCCCAGCTACCATATCTGGAGGTAGGGACATTTCCAGAAGATCTCACTTTCTTTGTATGAGAGAGAATGAAGCTCCATTAATTGATCTGGCCTTAAGGTATCAGATTGATGTGGTGTCTGAGGAAATCGATATTCGTCAGCTGCCACCTTTTACGTTCCTTCTGAGATTTCGGATATAGTCCGCCTATATCTAGTGTACGCCTCCGTTCTACCAGATTACATAAATCCCTAAAGGGTATCTTCAATTAGGCGTACACATATTCTTTGCATCGTATATTGGATTCTATGTTTGTGACTATGTTGCAAAGCATAGTCTGACCTATGAGTTTATTCTATATGAGATTGTCAGAGTGTTGTCAACGTGACCAAAGCTCAGGACATTCGGCGAGGACTTTCTTTTTTCAAAAACAATTATGTATTGGGTTCTATATCAGGGACCATACAGAGAAGCATGGTCATAGTCCAGTTGAGAGTAGATAAACTAAGGGTGCTAAAATGCTGCTATCGTCACCAAAGCTCTCACCATTTGGCTAGGCAAGCAGCCGTCTCCAGGAAATGACATGTCCAGAGGCGACTGCTGATAGACCAGTTTTAACTCAAATTACTATGATAAGATAGGATATCGATAAAGAACGTCCCCTGGCCGGAGTGGCTGCAAATGCACCCCATTCTCCCGCCTAAGTCGTCGCCGGACGAACTCATGTTTAATAATACGTACCAAGCGATCGACTTTACGGGCCTGTTCCAAGCCCATAGGAAGTGGGGCGATCATTTGGGCAAGTGAAAGCTCGCCCAGGTGGCCCACCGCCGTCCACAAGGCTTTCGTACAGTTACAAAACTGATATGCCTGTATAGATCTGTATCCGCTGGGGGGAGACGCTGCATACAGAGCATACATTGAGCAAGTCTCCCGTTCTTTGGCTCCAATAGGCCAACGTTTTTTTTTTTTAAATAACGTTTGCTAGGTTGTATATCATGGACTACTTATGTAGTCATAGACCTGTTTGTGTAGTTGCTAAAATAGCGGTGTTGGAACGCTGCCATCCTCGTCAAAGCTCTCACCATTCGACTAGACACCCACCATATCAAGTGCGAAACGCATCAGGAAAAGTGGACTACGAACCAGCGATGCTAGTGCTTCCAGGGAACTACGTTGAAATTGGATGACGGGCTGATACAGCACAATGGTAAATAGGCCGCTTTTTTGGTTTTTGGAAATTTGTTTTCTACTCTAAATTCACCACATGTCTTTTATTCACATCAAGAAGCCGGCCTAGTATAGTGGTTAGTACAGTTCGTTGTGGCCGAACAAACCCAGGTTCGATTCCTGGGACCGGCAATCTTTTTTCCTTCAAGGCATCTTTGCCATTCATTTTTTTTGGATCCAAACATGGTCGCCGAACCTGTCCAAGCTACCGTTGAAACGTTACGTTCCGCATATCTGAGGGTCTCAGACTTTTTGGTTTCGTCACTGGATCAATTGCCAGATCCAACCTCCATCAAGAATTCACGATTGTTCCAATACCTTTCGACTTCTACCCAGCAGCCACCAGGGCCCAACATATTGGCCAATCACACTTCATTAAAGCAGAAGTACAACGATCACAAGTATGAGATTCTCTCTGTATTAACTGTGGGGCTTGGGGTGGCAGGTTACTACTACTACCAGAAGCGATTGCTTGCTCCATATAGAAACAAGCAGAACAAGCGGCGAGTGCCCAAGTTGGCCAATGGCGCCAGACGCGATGTTGTGTTGGTTGTGGGGTCTCCCACTGAGCCGTTGACTCGATTGTTGGCTATAGACTTCGAGAAAAGAGGCTTTATCGTATACTTGACTATTTTGGATGATAAAGACTTCAAGTACATCCAATCGAACGGCATCACCGATGACATCAACTATTTGAACTTAAATGAGAGCGATAATTACGACGTTGCATTCAGAAAATTCAGCCATTTGTTGAATGTTAAGGTGGTTCCTTTTCAAGGTGCTGAACCGCATGTCCTAAAGCTCTCCGCGGTGGTGTTCACGCCAAACTTGTATTTCCCACTTGGACCAATAGAGAATATTCCAATGTCATCTTGGGCCAAGTTGCAAGACAAATTGGGTGTATACTTCCGTATCATTGGCTCGGGTCTCTTGGATATTGTCCGAGATCAGCATAGCAAGGTGATTGGCATCGTGCCAACCATCGTGAGCTCTCTCCAGATGCCTTATCATGCACCCGAAACCATATTACAGAATAGTCTCAAGAGTCTTTTTGCTATTCTCGCGAAGGAGTTGTCTCCTCAAGGAATTTCTGTCACCCAGATCCGATTGGGTAATTTGAATCTCTCGAATACGAGAGTCCTCCCAGCCAGCAGAGCTACTCGTGTTTCCAATATTGTGGAGGCAGAAGTTAGAAGCTGGAGTGAGGAGATGAGAAGTGTTTACGGTAATGATTTCCAGAAAGCGCAGGCCAGGTCAAGTCCTATTGGCAGTTCACTCAAGACAAAAGGTCTTCGTGATTTGCACCATTTACTTTTCGATTTGATATTCAGCCGTTCTCGTAATCCTCTGGTTGTATATTACGGAACAGGGGCAAGAGCATACGACCGCATAACCAGCTTTTTGCCTGTGTCATTCTTGGAATTGATATCGTGAAGTTCGGGAAGATGATGGGTCAAATTGGATATAGTAAAAATCCCATTACTTCGTGAAGATTGTGATTCGAATGAACGCAATGCCTTAGCAGCTTTATAATTATTGACCTCAATTTTATTATTACTCGATTGATTCTTCCTCCATTCCTCACTTGCCCATAAGTACATACTAGTGCAAAAATGTAACATAGCAGAAGCTTTCACAACCAAAATATATAGATTTATTGAATAAGATTCAATCCAGACCTGCTTTTGTCCAAATATCCAAGCATTTCTTAAATTGTATCAACACAAATTGGCTATATGATTCTATTATATTGTACTGCATACACCTCCTGTTCACTATCATTATGAAATGAATCGATACGGAACGACATTAACTTGAAATGAATAATTTTATTACCATAATATAATCTTAAAATCAAATCATATCTACTGATTCCTTCAAGGAATTCCTTTCAACCCAAAACTTTCAGATCATGTTAATTACTAAGAGTGCAGCCCCACTGAGTGGTCACGTGCGCAAATTTTATCCAACATCTCACATAGCATGACTATTCTTTCGGAACCATTATAACCGAAATGTCTAAACTTCCCCTTAGCGTCCGTGTCACCGACGTCGTCCACAGAGCCACTGTTTTGGGACTCGTTGGTATTGCCGTTGTGGGTACTGGAAGTATCTTTTTCAACATCTATGCTAACTCCGATTTCGCCAAAATGAACAAGAACAAGTTGAAGTTCCACAGAGAAGAGTATGAGCAAGCCCGTGCTGCTCAGGGTGTTGCTTCTGAGGAAAGCAAGTAATCTGCTGAAATAATCTGCTGGTTGGGTTCTTGGAAGGTGAATAATCAGGGCCGTGTACATAGAAAATTAAGAATGGATTGAATATCTCCAATGTAGAACTCTATTTGGCAGCAAGAAGCTTACGAAGAGTTTTGCTGTTGATTTGTTGCTTATCTATAGTTTCATGTCTTCTTCTTGATCACTTTTGCCTGTGTGGCCTTTTCACCATCCGTAGTCAATACATCTTTTAGATTCTTAGTAGTCTTCTTGGTATTCTTCTTCTTCTTCTTGATCTTCTTCGAGTGGCTCATGCCCTTCCGTTGAAGGTACTTGTAGTTCCTCTCGTTGAAGTCTTCCTCGTCCTTCAGTGGGTTCAACCTCACCACGTCATAATTGAATGTGAACTCCTTTCCACACACTGGACACAGGCTGACAACAGACTCTTCGACTCCATCTCCGATCTTCAAGTGCTTGCGGACCTCTGTGAGTACCTTGTATCCAAACACGCATCCGCATGGTCGGAGATAGGCCAAACTCAAATGGCTAGATGTTAGTGCTCCAGTAACAGGACAAACTACACATGCATCATCACTCCATTTGATGTTCAAGTCGATCAAGTCCCCAAGTCCCGTCACATGTGTAAGTTTGCTATTCTGTCCCATTTTCTTCGCAAGTAAATGCTCAAGCATCTTCTCTTTCAAGTAGAGCTTCCCTTTATAGTCTGACACAACCTTCTGTGCCACGCCATCATGGAAGAGTGCAAGGGACGATAATGCACAAGTGTTGAAAGCTTCCTTTTCGTTATCGTATAGAACAACCGGATCCGCCAGTTCTGAGGAGTACACGGCCCTCAAGTCCTGACCTTTGGCGATGGTTCCTCCATCGTTTCCCATTTTGCTACCACGAAGCCGGAATCAACCTTTAATGAAAACCCTTCAAGAGATCACCCTAATTCAGCTTTCGCTAGTTTCTGACCTTCCAATTATTCGCTACGAAACGCCTGTCAATGTATATTAATGTACGTTGTATCTTCTCCAGATAAACTCGGTAGTGTACATGTAAATTCTGTGATCAAGATTGGAAAATCATCCAGACTACTTCCCAACCATGAGCCAGCGCCGAGTCGAAATCTCACATCTCCAGCCTCAGCAGCTTGCGGAGCTCCGCAAATCAACTGAGTTGGAAATCCAGCATTTCACCCAGTCTCTCCAGGCACTTCAAACCGCACAATCGAAGCTTCAAGATTGCATGAAAACCATCGATAATATGGAACTGGCCACCAGCAATAACCTTCTAGTTCCTATGACCAGTTCATTGTACTTACCTGGAAAGGTTTCTGAGAAGGATAAATATTTGGTGGATATTGGAACCGGATACTTTGTGGAGAAAAATGCCAAAGATGCTAAGCAAGTGTACCAAAAGAAACTTACCAAGTTGGGCGAGGATTCGAAGAAGTTGAGGGATATTCTAGTGCTGAAGAACGAGTCTATTAACAATATCAATATGGTGTTGAGAAAGAAGATGATGGAGGCCGAGGCTGCCCAGCAGTAATCAGTGTATAGTACATTATAGAAGAGCACTTGTGGTAACTATGCACTTATTGTAATCTTGTGTTAAACCTTACCCATTTCTATCTATATATATCCTATGTATCCTGGTAATCCTTGTTGAATACGAAAGGTTCTGAAAACACCGCTTTGAGGTTTTGGATCTTGCGGTCTCCCAACCCTGGAATATCTCCAAGACCATCACCCAGAGCAGCCTGGAGCACCACGTTCTTGAATGACTTGCAATTGGCTAGAAGATGCGCCACATCTGTCTTATTAACAGCTCGAACTGATGTAAGAGTGGAGACAATGTTCAGATTGTAATCACCCTTCTTAACACCTTGAATTGACGAAGCGATCTTGGATGTGGCCAACTCGTTCTGTTTGAAATACGCAAGGTAGTTGCCTGCTTCTTCAAATGACCATGCCACCACCATCGACAAATCCTGCTTCATGCAAATTCCCAGAAGGTGCCGAATGGCCTCTTGCGGCGAATCAATGTCCACCACCACCAAAAGCACTCGAAGTGCTTGGTCGCTCACCAGGCTGTCACCACCTGTGACTGAACCTCCTTTGAGCTTTTCAATTCTTCTCCACACATACTCTGGTCGAAGCTTATGGTACTTGAGTGAGAGGAAAAGCACCTGCAATGTTGCGTTGATGTAGTAGTCTGAGAGAATCTGGCCGTTGTAAGTCCATGGTGTCTGTTTCATCAGGGGGCTCTCCAAAAGAGGATTACCCTTCTGAGAGTTCGCCACCTGTACTGATGTATACGTCTGGACTCCCTGTCTTCTGTGATGCCCGCTTCTATCATGAGATCTGCTATTTGAAGTCTGTTCCGGGGGTCTGCTTATCTCATTGGACACTACACTTGCACTATGAGAAGTTAGTGTACTCCTATTTCCAGAAATAGATGTACTAGATGATCTTACCGTCGTAGGAATGCTCCGAGCTTGAGAATTATATTTGGAATCGTTGCTAGTGGACTCTGATGGCGTCTTAGGTTCCAAATCACGTTCAATCGGACGCTTTCCGGGTACCACAGGCTCGTACGAGTCCCGCATTTTCTGAACACCCGCCAAAATACTGGCAAATGACGAGGAATCGATATCCTTGCCTTCAGACATGGTCAAATTCAGTGAAATCAGATGGTACTAGGTGGATCCGGTAAGTAACCTGTATGCTGGTACGTGCACTTAACATACTGACTATTCATAAGAGTGTGAGAACATGGAAAACAGAAACTAACTAGTCATGGTACGTTTATTGGATTCAGCTCAATATCAAACCTTTACTAACCTCAGTCCGCGTTATTCAACTTCCAATCGTTGCTTCTAGTCATCCTCTTGTCCATTTGCACATGCACATATGTCCACGCTACATGGCCAGCATTGCTAGACAAAAATAAAACGGGAGCATTAGGAGTATTCTGGAAATTTGCCAGAATCGGCGAGAGATTAAGTCCTTATGTGGCTATAGGCTGCTTCATCATGGCCTTCAACGTTCTTAGAGGTTGATATTGTATAATAGTAATGGAATGGTATATTGAATAAGGTTTTCGAGATAATGTATTTGGAAGATTGCATGGTTTCCTTCGAATTTGTAGAATGCGATTGCTTGGTCATTTCTCTTTGCAGCTCAATATATTGTTGCGGAAGTGACTACCATGGATGTTAATGCTATGCGTTGATTATATCTATAAACAGGTGCTTTTATGTGGTATTTGTCACCTCATCTGAATTCGTACATCTCGTTGACAGAATTGCAAAGAACAGGAGCTCTCTCATTTCCTACGATTCTTTCAAGAGTAACTGCATCCCACTTCGAGTAGATTGTCTTCACAAATGATAAATCGATGTCTGCCTCGGACTTGAACACCGACTTGCCGACAAAACGAAGAAGCTCCTTGTAGAACAACGGATTGGAAGGAGGTTCGTAAATCAAGACGTTTTTCACTCCGGAAAGCTCGAATCTGCGGAAATGATGGATTCTCTCGGTATACAACAACATCTTGATCTTTCCAGTCAGGAAGCCCTGACGAGCTCTGGACACTTTGGACTGAGAAGAGTACTCATCAATAGTACCGAAATCAAACTTCGTGTTGTTCTTCATGTATGTCTTAACACGAACATAGTCAAAGTATGATGGAATGAAGATAAGAAGTCCATCTTCGTAAGATGTCTGCTTCGTGATCGATGGCAACACAGAGTTGACAAAGAATTTGAATCTTGCCTCATATGTTGATTGAGGGTCTGGTGACTCGAATCTTTGGAAGATCTGCTTGATTTTCAAACCAATGGAGTTCATGATACATGTATGGGAAGATATCTCTGGTCTGTAACGCACCTTGCCTGCAATGTTCTGAGACTTGGACACGATGCTGTTGACACTGGGAGTTAGGAACTCGCTGAACACCAAAGTTTGTCTGAGAAGACGAGCATGGTCGTTGATTGCCCACATTCTGATTCTCGAGAAATCTGCTCCATGGAAGTCTTTAGGGATCTTGTTGACATATTTGAGCACGGTTCCAACGTGGTCCCAGTTCTGCATTTCAATCTGATTGGCATTATCGATTACCATGACTTCAATGGACGACAAGAAATCGTATTGTCTTTTTGATTGCTTGGGGTCTTCAAGAATCATCGACAATCCAATAGGCGAAGCAATCAATACATCCGAGCTATAGAAGGAAGAGTACAACTTAATTGACTTTCTCGTGAACTTGAGACCAATGCTGAAGAAATCATTGGAATTACCCTTAAAAATGTGCCTGAAATCATCCGGCTTGGTCTCTGGGGGCTGTCCCTCCTCGTAGAATTGTGCCTTGAACTTCTTTCTGTTCTCCTGTTGGTCGGATCCTGACAACTTGATCATCTGCTCAACCACCTCATATGCTGCATTCCTTGTTGGAAGCAAAATCAACACCTTAGGTCTGGTGAAGCCCTGGTCTCTGAGCTCTGGTTCCTGGCTTCCTGGCTTTAACTTTCCACTCTTGAGGTCACTTTGGTAGTTGTGAAGTTTGTCATTGTTTTTCAACACCCTGTCTCTAGTCTTAAAGATGTGATTGAGAACATGCGTGATGTAGAGTTTTCTGTACGAAGTATTCTTGTAAGTTCTCGTAGGGTAGTTGATATCCTTATACGAGAGAAGATTTTGTAGCAAGCTTTGGTCTAAAGGTGACAATTTCGACCCATAGTTATTCAAGTACGTTTCGTATACTCTTTTCTTGATGGAAGTGTAGTCTTCGAACTGGTTAGAGGTAGAAACCACACCACCTTCGAACTTTGGGCCAGGAGCAGTTTGAGAAGTGCAGAAATATGCCAGCTTTTCGATTCTCTCTTTGCCAGAGGTGGGCCATTTCTGTTTTTCACCAATAGCCTTGGCTTTCGACTCGACAAAGTCTTCACTGATAAGGTTGAAATGCAGTTCGAAGGGATCTTTATTGAGGATGTTCTCGTTTTCCTCCACTTCTTCTTCTACTTCGCTCTCGTCTGCGCTCTCCTCGTCGTTCTCTTCAGCTTCATCCACGTTGAGTCCAGCAATGTCTTCGTCTTCAGTCACTTTGGACCCTGAGGACTTGCTGGTGGTCATGATCTGCTTGTGGTCGGCGTTCAAAAGAGTTAAAAGTGCATCGTATGCCTTTCCATCCTCGAAATGTTTTGAGCTTTTAGGCTCCTCCAGCTGCTCCAATTCTTCTTCTTCCTCAGATGGTTCTTGTACTTCGGGTTCTTCATGCGGGATGTCTCTGCGAGCGGTTCGTTTAACGGTTCGCAATTGCTGTCTTCCCAGATTTGGCCGGTGTTTTTTAGTTGCCGAATAGGAAGTAGATCCGTTTTTGGATCTTTTGTGTGGAGGCATGGTAGTGAAGATCATCATGAGATGAGATGAGCGATGAAGTGGTGGTTGTCCTGCATGTATGTTTCTGCCCCCATCAAGAAACGGATATCAGGGCAGAATTGAAAATTCAGATATTTTTGAGGAAAGGAATGATATAAGAGGACTCGTAAGAACTACAAGAATAGGTTTTTGTAATTTTGTGACTTTCTTGTGCAAAAATCGATTTTTAAAGACAAAAAGTACGTTTTGCAAGTTCGCAGTATTCTCCAAATTGAACAGATAAAACAAGAACACTTGAGTACTTAAGAGTAACGAAAGAAGTAAAAAAATCGTTGGATCCCAAGAAACGTCGAAAAAACCCTCCAGAATTCATGAATATGTAGGAAAAGACTAGAAAAGATCAGAATCTACCAGAACACATTAAAATAGCTCAAAAATTCACCATTTCCCTTCGATTTATAACCACAAACCTAACCTAATTATCAAAGTGTTTGAGAGCAAGCAACCACTAATATGGCAGGTATAGAGGCAAATGGATGCAGTCGCACGACCCCAGACCAAGACAGCAAACAGATGTATCACGATACATTATGCTTCATACGTCATTGACTTTCTTGGCCCGATTCAGCCGTAAGTAACAGTTCGCAACCATTCAGGCACTTCAATCTACAACTACCAAGCGAGTAGGGAAAGTTGAAGAAATTTCATTAATTCTACCCATTACTGGCCAAATTGATCTAGTTTTCAATTCTCATACCCGATCCAAGTCTTAACAAAAGGATTTGTAAATAGTAAGTTCTTTCAACCTTCCAATCTCGTTTCCCTCCATATCTATACATTGTCTCCAGTCCCCGTTTTTCCTGCACACCATTCCACCTCGCCCTCTGTGTAGTTCCTCCTTAAATTTTTCTCTATCTACCTATTACTTACTTTCCTGACTTGTCCATCGTTCCCGATTTGTCCATTTTGCTTCATTTCTAACTTATTCATCATACCACTCTTCCTCCATGAAGAAAATTAAAAATATCATCAAATCAATCCTACTGGTGTATTATCTCGCCCTCGTGGTGCTTACCATCCCGCTAGCTTTTGATGTTGGCGGTGTTCAGTGTGGCTTGACATACTCGTTTGCCCTCCTAACGATGTACTTCTGCTTGACCACGCTCAAACTCCTCGCTAGAAAGTATCCTGTGCTCCGTGTGGTATCTCTCATATACTACTCACAACACTTGTTCATTCCCAGCATCTTGATGTTTTTCCTCTCCTACTGCTCTCAGAAAGATATGGGGATGCCAGCTGTCATCTCCGTGTGGCGCTTCTTACTAGTACACCTGACCTCAGTGTTCACCATTGCCGAGGGCTTCTGTTCTTTACTATTGATCCAAGCTGCCTCACAAACGCTAGATTGGCTCCAAACTTACAAGTCTGACAGTTGGTTGTTCGTTTCACTTATAGGAAGCGGCTGCACTTTCTCGGGAGCTCTCTACTTCTTGTACCGGATCTACATCAATCCGTTTTCCATTGAGTTGGGAAACGCCTCGTTGATCGGCTCTTTTCTCACGGTTGTCATTGGCCTAGGTTTGTATGGAATCGTGTCTGGCAAGGGATCCATGATTGAGTCCTCCTTATTGTTTGCATACATTGTCCGCTGCATCTACGAGACATTTCCCTTGCTTTCAGAGGATGCTACGCAAACCATTGCTCATTTGTTCACTCAGACAACAACTAACTTGAAGAACGAGGTGCTCAGGCTTCCATTTCCTGTTAACGAGACATTGCTGACAGTTCTACCGTACTTAGCCTCGAACTTGCCCCACTCATTCAAAACTATTTGGGACTTCTTCATCTCGGCATGTCAGAAGTTGACAATGCTGTTATTGGTCAACTTGGCCTACAGATCCGGAGTTTTTTTCGCTGCAACGAAAATCATACCAAATTTGTATCATGCGCTCCCATATCTGCCACCACGTACTCCCCAGCTCCGCTCGAGACAGGTCTCGTCGTCGTCAGTTTCGACATTGCACATGGAGTACGAGAAACCAACATCTGACAATAAGCGTGCATCCGCTCGTCTCCGCAGAACGAAGCGTACACCGCCTTCTACCACCCTCAAGTTGATTTACGCCTACTCTCCATGTATCGTCATTGCGGTCTACACCCACTTGATGTTGCTGTACAGCGGGGAACTCGGCAATGAGTTGGTGCTTTGGGGCTGGTGGAATGGTGCGCCAAAGGATTCGATTGTCGTGGTGCATCCATGGCAATTCTGGAATTGGATCAACATGGGTACAACGTTGCTTCTATACATGGCAGAGTTGTCTGGTGAACCAAGCTCAGCAATGACCAGCCATTGGCACATTGACTAATTACGAACGACGTGGGAAATGATTAGTGGGGACCATTTGAGGACTGTCAAACCATAATAAAATCTCCCTCCCCAAGTGGTGCCCATCTGTACTATACCTTCAATTCATCTACGACATAAATTAATAAACACTGATCATTTAAATGCTGTTATCTGTGCGTCAGGATATTCAGAAATTTATGCAACTCTCGTCCACGATTAGCAACCAGCCATTTTTCCAGACTGTGAAGCCATCTCAGAGCTTGACTCTATGTTTGCTTTGTTGTTTCATCATATTATTCTGACGGGCCACAGACAACAACCTCTAAATGGCCAAGAGGCTATTAAGGAAGTCTGGTGTATGCGACTACACAAATATCTCATTCCGTGGAAAGATATCAGACTTTTGAAAAAAAGAGAGGACATTCATAAACAAGAGTGAGCTCCATTGGGTTGGCCATGATACATGGCCACTTGCTATATCTATGGTTTAGGATACAAAATCCCATTGCCGAATGACGAATCTTCAGACCTCCGTGGAGATATGAAGTAAGCGCCTCTATTACTTATTCCAGTCCACCCAGCATCCCATGTCGTCCTTTATACCTAGCTGGAAACCTCAATTCCACATTGGCCAGCATTCCAAACTCGCGAAACAACCAAATGTCATCATAGAGCCGAAGCTCACGAGATCCAAAAGGGATTGATGCACGGGAATTATAGCTCCACTAATGAGGATACTGATCAAGTAGAAAAGAGGATACTAACTAAGCAGACAAAACGAAATGGCTGGGCTCCGAGTAGAAACAGAACAGAGGGCGAAACGACCTCAAGAATCGCTGCGTTTCCGCTGTGACGGCCGGAGACTTTCCCCAAAGCATTTGCCAAAAGAGGCGATGGCACGGTGGTCATTTGGTAAGCTTTGAAAGCAAATCTTTGTCTATGAATGTGAAGAAAAAAAAAAACGTGAGGCATCGGCGCTTTATATAGCAAGAGTGCGTGCAAGGCACAAAGATCAATGCGACTAATAGGGCTCGTTTTTTGCAACCTATACTTCAACATTAACTCGTGATTTACATTTTCTTAATATACATCTATAATAGGTACAGTAACCATTGGCCCTCAATATAGGACTGCTCCACCAACCCCGGATTAGCGTAGACAAGATCAGGCAACCAGTCCTTGTTGTATTGGCGGAAGATATTCTTGAAAGCTCCATCCATGTCAGGCTCAAGCAAATCATCCACAATCTTTCCCAAAATGTCTCTGGCCAAAAGGTTGATTGGTGAATACCATGGCGCATTAACATCGTCGGGACCGGTCAAGCCTTCGGATGCAATTAAAATGGATGAGTTGTACGTAGTCAAGGCATTATCGAAAGCAACTTCGTCGACCTCCCCCACCGACTGAGAGGTTGCCAGCTCTTCCAAGCTTGCAGGAATACGCCTCAATGCCTCAAAGTTACCAAGCTCAATGCTAACAGGGAACTGACGAGGCTGAATTCCCTTGATAATAAACTTTTTGCGAGCAGGCTGTAATGGGTCTGAAGATGGCATATTAACCACCATCGCCTCGGAGTTAGGGAAGGCAGAGCTGACGTTCTTGATGAAGTCGACAGCAGGCAACAAATTGGGCCACGCAGGGTTCAAGCGGTCTTTCCAAATAGCCTCAAACTGGTTTTCATATGCTTTCCAAAGAGAAATCTGTGTCACCTCACCTGCGGTCAGGTCTTTCGCATCCTCACCAGGTTTGCCGACAGCTGTGTACGGCTCATAACAACACCGGAGCCAAGTTGTTGCTCTTAACGGCTCAGGGAAGGCAATGATGATTTTGTAAAGCTTCTCGGGCAACTTGGCCGTTGTGGATGGCACCCCACTGTAGGCAGAACGTCTCGCAAGACGAACCGGGATCGTTTGCTGCACCTTGGAGGGATCCACCAATGGCAAGCGGGCCACAATCAGCTCAGGGAGCTGCTTCATCAAAATATGCAAGTTTCCTTTAGAAGAGGACGCGTTGATAAGTTTCCGCATTCTGTGAAGCTGCGAAGATGCTACCGAAGAGGCATATTGAGGATGCAAAGCTTCCGAAAACAAGTACTGTTTCACAAACAGCAACACATGGAAGGTGATTTCATCATCATTGATGAATAAGTTGCGAAGAATTATCAGAAGATGCTCGGGCTGAACAGCATCGATACAGTTGTTAGCTTCAGGCGTAACGTCCTCAATTTGTTTAGGAGAAAGGGCGTTGGCGCCGCCCAAAAACATCAAGTGGTACAAGCACTTGAGCGTGACAATAAGAACGTACTTGTCGGAGGTATTCGACAACAAAATGAGGAGCTGATGGAACAACGGGTCGTTTTTGGCATTATCAATGTAGAAACACGTGAGTGGATCCAAAATGTCCAACAAATGGTTCAAAGACTCGCGGAACAACTCGTTGAACTGCGAAAAGTTGAACAGCTTGGGGCTCAGAGTAGAGTAAAACCACCCAGTCAAAAATTTAAGCGCCTCTACGGCGTATTTCCGAAAGCTCTTGATCTGACAAAGCCACTGCTGATTTGGAAGGTCTTGCACGGCATTTCGGAGAGACAAAAGCGACTCAACACTCAACAGCATCATGCTCAGAGTAACATCCTGACTCTTGCCCTCGGCTATCAAGTGGTAAGGCTTAACAAAGTACTTGATTAGCTCGTTTCCCATCAACGGATAAACCGAGAAATTGAGAAGTTTGGGTTCATTGCACGAGTAGTACGAAAGCGTGCTGAGTGCGTACTCGATTTCAGACTCGATACCCGAATTCAACGACATGATGATTCTGTCCAAAGGACCAACACCCATGTGCCCTGCACCGTGTAGTTCCAGATTGACTGCTGAAGTCAAGTATCCATTCCCATTAGCGTAGATGGAGTCTTCCGCGATACCAAAACGCGCCACTCCTTGAATAGGAACAAGCGAGGGAGCCATTTGGGGTAATTTTATGGGAGATTTAGGTCGGAGATGGGGGTTTCTGGATAAAGTAGATTTTGGAGATTTTGGAGAAGTTGTTTTTTGAGGTGGTGGTGAGCACACGAAGAAGTCACGTGAGTCCCTCGGTATTGATATGAAAGATCCAATGTAGATGGGAGAAGAAATGGAAGCGGTTCGAGATGAGTAGTTAAGTATGCTGTGGTATGAGACTAAACTTCTTTCTTCACGTCTTTGTTTCGAAATTTTCTCTGTAATTCATGTTATCGATTGTGATGTTTCGATGCTTGCAAGAATTGGGGAAGTCCAAATGAAAGGGAAATCAGATGTTGCATTTTACATTGATTCCACATCTCACAACCAATTCATGGTTTCCTATAGAATTGTGATATTCAATTTACTTCATAATACAGCGGAGATAACCAACACTGTCATTCAAATTGATCGCACCATCGTCAAAACAGACAATCCACATTCCAAGATTACAACAGCTAGTTCGATCCATACAATTTTATTCGGAAGTTCAAAGAACATAGAAGTTCATCATATCTTCATTTATGGCCTCATACTATTCTATTTTGCTTTTTAACCTTCAATTGAGAATCTACTTATCTACTCTATCGCCCATCCAGATGTCACCTCAAATCTCAAGTGTTTCCAGTAACTCAATCGTATTTCATTCAATTCCGAAAATTAACAATGACAAGTATATAAACCTCCAACCTCGTTCCATCATCCCCAATCCAACCTCTACAACTTAAGCCATCACTTTCTCCATCACTTTCTCCATCAACCCCCATATTCCTTGCATATGGCCCTCCACTGGTGCGGCCCTCTTATCAGTCACTATAAATTGCGCTCACTTCCGCATCTTCCTAGCTATCGCAAAATGAAGCCAACACAGTTGTATGCGTTGGCAGTCGTTTTTGCCCAGGCCAATGCGCTCAATGTTTTCTCGCTCCAGTCTGTGCTGGACTACTTCTTTGGAAACGTGCAAGATAAAGTAGACATTGCTTCGGTTTTGCCTTCCATCGATGCCAGCCACTTTTTGGAGGATATCAAAAAGACAGGCAATCCAGAGATTATTTCCGCCTGGAATGATATCATCGATGAGGTTGGAATCATGAGTGCCATGCACATGTATGAAAAGTACCAGGCAACCCGCCAAGTTTCTGACCTGAACATGAACAACGACTTCAAACTGTTCTCCACAAAATCATCTGAGGATTTCGAGAAGGTCACCTCTCAGAGGTTTTCTCAGCACGCATTGAGAGTTAAGGAAAACAACCCGGAAATTTTGGGTTTGGACACTGTCAAGCAGTACACTGGATACTTGGATGTGGAGGATTTGGGAAAGCACTTCTTCTACTGGTTTTTTGAGTCCAGAAACGACCCTGCCAAAGACCCAGTGATCTTGTGGTTGAATGGTGGCCCTGGTTGCTCCTCTGCTACTGGATTGTTCTTTGAATTGGGCCCTTCAGCCATTAATGCCACTTTACAACCAGTTTTCAACCCATACTCATGGAACTCCAATGCTTCTGTCATTTTCTTGGACCAGCCTGTGGGAGTGGGCTACTCGTACACAGAGAAAGATCAAATTTCCTCAACTGCAGCCGCTGCTAAGGATGTGTACATTTTCTTGGAACTTTTCTTCCAGAAGTTCCCTCAATTCTCTCTCAACAAATTCCACATTGCTGGTGAGTCATATGCTGGCCATTACATTCCTGCTTTTGCCTCTGAGATCATCAACAATGCTGACCGCTCTTTCGATTTGACTTCTGTATTGATCGGAAATGGTATCACGGACCCATTGATCCAATACAAGTACTATCGTCCCATGGCATGTGGAGAAGGTGGATACAAGCCAGTCTTGAATCAAGACCAATGTGACCAAATGGACAGAGACTACCCTAAGTGTGCCGCACTCACCAAACTCTGCTATGCTGCTCAAACTGCATTCACTTGCGTGCCTGCTACTTACTACTGTGAGACCAAGCTTTATGGTCCATACGGAGAGACTGGTTTGAATCCATATGATATCAGAAAGGACTGCGCCGATGAAGGTGGAAATTGCTACAAGGAGATGGACTACTTGGATGACTACTTGAATCTCGATTACGTTAAAGCCGCTGTTGGTGCATCCAACATCGACATCTTCACCTCTTGTGATGACACTGTGTTCAGAAACTTCATTCTCTCAGGTGATGAAATGAAGCCATTCCAACAGTATGTGGCTGAGTTGTTAGACAAGAACATTCCAGTATTGTTGTACGAGGGTGACAAGGACTTTATCTGTAACTGGCTTGGAAACTACGCATGGGCCAACGCTTTGGAGTACTCGAAGCACGAGTTCTTTGAGGTTCAGCCATTGCGCCCATGGCACAACAAGGCAGGTAAGTTGGCAGGTGAAGTCAAGAACTATGGCCAGTTTACTTTTGCTCGTGTTTACGGAGCTGGTCACATGGTTCCATATGATCAGCCAGAAAATTCGTTGGACATGGTCAACAGATGGATCCTGGGTGACTTCACCTTTGGAAAAAAATAAGCATAACGACATTGTTGTCTGTTGGTGCACGATTTGAAATTCCATAAATTTTAAGTATTAAATTGAAGTTTGTTAGAATTGATTTTTGAGGTAGAAGGTGACTTTTAGAATGTCGGTCTTACACAAAATGGAACGGGCTGCAAGGGACCTTACAGAATAACACTAGATCACTGATATTATTATATTATTCACCAATATTTTACACCTTGTCAGAAACGGCCTCGTCGATTCTCTCCACGTTATCGTCGCTAGTCTCCTCATCTGGAACATCCACAGTCTTTGCTGGACCATGGTAGATTTTCTTAGCGTACACCAAGTAGTACGTAAGAGACAAAATCCACACACCTGGTGTGATGACACATGTGTAGTTCATGGACTCCTTGTCCGGGTTCAAGTTGGTAGGGAACATCACCATAATGATGGTGTAGACAATGAAGGCTGTGGAGACCCATCCATTGACTCGACTCCAGAATTCGCCCAAGAAGAACGGACCAGGAGTGAATTTCTCCTTCATGTAGATTAAACGCAAGAGTGTAGGAGTTCCCCAGGCTGTGTAATTGCCAGCAATGTACAAGGTGAACAAGGCATTGGCTGCGGTTGTACCAATGAGACACAAGAGTCCGATGACGATAGCAGCAACACCACCGGTAATAACAGCATGGATAGGCACAGACAACTTCTTGTTGACCTTCTTTATCCACCAAGACATTGGCAATCCGTTATCTCTGGCAAAAGCAAAAATCTGTCTGGAGATAGCCGTAAGAATGGAAGCACCCATTAAGAACTGCGCAAAAGCAATAAGAGCCATGAAAGCCATGGCTGCAGGCTTTCCCTGGCCAGTCTTGGTTTCAAAGGCATCGTAGATAATCTGAGCCATTGGCTGGCCGAACTTGGAACCTAAAATGTGACCTTCAATATCGTCAGTCTGAATACAGAAGCAGGTAACCACCATGATAATGAAACCCAAGATTCCACAGGCAGAGATGGATCCGATAATACCGATGGGAATAGTACGAGTAGCATGGTTACATTCCTCAGACATGTGAACACAGGAGTCGAAAGCTCCAATGGTCCAGATAGCAGGCAACCAAGCTTGAGAAAGTTGGGTCCACCCAATAGGGAAATTGGTATAGTTGTCAAAGTGGCCGAAAACCCAGCTGGCTGATTTGAACTCACCACGAGAAGCCACAATAGGCATGGAAATAACGAAAAGAACGATAATAGCCACATTGACTATGATGGAGGTGGTTTGCAACCATGCACAGTGTTTGGAAGACAAACAAGTGATGACGATGTGCGCAACCACGCAAGCAACGAAGATTCCATAAGTCTTAGCAGCAGTGATCTCATAATCTCCATCCTTACTGATAACAACAATGGAGAGGATCTCAGTTGCGAAACCATAATCGACCGAACAGAGCGCACCCACCAAAGCGATAGAGTTTGTGTTACCAATGACGTAGGAAATGACAGTCTTATACTTTGCAGGGGCGTAGTAATTTGTCCAGTAGTACAAACCACCGGAGGTTGGCAAGAACGAGGCGTTCTCACTCATAGCAAGACCGATGGTCAAGATAAGAATGGACAGAATGAGCCATCCCCAAATGGCACCGGCAGGACCAGCCAAAAGGGCCGTGGCCAAGATGGAGGCAATCGATGGAAGTAAACCCATAATAGAGAAAGCTACTCCAAACACTTGGATGGTGGAAAAACGTCTCTTCAATTCTGGCTTATAACCAATCTGGGCCAAAAGCTCATTATCGTCGTTAGAAAACAGCGCTGAGATGAGCGGCATTTCAACATTCTGGGTGTTGTTGTAGAATCTCTTGTCAGAGGTGACAGCCTCCAAAATCTGCTCTCCAGAGAGAACTGGATGTAAACCTTTTGCCATGATATGAATACTTTGCAGCCAAAGTTATCACTGATGTCAAAGACTAGAGAATCAGCTGTTGCAGCGAACGTCCAGACCTTTTATAAATTGAATTTCTAGGACTCCCTCCTGCAGACTCTTGCTGGGGTTACATTCTCTGCCTTATCAAAGCGATGCTTTCCCACTGTCTGGATGTTATCAGTAGTGCGAGTGCAGGCACTTCGGTTCGGTGTCTCTCCCCGCCACGCTTGGCGCTGTCAAAAAAATACTTCGCTGCCAAGATGGCCCATTTGATAGGTGTACACTTTAGAATAGACCGAATAACTTTTGTAAAATCAGCTAATACTGGAGACTCATTTACCTCCAAAAACCATCATACCCTCCCAAAACTAAGCGTTCTCATGTTTCACCTCGGACCTCTTTAGCGGGTAACTTTGACTAGATAAGCAACGTCTACCGTTTTGGGATAAGATACGCGCAGGCAAACGGCATTCAAAAAATCCATTGGGAACATCAAGTATTTAACAGATACACAGCATGCTAACCGAAGCTGATATCGCAATTAACGGTGTGGATCATGAAAAGAAATTCCTCTGGAGGCTATTTTTTCCATAATTGACATGGCCAATCGTACACTCATGTATTACATTGTTAAATTGGTGTGATCAAATCTTTCCGCACACGCCTTATTATTAATTAGTTTCCTGCCTTACACACATCCACCAGAGCGTGGTGGGAAAAGAAATACATTTATACTTTTTAAATTGCTCAAGAAAGTGGCTCGACTTAAACTATGCGACTACAAGCTCACATTTGCTCATATGACCTGATCAATGAACGTCTTAAATTAGAGAAAGTTCGGAATAAAGTTGCAATTTACAGATAGTGATCTACTGGCTGCTAAGGTCGGAATCAGAAAATTTCGCCCGATCTTGGTTGTGTCAATCATTTCGGAATGCCGTATGTAGTTTTGCGCTAATCGATGGCTCTAATGTACTCTCAACACTAATCATCGTTAGGGCACAAGCCCTCAAAGATCGATGAATCACGTGCGAATTTGAATGTCAAAGTCTCCATTTTCCTCATCGCGCAAAAATTTACCCTCCACACACTCCCGGAAAATCTTTCTCTACAGCATATAAAGCCACTGTCCCCACCTCAATTTTTTCATCTTCTCATCACTAAAAATGGCTACGTATGTGCCCAAAACAAAATCGTCACTGCTTTCTGTTGGCATATGTTCAACTTAAGGTATGATGTTGCTGTGGTTCACACAGTATCGAGGCGTCGACCCGGTTAACTAGACGAGCTGAAGCTTTTTCTAGTCCTGCTCGACGTTTCAGTTATGAACATGCTATTCTTGTAATCCTTTATTGGTTTTTGAGAAAGCATAATAACGCCCCTTTAAAGATTCCATGGTTGAGTTGTCTCTGGCAGCTTCTTTCCCCGGTATCCGACATTGGACCAGGTCCCCTTGTGACCTTGCATAACTGTTAGCTTGTATCATCCTAAAGTGAAGACAATGACCAGAAAGCACATTTCATGATTAAATTATCAAATTGCTCATGTTCTTCATACTAACATCCCAGTACTTTGCAACCAGAGTCCCAGATCAAGCAGGCTAAGACCGACGCCAAGATTGTCAAGCAGCGTGCTGCTGACAAGGCCGTCAGAAAAGCTGTATGTATTTCGAACTAAGTTGAGATTACCAACGAGGGGCCATTGAAGATGATACTCTATTTTAAAATTGACTAGCCTTGCGATGCTGTCGTTTTGTTAACCATCTTTCGGGACTGACAAATGGCCCCAAATTACCTAAATTTGTACTAACATTACCAGGCCAACAAGGAGAAGAGACAGACCATCGCTGACAGAACTGCTGCTTACAACAAGGAGTACAGAGATGCTGAGCGTGCTGTCATTGACGCCAAGAGAGAGGCTAAGGCTAACAACTCTTACTACGTTGAGGCTGAGCCAAAGCTTGTCTTCGTTGTCAGAATCAAGGGTATCAACAAGATCGCTCCTAAGCCAAGAAAGGTTTTGCAATTGTTGAGATTGACCCAGATCAACGCCGGTGTCTTCGTCAAGGTCACCAAGGCTACCTCTGAGTTGCTCAAGTTGGCTGAGCCATACATCACCTACGGTTACCCTAACTTGGCTACCATCAGAAAGTTGATCTACAAGAGAGGTTTCGGTAAGGTTAACTCTCAGAGAATTGCTTTGTCTGACAACGCTATCATCGAGGCTGCTTTGGGCAAGTACGGTATCATCTCCATTGAGGACTTGATCCACGAGATCTACACTGTTGGTCCTAACTTCAAGCAGGTCAACAACTTCTTGTGGCCATTCAAGTTGTCTAACCCTAACGGTGGTTTCAGAACCAGAAAGTTCTTCCACTTCATCCAGGGTGGTGACACCGGTAACAGAGAGCAGTTCATCAACAACTTGGTCAAGCAGATGAACTAAGTTTGATGATGAATGGGTGTAATTTGTTATAGACGGGGAAGTTTGTAGTAATAAACCGACTCGTTGTTTTCTTCTTATGTATTAATGATATCGTTATTTCGTGAATTATCCACCATCTATCCAGTCTTGGATTTGGTAGACCTTGTACTCGATCCAAGGAATCTGTTGTATCCATGAGAAGCTCATGGTTTCGTCATCCGAGTAGAAGCTATTTTCCTTCGTAAGTTGTGTAAGCAGCGTGTAGTAGATAAGCTTGAGAAAGTTTACTAATAAGATGAATGTGAGCATCAAACTGAGACATTCCACAATCAAAACCCCCGTTGTTCGCTTTTCAGATGCTTGGAATCGAAGATATTGTTTGACGAAGGGAAGTCTCCATAAGAAATTAGGGTCTTCCCCAAAGTCCACTTGGTTTCTCAAGTCCTGAATGACTTTATCTTGTTCATAAATTGTCTCCTTGAGCTTCTGGGCCAACTTCTCTATATCCTCGTTGGTCCTACGTAATGCTAGCTCCCTCGTTTTATGTAACGCTTGTTCCCTCTCGTACTTATTGCAAAGTAACTCTAACTCTCGTATTCTTTCTTGCTGTTTGGAATCGTAAGCTCCAGGGAGATGCATTAGTTCATCCTTTTCCTCCTTTGGTCTAATATGATCCTCTTTTTTGATGAAGGTACCATTATGGATGTCCTTCTCATGTGGTTTATCGTCGCGGCTTTGGTTAGCCCTGTTCCTTTTGAAGCCGGATCTCCACCAATTTCCGAACCACGAATGGTCATCGTCGAGTACCCCTGAAATCGAGCCCCGGTTCCCAGGAACAGTAGTGGAATATTCTGCTGACATAGATGGTCTAGACCAATCCCTCCCTCTAATTGTGTCTTTATCTCCATGTGTATCTTTCCCTTTGAAAGTATCACTTACATTTGTCCATCGATCGTTCTCTTTCAATGGATCTCTTAATGGATCTCTTAATGGATCTCTTAATGAATCTCTTAATGAATCTCTTAATGGATCTCTTAATGGATCTCTTAATGGATCTCTTAATGAATCTCTTAATGGATCTCTTAATGGATCTCTTAATGGATCTCTTAATGGATCAATTGTAGACTGCGAATCCCTCATTTCTCGTGCTGGAATCGCCGTGCTTGGCCGACTTGGTCTATAAGCTCCCTCTCTCGGATAATTCATCACCAACCTTCGAAGTGCACCAACACCAGTTCTTGCCCTTGTTCTCAACAAGTCTTCAATTGAGTCAAACCCCACAAGTTGGAGAAGGAACTTCTCGGTCTCTTCTTTTTTCATTCGAAGCAGCGGACGCTTATCTGCCATTTTCTGAAGAATATGGATCTCAGCTTTGGTGAAGAGTCCTCGACTTCCAACGAAATCCTCAAGCTCTCGTATTAGAGCGAAGACCTCGGTGACATAAATAGACTCTCGACTTTTGGAGTCTCCATATGCCTTCTGCCAGCATATTCTCAAGTATTGGTCTACAGGTGACGACATCCGCTAATTGTAAATAGAGGTGACAGTAATGTTTACTTGAAGTTGGTATGTGCACTCTGCTCAAGACGTGCTTCCAACATTTGCAATAAGAATTTGATAATCATGCTTATATTAGAACTTGGAATAATCACTCTGTGAGATACGCTGCTATCCCTATTTCCATGCAATATTCGTAGGTCTAACATGTTACTTTTGGTCGTGATGAACAGTTCATAAACTTGCGCTCTCAGTAGAAGTCGGTGTTTCTGTCTTAGGACCAGTTTCCTCTGAATAAGAAATGCTCTTGTTCGCCTCTTCAATCGTTCGGCTTGGCTTATCAAGGATAATAAGCTTTGGTACTTCAGCTTTTGAATCATCAAGTTTTGAATCATCAAGTTCTGAACCACCAAGTTTTGGAGCATCAAGTTTTGGAGCATCAAGTTTTGGAGCATCAAGTTTTGGAGCATGGAGTTCTGGAGCACTGAGTAATGGAACTTTGTGCCCGGGATTATTGATCAGTGATAGAACTATTGGGACCTTAGCAGGCAAAGCTACTTTAGGAGGAATTTCTGGTGGACATACCGTCCCGGGCTCCAAAAGTACTTGACTAGCTTCGTTTCTTTTGTTGTCGCCATTGATTGTTCCCGTAGAGGTAGTTGATTTCAGAGACTTTTCGTTTGTTTCCAGCACAGCATTGTCGGTGTTAGTGGAGGTACTTGCTGAAATCACTCTCGGAGGATTCACCGATGGCACAGTAGTTGAAGCTTCCAGATGATTCAATGGTAACTTTTGAGACACAAGAATGGGCACAACCTGAGGATGAATGGGAGCAGTGATGTCCTTATCCACTGCAGTAGATATCGTCAGCTCATCTTGCTTCTCCAGGTTACTACTCGTTGAGGCCACAGAAGATGCAACCACCTCATTCGAATCTGCAACTGTTGAATCTTTCTGAGATCCCAAATCACCACCATTCTGTATTTCCACAGTGTCCTCCTTCTCCGCTCTTGAAAGCGCTTCCTTGAACAAACTGGGAAAATCAACCTCCTTCAAAATATCAAAAAGCTTGGTGATCTGCTCATAGTTACAAATCGGCGATCCGTAGTACTTTCTGGCTATGAACATCGTGTAAACCGGACCGTAGCGAACATTCACATCTAATGTCATCTGCTTGTCGAAATATTCATACGCTCTTTGCGAGAGGTCTGCAATCTCCCTTAATGACTGAACCTCAGGCCGTGGTACAATTCTTAACAGCTCACCTTTTGCAATGAGTTTAGTGATTGAATCCCGAGAAATTTTTCCTGGAATTTCTTGAACAGTACCAGTGAATTTATAACTCTCCAACAGCATACACACTGGGCAAGAGTACTTCTCATTCTCGTCATCAATGTTGCTCTTAGCGTTGACACAGTTAACATGATACCATTCATGACAGCGGTCACATTCAATCATTACCCCGGCTTCAAACTCTCGGCACATACAATATCTTGCGGGGTGCTTCTCATCATAATGGTAATCTAAGTTGTTCATGAACACCCAACTCGAACTCCGAGTGAACTCGTCCACATCTTCCCCTGCAAATGCAGTAGCACAATTGTTATAAATATGATGGGAACTGAGTATCATATCCGGTTCCGAAGCATGCCTAGTGGCCAGCACTGGTAATTTAGTTTTTGACCTTGTGTTGGACACAATCTTTGTCTGCTTGAAAAGAGTGTTCACATTATCAAGCCACTGATGTGTACGAGCCAAATCATTCTGAATGAGCGAACCATCATATTTGAAACCACAGGCTTCTAGTTCAGATAGAGTCTGTTTTATATCGAACAAATTATGGGTCCTGGTGTGGTATTCAGCGAGAAACCGGATGTGCCCAGATTGGGCTTTCAAGTCAACTAGTCTGGAATATGATTCAAAAGTAACAAAGAGACGATCACTTCCGGTCTTTTTAGACCTCTCAACCATATCATCAATGACGGTATCAAGTTTCTTCAATTCGACTTTGTTGAGGACACTGTTCTCCAAAAGATAAGATGTCACTATGAAATCATATGAATTTCCCTTTTGCACATACGCATCGATATCTCTGATCTTCTCAATGTCCTTACTTGCCAAAACGCGCAAACCTTCGTCTCTAAAGTCCACCAAATGCTTCAAAAAGAAAATATCTTTCTTTCCACTGAAGGGATCTCCCCCAGAAACAATTGTTTCATACGTTGAGAGCCATTGCTGCCTATCTCTAAGACGGGTCATAAAATCCAAAGATGGGATTTGAACTCCAAACGACATTCCCAAACTGATCATATCATTTAGCTCAGAAATGGAGGAATTGGGTTTCTGAATGAGTGCACGGCATGCACGGTCAAAATTTTCAATTTCGCTCTTAAACTCGAAGATCTGATCGAACTCAGGCGCATAGAAATTAAGTTTTGGGATTTTATTGACCAAATCCAAAAGGAGGTCCAAGCTTCCAGTCTGCTGCTCATTATTCACCTGTGGAGTGCTCTCACCGCCTGGATTCCTTATACGCTGCTGATGTTTCAAGGATAAAATGGTTTGACAGTCCTCAATAAGTTCCATTGATTCATCGACGAAACTTTGAAGGTTTTCAACTTCATCCTTGAAACTCTTTACTTTTGCTGCAAGTTCCGTATTTTGAGACTTAGTGTCCAGAGAAAATCTCATGAAATTGTAGTTGGAGCTTGCAACCGCAGAGTAGATCTTCCATCCTTCACTCAATAAATTCTTATACATCTTCATCGAAATATCTTCTCCCGACTTTAAGATAGTCTCGTAGTTTTCGAGCCATGCCTCAAAGTCAACAGAGTATGAGCTAAGAAGTCGTTGGAAACTTTTAAGTTTCTCATCAGAATAAAACATTTGGAGTTCAATAGTGTAATACTTATTGGTTATCACATTAAATTCCAGATCTTCTTCACCAGACATCTGAGCAGCATAATCCAAAAAACCTGGCAATGTCATCACTAATTGATGGTGGGTATATGCTTCTGAGATAACAATCTTGGAAGGAAAGGCGTTCTGTAACGTGTCGTCAGAAATACTGTCGATGTCAGTTATATTTCTTTCTTCGATTGTGGTTTCTTTAATTTTGAGAGTCTCTCTGATTTTGGCACGTAACGCTAGTTCCCGATCCAAGAATTTTGAATATAGGGCCAGAACCTTAGAGAAGATTCCAGCATCGAAATGACCACATTTTGAGTCACTTGACTCGTGAAGCTGTGCAAAATTAATCAACATTCTGAATATCAGAATATTCGGAAGTATTCCCTGCTGGGAGAGCCACTGCTCGCCTTCCTCAGCATAATCGAGCCAGAGCTCGGATGCAAAATTGATCTCCTCACTAAGGTTCACACCGAATGAAAATGTGGACGAGTATGATTTGGGATACTTGAAAATGAACTCACCCTGTTGCTGTACTGTGGTGGTGAAGTTAATTCCCTTCTCGCGCAATAATTTAGGAGTTATCAAAAATTCTTGATTGAATGACATATTGTTCTGTTTCTTTTTCTTATCAATGAGCTTTTGGAATAAGTCGCTCTTATGGTTTGCACGAATATCAGGAAAAGGATTGAGCAAATTCTCCATTGAGTCGTTTAAACATTTATACTCAGCCTCTCCACTCATCTTATTATTTATCACCCTTTCAAGCGATTTGAAGTGCCAATCTTCCTTTCTGTAGTTCATGTTCACGCGGGAATTGTAGACAGATTGCTGATTAGTTACTTCTTGAATCAATGTCTGGAATTTCTCGAATTCCAGCTCAGGAATAAAATACCACCTTTTTCCTGCCCCAAAAGAATGATAGTTGCAATTTTGAGTGAAGTGATCTTCACAACTCCAGTTCTGGGTGCTGAATGTCATACCCACATGGAGTTTCGAGTTGACTAAGTCTCGATTATTAATATCCAGTGCACTATACGCCCCGAGTAGAGAATTGGGAAGTACCGGTATGTTGTGTATGTTGAATGGGTTCAATGGATCGAGAGTGCGATCGGTGTACCTGACTGGCTTCGGTCCTGTGGTAGACTCCGATTTTGAGTTTCCATTTGCAGTAGTAGAAACACCAGGATCATTTTGACCTGAGATATTTTGATTTGCTGTGATATTTTGTGTTTCTGAAGGCGACAGAGCGGAACTGGTTACTTTTGTTGTTCCAGCAGTTGCAACCGAGGGGGGATCGAGAAGAGAACCTGCAGAGGCAGATAATGAACCTGATTGAATGCTAGAGGAAGTAGCATCATTTTGGACAGAAGGAGAAAAAGGTTGACAATTGTTCACACTCTTCGTTTCCTTGCTCTCATTAAAGTCATCACCTAGTTCAGGGAACCCCGACCTTACCATCGAACTCGGGACGCAAATACCAGATTCAAGTTTCATTAAATCAAGTAAGTTGGTTTCACCTTTATTCTCCATTAATCCCCAATATAAACGCTCGAACTCCTCAATGGCGACTTTCTCTGCCTTTCCACCACTAACGAGGCTACCATGACTCGGCAAATCGTTGTTTCCAAACACTTGGGGATATGTGCTGATTAGGTATTGTTGGAATTTATTATCTTTCAACATGTACTGTTTCAATGAAAGATATGAGGTGCGATTCGGAGGATAATCATATCTAGAAGCATCCTGGATGTTTGACAGACCACAAGCAAGCCACTTTACAAAGTGGTTCACCTGAGCAGCAGATGTAATGGGTGAATAGATCTCTTCTTTGCTTTTGGAAGATGAACGGCGATCCAGTGCTGCAGACATGCTCTTGAGCCCAAGCACGAGAGGTGACTTGATACTCATCAAATGTGGCTCATTTAGGAGAAATCCTTTGGATGCCTTACTTTTCACAGATCGATGGAAATCCTTTGCCGAACCCAATATAAGCGGAGCTCC
Organism: Sungouiella intermedia; assembly: GCA_900106115.1. Lineage (NCBI taxonomy): Eukaryota > Fungi > Ascomycota > Pichiomycetes > Serinales > Metschnikowiaceae > Sungouiella > Sungouiella intermedia. The sequence goes on along the minus strand of LT635756.1, from coordinate 2,183,053 downwards.
ACTATTGAGTCTAAGTCGCTTTCGAGACTCGCTGTCATTGCTTTTATGCGCTAATGCTCCGATGGCATATTTCCGGTCTCCAAGGTTCTTTTCAAACGAACTCAAGATGCTGTTGTAAGACTCCTCGAGAAATTGGTTTAATTTTTGACGGTCATTTTTGTTGTAACCTAATTCGTGTCCAATCTCCGTCCAAAGACCCTTCGTGGATACCTCATCAAATCCGCCTCTTGCTATGACAAGACGAAAGAACTCATACAAGTCCAAGGGGCGTTTTCCCAAAGTTGGAAGCTGGGACACAAATAAAGGAACATTCTGTCTCGCTTGTGCGTCCTGTGAAATGTCTTGCTGTGCGTGAGATGATTCTGGTTTCATGATTTTGGTGTCTTCCAACTTCACAATAGTTTCTGGAGATTTGAACGCATGTGATGCCCCATCAGCAGGCAAATTCGCCTCATTTGCAACTACAGAATTGCTCTCCACCTTGATTTGTTGCTGTAGTTCCAGATTGGCTTGCGGGGTAGGTACGGAATTCGTATCAGCCAGGTGAATTTCTATCAGAGAGTCGGAAATTAAATCCAGAGGCTTGTTTGAGATATCTTCCATAGATGCATGAAACTTTAGAAGCTCACTGAAAAATTTAAGCCTTGCAAACAACTCGTTTTCAGTAGGATTATTGAGGATTCGGGTTGTCCGAAAAATCAAAGCTTCGGGATCTAGCAGTTGATCTACCAGCAATCTTGTGACGAAATCCATAGGCATCTTCACTTTTACTGCTCCATACTTCTTTCCTGCTTCTTTCACAGTCTCGACAAACAGGATGGGATCAGCAGTGAAATCCTTGCCATACTCATAGACTGGAATTTCACGTACATCTCCACTTCCACCGGAGGTATCGAGGTGTATCCTATTGGCTGCTGTAAAATATTTCATGGAGGACTCCGACTTGGGTCTTGACTGGGGCCACTGGTATGGCTCATACAAACCTTCAGCGGAAATGCTATCCGATTGGATGTATCTTATTTTGTCCAAACTTCCTCCTGTGGTGGACCATTGCGAAAGATTCGTATCGAGGGAAATTTTCTCCGGAGACCGAGTTCGTGAAAACCTACTCGACATAGGTAGATGCGTATCCTGGTCGGAAGACATTCTTACCTTCTTAAGTGCTGAAAGGTTAAATGATAGAGGCTAATGGAGCTGAGACCAGAATGGAAATCACACGTGACCACGCACGTGACCTGTATGATACTCTTTTTAGTAGTTAAGCATTCAGTGATTTGTAATAATTTTCGAAAGGTATGCGCAGTATGGAAGAAGAAGCTTGATGTGTATATTCTGGGGCTTTTTATGATTCATCCATATAGCCTCAATGGTTTTGGTTATGCATTTGGGTGGTTGAAGAACATCCGAGGGCCAAAAGAAGAATGTCTATAAAACACAGTATTCTGTAGACCCAATTAATTTTAACTATGCCGAAGAATTGGCTTCAGGAGATACTTTTCACTTATTCCGAATATTGAAGGGGTGGGATTACTGGTGAAACCACGTGAGGGCTCTTCAAAGAAGCCACTTCATTTTCATGGAGTAATATAAATCGTAGGCTAGTTACGATAACAAGATGAAAAAGAGAGCAATTAAGGTTATGAAGTCTCTTCGTTCCTTCCTCAGATTGCGTTCGCATTCACCTTAAAATTGTGCAACTGAAACTTTGGTACCTATTAACGGCACAGGAATGACAAAAAAAGGTTTACGAATTATTATTATCGGTACATTCAGGGGCCGTAATAGCATATGGCCACTTTTCCATAACTGGCATAATCCCCTAAAAAAGAATGAACTTGAAGAGACGAATTGAATACATGGAAGTGTACCCTTACGAACTGTGTGTAGCATAGTATAGAGGAAGTGGTCTGGCGGTGGCTGGGCCTAAAGTCTAAAGATTAATGAAGAACGGATTTGGAAAAGGACAAAACAAGATAGGAAAGCCGATGTAGGATTGCCAATTTGGCTAAATTTCCAGTGCGACTGGTTGCGCATGCAGCATTTTCTTTGACATGATATGAGGTAAAGAAGATCTTCGTGGGAATGGTGGTCACGCTATCAGGATGTGGAAGGGTAACCAACAAAATTATATGCCATTGCCATAATCATTTCTGCAAGGTTCTTAGAAAGCAGTTCATAACATCTGATGCAGCTACCCCGATAGTTGCTTGTTTGAAGTCTTGAATTTTTTTACATAGATAGTCGGCCAACATGCCTACACCCGGCATGATCCCTGACTAGAATAACTCTCTGATAAGGGCGACTATCTGATTAGAAGTATTCATCACTCCTTGGTTGGAAAAACGCCAGTGTTTTTCAAGAGTTTAGGAGTAGTTGAGGAACTGGGCCGAGTGTGAGACAATGCGAAACAATTTAATTTGTTTCAATGGTTAGGAAAAAATGTCGAAGCGAAGAAATCTTCTTGGTCAAGACACACAACACACAACATAACACACAAGACACAAGTAAAACATAAATAGAAAGTAGCTACGACGAAATGTTTCTTTTAGCAAGTCGAGTGGTTGAGTGCTTTGAAGGTTTGGCGAGCGACATTGACATCAGTACCACGAACAATTCGCATCGATCTTGAAAGCGTATCTTGAAAGCACATCGGTTGACTATTGAAATCAAAAACGAAGCCAGAAAAATTACCTTAGGACCCCTGGCCAAGCCTAAAATTGAGGCTGGTACTGCAAGGTTGGGAATTCCCCGAAGTGTATTATTTCGAATCTATAAGAAGCACCAATGGAACTTTTACTTTGGAGCATTTTTAAGTGCCCTTGCTGGATCTACGAATTGATGCGAAACGAACGCTCATTCATCAAGTCCCAACAACCCGTAATCGAGCAAAAAAAATCACCCCCACATGAAAATTTTTATCCCAGTAATCACCCGACCTTACAAACCCCCCTTGCATAGGAGTGCCTTCAAGTACATTTGACTGCCTTCACGCCCTTGCCTGTCTAGCCATGCCGTACAAGTAATGTCGTAACGCAAGAACCTGCATACACCCAAGAAAGGGTTAGGAACAAACACAACGCTCCAATAAGAGAGAATGCGAAAACAATGTAGCTTCACAAGGTCGGACCGGCCCCCCCGCTGTTTTAGTCATATCGGGTATTTTTCTGGTGGTGTGGATCATCTCTACGAGTTCTCAATTTAACCTCGATCAAAGAAACTCACTTTACAGGAGCCGGCAAACCTGTAAGAATTCGAATTCTTTTTAAGCCTTATAGCATATTACAATTTCTACAATTTCTACAACTTCTTACACATTATTAAAACATTTGATTAAACCCACATCCTTTATTTCAAAACAGAAAGATTATTCATCAGTAGGCTTAGAACAAAGCAGCAGCAACGGCAGCGACACCAGCAGCGGCACCGAAGACGTTTCTAGCAGCACCGGCCTCGAAAGAAGAGACGGAAGCAGCAGTAGAAGCAGCAGTAGACTGACCAGCAACGGTAGACTTGGCAGTGGTCTTGTGGCACTCCTCACAAGACTCGGTCTCGGTGACGGTGTGGTAAGCAGTGGTGTAGGTGGTTGGGACAACACACTTCTCGGAGATGGTCAAGGTGGTCTCCTCGGAAACGGTGATGACGGTTGGCTTGCAGACGTCGTTACAGACAGTCACGGTAACCTCGGTGGAGGCTGGACAGTAGGTGGTGTAACCAGTCACGGTAACGTCAGTGGTGACGGTGGTGACGTTGGAGTAACCAGCCAAAGCGGTAGCGGTCAAAGCAGACAAGGTAGCGAAAGTAGAGAATTGCATTGTAGCGAGTGACTATTAGTTGTAGATAAAAATTTGACCTTAGCGGGAGTGGACCCACTCTTATATAGTCATGCCAGTTTCTTTTTCCTCTATGAATGCGTCATATACCTCGTCGTGCTTTTCCTGCAACCTCTTTTAACTTTTGCAAGTGTACGCGCTCGCAACAGTCCCTGTCGGGCTGTATGTTGGCTATTACTGGTAAAGCGGAGATCTTCGCAAAAACAGATAAGTTGGCCGAGCAGCCGTTAGAGCCTACTCTATCACGTTAAGAGCTTCAAGAAAAAAAAGAAAAACATTGACGGCAACTTTGACACTTCTTCTCGTTATCCACTGATGATGAGCTTCGCCCTTGTATGATCATCAGGTTGTAGCAGACCGGCATATAGAACAGTCCTAAAATAGCAATGCAGGTGCGACATTTGGGCTGTGATAATCTTTCTCGATATTTTTGGAATCTTCTGTTGTGATCGGCGGTGATTAATGCCCCATGGTAATTTTTGCCTGATTTGAGATCCAATGCCCTCGACAAAAAATTTTGCTGTACTCTTAAGTCAAGCAAGATATTCAACAGATGTTTACCACGTTCTGCCAGTGCCTTTCTCCTCTTCAACCTTTCCAATGCCAAGTCTGTGTTTGTTTACCTTCAATCCAGTTAGTGTAATAAACACACTACCAAAATAGAGAGGAGTTGGGAGCCTTCTCCTTATGCACCCGTACCTCACGATAATCAGCCCAAACTATTGGTCGGAACCACAGCGGCCTGCATGGCGGCTTGAAGCGGAGGTTGCTATTTGGAGCACGTTCCACCGCTACCTACCCAACTGGGCCGTCCAACTCCCAAAACAGGGTACTTGCACTGTCAGTTTTTGACGGGCCAAGCAAGTTTTTTGTTCAAGATAGGTTTGACTGCCTCCGTCCGTTTGACTTCACGATGTCGTTACGGGAGACGGAGGGGTGGGACGGGTGGGTGGTGGTTGAGTGGCACGGATGGATGATACGCACGGGAGGGTGGTGGGTATTGTCGGTATGGTGAGTGGCACCACGGAACTCTCATTAATTTTCTAGCATTTTCCAAGTGTTTTTTTTTGGTATATTGTCTGGTCCTATCTGCATTTTGGTACCCTCATTTGTCCCCGCAACTTACTGGGGTACGCATAGAATGAACCAGCACCCTCTTTTCACAAAAAATACGCTCTATCCAGTTAGTTTACATTGCTAATACAGAATTAGTTGGCTTGTTCGAGATGAAGAAAATTCTGTGATTGATTCATAAATGCTACAGAGAACGGTACGGTTCGAGACTTTTTCCATGTGGAAGTATCGTCTCATTTTGCCATTCTCGAGCTAGTGATTTGCATAGAGTGATTCTTAAGATCCAAATGGGTCTACCCACCATAAGCAAAGATTTTCTTTTCTCTTCCATAGATTACAACTATTTGATTAATTCCTTTGGTTGCCTTCTATATTTGAATTTCATTTGCACATCGTTTATTATTCCTTTACTAATTTTTTTGTTATCTGCCTTTCAAACGCCAATCATACGTTTTGACTATTTATTTTTCATCCCCCTTTTCTCCTACGGCCCTGTTGTGATGACACAAGTCGTGCGCCTCGCTACCATATTCTGTGCATGAGCCCAGTAGGTGGTTTCAATATTGCACACTGACATGACACAAAAACGCGCCAGGGCAAGTCCATATGAATTCCTTGATTCGTATACCGGCTGGCTGCACGCCCACTCAATTGCTACCTTCTCTGCATCTCATTTAGCGCGAGGCTTTGAGATGTACATTTCTTCTCAGGGCGGAATCCTCTGTTATCTTATGCCGACCACTGCTCCGAATTGCTTTCTCTCTGAAATCTCGCTTCTCCAGCTGGCCGATAACCTACAAGCAATATCAAATTAAACTTTTGGTAAACATTGGGTGACCTCATGCTCGCCATTACTGTTTTGGGCTCAATGGACACATTTTGTAGTCTCCTCAAGTCTTAATGCTGTGCGCTTGATTGTCTCGATTTGGAGCGGCCAATTCCTCTTCTGGGCATGTCATGGACTCATGCAAAATTGGCCAAAGAAGACCTCAACTAAGCAAATCTAGTTTAAGTTTGGGAGACATGACTCATGCTGAGAAAGTTTAAGCTCGTGCGCATGTTTACATTTATGTGTTGCTTGCTTATGTGATGTAAGCCTGAATCAGTAAGATGACGTCTTGTGGAAGGATTTCCAATAATTTGGTGCACGAGATTGCCTTGTTGGTAGATCTGAAACTTATCAAATTTGTTCTGGAGAATTCGGTGTCACAAAGGATAGGTAACTTTTCAAAATCTCTTGGTTCTCGGATTGATTCCTTGGTAAGAATTTCCTAGAGCTCCGATGCATTGGAAAAACGTCGACCTATGACCTTCTATAAACCCAAATTAGTAGCGACGTTCAACTATAGAAAATCTATAAATGATGGATGTGGTGCCCAGCATTGGAGTATTGGAAGATGAGGGAAGCTTTATAATGAAGTTGGACCGCTTTCATCGCTTGTATTCTATCACCTCCGGACGTTGCAAATGAAACAGAATTCCAAAGGACTTAAGCCTAGCCAAATAATTAGCCTTTTGCTGCTAATACTGGAAAGAATCAGATCGTACAACAACTTAGCTTTTGCTAGTGTAGACAAGAAAACGATGCTTATGTAAACAAGCATAGGCACAACGTATGGGTGGCCAGCAATGTTAAAAAGACACCTGAAGTGTTCTTCATTATTTCACTACGATACATAATTCAGAGAGAACTTTTTCATGTCGTTATTCGTCGGCTTGTAATGAAAGTTACTTTTGAAGATAACCTGCTCCAACAAGCTCGACATCATTTGTTTGCTCTCTTAGCAAAGTCCCCATGTATTTCAAAGAACCACCCAGATTTGATCGATCTCTTTCCAGTAATAATGAATTTTCTTGTTTTCTATCGACTTCCTTTCAGATATTTCTCATCTGATAGTAGGTTTTCAACAAGGTGACTACATTACTGGTTCTTCGCTTCTGAATCTTTGGCAACCCTAAAATATTGGTCGGAACATTCCTCATTCAAATAATTCACTATTAACCGTTGTTCTTCAAATGCCACAAGCGACATTAGCGATTAGTCTTGTCACGTCCTACACCATCACCAAATCGACATCCTGCACGTCTATGCTTCACCATCTTGCAAGTCTATGAATAAACCGTTCCATGGACTAACCTTCTGCTGCACGGGCATGGAGTCCGGCCGCCGCCATGAGATCGGCAATAAAATCGTGGCGCTAGGGGGTACGCATTACACCGATCTAATGAGCTCTGTCCAATACTTGGTGGTGGGGAAAAGAAATACTGAAAAGTATCGGTACTCCATCCGTTATCGTCACGATATGGTATTTCTTACCGAGGAAGCAGTCACAGAAATTCATTCCCGATGGGTGGCCGGCCACGACTATGGTCTCGACTTGGACACTTTTCGTCTACCTATATTCTTGAACTTCACGGTATGTGTAGCACGCGTGGAGAAACCTTCTTCTCAAGAGCTGGTCAAATTATTTGGCGAGAAGTTCCGTAATCCTCCCTCAGGAAAGTTTCAATTGGAACCAAAAAATGCATTCAAAGCCGACGAAATCATCCGCGTGATGTCAATGTTGGGTGCCAAAGTGAGCACTACTTTAACCCCAACTTGTGATGTGCTCGTAGGTACAGACACCGCAGGACGTCGTTATACTATGGCAAACGAATGGAAAATTCCTGCTGTGCATCCTCTCTGGGTTTTTGACTCTTGCCTTCGAGGAGCAGCTCTCGATCTTGACGATTATGTTGTGAACTGTGAGGTCGGAAATTTATACAATAATGGATCGTTTGTATGGAAGAAACTATACTCGTTACATAAAGAAGATAAAAAGACTACCAAGGAGCTAGAGAGAAGAGAACGTGGGCAATTGAAAAAGAATCTGGAAATCTGGTCTTCCATCATGGAGAATACTAGATCTCATACTGCCCAAATAATACGAGACAGTACCTGGGACGATCCAGGGTCTGAAGAAGAGAAAGGCTCGCAAACAAATGGCACTATCAATAATAAAGGTTCTCGTGAAACTGCTGAAAGTGAATATGACACAGGTACTCTGGATAGTCTGCTATTCCTGGGATTCAAGTTTCTCCCTGTGGGTTACCTGATTCCGCAACAAAAAGTGCTTAAGAAAGTCGTGGAATCCCATCATGGTGAAATCGCAGACTCGGGCGATGACGACACCATTACACATATATTACTATTAGTGAAAAATGGTCCACAAGCAAATCTTATGCTTTCGGCACTTTCAAGTGGCACGAAGAGAAGAGTACACAGTAAAGATATTCAAGTTGTCACTGATTGGTTTATCGAACGAAGTATTTACTATAATGAGGCTCGCCACGATAATTGGTCCAAACCACTTCAGGGCCTAGTGCCTCTGGCTACTCGATATAAAGTCTGTGTATCTGGATTTACTGGGGTTGAGCTCCTACATATCGAGAAGTTAGTTGGATATCTCAATCTCGAATTCTGTGAGGTACTCAACTCCAATCGAGACTTGCTAATTATCAATGTGAATCTCTTTAGGAAGGCATTTTTGAAGAACAGTCCAGAACTCTTCGAATACAAACATAAGGATATTTTGAACTGCCCCGTCTATTCTAATGGCGAAGCATCTCGATCTGTTGCAACATTATCTTCAAAGAACAAGATAAATGCCGCCAAGAAATGGAATATACCCATTGTTTCGATAGCATACCTCTGGGAAATGATCGAGCGGCTGACAGGAAAATCCCACTTACAGATGCCAGATATCCTAGACCTATCATGGTGCATTTTCGCTCCTCAAGCCATGGCACGGCCCACTACACTTTTGGATTTCGTTCGGAAAATGAGTAACAATTTCTCAACGCAAGGGAACATAGAGGAGGCAAATGAGGAAGAATCAGTGCAACTCCCATCGCCTCGCAAATCCAAAGATAAACCAAAGTATGGACGTTTGGCTGGTGGGGGTGAATCTCTTACAGAAAAGTTAAAAAGAGCCCGAGAGGAAACCCCAGAGGATTCTTCTACAACAAAAGGCTGGCATGAGGAATCATTCGACAATGATGATAACCTCACTCAAGTTGGCTATGCCAACCAGGATTCCATCAATAGCAAACAAGAGTTGATGAGGAAGCTCGAAGGAACGTTGGACAGATCGAAGAGGTCTCGTAGGGCGAAGTAGCATTACCATACATACATTAATATCTAGGACAAGGACGGATCTCAGTAGTTTCAACAGATGTGGGAGACATACGCAAAATTACAAGAAGTCTTGGAAGGGAAGCAGTTGGTGTGAGAATTTTAGTATTCTAACAACTGAACAAATTTCTTGATGAGATTGGATAATACATGGTTAGCAATGTAGCAAAAGGTTTCGAATTGCATAGAGGCAAGATAGGTAGTTTCAAAATTTTGGCAAGAATCAGATAGAGTATGAATGAATTTTTGAAGATGATAAAGCAATTAGTTACGAATAGATTCTGTCAGAGTTTTATAATAACTACTTTAGTATCTTACCCTTTTTTGCAACTGTTTTTAATATACAATAATAACCACTAAAGGTTTGAAACATACAGGCAAAGGCTAAATCTCCAGGCACCACCAGTAACTTTTTAACATAGCATGAAAAAACTTCGCCAGATAAACCAAAAAAATCAAATTTATGATGACAATTAAATTACAATAGAAATTTTCTCAATAAGATTATGTGGTACTGATAGCCTGATGAGTTGAGCTCCAACATGTTCCTAGGGCTGAGCCCTATACTCACACACGTGACACATATCTCCTTAGAAGGATTTATATTTTCAAGAGTGTCTTATTGGCCAATATGAGCCATGATGAATGACTGGATCCTCAAGGGTCCGATCGCACTCCCAAGAAATATTTTTTGCCACCATCTCTTCACTCAAACGCCCAACTACACTTGATCTTCTATCAGTTTCCAAAGTGTTGTAGTCGTATGCAGTAACATGACAGCGAGAAACGAAAATGTCGCAAAGGGGGGAAGCTACTCTTTTTTCAATTCACTATTAATTTGATGGAACTATGGAAATTTCGAAAATTTTTAGAAAGGTAAATAACAAGCATCACTGATGATACAGCCACTAGAAACAATGAACCCATAATCCGCTTCAAACGTCTCCATTTTCCTGAATCAATGTCGTGGGACAAATCCCTAACCAAGCATGTCGTATGAAAAAATGGTCTTATATGCCGAATAGGAATTGAAAAAATTTCTTTTACCGCAAGCTAGAGAAAAATTTTCCTGCCGTATATAAGTGCAGCGTCCGCACCACCAGAAAAAGATTTTTTCTTCTTTACCAGTTAATTAAATTAGTAAAAATGGGTAAGGAGAAAGCTCACGTTAACGTCGTCGTCGTCGGTCACGTCGATTCCGGTAAGTCTACCACCACCGGTCACTTGATCTACAAGTGTGGTGGTATTGACAAGAGAACTATCGAGAAGTTCGAGAAGGAAGCCGCTGAATTGGGTAAGGGTTCTTTCAAGTACGCTTGGGTTTTGGACAAGTTGAAGGCTGAGAGAGAGAGAGGTATCACCATTGATATCGCTTTGTGGAAGTTCGAGACTCCAAAGTACCACGTTACCGTCATTGACGCCCCAGGTCACAGAGATTTCATCAAGAACATGATCACTGGTACTTCCCAGGCTGACTGTGCTATTTTGATTATCGCTGGTGGTGTTGGTGAGTTCGAGGCTGGTATCTCTAAGGATGGTCAGACCAGAGAGCACGCTTTGTTGGCTTTCACCTTGGGTGTTAGACAATTGATTGTTGCTATCAACAAGATGGACTCCGTCAAGTGGGACCAGTCCAGATTCGAGGAGATTGTCAAGGAAACCTCTAACTTCGTCAAGAAGGTTGGTTACAACCCTAAGAACGTTCCTTTCGTCCCAATCTCTGGTTGGAACGGTGACAACATGATTGAGCCATCTTCTAACTGCCCATGGTACAAGGGTTGGGAGAAGGAGACCAAGTCTGGTAAGGTCACCGGTAAGACCTTGTTGGAGGCCATTGACGCTATTGAGCCACCATCGAGACCAACTGACAAGCCATTGAGATTGCCATTGCAGGATGTCTACAAGATCGGTGGTATCGGTACGGTGCCAGTCGGTAGAGTCGAGACCGGTGTCATCAAGGCCGGTATGGTCGTTACCTTCGCTCCAGCTGGTGTTACCACTGAAGTCAAGTCCGTGGAGATGCACCACGAGCAGTTGGCTGAGGGTGTCCCAGGTGACAACGTTGGTTTCAACGTCAAGAACGTCTCTGTTAAGGAAATCAGAAGAGGTAACGTCTGTGGTGACTCCAAGAACGACCCACCAAAGGGTGCTGAGTCCTTCACTGCCCAGGTTATTGTCTTGAACCACCCAGGTCAGATCTCCTCTGGTTACTCTCCAGTTTTGGACTGTCACACTGCCCACATTGCTTGTAAGTTCGACACCTTGATTGAGAAGATTGACAGAAGATCCGGTAAGAAGTTGGAGGACTCTCCAAAGTTCGTCAAGTCCGGTGACGCTGCTATCGTCAAGATGGTCCCAACCAAGCCAATGTGTGTTGAGGCTTTCACTGACTACCCACCATTGGGTAGATTCGCTGTCAGAGACATGAGACAGACTGTTGCTGTCGGTGTCATCAAGGCTGTCGAGAAGTCTGACAAGGCCGGTAAGGTTACCAAGGCTGCTCAGAAGGCTGCCAAGAAGTAAGCTCCTGAGTTTTCTTCATGTAACTTTACACCTATAGGATAGTTTAAATATAATCTTTTATGAAAGCTGTCGACGATAATTCCTGTTGTAGAAGTAGTTTTTTCATACATGATGCTTTTCTATTTTTCTTCGTTAGATCGTTAGGTCGGACTCCAAATAGGCTCAATTCAATCGATAGTTCTCCGTCTGAGCGACGAGTGCTCCGACAAGTACCAGACTAATCAATACAGTAATATAACACAATCAAGGCAAATCAGACAGAAGATGAATATCGACTGGATAAGATGCTAGCGTGGCGAACAAGTTACTATCATAGTTTTCAAAGGTCATTAAGGGTTTCAAGCCTTACATTCGATGTTGGGACAGCCTGTGTTCTCAAATCGAGGGTCTCAATCGTTAAGGCAAAAAATCAAAGAAATGCCGATCATGAACTTACAGAGAACTTGAGTTGTTCGAGAAAGTAACAATGTCCTTGTTTTATGGGCTCATGTTGGTCTTTCCTAGTTTTCTAAAATGCAGAGTAGATCCAATGATCAAAAGCATAGGCCTGAAACACAATGGGTAAACTCTTCCTCATACAGTATGTTGCGTCACTGAACATTCTCGGAGGTAGTTAAGTTTCCAATTATATTCGACTCCTACCGAGAAAGTACACTACATATGAAATGAAAACATAACATCCTTACAAAGTACAGCACAATCCAATCTTTGAAATTGGCTCATGCGGATTGAATAATCACTTTTTTGCAACTGGCTGTGCTTGATCAGTTTTACGGTGTTGCTAGTAATCGCAAGGTGCTTCACATCTGAGCGTAACAGCCTTTGTCATCAGTCCTCATATATTTGTTACGTCTTTGAATATTGACTAATCTTCTTCTTATTCTGCTTCGGAAGTGTCTATAATTCTGTCCCAATCCTCCATATCTTCATCGGACACGTATTAGCCTTGCAATTACCAAACCCACATGACAGGTCAACATTACGTTATATACAGGATACACCCATCACAAGTTCTTCAAGAAATCACATCGGAAACGGAAGATGGCTACTGTTCAAGATAGGGGTGTCGCCCTTTTCGACGGTGAAAGAGACTACAACCATGCAACCGACAACACATACAAGGACTTGCGTGCCCAGGCTGAGAAGTTGTACAGCAAGAGAAGTCAACTCTCCAGTCAGTCTCAACAAGCGTACCAAAGAGGTGACAAACAGAGAGCCAAGGAGCTTAGCGACGAGCTGAAGAGAGTTTTGAACGAAGCAGAAAACTACAACAAGCAGGCCGCAGAATATGTGTTCAGAGAGAACAATGCAGACTCTGCTGAGGATGAAATTGACTTGCATGGTTTGTATGTCAAAGAAGCTGAATGGATTTTGAAGAGACGTATCTCTGAATGTTTGCGTACCAACCAATCTCACTTGAAGGTGATTGTGGGTAAAGGGTTGCACTCGCAGAACGGAATTGCCAAGTTGAAACCAGCTGTTGACCAATTGTGTGATGAGTCCGGCTTGAAGCACTATATCGACAACAAGAATTCTGGTGTTTTGGTGATTGACTTTACGAATTCTTCTGGTAATCAGATCCCATCTCACTGGGAGCAGCCATCTTATGGCAACAACATGCAACCACAGTACCAACAACAACATGGCAGCAACCAGCAGTATGGTAACAACAACCAGAACATCAACACTGGCAACCTGCTTGTTGACACCCTTATTAAGATTGTTTGCTCTTGTCTCAAGTGAGGAATTGTCACTTCGTGGAACTATCCAACGTGAATATCGACGACAATTCACACTTTATATTCGTACAATGTATTACTGTAACTGATAACACACTTATTTCATACAATGTAGTCGCAACTCTCCCTAATATGTCATGTGGTTCTTGGGTTTTAGTTTCTCGAAGTACATTGCTTTATCTGCTATCTGCCAATTTATATGACACACTGACCATAATTCGTGTCCTACTATTTAACCAAGTACCTCTTAGAAACCTCGATGCTATTAAATACTTACTAAAATATCGATCGACAAAACAATTGAACGAGACCCGATTCTAAATTATCTAACATGCACATCCCCCGGCGTCATTATCCAAGTGGATGTTGATTGCATCATTGTAATCGTCATTGATGTCATTTCTGGCACCCTCGTTCAACTCTTCCTGTTGCAACGCCATCTTGGCGATCACTTCAAAGGCGGTTTCCACATTGATTGAGTCCTTAGCACTAGTCTCGAAAACAGGATAGTGCAGGCCACCCAATTGGTTGTTGGTAATGTTGAGCAACTTCTTCGACAAGGACGGGATCTTCTTGCTTTCATCCACATCAATCTTATTCCCTATTATAATGAATGGGAAGTTCTGTGGGTTCAGCACATTCAGTTGGATTAAAAACTCGTCTTTCCACAGTGCCAAGTTGTTCAACGACTTCTCATTAGTAACGTCGTAACACAATACACAACAATCTGCACCTCTGTAGAACGCAACTCCTAAGCTCTGGAATCGTTCTTGACCTGCGGTGTCCCAAATTTGCAACGATACTGTCTTGTTGTCGATGACCAAGTCCTTAGTCAAAAAGTCGGCTCCGATAGTGGCCTTGTACTGGTGCGAGAACTTGTTATTAACAAATTGCTGCATAAGAGATGTCTTACCGACACCCGAGTCGCCTAAGATGATGACCTTCAATAATGTCTTGTTTCGTGTGGACATGAAGGATAAGCAATACAGGCGGGAAGGCCCCGAGGAGTGTATTTGATAAGGTTGGTTCTGAGGTGTACAGGTGTTTTTAGTTGGGGTATCTGACCTCAATAAAGCAACGTTTATGGGTGTCTGTCAGTGTCGAAAAAAGAGTATGAGAGATCTCTATTGGATTTTATGAGCTGAGCCACCTTTATTTTTGTTATTATCACTTATTTTAAATAATGTTTTGTCTTTGTCGTCCGAAAAGTTTAGTGGTGTATATCACTTTGTTACTCCTCATAAATTCTACTAGATTGAGATTGGAAGGTCACAATCTTCAATTGCACGCCCATTGAGGGTTTCCAGAGAATATAGATGACCTGTTTCAATGAGCTATATTTTCCTCTATAACAGCACTATAAGCTAAATGGCAACTTGGTACACATCGGAGACGCCACATCTGTGTCTTATCTTTAGGGTTGACAACCTAGTTATATTGCTAGACTGAAGTGCGAGTAACACAGCGTGAAGTGGTTATCAATGGGCCATTTACCTTGTGTTTTTTTTTTTCAAATTTGGGTTCAGGCACAATAATGTAACCAGAACTTTGTACTAATAATCCTGCCTAATCTGGTTAGCGATGATAATCTCCACGATGCGAATTTACATTTCCCCGACAATTGCTCTCATATCATTAATGAATAAAGTCTTGTTATATTCACTTTTCTATCAGGATTTCCAAACCATTGATTAACTTGCAATGAATTGCAGACTTTGTTTTGTCCAAAAACAGCAAGTGTACATCCAGGAGTTCCCTATGTCATAGCAAAGCAATCGGGCACATTACGTGCTATGCCATTATGCAGGCTAGTAATTAAAAGTATAAATATCCACGGGCGTCCATCAATAAGCCAGTCTTTATATTATTAAAAATGTCCAATCTCACTACTTCTATTCAATTAACCTCCGCATCAAAATACAAACTTAATAACGGACTTCACATTCCTGTGGCAGCTTTCGGAATCTACGCAGTTCCTCCCAATCAGACCTATGACCTAGTGTACGAAGCTTTAGTTCAGGGTTATCGCCACATTGACTCTGCGGTGTACTACCGCAACGAAGAGGAGGCGGCCTCTGCAATTGCTGCGTTCTTGAAGGACCACCCAGATGTGTCCAGACGTGACATTTGGTTCACCACCAAGATTACTAATGAACTGCATGGTTATGAATTGACCAGAAAGGAAGTTGGTGAAATCGCCTCCAGAGTCAAAAAGCATATTGAGTATGTGGATATGGTCTTATTGCACTCTCCAAAGACCTCAAAGGAGAAGCGTTTAGGGTCTTGGAAAGCATTGCAAGAGTTGGTGTGTGACCCAGGTAATGATCTCTTGCAGATCCATACTATTGGCGTGTCCAATTTCGGAATTAAACATCTTGAGGAGATTTTTAACTGGGATGGTCTTATTGTGCACCCAGCTGTCGACCAATTGGAGTTGCACCCATGGTTGCCACAATTGAAGTTGAGAGAATATTTGGTGTCGAAGGGAGTTTTGGTTGAAGCCTACTCCCCATTAACTCAAGGGGCCAAGCTCAATGATCCCGAATTATTGGAGTTGGAATATAAGTACAAGATTCCAAAGGCAGAAATCTTGCTTAAATGGTCTTATCTTCAAGGCTTTATCGTATTGGCTAAAACTGTCCACAAGGACAGAATCAAGCAGAACTTCGATGTATTGCCTACCCCCGTGGCTTCTGATAACGTCTTGGATGACGATGTTCATCTGGGTAAAGTCGATTTAGACATTAACATTTTGCACGCTTTGGACAAGCCAGATTCTCATGAAGTGATTACTTGGGGACATCAGGACCCTACTTTATATGAAGACGAGTAGAGTTGTTAAAAACTCAGTTCCGTCCTGGTTCTGTTCTTGGCTGTAAAATAATAGAAAATTGAACGAGAGAAAATATACGTTTGAGTGATCTTTTTAACTGGATTTCCTAAATTCTTCCCTCATTAACGAACAAGTATTTACTAAGCAATTTATTTTTCTTGATTAGTCTTATTCAATACTCCCGCCCCAGTGCCATCACTCCCAACCCAATTGTTCCTCCATAGTAGAATATGCCGTTACTAAAGACATTCTCATTCTCATTACTAAATATTATAAAGTTTGTGACATATCACATACGCTGGTTCCAGGCATCCGTAAAAATGTGACCCGACAAACCCCAAGATGCCACATCTTTTTCCTTATGTGTCTGTCATGGCATTATCTCCTATCTAGAACATGCAGGGCCCTTAGTAGGTATAAATTGCTATTCCATTCTCGCTTACTCCACACTACTAGATATTTTCAATTTCCACTCTAACACAATGGCTCCAAAAACTGCAATCATTACTTATTCTCTTTACCACCACATCCACAAGTTGGCATTGGCTCAGCAAAAAGGTATCATTGGTGCTGGAGGAGTAGCTGATATTTTCAAGGTGGAGGAGACTTTGCCAGAGTCCTTGGTGAAGAAATTGGGAGGAATTGAGAGGCCAGAAGTTCCTGTGGCCTCTGTTGATACTTTGAAGGAGTATGATTCTTTCTTGTTTGGAATTCCTACTAGATATGGAAACTTCCCCACTCAATTCAAGAACTTCTGGGACCAAACCGGTGCTTTGTGGGCTCAGGGTGCTTTGAGAGGAAAGCCTGCCGGTGTGTTCGTTAGTACCGGTACTTTGGGTGGAGGTCAAGAGACCACTGTCATTAGCACATTGTCTACGTTGGCTCACCACGGAATTGTCTACGTTCCATTGGGTTATGCTCATCCAGGTCAAGCTGATAACAGTCAAGTCCATGGTGGATCTCCTTGGGGAGCGGGAACATTTGCTGGAGGCGATGGAAAGAGGGAGGTGACTCCTTTGGAGTTAGAGATTGCCGAAACTCAGGGTAAGACATTCTACGAGATCATCAAGAAGTTTTAAACGCTCTGTTTTAGAAATCTCTGCGAGATACCAATACCAACACTATTATTATTTTTAGATCAATGAACATTAGATCATTACAAAACAGAATATATTAGGCTTCGTAACTGTGTCCCAAATAACAATAGTGTTCCTAATTTATGTGTTTCGCACGACCGGTCAACTGAAAATCAACATTTTGATGGCACCAATAGACGCTGGAACCATGTCAAAGCCACAAAAGCCTGTGAGGCAGGACTATATTGCCAAGGTTCGTTACATCAATAACTTGCCTCCGCCACCTTTGCACCCCAAATTTCTCAAGTACAATGTGAGTGAGCAAACTACACCACACGAAGAAAATGAGAATCTTATGAGTTCGCTTTTCAGAAAGGAAAACTTTCTCCTGTTCATTGGCCAGGTGGACGAAGAATATGGAATGCCTATCAACCCACTTCAGAGCCGTGGCTTCTTGGACGGTTCCAACGAAAAGGCCATCTTTGCTAACAACGCTGTGCCTTTACATCCAAAAGACAAAGTTCTTATGAGAGACGCAGGTATCGGCAATATCAACAAGTCTGAGCCAGGTGTTTCCTTCTTGAGAAGAACTGAGTACATTGCTGAACGACTGGCCACAAGTCGAAGTGAAGACAGAGCTGCCTCCGCTGCCAGAAAGGAGGAGCAAGAGCAAATTGATCCAGAAGCTCAGTTGCAGGCTGTGGAACAGAGTTTTGACCGTGCACAAGATTCGTTGAACGAGATAACAAAATTGAGACACCCACGTAAGAAGCAATTGCGTGCGGTTGCTGCCTGGCCACTTTTGCCAGACACTTCAATGATGGACACCAAGTTTTTGTCTGTCAAGTTTACTGGATCTGCATCATTGAACAGAGAATTGCAAACTTTGAAGCGAAAGGAGGGATCGTCTTATGACGAGGAATTCCAGAGGAAATCGTTATTGACGGCTATCTACAAGCCAATTACTTCTGAGGATGGTGAGTGGGTGAGTTTCTACCACATGAAAGACAAGAAGGGCGTGGAAGACTTAGCCGAAAAGTTGACCTCTACGGAAAAAGAGCAACCGGTTAACTTATTAGATGATGAGGATCAAGACTTGGAAGTTTTCAAATTCAAGCACTTCAAGAACTTCGACATGCAATACCAGAGGTTCAGTAAACCTCTCGAGGAGCTTGCATTGAAATTTGTTTCCGAAGAGCCGGGCTCTAAGAAACGTAAAGCTGCATACTACTATCCTATTTCGGGACGTGTGGAGTTGAAAAAGCACAGAGCATCTACAAATACAGAAATCAACAGGTTCTTGAACGAAAGCACCACAGATGTCCTCAATTTCAAGGTACGTGAACCAAACACTAATGAGTTGAAAAGGATGGACAATATTCGCTCTGAGTATGATCCAATGGAGTATGAAGGAGAAGACGAGGAGGACGACGAGGAAGATGCCGAATTCGCTGGCAATGACAACGGGGAGGAAGACATTGCAGCAGAGTTTGATAGAGCCACCGAGGCTGAGAGTAGTTAGATGTAATAAAGTTAAAAATTGACAGAGAAAGTACAAATAACTCACTTTAGTTTGAATCACTGATTTGTAGTAGAGAATAGAGGTGGTGATTCTGAATGAAAGAACTTAGCAAATTACACAGTTGGGCCTTCTCTTGCTTTTCTTCCCTTTAGTCTTTTCGTTCGACTCGATGGTGTCTTGAGAAACGCCTTGCGAGACAGGTCCAACTGCTGCCTCTGAACCTGTTTTACCTTGCTTCTTGGGCGTCTTTTTAGTATCGTAGTTTCTCTGTAACCTTTTAGCATACTCTGAGTCTTCTTTCTCCTGTAGCCGTTGTAATAATTTCATATCATCTTCCTCGTCTGCTTCAACATGAAAGTCGCTGTTGTCGAGAATTGGAAGAAACTCCCCCGTAAAAAAGATATCGTCCCCTCCAGATGCAGAGTTGAGAGACTGCCAGACGTACTTGTTGGACTTTAAAAACACAGTGTCTGTGATAAGCAAATAGAACCCATGATCGTTGGCCTTATACAAGGTGGAAAAGTGGTTATTACGGAAGAAAACAGCCACCAGATCTTCTTTTACCTCGCTGTCTAATTTCTGAAGTCCATAAGCCGTCAATTGGGTACTATTGTCCTCAAGCCAGGACCGCACATCGTGCTTGGCTTCAGCATCACCCTCAGACGCACTTCCAAGCAAATAATCGTGTATGCCATCAAAGGTCTGCAATTCCCGGAATACTCGGTCAGCAGGCGACTCTATACAAGGTTCCCAGCGCCATGCATGGACAAAATTCAATTCGAAGACGGAGAAGATCTGAGACGCGAAATCACTAGGAAATCTTCCAGTATACAAATTGGGATTCACGTCTAATCCCGTATGTAAGAGAGGAAGGTTCTCCAATAATGTATTGATTACCTCCGAATCCACATTGGTCAAGTCAAGTAGCAAATCACCCAAACAGCCTAAAATATCCGCCAACAGCACACGATCACCCACGTTTTTCTTCAAGAGCGAACGTGACTTGGATGTGTCTTGTCTCTTTTTCTTGAAAGCTCCTCCACTACTACTTCCCTCTATTGGAGCATTATCAACTGGGGCAGAAGAGTCGTCGATCACAACATTGAAATCTCGTGCTGAATCCTCTAAGTCCCAAGTTCGAGCTTCAATGTCAGATCTGAGTAACAAGGTATTGACCAACGCAAGCAATGGACACGGCCCATTCTCCTCTTGAAGCAAAATCGGTGTCAGCTGCTCGTACTGAGACCATCTGATAGTCTTGACAGGAAATTCCACTTCAGACATTTTTAAGCAAATTTATAGTATGTTACCCAATTGCAGCTCAAGAAAAGATGAAGAATTGGCTTTCAATACTTTGACTGTGCCTCCAAGATTCACATATTTCTTAATATTACAAGTATATGGGGTAGTACTGTATGCAAGAAGGCGGAGCTAATCCTGACGGTCCGGATCGGTTGATTTGGATCAGTAAGAAAGTGGAAATCAATTGGGGCTGAACAGAATGTAAAATTAATGAAGTTACGATACTACATGACTTATTCGAACTCCAATGCAGACTTCAAATCGGATGATTGCTAATAATTTCATTCTACAAACTCCAACACAAAACGTGGACTCTATCCAAGATACATATACTCACAGTAAATACAGCACTTTAGCATGGCTCAGATGCAAATGGCAGGTGTTCGATTAAAAGTTTCTGTTGATAATGAAAACAACTAAGGTTGCGAGCGCACTAACGGCAAGTACAATGACTGCATTACATTGCAGTTCCTCCCACTTGACGAAATTGGCACCATCAACATCGAAGTTACCTCTCTTTGCAATGTTCACATTGATCTCCTGTGCCTGCTTCACCACACCAGCTGGAATAGCATCCTTGGATGGATACATGACCTCACAGAATTGCTCAATCTCACCCAACTTGATTCCAATCTTCAAATAGTTAGGGTCTCTGACATCGGACTTTTGGTTTATCACTCTGACATATTTGCGGAAGATTTTTACAACATCAGGTAACGTTCTGGAATTAAGAATCAAGTTGCATGTAGTACCCTTTCTGATTTTGACGTTCCTGTCCAACACCTTCTCGTTGTTGTAAATCTCCGCCAAAGTTGCAATGGCCATAACTTGAGGAATAGCGCAGAAGTTGAAACTCGTGGCCTCTCTGATCAAAGATAAATACGTCAACACATCAGTAACATGTCCCAAAGCATTCAAAACAAGATCGTTGATACACTCCACGCCTTTGCCTCTGTCTTCTGGTTTGTTGTGGAAGTTTGATAACAGGTCAGTGTACTTGGACCAAATTTCACGAGGATAGAAGGATCTGCCATCCTCCAAGTCCTCATAGTAATCTCTAATAATGTTAGTCTTTTGCAAGAATAACCCCATAGATTCAGATAATCTGTAGTTGTCTGCTTGAACCTCGGTGTCTGCAAAGTTAGCCAAAACCATAAGGTCACTCAATCCTTCGCCAACAAGGCCAGCAACGTAGTGACAGTACAAATCGTAGTCCTTCACAGTGGCAACGCCATCTCTGTTAAAGTTATCGTCCAAGATGTAATCGGCCATTCCATTTCCCATTTCAAGGGTTATTCTCTTGACAATGTCCTGGTACAGTGGTTTCAACTTGTGATATTCAGTCAAGACATTATTGAATTCAACTAGAACAATTCTGTCCTTTTCAGTAGGAGAATTTCCATCGAAAGTCCAATCTTTCGAGTTCAATTTTTCGTGGAACCCTCTCAATAATGGAACTTTGATTTTTGGATCGATAGTCATGTCATCTTCTACGGTATCCAACGCTCTCAAAACCAAGTAGAAGATCATCACGGCATCTCTCAATTCAGGGTGTAATTCCTTGATGACCGAAGCAAAAGAACGCGAAGTAATGTTTAAGTACTCGTAACATTTTCTCAAAGACTCTGGCGATTTGGAAAGGTCAAAAGGGTACAATGATTTCTTGAAGCCGAAGAACTGGATGGCCGCACGAAGCTCAGTGGGATGTGCAAGAAGTTGAAGTAATTTACCCATTGTTTAGATGGCTGAGTTGGATGCTGGTGTGAAGTTGTCGTATAGGGTACGACGGTAAGAACTGCTTCGAATTGGGTGTGACGGGGTGATCTTCAAGTCAGATAAAGTATCACCAATAAAATTTCACAGCTTGAATAGACCTCGAGCCACAAATATCCAGGGTTCTTCGAATTTCAAAGAGGGAGTATAGAAAGAAGAACGTGAAGAATCCTGATCTCCAGTAGATGGCCGCGCAGCAGTTTTATTATATTACTACATACTGCATCTAATCCCTACCGACTACCCTAAACGAACCATGTTGTACGACACCGTATTCACACATTCACTTTACCACTTCTAAGTTAGGCATCTATTGTATTGTGTAGATTTCTGAAAGTCCTGCCGCCAACGAGCGAGGATCTAGAAATGTATATTTTTCTTACGCTCATCAGGGCTGTTTCTTTCAACCATCTATTGTTTTCCTCCTGTATTACATCTCTGGAGTTTCTGAATTTCTTGACTTATTTTCCTGTTTCAATCTTTTCGAACCATCTTCTAGCAGCTTTAATGTTCTCTAAGATGACTAAATCTTCATGGCTGCTAATGAAATTCTGTTGGGTCTCCTTTTCCTTAAGAACAATCATAATAAAAAGATTATCGGTGAGTATGTCAATGTAGAAGTGCGAGCCGTTGGAGCCACGAATCACGAGGTTGTGGAAGTTTGTTCTAAGCTTTGAAATCGATTGTTTGTATGTTTTAATGATATTGGAAATCTTCTCAAATCGCTTTGGATCCAAGACCTCTGTCAGACCATTAGCTTGATTGCCATTCTGATGCTGCATCTGATACTGGATTGAAGCTGTGGACGATATCACCAAGAAAGTAGTCTTCTCAAATAAAATAATCTCCTCAGCATCGAGAACCTGGTTAAACTTCAACAAGTTGCTGTTGAACAAGTTCATATTAGGGATGAGAGAGCAAACAATCAGCGACCAAGCTTTGTATAAGGACTCGTCCCAGATGGAAGTGGGGAACCCAACAAGCTTAAATTGAAATGGATTGGAGATCTTCTGCAACTTCTCCATCATGATCACAAAAAGCTCCTCTCTCTTGTCGATTTGCACAAGATCCATTTTATGTAGTAAAACAAATATTTTTGCATCGGGACTGAACTTCTGCAAATTGGTAAGCGCCTTGACGAAAATCTCAATGTCTTTATTGATGGACTTGGATTCAACATCAAACACATGTATAAGAACCTGGACCATCTTGAATATATGGTCCTTTTGAGTGGTAAAGTAGTTCTCCATAAATACGTCTTGACCTCCACAATCCCACAAATTCAACGTCATGTTGCCCAAGAACCGTAAGTGTGAATGTTCGACGTCGATAGTAGCACCAAGACGACGGGTATCAAAGGCCGAGTAATTGGAAAAAATTATCGAGCGCATAGAAGACTTGCCTGAGCCAGATCTGCCCATCAAAAGGAGCTTCTTTCTAGATGATTGGGACATGTTTGTGCTGACGGATGGTCGTGGGGTTTCTATTGCTTAGTGATAAGAGTTCCAGGTAAACATCCGTGCATCTTCCCAAGGATTGAGTCACGTGATTAACTCACGGCTAATGAAGTTTGTCGGTCGTGTGTTGTACATTTCGTTGTAGGGCGGTTACTTCGGTTACTGCGGATAATCGGCTAATGTCCCGGACGTTTGGTACGGAAAATTTCCGCTTTCATAAATTAGTGTGGGCCAAGATATGCCGGGCAGGAATCAAGAAAACTCACAATTCCATTTTACCCGCTCTATAAGACTTGACCTGTCAAGCCAAATCATTTGCTTGGCACCTACATATATCAATGTAGTTTATCTTTGTCACTTGTTCAAGAATGTCAGACCTTTGGAAGACGTTATCTTAGCAGATCATGAATCTTAGATACCGTTTTCGCTAGTAATTAAAGCTCTCACGTGAGATTCGGTGACTTATAGCCTCATGCGGCTTCTCATCTGCAGAATTTGCAACCACAGTAGAAATGTTATAAGATCCCAAGCAAAACTTTTTTCTTGAAGCTGTGAAAAATTTCAATAGTATGCTGTGGATAAAAGAGCCTCTCAGTAGACTTAAATGGGGTTTCATCCCTGTCAGGAGAATTGTGGATGAAGATCTCTCTGAAGAGGAAATTGCGGCCAGGGATGCGCCAGAAGATCTTCAAGAGGGTGCCAAAAAGGAAGACGAAGAGGAGAATCAGCCACTTTTGGAATACCGCGATGAGGCACACCGTCCTTGGTACAAGTTTTTCGATGAGTACGAATACAGACTCAACTCCCATAACCGCAAGACTCACAAGTGGTACAAATGGTTTGACGAGAATGATACTCCAGCAGAGCGCAAGTTGATGTGGAAGATCGACATCTTATTGACTTTCTACGCCTTTATGGCTTATTGGGTTAAATATTTGGACCAGACTAATTTGAATAATGCCTATGTTGCAGGCCTCAAAACTGATATTGGAATGAAAGGCAATGACTTGGTGAACACGCAGGTTCTTTTCAGTGTTGGTAACATTGTCTTCCAGATCCCTTTTATGTACGTTTTGTACGGATTGCCATTGAATTACGTTTTGCCGATTTTGGATCTTTGTTGGTCTCTCTTGACAATTGGTGCTTCTAGAGTCCACAGTCTTCATCAATTGAAGGTCATCCGTTTTTTCATCGGAGCTTTTGAAGCACCTTCGTATTTGGCATATCAATATTTGTTCGGTTCATTTATTTTCAACCCAGCAATGATTGCCAGAAGATCCATGTTCTATTACTTCGGGCAGTACCTTGGAACTTTGACCTCGGGTTTGCTTTCTGGTGCCGTTGTCAGAAGATTTGAAGGTGTTGGAGGAATGGCTGCATGGAGATGGATTTTTATTATCGATGGCATTATCTCAGTTGTAGTTGGAATCATTGGTTTCTATATGCTTCCAGGAACTCCAACCGATTGTTACTCCATTTGGTTGACTGATGATGAGATCAGATTGTTGCGTAAAAAATTGAGACAGAATAATACTGCTGGTAGAACACAGGTCGATGTATTAAAATCTCTTTTTTCTTGGGCAACTTGGAAGCAGATCATTTTCTCCTGGGAAATTTACGTTTTGTCTTTCTGGAACTTGCTCTGTTGGAACAACAGTAACGCATCTTCTGGTTCCTACATCTTGTGGCTTAAATCTCTTAACAGATACGGTGCTGGGAAGCTTCAAGATTATAGTGCTTTGACTCCAGGACTTGGTTTGTTGTGGTTGTTCGTCACATGTATGTATGCTGACTTGTTCCACCTGAGATGGCTGGCTATCTGGCTCTCTCAAGTTTTCAACATCGCATGTAATGTCATTTTGGCTGTCTGGTACGTTCCCGAGAGACTTAAATGGTTTGCTTGGTGTTTACAATACTTCGGTTGGGCCATGGCACCAGTGTTGTATTCTTGGCAAAACGATATTTGTCGTAGAGATGCCCAGAAGAGAGCTGTCATTTTGGTGTTCATGAACATGTTGGCTCAGGCCTCGACTGCATGGATGTCTGTCATTGTATGGAAGACTGTTGAGGCACCACGTTTCTTGAAGGGTTTTTCATGGACCGCATCCTGTGCATTTGCATTGTGCGTCTGGACTCTTGTCGTTTTGTGGTTCTACAAGAGACAGGAAAGAAGCTATGCTAGAGAAAACGGAATTGTGTTGTACAATTCTAAGACTGATCCTGAACCAATTGATGTTCAGCGGGTTGAAGTTTCGGACGGAAAGGAATCATCAAACAACTCCTTGTAATGCCCGTCCTGCGAATGATGAAGGATTATTAAACACACTTTAATAAAAGTAATAGATTTTAATTTCATTAAGAAGATCACCGGCTATCGGAAAAGAAATTAAGTCGCCAAGGTGCGAACATGCTAATTAGTTCAAAAAGCTGTCAAAATTGCACACCAGATCTGTCAGAATTGCCATCAGTCCAATTATCGTACAAATTGCTACCTCTTTCGAAGCTTGAATGTATAAACAATTGTGGTAAAATATCGTTGGATACCCCTCTTCAATGATGTTCTGATCAGAACGCAGTCTTCTGCCTAATCATCCCGATTCTCCACGTTCCAATTCCCCTTTAGCGGGAGTGCATGTGTCGCATGGTTCCTGATTGCTCCACGTGTAGGAGTAGATCAGTAATAAAGATCTTTGTGCCTCGAACCTCATATATAAAAATGAATCTCCGGAGTACCAAATTGTCTCTGATAATTATTGTAATTTCTTTTCTCGAGAACTTTTCCTTTTATCATACCTTATGAAATGTTATTAGGGAAACTCTTTTTTGCAGCCATTTGGTCAATTGGTGCTGTTGCGCAGATAGTCGACAACATTGACTCCATTAGAACCCAAATTAGTGCCCGTGGCGTTCAGTATGGTTCAGTCATTGATGACGTTTTGAACTCATTGACCATTGATGAGCAAGATTTCATTTCTAAGCATTTACTTGCTTTACAAAATTTCAATGGAACTTCTTGTGAAAAATGCCATAATAAGATCAAATACTCCCAGAATTTGATAAAGGAGGATGAAGATAAGCATTATTTGGTTTCCTTGATGTTATATCAGTACTGTCTTTCCTTGAACAAGAACAAAGACTCTAGCTGTGATTTCGTTGATTTCTTTATAACTACCAACACCTACGATACAGGCCACAAGGTGACGGTGGACTCAGGTAACGGTGGAGCCTTCAACGGTGCTACCTCCCTCAACTTCTTTGACAATGACTTCGTTCAGATGATCAAGAATATCAACATAACCTCTGATCTCTCTCTCAACTACTATTGTTACTACAAGGGTAAGTATTGCAAGTTGCCCAAGACCCCCGACATTTCGACCATTATTGATTTGGACTCTATGTGGCCAGCAAAGGATGAAAGGTATTATTCTGAACCAGAATATAACTCGTCTCTTGAGCTTTTTAATGTGTTGCACTTGTCGGATGTACACAACGAGCTTCGTTATCAAGTGGGTTCAGAAGCCAATTGTAGTAGCAGTCCTTGTTGCCTTCCAGAATCTTACAATCGGGATTTGACAAAATCCACATATAACTTTACGAACGTCTACAATGATACGGGGGCTGGCAAAATTGAGTTGAACTTCTATCCCGATGCTCATTTTGAAAACGAGACGTACATTCCTGGGGAATACTACGATTTCCCATTATATCGGGGATGGAACTGGGCATGGACACCAGCTTCCACTTGGGGAAACTACAACTGTGATGTTCCTGAGGTCATGTTAAACCATACCTTCAAGTACATTGGAAGCACAAGTGAGCTGAACAACTACGAATTTGCCATTTTTACTGGTGACATAGTCGATCATGATATGATACATTGTGACGCCAATGTCACCAGAGACGCAGAGGTTCGTACGTTCAAGATGATGAAGCAGTATTTTAACCAGATTCCTCTTTATCCAACTTTGGGAAATCATGACACCTTCCCCTACGGTCAATTAGCCCCACATTCTTTGTACAACAAGACTTTGAACGAGTCTATTTACCATTGGAATGAGGAATTAATGGCCGAGCTTTGGACTTCGAACGGCTGGCTCCCTGAATCCGACCCAGACGAAATCACCAACCACTATGCCGCATTTGCAACCACTACCAAGAGAGGGCTCAAAGTTATTTCCTTGAACTCCAACTGTTACTACCAAAAAAACTTATACAACTACATAAATATGGAAGTTGAGGCAGACTTATTTGGTCAGTGGGAATTCTTGATTAATGAATTGGTCGAGAGTGAAAAAATTGGTCAACGTGTTTGGATCTTGGCTCACATCTCACCTGGAGACTATGACACTTTACCAATCCAATCGAACATCTTTGCCAAAATTGTTGAGAGGTTTTCGCCATACACCATTGCAAATATCTTTTACGGTCACACTCATAAAGATCAATTCAAAGTGTTATACAACAATGATAAGGATCCAATCAAC
This sequence comes from Sungouiella intermedia, assembly GCA_900106115.1. Lineage (NCBI taxonomy): Eukaryota > Fungi > Ascomycota > Pichiomycetes > Serinales > Metschnikowiaceae > Sungouiella > Sungouiella intermedia. The sequence continues at coordinate 2,155,266 of LT635756.1, read as the reverse complement.
ATGGCTTGGATTTCTCAAGCCATCACTCCATTGGGTCCAGCCAATCCCTCATGGAGATACTACCAAGTCCAAGATGAGTCCTTCAATGTGATCAATGCGTTTAATTACTTTTCTCCACTCAATGAGACTTGGGTTGGGGGTTCTGCAGAACCTCAATGGAAGTATGAATACAGTCCCAGGGACACATACGACCCGGACGGAGAGTGGCCAGCCACTTCTCCTTTGAACGCAACCTTCTGGGATAAGTTTGTCGTTCAAAAAATTAAAAATGAAACCGATATTGATTTTAACCAATTGTACACCAATTTGTTGTACAGACTTAACCCATATGTCCCAAGCTGTGACAATAAGACAAGTATCACAAGTGACTGTTATGTTAACAATTACTGCGATATCATTGGATTCAAAGTCGACGATTACAATAAGTGTGTTGCTTGATTCCTGTCGTTATGGGCCACAACTTTCAAAATTTATTATACTACAGAGTTTCTGCTTCTTATCGTTCAATTAGTTCTTCGTGCCATTGTCTTTAAAATACACAATTAAACAACGCGGGAGTAAATCGAACCACTTACCTATTTCCTGCCACACTTGTTATCATCATGCCCACAATTTTTATTTATGTATGATTCGGGGATCAAACGTGGTTCTCCTGAAGGTTATATCGAGAGCCACATTGAACCATGCAGTTCAATCTCCACAATTTGATGGTCCACAACTCTGATCCCTATCAAGTTACGAACCGGGATTAGTAAGCCTCCAATACTATAAAAGGTAGCGTAAATTCATGACAGTTTCCCTTCAATCAATCTCTTCAGAGAAGATAAAAATTACAAAAGAAAACCTAAAATGGCCCCAGCTCCAGCTCCAGCATCAGCACCAATTGAGGAAAACATCGATAATGTTATTCGTAAATTGACAACCTTGAAGCCATTATCTTTTGGTAAGCGGGCTAACTCCAAGGTCATTGATGGCCCTCAGAAGGAGTGGATTGACAAGATTCCAAAGACAACTCGCGATAGATTGGAGAAGGCTGGTATTGATATTTCGCAGGGTTACCCAGCATTCCCCCCTGCAAATGAGATTCCACGTTTCTTGGATGAGGCGTATGCTATCAGAAACAAGGAGTTTCCTTACGAGGAAAGAGCCTTGAAGGCCGACAAGGAGAAGAAAGCTCTCTTGGGTGCTGCGAAGGAAGTCCGTGACTTGACCAAGCACATTGGTACTGAGATTGTTGGATTACAATTGAAGGACTTGACCGAGCAACAGAAGGACGAATTGGCTCTCTTGGTTGCCGAAAGAGTCGTCGTTTTCTTTAGAGATCAGGATCTCTCTCCTCAAGAACAATTATCTTTGGGCGAGTACTGGGGACAAATTGAGAGACACCCTCAAGCTTCATTCGTTCCATTGCCTGAAAGAGAAGCTGAGGAGTTCGCTAAGGGATCTGGTATCTCTGTGATCTGGCGTAGATTCTTAAACAGCCACTTTGGTGTTGATGACTCCTTCAAGAACAGGGGAATCACCTCGCTGTGGCACACTGACTTGGTCCATGAAAAGCAACCGGCAGGTCTTACTCACTTGCACTTGGACGCAATTCCTCCTGTTGGAGGTGACACTGCCTGGTCATCTGGATATGCCGCCTACGACAAGTTGTCACCTGCTCTCCAGAAGTTCTTGGACGGAAAGACTGCCATTTACCGTTCTGCTCACGCTTACTTGGACAGAGAGAATCCTCTCAAGGGACCAGTTTACGTGGAGAGAGAGCACCCAATTGTGAGGACTCATCCTGCTACTGGATGGAAGTCGTTGTTTGTCAACCGTGCGATGACAGTTCGTATTGTGGGTTTGCAGGAGGGTGAATCGAAGCTCATTCTCGACTACTTGTTCGATGTCTTTGAGAAGAACTTGGATATTCAAGTTCGTTGGACTTGGCAGCCAACCAAGGAAGGTTTGGGTACTTCTGCTATCTGGGATAACCGTGTCTCTCAGCACAACGCTATTAACGATTACGACTTCGTGGACGACTACAGACACGGAACTCGTGTCACTGCTTTGGCTGAGATTCCTTTCTTCGACCCTGAATCGAAGTCCCAGCGTGAGGCTTTGGGACTTTCTCTTGATTAGCTACAAAATCTGTGAAAACTTCTGTTGCTTAGTAAATAAACACTTCCATAATTATTGTGTAATCACCAAAACGATTGACCATTATTGTTGCCTATCTCCAGGTGTGAAAGTATCCCTGAATCCTCCCCGGAACCCACCACGACCCCTGAATCCGCCTCTAGGTCCTCTGCCTCTGCCTCTGCCTCTGCCTCCACGAAAGCCACCTCTGAATCCTCCTCGCTCTCTTCGGCCGTACCCATTAGCTTCCATCTGCTCCTGACTGGCCTGACCACCATAAACTCCTCTTCCAAATTGTCTTCCTTCTCTGAAACCCGGGTCCAAGTCGATTTCTATGCTCTGTCCGTCCAAGTACGTGCCCTTTAGAAACTTCATGGCATTTAAAGAACCTTCCTCCTTTTTGTAAATCACAAAACAGAACCCACATGGGGTTAATTTATTTCTGTCTAGACCCATGATAATTCTATCGATGGTGCCACACTTGGAGAATAATTCATGGATTTGTTCCTCAGTTGTGAAATGTGTTAGATTTCCAACATAGACTGTCTTCAGATGCAACGATTTTGTGATGTTATCGAAGTTTGCCCTCCTAATTGCCTTACGAATAAGATACTGGGATGGCTTGTCCAATCTCTCTGCAGAATTGGTGAATGTTTCCTCAAGAAGTTCCATATTTCTGCTTTTTAGGAAGTGTTAATTGACTTCAATGTTGGTAGGATGACTGGTCACGTGATAGGAATAATGGGTAAATCGAATAATATTAGATACAATTGCAGATAATTGGATTCTGGTGGAAGTTAGAATTCATAGAAACTTCTCCATATATGGCTCAGAAATAAATCAACTACATTATTTATTTTGTTGGGCGTTTCCACTAGAAAGTTCGGATCAAGAATATCCTTAAGCTTCCACACGACGACATTGCTTTGAAATTGAGTTACAAAGAAACTTAGCGGCCCCAAAATTATCTGTTATTTTCCTAAGTTCGAGGTCTAAGTATATTTCAACATATGTTTATTTTTTTATCGAGTAAAACGATTTCTGGATATTCTATCCTATTCTCATTAATTTTAGAAACTTGCAAATCACTACTGGTGTCAGCAAATTTCTGTACTATTGTAGTTATTCCTATCCACGCAAAAAAAAAATCCGCCGAATAGTTTATAAGAGGCTCCATTGCAAGTTTCTGACAGTGAAACTTATAGATTTACTTCCTTTGAGAAAGAGAGCCTTCTCTTTATTTGGCATTACAGATATCCACAAACGACAACCTGCAGGTCTTTAAGGTTCTGTCATAGGATTCACCACGTCAACAGAACCGAAGCACATCAGATATGTTCAAGTCCGTCTTTAAGACAGGAATTAGAGGCATTTACAATGTTTCTGACAACCTGTCTTTTCAGACTGATAGCTGGAGTGTCTATCCGGCAAAGCATAAGCTGACTGGGAAAGTGGTCTCAGTGTTCATTTTTGATAAAACGAAATTCGAAACCCTGGTAAATAGAATATGCTCCCAGTCTCCCAATACCAAAAATCCAAAGTTAATCATAAGCGAGTGTTATGAGCTAGTGAAGTATGAAGTTTCACAATTGACAAAGTTGAAGCATCCTCAGATCTTGACAATCATTGAAGTTTTGGAAGAGACGAAACTGAAATTTTTATTCGTCAGTGAACCTGTGGTGGCAACCTTGAATACTTTAGATTTGAATAAAGAAGATGAATTAAGCATTCAGAAGGGCTTGCTTGAAATTAGCAAAGGTTTGCAATTTTTGCATAATTATTGTTCAATTGTACACTTGAATTTACAACCCCAATCCGTTTTTGTCAATGCGCAAGGCGACTGGAAATTGGCTGGCTTCAAATTTTTACAGAACTTGAATGACATAAGTTCACTGGAGAGAGAGAATTTCTACATTATGAACAACTCTTCCGTGGTGCCATTTGCCAATCTCAATGTCAACTTTACAGCTCCGGAATTGATTGTTGACTCTGCTGGACTCAAGTTGGGTAATCCAAATGATATATGGTCTCTAGGAGTCCTAATATTTTTCTTGTACAATAAAGGTGAGTACTTAATTGATTGTTTTGACAACAACAGTCCATCAGACTTTAAGGATGAATTTCGAAAGTTTCAGCAGAAATTTTACAATCACCATCCATCTGAGCTTCGTTATCTACTCAAAGGGGTCCCGCAGAGTCTATGGCTAATAATGACACAGTTACTCGCAAGGTACCCAAACGACAGAATCTCTATCGATCAATTCATCGACTCCGAATACTTCAATGGTAGTTTGATCAAAATGATGTGGTTCATTGATGAATTTTCTACAAAGACCATTGACGAAAAGTTGGTTTTCTTGGAAGGGTTGCTTAACCAGAAGGACGATTTGCTCTCAAAGCTCCCCACCAATTTCAAGAATTCAAAATTACTTCCACTACTAGTTGAGGTTATCACAAGTGAAATCAATTTGTTGTCGAACACGAGGCTTACAACAGACACTGACAAATTTTTAAGTGCTTCCCTAATGGTGGTATTGAGAATTGGACAGGATTTGTCAAGTTTGTCGTTCCAAGATCGCATTTACGAACCATTGCTCAATACCCACAAGTCGAAAAAGTCTGAGACGAGTACTTTCACGAAGTTATCGAAAGTATCTGTGAACATCCGTCTTGCAATTGTCAATAACACGGAAATGCTCTTGAAAAAGCTTCAGCCGAAGCAAGTTATTGAAATTGTACAGGAGCTAGCCAATCTGTGTCTCACTTTCTCACCTTCAGATATTGATCTGCAAGCAAATCAGATTCAATTGCAAGATTTGTACTTGAAGAATCTTGAACTTGTGGCAGGCTTGATTGATTTTCCATATATGAAGAATACCCTTTTCCCATTGCTTTGTCAAGTATTCAAAACAACAACTGTTTTATCTACCAAGTTGCAGACTTTGTGCACTTTCCAGATTTTGATTGAGAAAAAGGCTATAGACAGAGTTATTGTGAATGAACAATTGCTCCCTGTACTTGAAAATCTCAAGAGTCGCGATAAGCGGATCATTATCCATGTCCTCCAATTCTTCGTCCAGTTGACACAAAGTGAACACATTTCTTTGGAATTGGAAATTCTTGTTGACAGGATTCTCGTTCAATGCTTCAGACTTTCTTTCGGATGTAATGAGTGCAGCAAACAAGAGTTTCAGGAGTTCATGAACTATATTGCGACTATCCAGAAGAGTCTCACAGAGAGAAAATTTGCAACATTGAGTGAAGGTTCTCATGCCCCTGCTACAAGTTTTGATTCTATCATTAACACTCCACTGTTGCGTCACGGAGGTAAAAATGAAATTGCGAAAACACCTCTGTTCAAGCCAATGGCCCCCTCAAAGGATATTCAACAGAAGCCTCAACCACCGCAAAAGGATGTTGGAGTTAGGTCGAAGGTGAAACCATTGACTTTGAAGCCCCAGAAAGCTCCCTTGTCATTTGGGGCTACCACTGCTCGAAGTAACGCGATGAACAGCACCTTGGTGTCAAATTTACATCCGCTGAATCGCGCTGATGACAAGGACGAGGAGTTTGATGAATATCAAGATACAAATCCAAGCAGGAACGGGAATGGAAGCTCAATTGATTGGAGCTCAGCCAGAGCGCATCCCCAGTCTCAAACTACCCACAGCTTTGGTCAGACTCTTCAGCCTCAGAATAGCCCCATTGCATCGGGGCAGCTCACTGCAAAAGTTAACTACCCTCCAGGATTTAATGCTAATCTAGTATTGACACCAAATTCAACGGGAACTCGAGAGCCGAAGAAGGCGACAAATCCTAATGATTTATTGGACTTCCTCTGATAGCATTAACTAAATAGTATACTCGATGCTTACAATCTTGGTTACTCTTTAATGAACTCATTTTAACCTTGTTTACTATTCAATCTCAAGACTTCGTGTTCCACAATAAATTATCTTCGCGAACTTCAAGTCCGAAATTCTAGTCTATGCTAATGCAATTAATACACACGCTTTGCTGGAGGAACTGGCTTACAGTCATTCTCATCCAAAGTGTGAGAAATGACGTTTCTGTAATCCAAAGTAACCGGAGCACCGAATTCCTTCTGGTACGACAAAGTATGCTTCATCCATTCGGCATCATTTCTGTCTGGGAAGTCATCTCTAGCGTGAGCACCTCTAGACTCAGGTCTGGCAGCAGCAGAAGCAGCAGTTTGAGTGGCACAAGTCAACAAATTTTGCAACTCCAAAGTCTCGACCAAGTCAGAGTTCCAAATCATAGAACGGTCAGTGGTTTTTACATCCTTGAAGGACTCGTCAACCTTAGTGATGTCTCTGACACACTCGTCCAAAGTCTCCTGAATTCTGAAGACAGCACATCCCTTCTGCATGGTCTTCTGCATAGCCAATCTGATATCAGCAGTTGGCTTGCTACCGTTGGCATTTCTCAATTTGTCAAAGTTAGCAATAGATTCCAAGCCAAGGTCCTTAGACACTGGCTTAAGTGGAGTACCTGGGGTCAAAGAGTCTCTGATAGTGTGGGAAACAGCTCTACCAAAAACAACCAAGTCCAACAAAGAGTTGGCACCCAATCTGTTAGCACCGTGAACGGAAGCACAAGCAACCTCACCACAGGCCAACAAACCTGGAACAATCTCGTCCTCGCCCTTCTCGTTCTTCTTCAAAACCTCACCAGTGTACTTGGTTGGAATACCACCCATATTGTAGTGCACAGTTGGCAAAATTGGAATTGGCTCCTTGGTGACATCAACACCGGCAAAAATGTGAGCGGTTTCCGAAATACCTGGCAATCTAGCCTTCAAAACGTCAGCCGGAATGTGAGACAACTGCAAGTACATGTGATCCTTCTCTGGACCAACACCTCTTCCCTCGTTGATTTCCATGGTAATGGCTCTGGAGACAACATCTCTGGAGGCCAAGTCCTTGGCATGAGGAGCATAACGCTCCATGAAACGTTCACCTTCCGAGTTCAACAAGTAACCACCCTCACCTCTGGCACCCTCAGTAATCAAACATCCAGAACCGTAAATACCAGATGGATGGAACTGGACGAACTCCAAGTCCTCCAATGGCAAACCTGCTCTAGAAGCCATAGCGTAACCATCACCAGTACAGGTGTGAGCGGAAGTACAAGAGAAGTAGGCTCTACCATAACCACCAGTGGCAAGCACAGTCTTGTGAGCTCTGAATCTGTGCAAAGTACCATCTTCCTGGTTGTAAGCGATGATACCCACACACTCTCCGTTTTCCATCAACAAGTCCATAGCGAAGAACTCGATGAAAAAGTGGGTGTCGTGTCTCAAAGACTGACCGTACAAGGAGTGCAACAACGCATGACCGGTTCTGTCAGCCACAGCACACGTTCTGTAAGCCTGACCACCCTTACCATACTCCTTAGACTGACCACCGAAAGCTCTCTGGTATATTCTACCTTCTTCGTTTCTACTGAATGGGACACCGTAGTTCTCCAATTCGTAAATCGAATCTGGAGCCTCCTTAGTCATATAATGAATAGCATCCTGGTCACCCAACCAATCGGAACCCTTGACAGTGTCGTACATGTGCCAGTGCCAGTCGTCCTTGTGCATATTTCCAAGAGCAGCGTTAATACCACCCTGAGCGGCAACAGTGTGGGATCTGGTTGGAAACAACTTGGTAACACAGGCAGTCTTGAAACCAGCCTCTGCCAAACCGAAAGCGGCTCTAAGTCCAGCTCCACCAGCACCGACAACCACACAGTCGTATTCGTGGTCAATTACATGATATTTTTGACCCAAGTACTTTGTGGAGTTGACGGTTTCACCTTTCGCAGATCCAATGACTTGCCTGGCCACACGGGAAGTGGAGAAATTTCTGAGGCTTCTCAACATTGTGATATTGTTCAAGAAGATTGGAGGATAGAAAAAAACTTGCGCGGGAGTTGGTTCAGTATATAAGTATGTATGGGGAAAAGTTAGTAATGTGAGAATCGGTGCGCTCTTATTTGCCAGACAAATGTGACACAAAGAGAAAGCCGAAAAAGGCCGGGAGTTGCGAATTAAGCTCTACAAATTCATGACAAAGAAGAAAACACTATGCTTAAAGCCCGGATTGGGTACTTATAGGTTATAGTACCAAATTCCTTTTATAATTCCAAAAAAAATCAATTTTTGAGCGCAAATGGTGTATGAAAATAACATTTTGAAGGTCTCGAGTGGAGATTCGTTTAACCGCGCACCACAAAAAATGATGTGGGGCTGTAGAGTATCACGATGATCAGACAAGCGAATGAATTCGGGCATATCGGATGACCACATGAAGTCCGCAAGTTAAAGCTGAAGTAATTTTGTTTGAAATGACGAAATGAAGATAGCCAACCAGATTAAGTGAGAATAAAGATCCAAATAAAAAAAAACAAAGGGGCGAGCTGGGAATTGAACCCAGGGCCTCTCGCATGTTTGTATTTCAGTTCAGTGTACTGAACCGTCGCCCAAAGCGAGAATCATACCACTAGACCACACGCCCAATTTGATATTTGTTAATTTCTGTTTTACGATTATATTGATGAAATCAAAAAGTATCTTTCCCAAAAATGCAGCCGTCCCTGATATAGTACCTAATATAATGTTTCAAAAAAAAAAAAAGCCATTTGCCACTTGAAATGACAAACTGGTCACCCTTTGGAGGCATTATATCCCTTCACAATCGGCTCCATCGTCCCTTGGATGTCAGAGCCTACTAATGGATGAAGAGCCCAATGCATGTTTTGGATGCCCCTGCAGCTCTACTAAGGAATATTATCAGTTTTGCAACCGTAAGAAAGCCTTGCTGACTGCTGTGGGTCTCTAAGGCGAACTTGACCTCACACAAATGATCGCTCATCTCCTCTTCGAATTAGAACATGCGTTGATCGACTATTGCGTGCTATTAAACATGAATACGCCCTCTAGAGCCAAGAAGGGGACAGTTTTCTGCCCCTTCGGCATCAAATTTTTCTGTAGTGACCTGAGTTAAAGCTGACTTGTTGGTCGTTGCATTTTGACATCTTATCTTCTGGACTGGCAACTTGCGTAGCCGAGTTTTGGTGATATTAGCAGCACTTTTGCAACCTTAGTTCATCTGCTTTCAACGGGACTATGACCATGCTATTCAGTATGATCTCCGAAATAGTAACCAATACACAGCTTTTCTAAAAGAAAAAGCGTTTCTTGGTGTAGTACCTAACATACAAATGTTTCTAATAAAAAAAAAAAATTAACACTGGTACTTCAGATACTGATCTAATTGGTTTACACTCATATAAGTAATCCAAGATTTAGGGCATACTACTATATGCCTTTATATGAAAGAACAGCCTCCCATTAATAGTCCTATTGTGCATTTGCTTTACTTTCACAACTAACTTCGTCGTATGGAACTTAATAAATGATTCTAGAAAAGAATATTAAACCCCATGTTCGGAAACCTACTCTACCATTGTTGTTGAAAATAACACCAAAAGAATGAGCACGAAGCATTTCATGCTCTTAATCTTAAAATAGACGACTCCATCATTCTCTTTTAACAGAATTACCCAGACAATTTAGGTTTTTAACAGTGATTTGTCGCGTGACAATGTGTTGAGTAGATAGAGTTTCGAAGAGAATGGCATTATCTAGCACAACCTCAAGACGTCACCAGCCCGAGATGCTATTCACTGTGTTTTGAAACTGATACCCTGAAATGTACCAACCGACCATGTACCCTCGAAGAAAGGTCCTTGCAGCCCCATATCTTTGCGAAGAAACAGTGACTAACAAGAAAAACTTGATAGCGAGATAAGACAGACAAAAATGAACCAATTCATTAATTCATAAGAAATTTCATCTGCACGAGGGAAACATCTACATGCAAGCAGAAATCGTTATCAAAGTCAAAGTAGACAATTAATGGCATAACCTTCACACATAGTCTGAATCAAAATTGCGGGTTAGAGAGGAGGCATTGAAAGAGACAATCTTTACAATCACACATACATGCTTTGTTATATTCCATACGGAAGTCGAAACGATGTTTGCAATAGTCAATAAGGAAGTCAAGAAAGTATTCTAGTTTACGTAAAACGTTTGGAAAAGATGGAAATTGTTGAATAAGATTGCTCAGAAGATAACATCCTCTTCATCATTCTGCAAAACTTCACCTTGGTTGGCCAATTTGTCGACATTTTCGATGATTTCACTCTCGCTAGGTTGAACTTTTGTGCTCTTCTTCTTCTTATTCTTCTTCTTCTTCTTTCCCAGCGTGGTTGCAGTTGCAGGAGCAGAAGATTCTTGAGGAATAGGTGTTGCATCAGACTCCTCGAGTTCGGCATCTTGCGCTGCTGCTTCTTCGTCTTCTTCTTCATCTTCATCTTCATAGATAGACTCGCCTGAATTAGCAGCTCTCTTAGCAAGCTCTTCTTCCTCTTCAGCTGCAACCGCTATTTGTTTCTTCTCCTGAACCTTCTTCAATCTGTAAAATTCCTCTCTGTCCAATTCGTCCAACTCAGAATTGATATAGCTAATAGTGTTCTCGGTCCTTGGAATAATCACATGTTCAATAGCATTGACTCTTCTATTAGTAACCTTGATAACTTCATCCAAAATGATGAATGCAGTTTGCAAAGATGCCAACTCAACCAACGTTTCCACAGCCTTAGTATAAACCAACTTAGCTTTCTGCACCTGTTGTCCTCCTCTTCCCAAACCGGTCATCTTGAAGTCATTGATATCCTCATTGATGAAGCTCTCGAAAGTAGGCAAATAAACACCAGATACATTCTCCTGTTTGGCCTTAACTTGAAATCTTGCCTTTTGGACACTCTCTTGAACCTGATAGGCAATATTGTCTCCGGTAGCGTACTGAACCTCCGCTAAAGAAAAGGCAGCTGTTTGCATGACACGACCCATCTTTCTTTTGGCATCGTCGATTCTCTGGGTGATATCTCTGAATCTCTTGGTCAAAGCTTCCGATTTTCTCTTCAATAACGAGTGTCCTTGTTGAGCACCCTTCAATTTACCCTTCATGACACTCAATGTCATACGAGTTGGGAACACCTGTTCTCTGTTACCAGCTCCCGACATTATGAGTCTTTAAGGCGATGTATTATTGCCGCAGGAGTTGAGGAAATCTCGATAATCGTTAATTTATTATTATCCAAGGGTTTCACCGAGCGATATAGGAGGTACAGATGTTTGAGGACCAAAGTTTGTAAGTGATTAGAATGTACAAGACTCAGATGAACTGCGAGTACTCGAAATTCTGGCACCTAGAACCAGGTACATTCGATTTGCTTGCATTCTTACTTTTTATCATATTTCTATGTAGTTGATAGATGTCGGCTCAGCACCAGTTGCTCCATTCGGCGTCCCAGCGAATGTCTTAATTATGGTGAGGGTGTAATATATGCCGCTACAATCCATGGGACAACGAAGAACGGCCCGAAGTAGGGCAAAGAACAAACTAGTTCCCTAGCAGAGATGTGGAGGTAACAAGAAGTTTGGAATCGAGTTCTTGACGTAGTAAACGTGTTCGCAGTTACGGCATATCATCTTGCCTTCCACTATTTGAGTCTCCACGAGTAAAGTGTGCAAGTCTTTCAATATAGCCTGGTCATCTTCCATAATTGGGTCCAAATTCTCAGGCTTTACCTGTGGAAGAGACTCATTACCCAAGTTCTTAGCAACTTGAACAATGGCGGGCCAGTCCAATCTCTCCAACATATGCACTATAAATTCCGGGTTGAATTCTTGTTCTTCTTGAACAAGTTGGCACTCGGAGAACTGTAGAGGGAAAGAATCAACAGACAGATCGCAAGCTTTGATGGGACACTTAACAAAGTTAGTAGTTAAGAACTTCATTTCTTCTTATTAATGTGGATCGTTATCCGTCAGAACGAGTATTTCTGAAGTGCTCATCACATACTTTCGTCCTGTATATTCTATGTACAATTCTGGTAATTCTAATCGTACCAATACCTAAAAAAATTCTCCAGCAAATCAATCATGCCATCAAAGAAACTGTCAGTTGGGGCTTCACGCCGTAATCCTCTGGCAGATTAAGCGAGATTGATCCTGTCCTCGCTTGCATGTTTTTCATGGGCTGGTGATCCATCGTAATCTCTTGTAACAATGGTAAATACTGGGCAAGTTTCTCGCTCTTGTGTGTCGTTAAGAAAACATCAATGTGTGGTACTAACCACTTCGATCTGGTTCTCTCCCTGTTTTCAGTATAAGCTCGCGCCAATGACAGTAAAATGCTCTCTGTAAGGAGTAAAGAAGGGGCTAAAGTGGGCACACTCTCGAAAATTAGTGCTTTCTCGTCTTTGATCCCGCTCAACATGACACGTACACCGTCGCTTGTTTGGATCAGATTCAAGAAGAGCTTGCTGAGCATCAAGTCAAGGGTAGTATACTGCTTCAATTCAACGCAGCCCCTGATTACTCGACTGATGGTATCTAGATCAATCAGTACCTCTTGGTTGTCGCCAAAAATAGTTGCTGAAGTTGAAGCGTGCGATCGTATGAAACTGGGAAGCAGAAGATAAGAACGACTATTAGACACTTTTATAGGCTCAAGTAGTCGGACCAACAGCTTGAAAGCTTGGACATCTTTTCTCGAGACCTGATATTCCATCAAACTAGCCAAAATATCCGAATTGTTACCAATGAGGTGTGCAAAATGAAAATATCTTCTGGAGGCAAATTCATTCTCACTTAAGGAATCAGCGAACGAAGTTTGGTAGTACCGAACATCTGGTAAGACGTCGTATACCATGGATTGATAGTTGTTTAAGCCATACTTACCAAGTTTGTCAAGTAAAAACCCAAAGATAGAATATGAGGGAATGCATTCTCCACCAGTTGAGAGTGCTCTAGCCAACAGAAGTAGAAGGGCAAATTCTCGAAGAGGCGCCTTCGATAGTTCATATGCTGAAAAGATACTGTCAAACCTGCGGATATATTCATCACTGCTGACTGTGTTGCTAGCGAACACTGGAGAAGAAAGTGTCCGAATCGAAGTGAAGGTATCTGAATGCTCATAATTTAGCCATTGACCGGAAATATGGTGAAATATGTCATATCGTCTAGACCCCTTATTCTTGAAATTATCTGATAACCAGAAATCAATGAATAATTTTTCCGTTACCTTGTCGTCAAGACGACTCAAAAATGTTTCTGGCAGAGTTCTTTCCACGTCTCTTAATGTGAAAAGTTTTGTTAAAAGCTCTTCTTTGTCCGCATCATGATTCATATATGCAAAGAGATCTTCATGTAGAAGAAATGAATCTCCCGGTATATGAATTCCCACCTCTTTGTCGTCCAAGGAATTTCTCAAATTGATTTCCACCAAGAATGCTTTCACGAACTGGTGAGATAATGCAATGAGTAAATTCAGAATGGGGTCCGAGAATGTGGGAGAAGCCGAAGAACTCGTTGAGTGACTAGTTTCCAGACTAGTTTCCAGTGACGAGGATTCAAAAAGCTTGGCGATAGATGTCTTTTCTGTAAATGTTGTTGCAAAAAGTTTTCTTTGATCAAGAAATTTGTTTGCATGAGTTGAATGAAGATGAAGACTTTCATTCAAGACTATTGGTGATTGAGATCTTTTGGTAGGACGTTGGTCCCTATTGCTATCCCTTGAGTCAGTGTAGTCCTTACTCTTCCGCTGTAGGTGCTTGTAAACACTAATTTGTTTCTGTATTTCCTCGTTTTGCTTGTCCAAATCTTTTATCAACTCCTCGAAATTCTCCAACTCATTAATTTGTGAAATAAACTCCTCCATCTTCTGCTTTCTAACAACAGTACTATAGAACAGGAGGTGCACAAAGAGTGCAACATTAGAGGCAATAAACATAAGATGACTGGGACTTTTGACCAACTTCATGAAAAGCCTCAGCTCTGGAGAGACCAATGGTCGCCGAAGTGAAAGTCTTTGAGCAGATCCACTGACGTTTTGCATATGAAGGTTCCTTTTCAAATTTCGAAGGTTCCACCTTCGAGCTTGCAGCAGTCGAAACATCTCTAAGGATTGTGAAGTGATTTCCAATGCATCAAATGGGCTGCTCAGGATAATCAGATGTTTCATAGAAAACAATACATCCTTACACCACGATTTTGAAAGATCATTGGAAATACACTGACTTCGATATACAAACCGCCTGAAATAAACAGAAGTGGAAATATCTATAAATGATATTCTTTGATTTACAAAGAAGGTCAAACTTTTTTCATATTATCATCTTGGTTTTAGGGTCCTGCGAGATGCTGCTACATGTATAAGATGGATGTGACTGTTGTCCGAGCAGGATTTTTTGAAGGCTTAACCACTTCTAAGGGCAAGAGGAAATTTTTTTTTCTTTAGCTTATTTTCATCAAGTAAGTTGAAAGTGAATGTTTTTCGAAGTGTTGGGGTTGGACAGTTTTCACCTGTCGTGCTCACGTGACATGATTGTGGTATTTGAGACACGTATAGCTAATGAAGTTTCTCCACATCAACCACCAGAATTGTAAAAATGAAGTTCTCAATTTTCGCTTTGAGTTTGCTCGCAACCGTTACCAAGGTTTTATGTGATGGAGCTGATGAAGACACACTAGGCCAACAGAAAGCCGCTTACTTTGGAAGTGCTAAGCCTGACAATGAACTAGCCAATTTTGAAGTGGACTATTTGATTTTAGAGTATCCTGATGCCGACAAGAATGAGGTCATCCAGATGTGGCAAGGAGAACAAATCAACGTTCGGCATACTATTACTAACCAGGAGGATACCGATATTACAGTTGTGGGTCTTGGAGGATCCTTTCGTGACCCAATAACCGGCGAATTCAAGGTGAACTTGACTGCCAATTCTGTTGGTCCAGTTGTTATTGAACCTGGTAAGAGTGTAAACGTCGGTCAGATGATCACGTTGGACTTCGTCCCAGGAAATTACTTTTTGGCCCCACAAGTTTACGTGACCTTTAAAGACGAATTGAAGGCCATTCAGGCCAGGGCACAATTGGCTGTTGTTAAGGAAGTTCCAATTTCCTTCTTTAATCCGCAATTGTTGTTCTTAGAGTTGATCTTCGTGGTTTTGGCTGGTGCAATCGGATATATCTTCTTCCCTGCCTTCTTTCAAACATACCTCAAGGGAACTGCTCCAATCACCAAAGCTTCGACAACTAAGTCCGCCACCACCTCTGGTTTTGATCCAGCATGGGTGCCTTCTCATCACCAAGTCACTCAAAAGAGAACAAAGACTAGAAAAGCCTACTAGTTATTTGATAAATTTTGATCTTTTCTGGGTGCAAATACATTCCTTTCACAGTCATCAAAACTACACAATAGATAATATCTGTAATTGATCTGGCTTAGTTTCTAAATGACGTAGGTGTCCACGGATTGGCCTTCATGTTGCTTTGCTCACAATTATGCGCACACAGCCTTTGAATACAGATCAATCTTTTAAATACAAACAATGAAAATATTTCTTAAAGAGAAGCCACGAACATTTATTGTTGTGGATACTTCGTACTCATTGATTATTCGTCATCCTAATCCAACTTACAAGCATCATGAACATGTGCACAGACATGACGCTCATCATTATCATTCTTCGAAAGAACTGAGGAACGGTCAACTTAACAATAATAAGGTAATTGTGGAATTTATAAGGACAGAACTCATTAGTATAACTGGATTCACAGATATTACACCCAATAAAGTGAGAAATAACAAACTGTTAATTGGGTTTATTGGATTCTTGAATGTGAAGGGCAACATTCACCTTGGTTTCATTACCCGCTCCACGAAAGTGGCCTCTCCTAGACTAGGCGAAACCGTTCACATGATCAATGATGTTGACTTTTATTGCCTTAATAATGATCAATTTGACTCATGGATGAATAGAAATGAGGAGGATTTAGCACTAACTAATGAAGAATTGGAACTTTCGTCAATCGGATATCCTGCTGGATCTGTCAAGAAGCTACTATCACTGGGAAATTTTTACTTTTCCAAAGAATTTGATGTCACAACCACCCTACAAGAGCGGGGGTTTGCTGCAAACAGATCAAATGTAGCAACTGACCGCTCATATTCCGAGCGATTTTGTTGGAATGCTTATATGGTCTCGGACTTTCTTGACCTTCGAGAAAGGTTATCTATTTATGAAAGAGAGCAATTTGACAGAGCCGGATTTTTGACCGTGATTACTCGTGGATACACAAAGTCTGTTAATGTCACGTTGACCGACGATCTGGATGCCCTCTTGACATTGGTATCGAAGCAGTCTTGCTGCAAAAACGGACCTTTATTCGGAGAATGGGGATGTGACGATAGAGGTAATGTTTCAAACTATTTGGAGAGTGAAGTTATCATTTATACGGAGCTGTTCTGCTTCTCTTACATTATTGTTCGTGGAAACATTCCGAGTTTTTGGGAACTTCAGAACAGATTTTCAAAGAAGAATATTATCTACTCGAAGAAGAGCAAAAAGATAGTTTTCACTAGATCGTTCGAAGCGTCACAGCATGCGTTCAATCTTCACTTTGATACATTGGGACAGCATTTTGGGGATATCCACATAGTGAATTGTTTGCTGCAAGACGAGCATTCATACAAAGGACAACTTAATCAGAACTTTAAGGAGCACTTGCAATCGTTAATTCGATCGCGAGAAGCAGGTTTGGATCAAGCTGAAGAGTTGGAGCAGGGCCAAGATGCATATGCAAGGGATGCCCCTGCAAGCATTCCTCTTAACAATTATCGCCTAACAATTACCGACCTTCCAATATCCACGGCTTACATGAAGAGAATTGGCTACAATGGATCCAACCCACTGGATGTCGTTCTGCCCCTTACAAACGCCATGTTGGATTTTGGTGCTATGTTTTTCGATCTTAAGAGACTATCTTACATAGGTCGACAGCTTGGCGTATTCCGTGTGAACTCCTTTGACTGTTTGACAAAGGCAAACTTTATTTCCAAGATCATTAGCCAAGAGGTGATTGATTTGGCGCTTAGAGACATGGGAATCGAAAGGACTCACGACCTTCATGTGCGACACTCCCAACTTTGGGCCGAGAATGATGATATGTTGAAAAAGTTGGCTGTGAACTTTCTGTCAAATACATCAAAGATCCAATCTTCCAGCAGTTCAAATTCGAAGAATTCTCTCAAACAACAAATGACTCGAAAATATCTCAATGTTGTCGGTGAAGTTAAACCGAGTGAAATTGCAATGCTCAAATTGTTGGGAAGACTTCAAGACCAAGATGGAGTTAGACTTTACAATCCATTTCACCAGTATGTGGGACGAGAGCTAAAGAAAAGAGCCAGTGAGTATTCCTATCGAAAGGATATTCGCATATTTGCATCGACTTTCAACGTTAATGGTACAGTGAGTTCAGATCCGACATTGAAAGAGTGGTTATTTTCTTCCGAAGATAAAGTGAATCAGGATTATGATTTAGTATGTGTGGGGTTTGAAGAAATTGTGGAACTAACTCCGGGAAAGATGATAAACGTTAAATCCGATAATCTAGTGAAATGGGAGCAGCAAATCAAATCATTGCTAGATAAACATGGAATAGGCAAAGACAGGTACTTACCTCTCTGGAGTTGGCAGATGGGTGGTTTGGCAATTATGCTTTTTATTAAAGAGACACAAATTGGAAACATTACTAACCTCGAGGGCTCAGTAAAGAAAACAGGGCTCGGAGGAATGAGCGCAAACAAGGGAGGAATCGCGATAAGTTTTAATTATTCAAACACTCTGATATGTTTTGTTTGTTCACATTTGGCAGCTGGGCTAAACAATGTGGATGAAAGACATCAAAACTACAAGGCAATTGCAAAAGGGATCAGGTTTTCCAAGCACAAGAAAATTAGGGACCATGATGCCGTTATTTGGATGGGGGATTTCAATTACCGAATAGCCTTGCAAATTGAACAGGTGAAAGCATTAATTGAAAGAAAAAATTATCAAAAGTTGTTTGAATATGACCAGCTAAACAAGCAAATGGCGGATGGGGAAACGTTTCCTTTCTATGGTGAAATGGAAATCACCTTTGCACCAACCTACAAATTTGACAACAACAGCAACGTCTATGACACATCCGAAAAACAAAGAATCCCTGCATGGACTGATCGAGTGCTTAGCATGTCTAAAGGGAAGATATTGAGACAAGAACTCTACAATAGCGCAGATAAAGTTCTATTTTCTGACCACCGCCCCGTGTATGCTATTTTTAACGCATCAGTAATAATGGTTAATGAGGTGGCAAAGAAAGCCATATCATCTGATATTTATGACAACTACAGACGAGTTGTTGGAGATATCAATGTACTCATAACTGCAAACAACGTGGACCGCTTTGTTGATGATATTAGCGACAACTTCATGCCACCTCCGAGTTCCGATTCATCGAAGTGGTGGCTCGATGGGGCATACTAGCAAAGGTGAATATAAAGGAACTTCAGGAAGATTGGAGCGATGAAGGCAACCAAAAGTTCATCAATCCAAAGCATCCTGCCAATCCCTTCATTTCAACATTAGAACCTGAGTTCATCACCAAGTTAGAACTCACCAACCGCATCATGAATTGAAGAATAAATATTTATACTCCAAGGTATTTATAGGGCATTCTTGTCCGAACTTGGTTGAGCATCCTGAGAGAATGAGTTTCTGTCAAGTTGTTCTCTTCGCTCTTTATCATTTTGTTTGATTTCATCCAAGATAGAATCCATCTTGGTATCTAAGTCATCGAGCATTCTCTCAAGTGCCAGGGCCTGCTTCTCGGCCTCTGTGATTTGTTTGTAAGTTTCAGCAACATTAACTGATTGCGAAGTCATTCTAGTTCGTTTGATTTGTGAAGTGAAGAAATAGGTCCAAACATCTTTGGAAACACACATGTATATGCAGGATGTTAATTACTCTACAACCTTATAGTGAAAAATACTGATTGACTAATTGCCATCCCTTTGGATTGCATTCAAGATCGAAGTCAACGACAAGAAAGAGGCTTGCGAAACATCCTCATGAATACCCACACCCCACTTAGTAATACCGTTCTCAAGTTCGGCCTCAATATACGTGACGGCTCTTGACTTGGAGTCAGTACCAAGAGTATGTTCATGGTAGTGTTTCACGACGAGTGAGACCCCAAGGTCAGTCAGGATTGCATTTGTAAATGCTGAAATAGGACCATTTCCTTGGCCGGTCAATTTCTTTTTTTCACCATTGACCTCAACGTCAGCAATGATACTTCTAACACCACCCTTCGAGTTCGTGATTGAGTAGTCATTCAACTTGTAGTAGTGGTCGCAAGAGTCTCCTTCCTCATAGTCGATGAAGTAGCTGGTCTTAAACAACACACAAAGCTCATCATTTGTCAATTCCTGACCCTTGACTTCAGCCTCCTTTTGTACCAATTTCGAGAATGCGACTTGCAAGCCCTTGGGAAGATCCAATTCAAGGTTCCTTAAGATAACCCAAGCTGAACCGCCCTTGCCGGACTGAGAATTAATTCTGATGATTGCCTCGTAAGTTCTTCCAATATCTGCAGGATCGATTGGTAAGTATGGTAATTTCCACTTGACATTCTTGTTGTTGGATGAGCGTAACTGTTCCTCATACAGGCTGAACCCCTTTTTGATAGCATCCTGATGTGAGCCAGAGAAAGCGCAAACGACGAGAGATCCACCATAAGGAGCTCTAGCAGGAACTGGGATTTTGTTGCATCGTTCAACAATGTCAATGATTTCGTTTAAGTTTGAGAAGTCAATGTTAGGAGAAACTCCTTGAGAATAGAGATTGAGCCCCAAAGTAACCAAATCAACATTTCCGGTTCTTTCACCGTTTCCGAAAAGGCATCCCTCTATTCTGTCTGCACCAGCAAGCTGTCCCAATTCCGCAGCGGCAACAGCACACCCTCTGTCATTATGAGGGTGAAGAGAGATGCAAATCTTCTCTCTTTCCGAAATGTGTGTTGCAAAGTACTCAATTTGATCGGCATAAACATTAGGAGTTGCCATTTCAACAGTTGCTGGTAAATTGAAGATGATAGGATTCTCAACCGAGGGCTCCCAAGCAGCCTTAACTGCCTCGCAAACCTCGACAGCATAATCCAAATCAGTATCGGAAAATGTCTCTGGGGAGAATTCAAATGACCAATCTGTTTCACGGCGAGATTCGTCATCTTTGGTGAGAGATCTGACAAGTGCTGTGCATTTTACTGCGAGAGCTTTGCTTTGCTCTTTAGTCAAACCGAACACAACATTTCTGAAACAGTCTGATGTAGCCAAATAGATATGAACAGTAGCTTTCTTAGCCCCGACTAACGATTCTACTGTTCTTTTGATGAGTTCCTCTCTGCAAGGAGATAATACCTGGATTCTTACATCGTCTGGGGCGTTCTCAACAGCATACCTAGTGAAATCATAATCCACTTGAGAAGCGGAAGGAAATGACACTTCAATCTCCTTATAGCCGATTTCGACAAGCTTATGGAAGTATGCTTTTTTTTCATCGTAAGACATAGGGTCGGGAAGCGACTGATTTCCATCTCTCAAGTCTGTGGATAACCATCTTGGGGACTTCTTCAAAGTCTTTGATGGCCACTGGCGGTTTGGAAGGTTGACAGGTGCAAACGCTTCGTACTTCACTGAAGGATCTTTGAGCATAGGCATATTGGCTAGCAAATTCTTTTTTCACAGGAGTGATATGGGGTTACCTTAAGTACACTGAAAATTTTAAGATCAGCTATGAGTCAGTTTCGACCAATGCCAGTTAATCCTTACTTCCGGGCACGTGACTCTTGGTGGGGAAGGAAAGGCTTGAAAAAACTATTATCGTAAGTCGAGCCATAACTCCAAAGTACCGATGACGATAGTATACGAGCATCTTAACGAATACGTGGAAACAAGACTTGGAAAGAATACGTATAATGTTATCTTGTTACGTGGCTAGGAATTATTAGTTTTCTTCTGTAAATTATTACTTTTCTTCTGTATGCCCCCCGCTTCTGAGGTTCATATGCGCGAATCATGACCCATATTTTATCTATTTCGCAACAGGAACGATGACAATAATCTCAAGCATTGATACTTTGAGTTCCCCATGATTTAAAAAAAAAAAACGTATTCCAATTAATAAGTCTTGCTCCTTCTCTAAAGTATGAAAAGTCGACCAAATAGACATGGCCAATTCGAGTGTGGGACTAGCGAGATATCCATGGAAGTTTCAGTGTAAGTACTTTTATACTATGAGTGAGACGAATGCTCTTGAACAACTTTATTGATTCTGGAGAACTGACGAATTATTGCGTTTAATCGGACCGACCATAGTCGCTCCACTATTTGATGCTCGCATTCATTGCGTGGTTGTTAATTGTCCTGTATGAACACTCGGCATTGTTCCATTTGTAGGATATTGCATTATCTGTGTATAAGTAGACCATGGGTTGTATGAAATCAAATCAGGAACCTTTTGAGCAGAAGCAAACAGGATGATGTTAGTATGGGTGGTTGAAAAGTTCACAAAGTGCTTTCAAATTGGTAAACATTGCCAATTTTCCGGAAGATAGATGTAACTTAACTATTTGAGTGGTAACCGGTACATGACAACCTCCATGTCCATAGGATCCAAAATATTGACAGGAAAAATAATAAGCAGTTAATTCAGGGAACACCGATGCAAGTTGCTACTGGATATAAATTCATTCTTGCAGGAGAAAATTGAATTCGAAAACGTGGTACGAACTGCAATAAAGATGGCTTTAGATCGAATCGAATAGTGATGTCCACCATTTCCCGAGAAAAATATGTGAGGGAATTCCCCATTACTTAATCATTCCATCGCTATCTGTTAGGCAGAGTAACTCTTGGCGAATAACGTCAACACTTGGAAAAGTTCAATTAATCCCGACTCTGTATATAAAATATGTCAAAGATCATTTATTTTCTGGGTTGACATGTAGGCTAAAAACAAGCCAGAAGACGCACGATTTTCTGCAGCCATTCATAAGCCATGCTTTATTATCTCCCAAGGTTAGTACACGAGGTTGCAAACGCTTTCTCTTTATATCAACAAGAAACACGTGGGATTCCTCTAGTTCTGATGCGGCTCCAGGAGGGGCACGAAACCATGGTTTCCGTGTTCCAGCAATGATTCCTATCCTGGTCATTTTCTCCTCACTTAATAACACAAGGTATATAATGAAACTTCCCTGCTGTTTCGGTGTTGTTTCAGTGTTCTTTTTAGTTCTATCATACAATCTCTAAATTCTGATTGAATATTGACACTTAAAGATGGACGCAATCAGAAATCTGGGTGAAGTTGATGTTGTCAAAAATCCGGGTGACGCTGATGTTGTCCACCAACAAACATTTGACTACGATCAAGAAGAAAGAAGACAGCGAATTGCGAGAAGAAGAATATCTGATGTCCTAACTATTGTTTGTGCCGGCTTTGCATTGATCTCTGATGGTTATCAGAATAACGTCATGACGATGTTGAATACTGTTTTCGCTAAGATATACCCTGCGGATTATAACACTAACATGAAAACCAATCTCTCGAATGCATCATTAGTCGGTACTATATTTGGCCAAGTAATAATTGGAGTTTTGTCTGATAGGCTTAATAGAAAGCAGTCTATTGTCATTGCAACCTGTTTCTTAGTGTTTGGTACCATTTTGTGTGCAGCCGCTCATGGAAAATCGGTCAATGGAATGTTTTGGATGCTCATCATTTTCAGAGGAGTCACAGGTTTCGGAATTGGTGCCGAATATCCCTCATGTTCAGTCTCTGCCAATGAGGCTGCAAATGAGACTGTTCGTAGAAGGGGAGGTGTTTTCTGTCTTGTCACAAATTTGCCATTATCATTTGGTGGACCATTTGCTTTAATTATCTTCTTGATCATCTATCAGATTACTGGTACATCGAATGGCTTGTGGAGAGCATTATTCGCTATTGGAGCGTTTTGGCCGCTTTCTGTCTTCTATTTTAGGTATAGAATGGCCACCTCTGAATTGTTCAAAAAATCCGCAATAAGAAACAACGTTCCATATCTTTTAGCAATCAAATTCTATTGGAAAAGATTATTAGGAACTTGCGGGTGTTGGTTTTTGTACGATTTTGTTGTTTTCCCGAATAGTGTTTTCGCAGGCACTATTATATCCTCGGTGCTCAAAGGACCAGATAAGAAGAATTTGGAGAAAATCGCGGAATGGAATTTGTTGCTTGGTGTAATAGCAATTCCTGGAGTTTTAGTTGGGGCATACCTTTGCGATCGCATAGGTAGGAGAAATACATTGGCTCTTGGCTTTTCGGGTTACATCGTTTTTGGATTGATTATTGGTTGTTCTTTTGATAAAATTAAGAATATCACAGCCTTGTTCATCATATTCTATGGTTTGATGATGTCGGCTGGTAACTTGGGCCCTGGTGACATGATGGGATTGGTGTCTTCCGAATCGTTTGCAACTCCAATAAGAGGAACATGCTACGGTATATCTGCAGCCATTGGAAAAGTGGGAGCAGTGGTCGGTACGAAGGCTTTTACGCCTATCCAAGTGCACCTCGGTAAGCAGTGGACTTTTATCATTGCTGCAATTTGCGGGTTACTTGGGGTTCTCATTGCAATCCTTTTTATTCCACAGTTGAAGGACGAAGATTTGATGGTAGAAGATATCAGGTTCAAAAACTACCTACTTGCGAATGGTTGGACGGGAACATTTGGGTGCGAAGATGGAACACAAGAATTGGCTACTTCCGACGATGAGAACGTGACCAAAGAAAGTTTTATTCAGTCAAACCCCAAAAAATAGTATTAAAAGTAGCATTATGGATTTGAATAAGTTGAACATAGGTGCTATAATTGCCTCCATGCGAATAAATTCGATAATTAAAATAACATTAAGAATTATAGAAACTAATACAAAATCACATTTCATATTATGGACCTGTGCAATGTTGCACATGTGGAAATGAAAAGGTCTCAAACTCTGAGGGCATCCTCGTAAGAAGGTGGAGGTCCATGATACACTGGGCTACCCTTTTCGTCAAACCCAGCATCAGCATCCGAGCAGTCAATTCCATTCTCAATCGCCTTATTCTTCTCGATTTCAGACAATCCTAAGTCATCCTTCGGAATCCAAATATGTGGCTCATCGTCAGTAACTGCTGGATCATCGTAAGCAGTTCTAACAAAATCAGGATTATACTCAATGTAGTTGAAATACACTGCTGGCATGGACTCTCGAACCATATCAAAGGTATTCAACTTCGGTTTGAAAAACCTACTAATTGCACTAGCAGGCGTCGTCTTTCCTTTCTCGGGCTCAGGATGTGCCATATCTAATTTTGAGTCAGCATACTTTTCATTGGATCCAGTACGAGTGTTCGTATCCGAGTCCTCTGCCTTGGTATCCCTCAACACCTGATCAACTGGCGATTCAACCAATCCGAGTTGGTTGCCACCTTCCCAATAATTCTGGCCCTCTAGTCTGATTTCCTTAGATCCTTGATCATACATTGGATACTGGAAAGTGCGATCACCTGCGCCATACTTGAGAGCAGAAATTGGAACAGTCTCAAACAATGGGATGAATTTCCACTTCATGTATACGTGACTAGCCACTGTCACAAAGATCCAAAAAGCTTCGAGACCTACACATGCCCAATTCTTTCCAAAAACAAACAAAGCCAACAACGTCACTTCAGCTAAGTATAACGCAACGAAGAACTGGAATAATGTGAGAGGATAGTTTCTTCCACGTGCATCATGCTTGTTTGGCTGCATAACATGCACCATATTGTACAAAAAGGCAGCAAGAATCAAGAAAAGAGAAATGGAAGCGAAGCCCAAAATCAAGGGGGCAACTATTGCGTAAGCAAAAGCTATTAAAGCCACAAACTGATACCCGGGATAAAGTGTGGCAAAGTCAGGCTGCAGTAAAGTGATGTAACGATTCCACTTAGCTCTTGGAGTTTTGTCCAAAATCTTCCCCAAGAATTGAGCCAAAATCAACCCAACAACATTAGCAACAGCCTTCGAGGCTGATGCCAAGCCGAGCAAGCAAAGGTACGAAATGTAGAAATTGGAAGCCTTGGGAATTTTGGTTGCAAGCAAAGTGAGAACTGAGTCGGGTTTGTTTATAATTGTTTGAATCGAACTCACAGAAGCCGAGGCGACAGTAACAACAATAAATGAATTCACAGCTTGAAAAGCGTAGAACCAATTCTGGCAGTATCTGTCAACTTCTTGGACCGTCAATGCACCACTAATCTTACCCATTTTCTTGATGAATGGAGGAACCAAAGACATCAATACAATTAAAGCAACAACTGGTAAGAGACCAGTAATAATACCCATCAACACGGAAGGCATCTTATTAATGAATTTTAGGAAAGTAAGCTTTTCTGTGATGAAGTTGATGTTTGAAATAGCACCAACTACTGCAACAGGGATGGCCCAGAAGATAATCATCAAAGTCAAGATGGTAGATGCTATGAGCCTCTTTATTCTTCTTTTCATCGGAGTTAACGAGAGATTCTCCCAAACAATGTCATCAGGCGCCAATCCTGTAAATCTCTTACACTTGTTTAAATCAGAACTGTAGGGGATAGCTTGGTAAGCTTTCTGCAACTCCAATTGCGTTGGAAATTCCATGAACACAGCGGGCCATTGTGTATTTGCGTTGTGTTCCAATTGTTTCTTCTTTATTTCACGGTTGAGCTCGCCCAACCTTTCAACTCCATAATCTAAAGTGTCAACTTTCTTGCCAATGAGAAACTTCAATCTGTGAGTCGGCCTCTTCTTGCCATCCTTTAAATATTTGTTCAAATCATCCGAAGGTTCAGGACATGGCTTATTCTTCTTCACGCACTTATTCCGCACTTTAACCGCCTTTGTCAATGCACCGGATAAAGCATTCTCATACTTACCTGCCAATTTTGTTCTTTCCTTGACGAGCTTTTCTAATTTCTTGTAATCACGAGCATACCAAACATTAGTAGCTGTGGGAAAATAAGCTCTCAATTCATCTTCTGCTAAAGCTTTTTCAGGAAGCTCTGTTAAAAGCAACGTTCTTGAGGAAAGAAGGGAGTCATACAATGGAGTTGTTTGCAATGCATGTCTGAAAGTTGTGTAATAGACCATTTCACGATATATCACAAAAATTGCAAATCCAAAAAAGAGCCAGGAAACGAACACATGTGCTAGTAACCTCCACTTGTGCTTGACATTTCCGATAGTTAACATGTCCAATTGCTTGAGGCCATTCGAATTGGTGATATTAATCGGGAAAAGGATTGGCCAGATAAGAAAGCATCCGAGAAGACAGATGAAAGCAAACTCGAACAAGAAGCGGAGAAAAAAATAACCATCTGGGCCAGTCTGTTGAAGAATGTACAGCTGAGGCATCTTCATCAAGCCTGTAATCCATGCAAACGCTCCCGGTTTACTCTCTCTAGGTCTTAAATCATCTGGGACATATTGCACTGTACTACGTGGCTCATAAACTCTGGATTCTCTTTTTCTGAAAATAAGGAAAATCAGGAAGTAAACAGCTGCAATGACCGCCGCTGGGATAAGAGTCGACAACAATTGCGATGCAGACGCTGATGTATTATCTGTCGAAGAGGAGGAGGACATCGTGTAACGTACTTCCGAAAATTAAGTTATGGATCAATGAGGGAATTTATGTTTTTCTCTTCGCTGAGGGACGGAGCAATCATCAAAACAAAACGTTCCCTTGCAGTCACATGCCCGGAATGCATCGATTGTTTCTGCATATAACTATCTGACGGTCATTACTGGTACACATGCCGTGCTTGTGCGTGAAATAGAAACAACCAGTATGTTGAGGAAGTTAAGCTCTCTGCACTCAGTCATGTTTCTTATCAACTTCGCAATTAAACTTCTTGACTACTGGGTTTGTGGATGCTGTTTCAATTGAACTTTACTTGATGTGAAATGAAATCTCGGACAAATTTCTGGTTTTACGCCGAATGAGCATAGCCCCTCATATGCACAAATTGGATTTTGAGCATGCACTATTTGAGCCCTTGCCATTGACATCAGACTTCCATGCCCAATGTTATCCTTGCTCAAACGGCTGTCCTCAAAACGACCATACAATAGTTCCTTCATTTACGGAATATATAATTGCTTGCTCTTTAGTATGCAGTGATTTGATTTTCAACACTGTCCTAGTACTGAAGATCGGTTCAACAGGGCCCAGTTTAGTCTCAAGTTTGATGCTGAGTTGGAGGGGGATTTGTAGGTCTTTCGTAAATTGTTTCGGTAGTTGTGCTCCTTGGTGGTGGTCCCAGTGGCCGTCTAAACATGTCATCATATTCATCAGAAACAGTACCTGGAACCGAACTCCCTGTTTGATTGTAATCGGTGAGAGGGATTCCGTCTGTATTCGATGATGATCTCTGGTGAGCAGGCTCAGGCATCAATGGCCCTTTAGCATTTGGATTGGGGTGGAAGGTTCCACTGTTGTCATAATATCCCATATCATTGTCATTTGCTCTTTCGGAGTACGTTGGAACATAAGCGTTTGGCATATCAGGGTCTCTCCTGGTAGGTTGATTATACTGGTCTTGTGATTGCAAATAAGAAGGTGGTGTCATCCATCTGGTTCCATATAAGGGTTGAATGCCTTGTCTGCTTCTGGCTCTGTTGATTCTCAATGTTCCGATGATAACAATAATTATCAACACGATGAAAATGGCGAAAAATGCCCAACGAGCTCCTCCACCCCAATCATTACCATAGTAAAGATCTCTCTTTAATTCCTTTGAGATAATTTCGGGATGAACTGGCATTTAAGAAGCTGAAATTGTCGTTCAGAATCGAAAAAGGTGGCGTGGATATTCCAAGAAAGTATATGTCGGATAATGTGGAAGTCACTTGACTTCATGAAATGAACATAGAAAGCTATAAACTACGCAAGAGGTTGGATCAATACCTTTGGGATTTGCAAACAGTTTGCCTTCGCTGTTTTTACTATTCCTGCCTGATTTATTTTAAACTACTAAAAAGTCCCTTAAACTGATATTCTAGGTACTTAATGTAAATCAATTCCCAAAAAATCAATCGCTCCTTCCCACTAGATGAACTTGCAGTTGGCCAAGTCACCAAGAAACGCCCAGCAAAGTTTCAGGATAGCTCTTTTACATATATACGCCAGCCTTCAATGAGCAGTTCATCAAGGCGAAGGATTAGTGGGATTAGTGGGATTAGTGGGATTAGTGGGATTAGTGTGACCCCTGATCACCTGAATGTGTTGTTGCACTTACATAACAGCCTGGAGCCAAGCCTTCCTTATAACACAGACTCGTATCACTCAGCAATCAAATAATAAAACTCGGTTTCCTACTTGATGGCCTCTATGCTTCTTAGGAAATTTTCTCAACTTGCGGGCTGGGTTAATTCTGTCCTGTATACTAACATGTTCCATTTGGTATTTTACTTGGTGGAAGAATTGCGAAGGAATCGACTCTTCCGTATGGAATATGAGCAAACTGAATCAAAAGTTGCAGGCAGAGTTAGTTGTTACTATCGCTAATGAGGCAAATTTTGAACACTGCAATTGCAGAACTGGCATTGAGATTCATCGTAGAAGGAAAATAACTTGGAGAAAGGACAAATTAGATACATGGTAGGAGGAAAATGACTTGGAGAAAGGATTGAAATTTAGAATGTAACCCTACATCTTCTCACTATACTCCTCTTTCGGAATTGCCCTTGAGTACTACTTCGGTAAACGGGCCGTTACATGTCAGTGTGCCGTACATCTTTACGACTAATGATACTACTCTCGGTTCTTCCTAGGCGCTTTTCTGGTGAATCATTGCCTATCGGCGCCCAACCAACATTTCTTTTATTGATTTTTTACTGCCAACACATCAGTCACTTCATATATTACCAGTAAGTACCTTTCAAAGCTCTATTTCCAAATCCTTATTTAATATCAGTCTTATGTCGCTGACTTCAAGATGAACGTTAGTTCAACAAACGTTTCTGACTCAAATCCCACCCTTGCAGTGCAACAGGAGTCAATAAGATGCTAACTCAAAGACCCGAATTTCGTCTTTCAAGGTAGTTTTATGTGTTTCTCATCTCATCGTATCCTTTCTGTTTTGCCTAAGTTCGACGAGCTCCTCCTCTCTGGTCCAGATTCAGCATTGAAATTTCATAAGTCAACTTCTCCGGCTATTTTGCCAGTAGCATTTGTCATGTTTTTAAAAGAATTTAAAAATAATTCGTACCTATGCTTTCATTTTCTGTTCTGTTTTTCATTTTATAGTCCCCCTCACTTCTGCCACAATTCTACAAAAGTCAGGGTTGAAAAAAGAAAATGTCATGAATTGGTTATATCAGTATTGGTAACTACCGAAGTTATTCGGCAAACGCTTTGCCTCTTTTGAAAATGGCATTATATTGAAAGCTGATTCCAGGATAAGATGAACCGCAAAAACCAAGCACTAAGATGGGCGGCAATTCAACGCAATAATCAAAATACATACCCCACAAAATATGAAGCATACATTGCAATTTAAAACTTTGAACGATCAAAAGAGATTTGTAAAGTTTGAGATTCAGCAATTAGAAAATGACTTTTCGAACTCCTTACACAACTTGTGGGCTATGATGTCTGCTCACTGGAACCACTTAATTACTATTCAAATAGAAGCTAAGAATACAAAAAGAACCCTTTGCGGAGAATTTATCAAAACCACAATTTCGATAGAGGAAATCACCGAATCGGAGATACATTCCAAAAGGTTTTCAAGATTCATATGCTTGTTGAGATTGTTGTATTGTCAATTTCAGAGCAAGTCTTCAACTACTGTGAGGGACATTTTCTACAGTGATGTTCAGCTTTTCACTCGACAAGCATGCATAACCAAATTTCTTACAATTGTATCACTGTCATTGAATCTACTGCTATGCTATGATTTTCACGTGAGCCCATCCGCTAAGGGTCTCATTTGGGGTGGCCATAATTTGGAGATAGTGCTGGAGAGTAAGAACAACAACGTGGTAATTAGTGAAGTTCCAATGCTTATCCCAATGCTTCCAGAATATGCCGAGATTTCCTTAAACCCGAAACCTGATATTATCATTCTATTTGAAAAAGATGCAGTCTTTCATCAATTCTGTTCAAACCTCAAGGTTTTACATCGTAATGTGTTGGCTCTAACTGGAAAAGGATTCCCTGATCGAAACAGCCAATTATTCCTTAACGCCCTTTATCGAGCTGACCCACAAACGCCGATCTTGGCGTTTGTCGATGCGGACATTTATGGCCTTGAGATTTTTTGGCACTACGCAAATCTGTTACCTGAAACGAGTAGTTTGATATTGGCTGGCCCTTTCTTATTGGATTATTCTTGTGGCTGGTTGGCGCTACGTGATCGGGAGTGGAGACTCATGATAAATTTCTTAAAAAGAAAGTCTTCCAAAACTGAACAACATCAACGTGATCGAAATTGGAAAGCCACTCATCGTGAGTTAACCAGAGGTTTGCTTCTTTTCAAAAAAGCTGAAATGAATGTCTTGAAAGACAATCAGCGGAACCTAAACTCTTATTTGTGGAGAAAGATTGCCGGCATATTAGGAGTGGGTGATTTAACGTGATTATTCTACATACAGGATCTCCTAATAAATTTCTCAACGAATTCCTAGAAGTTCCTCAACGATATTTTCAACAAACCCAAGATGTCTTACACTACTCGCCAAATTGGTGCTGCAAACACTTTGGACTACAAAGTTTACATCGAAAAGGATGGCAAGCCGGTGTCTCCTTTCCATGACATTCCATTGTATGCCAACAAGGAGAAAACTGTTCTCAACATGATTGTTGAGGTCCCTAGATGGACAAACGCCAAGTTGGAGATCTCCAAGGAGCAGAAGTTGAACCCGATCATCCAGGACACGAAGAAGGGTAAGTTGAGATTTGTCAGAAACTGTTTCCCTCACCATGGTTACATTCACAACTATGGTGCCTTCCCGCAAACCTGGGAGGACCCTAACCAGGTCCACCCCGAGACCAAAGCTAAGGGAGACAATGATCCGTTGGATGTTTGTGAAATCGGAGAGCAGGTTGCCACTGTTGGTGAAGTGAAGCAAGTCAAGGTTTTGGGAGTTATGGCTTTATTGGATGAAGGTGAGACCGACTGGAAAGTTATTGTTATTGACGTCAACGATCCTTTGGCTCCTAAGTTGAACGATATCGAGGATGTCGAGACCCACTTGCCAGGCTTGTTGAGAGCTACAAATGAGTGGTTCAGAATCTACAAAATTCCAGATGGCAAGCCCGAAAACCAATTCGCTTTCTCTGGTGAATGCAAGAACAAGAAGTACGCTGACGAAGTTGTTGCAGAGTGTGCTGAAGCTTGGGACAAGTTGATCAATGGTGTTTCTCAACCGGGTGAAATTGATTTGACCAACACTACTTTGTCTACCTCTGCTTCGTTCTCCGAAACTGCTGATATTCCGGCCGCTTCTCCTG
Organism: Sungouiella intermedia; assembly: GCA_900106115.1. NCBI lineage: Eukaryota > Fungi > Ascomycota > Pichiomycetes > Serinales > Metschnikowiaceae > Sungouiella > Sungouiella intermedia. The sequence continues at coordinate 2,123,617 of LT635756.1, read as the reverse complement.
AGCCTGCTGCTCCAATTGACAAATCCGTTGACAAGTGGTTTTTCATTTCTGGTGCTCACTAAGTTTTGAGATTTATAGTTACCTAAACCTGTAGAGAATGAATTCTTTTGTCAAGGCGCGCGTTTTTGAGTTGAAACTCAAAGTTGTATGGACCATAGGAAGCAATTTATAGGGCAATCCTTTCCAAATGTGTTCCTCGAAATAGAGGATGTCCTTGAGACGAATGGAATAACTGCGTTCGAGATTTTGAGCTTATGCCGATTACCCGAAGATGAAGCGGTTAATAAATTGAGCCAGAAGATCAACCTTTCTCCAAACAAGATAAGGTCAATCTTAAATGAAATGCGCTACCGGTTCATCAGTCACAGAAACGAAACCATTTCTCCACTTGTCAAAAATCCAAGTATTCCTTCGGGATTGCAAACCCTAGACAAACTCCTTTCTGGGGGGATATCATTGGGTTCGCTTACAGAGGTGTTCGGATCAAGTGGGAGTGGAAAATCACAATTCCTACTCCAAATTGCTCTTCAGGCCCAACTTCAAACGAACTGTCAGGGTATGCCAGGAAAATGCATATATATATCTACAGAATCTGCATTGGAAACGAGAAGGTTGTCGCAAATGGTGGCTTCCAATGGTCTGCTACCAGAAGGTTCTCTCAATAATATTACAACTATCTATTGTCAGGATGAAGAGAGCCAGGATCATATATTTTTTACTCAATTACCATCGAAGCTCAGGACTGCTCAAGACAACAAAGAAAATTATACGCTTGTTATTATAGACAGCATTGGTCATCATTTTCGTCTCCAAGAATCTTTCATAAACAATCTGGCATATTTGAGAACCTATCTAAAGCAGCAAGAGATGGAACTAAACCAGTTTCCCACGTATACTTACTTGAGATCCGATTTTGAAAGGGTCACTAACAAATTTTTGAGAGGCAATTCTTCATTTCGCAATCGAAGCATGAAGAGACTTTACTTGCTTGATTTGTATCGGCATCTTTACCACATGGCAACCACTTTCAATGTTGCAATTTTGATTGCTAACCAAGTGAGTGATCTGGTCCAAGACCAATGCGAACCAGGTGGGATCTGTGACCCTTTGGACTTCAACCAACAAGTTGGATCATTTTCAGGATGGCAACACAAAACAGCAATGGCCCCATTGTTTAATCTGCTAGAAAAAACACATGGTATTTTGAGCCAATATTCTAAGCGAAGGAAACTCAGCAAAGAAACCTCGAGCGTTTACAATGTTCACGCAAATCAACCCCCAGAAAAAACTCTGGCATTGGGTTACACGTGGGCAAAGCTCGTTTCACATAAGATTCTTCTATGGAAGACTTATGAACCTAGATTGGCTAAATCGCAGTTTCCTCTCAGCGTTGAGAGTCATAACCCGGAAGAACAGCAAGAAGGAATGTGTTCAACGCATGATGAGGAGGGTTGGGAGAGGGTCAATTTCGCAAAGGTAATCACCCCTATAAATGTGAACTCCCATGAGGCAGTCCAATTTCGAATAGTTCCAGAAGGCCTCAAACAATCCTAGTTCACTGCGCCAAATCAATCATGTAGTATGCACACTTAAACTTTGACAATGCTCATCTCAGACAGAAGTAGATAGGTGCAACTTTTAAATTTGAGCAGCTCCAAATTCATTTTGCAAAATGCCTGATAACTCGGTGCCGACGAAAGATTCGAACACTGATACTTTGGTCCTTTCGAATAATCTGGACGCTACGAATGTTCTACTGCAAACATCCATCAATGAAGAAGTCAACCCCGATGATGGATTGATTGAAATTTCAAATGCTCCTGGTGATGTACTAGTTGGCGAGAATTCAAAAAAACTTCCTAGTATGACAAATGATTTACCGAGTTTCAGTGGAGGTCCATCTCATGCGCATGTCCTCTCCGATGATGAGATTAGTTTGTCCGAAGATTCTCCAGACATCTCCAGTTCTGAATCCGATTCCAGTTCTGAATCCGATTCCAATTCTGAATCCGATTCCGATTCTGAAGGTGATATTTCAAGCTCGGATGAAGAAATTCAAAGTGGAAAACAAAAGAACAATGATCGTTTGGAAGATATTGATGACGAAGATGAGGCCCAAATAGGACCCATATTGTCAAAGAATGAAGTTCTAGACGAAACTGCTCCAACTTTGCCACCGGATTACAAGATTCCAGCTCACTCGGTCTTGGAGCATGTTGGAGAAATTTCTGCAGTGGTGGAGAGAAACGTCATTATTAGGGCAAACATTTCTGGTGAATTCAGAGTTCTCAAAGAAAATTCTGTGCTCTGCTTCGAAGATAAACAAGTTTTAGGTCTATTGTATGAAACTTTTGGTAGATTGCAAGCACCTAATTATCGAGTCAAATTCAACAACGACGATGATTTTGACAAGGTGAAAAATAAGAAAGGAGAAAAGGTATACTACGTCGTTTCAGAGTCTCAATTCATATACACTGATGTGATAAAGAAGTTAAAAGGTACTGATGCAAGTAACTGCCACGATGAAGAGCTTCCAGAAGAAGAGCAGGAGTTTTCAGATGATGAACAAGAGATGGCAGCAAAACAAGAGAAGAGGAGGAAAAGAAAACAAAAAAAACCAGAGGGAAATACAACTGAAGTGCACACGAAAAGGAGGCAACAAGGAAAGCCTGAACAATCGTTCATATCGTATGGTTTTGCCCACCAGAGTCAAGAACGGATGCATCAGAAACAAGTGGTTGATGGGACGCAAGTGTATCAGCGACCGAATACTATATTGAGCAACCAAGGCTTATCTTACTCAAATGGCTCCCAATACTCTCAGTCAATACAAGGTGTCCCTTATCCAAATATGCAGAGTTCCTATTATGGTCAACATAACAATTTCATAGCTCCAGCTCAGCAGAGCTTCGAAATGGCCACAAATTTCCATCCATTTGCCGGTAACTCTTGGGCTACCGGATCATACCAGCAACAGCAAGGATCATACCAGCAACAGCAAGGATCATACCAGCAACAGCAAGGATCATACCAGCAACAGCAAGGATCATACCAGCAACAGCAAGGATCATACCAGCAACAGCAACTGCCACCACAACCTTACTTTCCACACTGGAATGCACATCATCCCAGTTCTTTTCTTCAACCACAACAGGTCGAACGGATCTCGCTGATTCAAGACGGAACATTACCACCTCTGCAGCAGCATGCGAATGCCCTGCTTGAAGTTTTACGTCAACTTCAGAACTTAGTAGCTTCTCAGACAGCGCCTACTAATCTGAAGGCAACACCAGAGGAAGGCAGAAAATAAGTATACGCGTTTAGTGTGGATCAAACGAATAGCAAATGTGCACGGACATCTTAGTCATCAAGAAGCAGCGAAGAATGATAAGTCTCTGAGTCAATCACACCAATGTATGCCCTGTCACCGAATCCGCCAACCATGTAAACCTCACTTACCAGAATCTTAGCCCAATGAGTTTTATGGGGAGTTACAATGTTTGAAGGAAGCCACCACTTAGCATCTGGATGCTTGTCTAAAAAACACTTTTCAATTCTCAACAATTCAGAGGGTTCATAGAGATCAACTTCCTTCATCTGGCCCTTCAAATTTATGCGAGGAGATCCCGCCGGAGAATTTACAATACCACCAGGATAGTTCGGGTTCACATAATCATTCAAGGGATGGTCTCCCACTCTGATAGTGAAAGAGTATTTGGAACCTTTCACAATATTCTGGTATGTCGAGCCTATATCAACAATCAACCAATAAGGATCTCCGTCTGAATCACAATCGGCATAATACTCCATTGCAGATACGGGAATAGATTCTGTGTTGTCCGTCTTTAGGGTATTGACATTCATCAAAGACTCCCTATTCACCAAGGTTCGGGCAATACTCGCTGCCTGCTCCTTGTTCGGAACATTTGAGCTGTCTTCAACAATATTTACAAGACTGAGAGCGTCTGAAGTCACTGAAAAACCAATTAATAAATTGATGAAACGCATATTTGGTAAGACTAAAAAGAGTAGAATTGTTGCCCCTCTTTATTGTCCGATCCTAAGCGCGAAATCCGGGGTTAAATTGATTGTGATCGCCGACCCTCGGGGAATCCCAAAGGAACTACTGCTAATAAACTTCAGCAAACTTCAGAACTTCAGAACTACAGTATCTACATTAAAAATGAAGAAGTCACTTCTGTGTCTTAAGTCATCACCACGGAATCGTACATTAGATCTCTTCTTTAGCACCGGACCTGCGGAATCCGAATTGAACCTACATTTCCATGTCCCCAATAATATCAGCATCACTTCTGTCATTGTCCATGTCATCATCCATGTAATAGTCGCTGTAAGGTTCGTCGAAATTTTTCTCTCTATTTTCATCTGCCTTTTCATTTCCACTTATGCGCTCCCCGTTGTTCCTAACCTGTGAAAAGTGAACTCTATTGATCGCAGTAAGATAAAGAAAACAGACTCTTTTCTTCTTCTTGTTGTAAATGAACCAATAATACGACCACATAGTTTGATAAGGATGGTTTAAATCTTCCAAAATTGATTGATCGGAAGGTTGGAATTCATAAATCTTGCAGCAATGATCCACTGAACTGGGATGCTGCTCAGTCTTAGGTGACGTTGCAATTGGGCTGTTGATCACACTATTCTTCCTTGAGTTCGATGAAGCGAGGTTCTGCGACCTAGGCGGAATCATATCCATATAAACATTGACAATGTCCCAAATCCAACTTAGCAAATCTTCTCTCTTACCAAGAGAAACCATGATGTTATTAAATCGATTGATCAACACTTCTGGAGATTCAACTTTGTGAAAATTCTCTGTTGTTGGTTGTAAATTGCTGAAATCATGGTCAGGATAAGTTGTATTAAGAACAGCAATCAAGTATGCAAACTTTCTTCTAGTTGAAGAATTCTTCAATGGGCCAAAAGGTGATTCCTCAGTCGAGACTTCTTCGTACTGGTCATCAAGCAACGACAGTGAAAGATTGGAAGTGCCAATCGAGTTGGGAAAGGAAACCACTTCGTTCTTATTGAATGTCAACAGCGAATTGCTTGGCCTTCGGTCCTTATCATTGACAAAACTTCCACGTCTCACAAAATGAGATTGGAGAGGAGAAGCGCTGCTTCCTAACAACGAATTAATGGAATGTTGACGATCCCTCTCAATCGATTGTGATAATTGATTATCTTCCATTATTTGATCCAAGTGCTTGTCAATAGTTCGGAAAAGTTTCTTGTCCGTTCCTATTGGCTTGGTTGTGAAAAGGTCACATCCACCCTTGATCACAAGGTTGTTATCTGGGGAATGAAAATTCAATTCTTGATTCACCAACTCGATATCCACTTCATCAATGAACTGTCCAGTTAGTATGAGGAGATAATCAGCTGTAATTGCGGAACTTACTTTCATGATTGTTTATCTTATTTCAAACCTGTCTTCTCTCCCACCCACATGATCACACCTTGCATTTCAATAAGTCGTGTACGCATCAACTTCTTTGATAAGATTATACACAGGGCGTTTAATACACACTTTGAAAATTCTTCTCGAATAAAGGTTTGCCCAACTTCAAAAAGAAGCAAAAAGCAAAAACGGTAAATTAGGCTTTCTAATATTAAAAAATCTCCAGTGAACTAAAATTCCCAACAATAGTATGAATCAACAGTTAGATGTTTCATATGAGTAATAATAGATTACTACTAAAGTGCTAGCTCACAAAAATCATAGCGTGATAGCCTCAGATGACAAACATTAATATAAAACTGTTGCAAAAGATCTTACAGCTCATTGAAAATATTCTAAGCCATATTGACAAGATAAATAAAAAATTCTTCCAATTCAATTCATGTCGCCAATGGCAAACAAATTAGTTTCTGTAGAAGTGAGACATGATTTCTTGGTGGCAACCAACCAAGTTCCCACACTCGATAGACACTCATAAAATCATCACGTAAAACTTCTTGCTAGTAGTTCTTACTGTTTATTCTCTCGCATCTGAAATTTTGCTATTAAACAACCAGCAAACAATAGCATACGGATAAGGAAACAATCAAGTCCTTTCTGAAACAATCAATTAAAGTTAATTATCCACTATCAAAATTCTCAATACTAGACCCCACCCACTAATCATTATTTCAATCTAGTACATTAATGACAACCTTAAAATATACCAATGCAACTAATAATTTCTGTACTTCCATGGTAATAGTGATAAAAAAATGAAAATAAGCGAATGAATTTACAAGACTCAAAAGAGAAACTTCCTATCTAAATCTTGAGAGCTTTGATCACCAGAATTCAATTTCGCTCGTTTTAAATTGTCTCAGCACATCTGCGATACGGCAACTTTAGTACCGTTCCAGCCAAGTATGCGATATTAAGAAAACAGAAAAAGAATGGCACAATATAAAAACAAGAAATCAAATTACTCATTCTCTACGCTCTATTACAATTATGATCCTACAGTAATAATGACATTACTTGGAACCTTGAAAATATTAAACCCTTACATATTCTCATAAGTTAATAAACAATTACATTCATTGCCCATTATGATTACGTACCTCAAGGAGCTTCAGAGACTTTCTTGATTTTATGACTAGTAATCTCGAATAAATCCCTAGACCTCCAGAATTAGAATATATTGGGTGTGGGGGTCATAATGAGAGGTATATATTGAATGAGTTGGTATAATGTATTCTGTTTCTCCGCAGCAGTTAAAAGCGGATTGAATTTTCTGAAACCTATTCATAAAGTCAAACTTAATGTAAGAATAGCTATTAATTGAGCTCAGTTTTTAAATGAGTAAGGCTATTAATAAAAACCTATTATATCACATAATTATAGCATATAATGTGGAATCAGTATTAGTATCCCAAAAAGTAAAAATTTCATACATACTCACAAGTATAAAAGTAAAAATTTCATACGTACTCACAAGTTTAATTATAATTATCATATACTTCCAAGTCTTGTTCTGATTTTGAATCGTCTTGGAGCAAAGAAACTAAACTTAATTTGGTGGACGCTTCAAATTTTGCCCTCTTCAATATTTTTGATTTGCTATTCTGATGGTAGCATGTATTTCCTATTTGATCTGAAGAACTGACTACCATTCTTCAGCATATAATGTCTGTTAGCATTCATCGTAAAATGCAAGATTCAATTTGATTGAATGAATTCAATTCTTCTGCCAAAATATTAAGCTGCTCACCATCGTCGGTATTCAATGAACTACTTTTTCTGATGCGACCGCTGTTATTGTAATTTGTGAGATAGAGTATGCTTAGAGGATTTAGGGAGTAAGTCCATTTATGTACAAATTACACATGGATGAATTAAGAGTCAGTGGAAGCTTTGGTCTACAAACTCTCCATTGCTGATGTTCGATTGGATTCATGCGAATTCTAATTAAAAGCAAGCATAAAGTGGTATGTCAGGTCGTGTGTAGTTCAAAAGGCGTAAATCAAATCTTGAATTTAATTGTGGAGAATTGTGGAGCATGCTTTTCATTCACACTCGTACCGTGGCTCTGGGCCCGTTTCATCGTGCTTATGCCACCCGCCTCTCATACAATGCACCTATCGTGGCCAAGAGAGCATATTCGAGAACGTTTTTCAGTTGGAAGGCAGCGTTAACATTCTTTGCGGCTGGCAGTTACTTGGCGTATACCGAATCTCTTTTCGAGATATACTCTGATTACACCTCTACTGATACAGAAGGAGAACTCCTACCAATTCAGCTCGATTTCAAATTAAGAAGTCTTCCATTGTATCAAAGCATGATGCACTCACCAGCATCCAAAAATTGGGTCAGATTGAGCTCTTGGGAGAATTTGGATAGAAATGTTTTCGACGGACAAGACAGGAACGTAAAAGTCACAAATCAAGAAGAATACAAAATCCCTAGTTTAGCTAACCATACATTGGCAAAACCAGGAGGCATTCTTGTCAAGCCACTAATCTTTCACAATATTGAAACAGATGAAACTGTTACGATTGTGCATATGGGATATAAATTGTGTGGATATCCCTTCATCATCCATGGAGGTATCCTTGCCACCTTATTGAATGAAACCTTCAAGCGAAATGCTTCTCTATCGAATGCCACGACTTCGTCTTTGAAAGATGACTTCAAGGTCGAGTCTTTGAGCATTAATTACAAACGACCCCTGTTTGCAAACCAATTCTTTATTGTGAAGACAAAAGTTGATAAGAGTGATAAAAGTACAAAGGAAATCAAGCTACACAGTGTAATTGAATCTGAGAAAGGAAAAGTGTTGGTTGATAGTTTTGCTACGCTTAAAAACACAGGCAGAGAGACGAAGAAGGCCAATGAAACTCAGGCTAGTAAATGGGCCATTTTTTAAGAAGTAGTAATGTCACGTGATAATGTAGACACTTGAGATCAAATTTTGTTTTCAGTTCTCTTCAATGATGACTTCCGACACTTCTGAAATCGATAAAGCCGTAGAGGTGGTATCAATCAATGACAAAGTTCCAGTCCCTAATGAGTCGATTGTTCCTCATGAAAGGCAAATTGTAGATGGCATTATTGCAATCTGGAAAGAGGATCCATCGACTGAATCTCTTGGAATTTCAAAGCTTCACATGGTATTAAAGAAGAAACATTCCAATTGGAGTGTGTCCGAGAAGCGAGTGAAGACCCTACTTAAAAGTTATGGCTTACTTCCCGTTTCAGATGTGGAACAGTATACTTATGCCAAAGAAATCACCTCACTTGAAACACCAAGTGTCATTTTGCCAAGTAAGGTTAATCTTGTTATGACTCAGAAACGAGGAAAGGGATTGTATGCCAAGGTGAACATTAAAGCAGGAGAATTGTTGTGGGAAGAGCTTCCTCTTTTTTTGATTCCTCCTCTTGCACATACTGAACTTATTGGGTCTGGCAAGGCTTGTACTTACTGCGGAAAGTTGGCGAACGATTCATCTCGCACAAAATCTGGCATTTCGGTATTGAGGGGCTTGGACTGCAACTTTTGCCAGGAGACCTGGTGCTCACTGGATTGCAAGAGACAGAATCAGTTGCTCCATTCGTCATTAAAGCACCCATTACATGGTAGTCTGTCTCTAACTAGGGCCATCGATCCCACTGCTTTTGCCCAATTGACTGAATATTGCATCAAGGAACAATGGAGTGGATTGTATGCTATAGTGATTATCTATGCAAACTGCTTGCTAGACAAGTCTGGAGTATTACATCTTCAGTTCAGTGCAATGGCGAGAGTGTCACAAAGCGTCAGATACAAAGCGCTTAACTCGGCTGCGGGTGCATTCGATGCAATGCAAGGTGGTGCCTTATTTGTTGAGGAGCAACAAGAACAACTCTGGAGAAAGGGCTACGAGCTTTTTTGTGAGGTATTTCCAAGAGCCAAATCAGAAGGAAGTATTCTGTATGAAGAGTTTATGTTCATGTTGGGGACTTACAATATCAATAATCTTGACTCCAGTGTCTATTTGTTACAGTCTCACTTGAACCACAACTGTCTGCCCAACACGAATGTTGTTACTTCTTCGAAGCGATATGAAGGTTTGAAAGTCTTTGCAAAAAGAGATTTGAAATCAGGAGAAGAGCTCACTACATCATACGTTAACCCATCTCACACGGTGCAGCAACGATTAAGGGAGCTTAGAGTGAATTGGGGCTTCTTATGTAAATGTGGGAAGTGTAAAGACGACTTGAATGCTCAGCAAAGACGGAAGTCGAGCGCGACAAAATCTTTGAATGACCAAAAGGAGATCAGAACCTTTCTCAAAAATGCTTCAAAAGAAATTGGTAGTGAAGAATTGGATTTGGAATGTCCAATAGATTTCAACGGTGAGAGACGAAAGTCGGTGAGATTTGATGAAAAGGTTGTGAAAGTTGCTTAATATCTCAAGCATCCTATTAGAATCTAAGTTAAGATGTCAAATTTTTGAACTGATGAAGCTTGGCTCTTGCACTTTAGTTAAGTCGCGATTTCGAAAATCTACTCCATCAATGTATTGCCTCGAACCCACGATTACATTTAGTCGAAATGAAAGGTGTAGTTGACCTGGCCAAGATAGTATTTCAGGCATTTTAAATCTCAAGGTAAGGGGCTCAACAATCAACAGCTGGTGTAAATTAGGATTGACACAGTAGTATAATAAGTTTTCTACGGTGAACTTGCATAACAAATTAGTTAATGAAAATGAAATGAAAATTGAGATTCGCAACTTTTTCCGGAAGACTAGTGCAAACTGCAAAATTGTATTCATTGACATTGGCGAACATGCTGAGAAAATTTGGAAGTATATTTATTATACCCAAGATGTTGTTAAATTCTCTGGTGTCTGATATACTTTCAACTCTTATTATCGAAAAACTATTGTAAAGTCGATTTACATTGATAACTAAGGACAGCACTTACTAACTTGGCTGATTCGATACCCTCATTCCCCACTATTATTGTTATTACTCACTAATCATCATCTCATATCGAGCTGGTTTTCATACTCAAGGCGATTGATAAGGTCCTATTTGCCTCATAAATACTTTGAGGTAAGATTAGCAACAGCCGTGGAATTAATATTTAGCGTTGTGCCTTTGGTTATCGAGCAAGACCCACATGGTTACTAGGCATTGATAATTGACAATGAATCTTGCTGCAATCTTTGTTGAGTTGAAGGGAAATGAAATTCACGAATCAAGAAAGCTTGGGAGCCCAACTGTTATAATAATTAATACTCTGAACTGGAATATCAGGAGAAACGAGCACAAACTGTCTTCTTGTTGAAGTCGTATGTTGAGGACTAGGTTGAGAACTATCTACTGCAGTGAGAGTCGACACAACTGGCTTAGAGTCTAGTTTAGTGAGGGCAGGTGGTGTATACGGAATTCTATACTAAAAAAAAAAATAGAACCAATTACTCTGAAGATGTCCAATATCACCAAAAAGGCGCTTCGTAAGCATGTCCTGACAAGGCTTGCCAATTTGACACCCGAGTCCGTTTCTCGCCAATCGAGTTTAGTTTTTCGGAGTTTACGAGAATCTCCGGAATTTCAACAAGCTAACTCAATTGGACTATACATGAATATGCCAACAATGGAAATTCATACTCAAGACATAATAAAGCTTTGCTTTGACCTTAACAAGAAAGTATTCCTTCCCAAATGTGTTGACACAAAGATGGAAGGCAGGAGATTGCGGCATCTTAGATTCTTATCACTTCCAACTATGGAGAGTGTTTTATCATTAAAGCCCTCTGGGAAATACAATCTTCGTGAGCCACAAGAAGGTGAAGATGCGATGGAATCTGGACAGCTAGATTTGCTTATCGTACCAGGAGTTGCATTCTCGCTAACCGGCCAACGTTTGGGCCATGGTGCTGGTTACTATGATGAATTTCTCCAAGCATTCAATTCAAAATTTGGAAGAACTCCTTACCTTTTAGGCTTGAGTCTCCAAGAACAGATTGTCGATCACATCCCTATGGAAAGTCATGATTGGCATTTAAATAAAATTGTGTCTGCTTCAGACAATAAATAACCACTTCAAATCAAAACTCCGACAATACAGTTCTCCAAAAGTCTATCAGGGTTAACCCAACTATGATATTTATTGAACAATGTTGTTCCATCCTTTCCAGCACATTTCATGATCTCTTCTACCCCACCTGGGTGGAAATGAATATAGCGAGTCAAGTTAAACACTCGTCCATTAATACATGTCCAGCAATCAGTTTTGGAGCTGTGCTTTTTGAGTTCCTCCTTTGTGATTCTTACGAAAGGCGCAGGAGGTGAGTCAGGCTTAAGTCCACGTAGGACATGCCTTGGGGTATTGGCGTTTAGAGCTGCCCAATCTAACGGTGAATGGCCCGGAGCAAGCGCGACTTTCTGACGCTCACCACGAACTCGAGAAGGGATCGCAAGGGATTTTGAACTTGTTGAGGCTCTTTGCACAGAGTTAGGACTTGGAAACATTTATTTAGATGATCCTCTCTCAAAGATTTCTGGTTTGGTGGCAGATCAGGCAAAGTGAGATTTACTTTTTTTAAATCCAAATGCAGACCTACTCGCATAACTGAAAATATAATTGAATGCTCAAAGTAAAAACTATCATCAACTTTGTTTTCTATCGCTTCTCTCGTAGTATAACATGTAAACGCTTGTCGTCTCTAACATAACCGCTGAGCGGGAAACCTCTGTAATTTGGGAATCACCAATTCTCCAGTACGGATGCTTCAATATGGAAGGAATTTTCTTCAACTTCACTTTAGTTGACTGGTCCACCTTTTTGTTAAGATGAGTCAGCACTTCATCTGCAGTTGGAATACGGAAATAATCGTTTACTAGAACCTCTGCGGGGGTAGTCAATCCAGAAGTGATGATTTCTTGAACATTGGCTTCCATTGGGTCTGCTTGGATGATAGATGGTCTACGCCCCATAATGGAAGAGAACTTTCGGCGGAAATTTCCACGTTCCAGCAGATCACCACTATCTTGCAGGTTACCCGAAGATGCTGACAGAGCCCTTTTCCTATCCGGGGTTTTAATTGCTTGGTTAAGGTCCTCAACCTCTTTCAAGTTGTTTGTATCAATTTCGGGACAAATCTTGATTATGTTTCCATCATTGTCCTTGACAAAAAGAGGCTTTCTTTTGTAGCACTCGTAGTGTCCTTGGGTATGTGAACCCTGATGTCTAATGGCAGCCCTAAGCCTATATTTGTAGTTGTTGTTTTCACTGAACGTGAACTGCCGGAAATGATTCAAAAGATTCATAGATTGATCTTTGGAAATCGTAGTATTCTGCAAAGTTTCAGCCTTTGATGAGTTTTCAGGCGGAGACAGGAATGTATTGAGTGAAGAGACACTTGCAGTCTCGGTATCCACCAGATCACCCTCTGAAACCGACCAATCAGCAATATCCCTATCATCAGATTCAATCTCAGTCTCTTCACCCGTCACATCGACATCTTCTCTTTGAACATTCTCGTCTTCCATATCTTCAGCATCTGTAGTAAGAACCTTTGAATTAAACCTCAACCCTTGTCCCTCATCAACCCCATCTTGTCCGAATTTGTGGAGATCCGGTAAATACTCCTCATCAATTGACAACGTTAGCTTGTCATTGAATGCCACTCGACATGGATTCCTCGATATTGACACACCATTGAATGCTGACCGCGACAAGTGAATACCAAATACTTTTGGCGGTTTCAAGATTTGAGTCTTCCGAAATACTGTCGAGGTTACATCACGTATTCTAATTCCATCTCGTTCATAGTTCTTCACAAAGTTTTCAAGTTCAGTAGGCAAATCTTCATTGATGAATAAGTTTTCATTTTTACTCAATTCCGACAACTTGACAATATTCTCTTGGAATTCATGTTCATTTGAACGGCCTTGCTTCGCGAAATATTCTTCATTTCCCACAATTTTTGTTATCCGACATTTCAAACACTGATAACCTGTAATAGTTTCAGATTCATTCTTATCTAATAATTCCTCGATACTTGTAGATGGTTCTTGTGGAAGATGAAGTGTTAACATCAAAAATGGAGATATGTCCGGCTTAGAAACAGACGAACACTCTAAACACTTCATTTGAGAAAGAATTAACCCATTAAAAGGAAATTCAGGGAACTCTAGATATTTCAAGCATTCAGGGATTTCACCAATCGCTTGAAAGTGAGCTTTTAATGCTTTCAATACCTTGAAACAGTTAACGTTTTCAGTTTCTAAAGTCTCGTTGATCAACTGCGTAAGTTCGTGAGCGTCATGTTGAGACCTTGATATTTTTGCATTATAAATTCTCTCTAGTTCATGGAGAAAAGTCCAAACAGATATTGTTCTAGTTGTCAATTGAGTCTCTTGTAGATTCTTGAGAATCTTCGCCAAGGCAATATGAAGAGTGATCTTGAGGCCCTCTTTAACCGACTTCTTCGAATCATTGGCTTCTTTGTTGCACTTGGTATGAGCACCCACAGACAAAGACTCCCCGGAGATTATTTGGTCAAGCTCGACTTCTAAACCCTCTGAGGCTGTTATCATTAATTTGTAAGTTTCGACAAACTTGTTCAAATACTCTGTCAAACCCGGCAAAGAAGAATATGCCTGAAGTGATGAATTTGCAAAACAATCATTCCTCATGTTTATGAGGCCGGCTGTATACTTATCGGGCCTCTTGGAAAACATCTTCGGTTTAGATGTAGGTACCGAAGGTACGAGAACAAAATATAGGATACCAGCAGTTAACGCTGTGAGAATGGTTGTTAATGTTAAGAATGTTGACCGGCCATAAAGATTTCCAATCTCTAAGGTCGGATTCTTGGTGGTGGTCAAAGGTTTTCTAAGAATGAGTAGACGGAATGTCGCAAACATGCTCCATGATGTAATTTAGAAAGTGGAAACATATCATGGAGTTCATACAGGAGTAAATTTATACCGTTTCCACAACTTCCATCATTTGAATAAAACAACATTGTTCATCAAATGTTCACATGTAGCCTCCGTAGGAGTACATTCGAAGCTACGCTGACTCGAGTTAAATATGCTTGTTGTTTGTTGTTTCTGTTCATAAGCTTATGCAAGTAGCAATCCAATAGTTCAAAAACAAGACCAAAAAAAGTCAACATACAGATAATGAAGTGTAGACAGCAAGGCTAATTAACATTCATAATACACGACCGTGGAACGTCGAAAGCTCTAAAAACCCTTTGAGAATAGACGTTGGCCTATCTGTTTGTGAACACCAAATATACCTAGTGTGAGGGCCAAACCCACTAACTACGAATCATGAAAGAAGTTCTTTCTTTCTGTTACACGTGTGAAGTAAAACATGATTGATAATAAATCAATTCAAAGTCAGACTTCGGCGGTCTGTTGTGCAAACGTACCCTTAACAAATTACGAATGGGGAAAAGCAGTGCGAAGTTCCAAATATTCCGACAACTTTTTGTGAGAACACCAGAAGTCAGAGAGAGACCCCCTATTTACTTGATATCAGATAATGAAATTTTCTCATTCTTTGCAGTTTAATGCTGTCCCTGAGTGGTCGTCAAAATATATTTCATATACCACCTTAAAGAAGCTTATCTATTCATTGCAGAGGGAATCGTTGAGACGCCAGAAGGATGATTTGGAGTCTGCCCACTTGATTTCCAACGAAGTCGCTCAAGGAAGTGACCCCTCCACTGTTTTCATAGCAGCATTAGATTCCGAGCTTAAAAAGATAGATGAATTCTATCGTGGACAGGAACGGTATATCTATAACAATATCGACGAACTTATTAAGGACATTGACGACTTTGAGAATGATTTGGACCTGATGTCAAACAGCGAGCATCGTGATTCATTTCAAGGATTTGACTTGCGCAAATTTAAACTGAATGCAAGCGCTAATACAACTGGTGACTTTCGAGGAAAGAGAGACTCTGATGTTTCAGTTGACAACGCCCCCTTAACAACAGACCCAGAGACTGAGATTACTCAAGATGAGGCTGAATTGGAAGATGAGGCTAATGACAATATTAGTGATTACAGAGGAGGGAGCCCTAAAGGTTCACGGTTGAGAAAATCGAAGTCTATTGACGAATATTTAAGGACGCCCAAGAGTATGACGGCCTGGGAATCAAACTTAAATTCATCATCAATGCTTCCACCACAACTTCTCCTATTGTCAGAATCGAGAGTTCTATTGAGAAAACGAGTTATCGGGTTATATACTACATTATCCGAACTCAAAAGTTTCATCGAGTTGAATCAGACGGGTTTCAAGAAGGCATTGAAAAAGTTTGATAAGTCTTTGAATTCTAATTTGAAAGAAGAATATTTGTCAAAGTTATCTGAAAGATCTTATATTTTCGAACCTTCAACATTGAAAACCGTTAACGATAAACTTGAGGCGCTAGTAAAGGTATATGCTGTGATCTGCAATCACGGAAACGATTTGGAAGCTGCCAAATCCGAACTTTCCATTCATTTACGAGAACATGTCGTTTGGGAGCGTAATACGGTTTGGAGAGATATGATTGGGTTAGAACGGAAGTCACAGGCGGCTCAACATTTGAAGGGAAAGAAGTCGGACGATGAGAGAGAATCATCTGCTTCAACATTGACGGTTTCATTTCAAAGTCCGACATTGCTCAAATTCACGCTCATTGTTGCTGTTACTATTGTACTTATGAACTTTTCTCCTTTTGGCGATACAGCTCAAAAGAATTGCTTTGCTTTGCTTGTGTGTGCATCCCTCTTATGGGCTACGGAAACAATTCCTTTATTTGTAACATCGTTGGTGATTCCACTCTTAATTGTCAACTTTGGAGTGCTTAAGAACCCAGATGGTTCATTAATGAGTACCGTTGATTCATCGAAGTACATATTGTCGACCATGTGGAATTCTGTGATTTTACTTTTACTCGGTGGTTTCACGCTTGCAGCATCACTCACCAAGTACAACATTGCGAAGATGTTGTCTACTTGGATATTATCGAAAGCAGGTACGAATCCCTCAGTTGTTTTATTGACCATCATGAGTATTGCATTGTTTGCCTCGATGTGGGTTTCGAACGTAGCTGCGCCAGTTTTATGCTTTTCATTGATTCAGCCATTACTTCGAACCCTTCCCAAGGATTCGCGTTTCATTAATGCGTTGATATTAGGAATTGCATTAGCTTCAAATGTGGGAGGTATGGCTTCACCGATAGCATCGCCTCAGAACATGATTGCAATTGGTGCTATGGATCCTGCACCATCTTGGGGTCAATGGTTTGTTATCGCACTTCCCGTTTGTATCCTCAGTTTGTTGCTTATTTGGGTTTTTTTATTGATAACTTTCAATTGCAATGCAAGAAACACTCAACTTGTTCCCATCAGAACCCTAAATGACAAATTCACTAGGGTCCAATGGTATATTGTTGCTGTTTCAATTGGCACAATTTTATTATGGTGCTTTGCATCAAGATTAGAGGGAATATTTGGTGAAATGGGCATAATTGCATTGCTTCCCCTCATTCTCTTCTTCGGGCCTGGTTTGTTGTCTACTGAAGACTTCAACAATTACCCCTGGAATATTGTTGTGCTTGCTATGGGTGGAACGGCCCTAGGAAAAGCAGTTGCATCATCGGGACTACTTTCAACTATCGCTGTTACAATTCAACGAGAGGTAGAAGATTTTTCGTTGTTTGGAGTATCTCTCACGTTTGGACTTTTGATTTTGATTATGGCCACGTTTGTAAGTCATACTGTTGCTGCGTTAATTGTGGTTCCCCTAGTTGCAGAGATTGGAAGTAGCATGGACGACCCTCACCCACGTTTGCTTATCATGATCAGTGCTTTGCTTTGTTCTGCTGCCATGGGGCTACCTACTTCAGGTTTCCCAAATGTTACAGCCATCTGTATGACGGATGAGTTTGGCAAGCCATACTTGACGGTAAATACCTTCATTACTCGTGGAGTGCCAAGCTCCGTGATTGCATACATAATAATTGTGAGTGTTGGCTATTCCACCATGAGGTTGATCAACTTCTGAGGTCACTAATGGAAGTAAAAATGCTTTCAAAGAATTCCCTTTTCTCAGGCATACTACACTTCAGAGGCTCGCTCTTGATTTTTAATTGAAGAATTGAAGTCGTCTTATTGAATAGTTGAGTTCATGTTTTTTTTTGTCTGACAGTATCATGGATCTGAACGCATATTCAATTTACTCTATCACACAGAGTGACTAATCAGGCGAGTCTGATCAAATCACACTTCATGCAACCACCTCAAAGTCCTTAGACTAGGGATTGAGCTCAAGCATTCGTTTAAGTAGTTATGTATGATTCATATTTAGATTCAACAAACTCTTCTTCAACAATCAAACTTCATAACTTGAAGAACTTTGAGATCTTTATTGGTCATCAGAGTCTAAAAAATTCTGGTTCGTGTTTTACCCTCCTATAGCAATTGCCTGTCCTGATTCTAGTCTTCGTTGGCCCTCAGAGTCCAAATCTCCTGAAGCGCCACAAATGTTACATTTGATTTTCTTTCCAAAATAATATGGAATAACAGGGATAAAAAACAATGTAACCCAATTACTTGTTTTAACACCAAACGCCGACTGATTATGACATCTTCCGCAGTAACAAGGGACGTTTCCACCTGGTTCCATTGGTCTTGCAATCTCTTTAACTATGCGATTAGTAAGACAGTACCCAACAATTTAATAAGTATGAGAATACGTACAGCCAATCAAGAAAAAACAAAAATCCATTATTCAACAAATGAGGAATAGACTAATAACGAAAGATTCAAGGAGGATTACAATTATAATCCACGTAGCAAATCAACTCAATGCATATACAGTACCAAGTTACTTGGCTGAGGTGAAATGATGAAACATTCAACATTGCTAATCTTCGTAAACCTATTGAGATAGAACCCGAGTCACCAGACAAGAATTTGCAACAGCGATTTATGCAAAAGTTGAAGATATTGAATGTGGCAAGTGTTCCCCAGAACCGAACTGCACATTGGAGATTGATGAAGATGTTCAACTCATTTGATTATTTCGCCACTAATGCCACCTACCAAGCAAGTTAAAGCTAAGACCTTTTCACTGGTTGTTTTTCCGTTAACAAAGACGCTCCAGTTTTATTGGTACTTGGGCCATGTTTTGAGTGTTTTGTGTTTCTTCCTCTCCGTTATTTTTGGTTTCATCAGTCAAGCAAAATCAATTTCGTTCTACAGATATACACTCTTCTTCGAACTTGTATCATATGGAATTGTTGTCAGGCAGGTACATTTCAAAGTGAAGAAGTCGAGCATCAATCAAATTTTGAAAGATGAGAATGTTCAATATCTTCTTTTTGCCATAGTGTTGTTCGTGTCATCCTTTATCATTGGAACATTGAGCGGATCACTTTACTCATATGTCATCTTTTCTTTTTTTCATTCAGTAACCTACTTTCAAAGTCACCTTTTGGATGCCCTTCCGATTTCGATTGATTCTCAGGCGGCCATTAATTCGAGGATTACTTCGATAACGACGAACTACAACCAACAGGCCCTTTTTTTCGCCTCTGCTGCAGAATTGATGATCATTTCCAATTTCTTTTGGACTATTCCTGGACTTTTGATTCTGATTTTCAGAAATCCCTTGCATTTTGTTGTGAAAGCGTTGACTTTGGCTGCTTCCATCGTTTTCGTCAAATTGAGATTCAACGACAGTCAGTACACTAGAACAGTTGTGCAGCAGTTTGACATGCGGATACTTACATTTCTTTCCCACCCTGCAATCCCACTGTCTATTGTTGGACTTTATACTTCTTTCAAGAACTCAATTATGAAATACATTGGCCCAATCAGGGTTCCGATCTCAAGCGGAACCAAGAAAAATCAATAGAATGCGGAAGATATATAAGATATTGCCCAAAAGTTAAAATCTACTGTATTTGACGTTTGTAGTGAGAAATGTCCTTTAATGCACCTGGAAGTTCGCACATCCGAATTTTCTTTGTCTCAAGAAAGCCTTATCACACGAATGGCGTCTCAAAGCAGCAAGAAAACTGCAGTGGCCAATAGCCAAACACTTAAAGAGTTGCACTTGATCTCTTTGACAATCAATCTTGTCGTTATCTTGGTCCTATTCGTTCTCCACAGACCTGCAAGTAAATGGAAGTATTTTTTGCTTTCACTTCCAGCTTTAGGGTGTGAAATGGTGTTGGAAAGAAGTGGAAGACCACTCTATGCTAAGGATACAGTCACTGGCCTGATTAAGCTCTTAAAAAGTGGAGATAATATCAAAGGTCCAGGGTTATTTGAGTATATGTTTGATTGCATCTATATCACTTGGATCTGCGATGTATTAATGGTTTTATTTGGTTCGAACAAAGTGTGGTATCTCATTTTAATTGTCCCAGGCTTTTTGGCCTACAAGATTACCTCAGTTGCAAAGTCTTTCATGGGAGGCAAATCAAATGTTCAACCACATAGTCCAAGTGACACCACCAGCGACAGCGGTACGGGAGGAAAGAGCAAGCGTCAAGCAAAGTTAGAGCAGAGAAGTCAAAAACAGCAAAGAGTTCGTGTGAGATAAGCGTGCGTTTCTCTTGAGGGCCTAAGAGAGAGGTTGGGGTTCTTGTGTATTCATTATCTCAAACAGCTTCCCGAGCGGACTAAATACTAGGGATTTACATCTGTATGGAAAACTGGTGCATTTATCGTGATGTTCTCTGATCGAACTAATCTTGTGGCCCGGAAATCAACTCAGAATGAATCTGTAGTATCGTCTACCCAAAGAAAGGACAAATTAACGATTTTTCACCGCTGAAATCCCAGCTCCCATTTGCTGTTACGTATTGTAGCACATCTTCACCGATATTACCTTTACTGTTGATTATTCTTCATAGTCTCTTCAATAACTATGCCAGTTTTCCCTTTGTTTTCTTAGCCTATACGTTCATGACTAACGTCCCACTCAATCTTTCCGAAGCATAAGTGAGATTCATTCGGTACCGTCAAATATCCTAAGTTTATAACTCGATGATATTAATAATTTGTCAAATTTCACAACCATTCAGATCTACAATCCAAAGGCTTTCGAGTCAGTTGTACAGTTGGAAAATGTTGCAATAAAATCATGAACCTGTATGTGTCGCAACCTACTCGGGATCGAAGTTTCGAACTTCCAAACTCTTCTAAATTCATATGCTCAGAAACTTTGGTAAATTGAGTACGATTCTTCCGCTTAGAAATATGTCATCTCCTGTGATTCTTCGATCTTCGGAAAGTATTGGTCCTATTGAGGAGCTGATCATAGCCAAAATAACATCCGCCTTGAACCCAACATACTTGAAGATTGCCAATGACTCTCACAAGCACAGTCATCATAAGCCAATGCAAACTGCTTCTAATATCCGCGAGTCACACTTCAGAATTGAAGTTGTCAGCGACAATTTTGAAGGTAAGAACATGCCCTCTAGGCACAGAGTGGTGTACCAGCTTTTGAACGATGAATTTGAGAATAAGGGTTTACATGCTTTGCAAATGAAAACACGCACAACCAAGGAAGCTGAAAAATTGAAAAAGTATTAATTAAGTGCAAATAAAGATAACTATTAACATTCAATAAATACAAAGGCGCGTATCTAGGCCATTTCTGATCGAGGGTCCTTCTGAACATCTTGAGTAATCTCGCCATTTGAGAATAAGGGTTTACATGCTTTGCAAATGAAAACACGCACAACCAAGGAAGCTGAAAAATTGAAAAAGTATTAATTAAGTGCAAATAAAGATAACTATTAACATTCAATAAATACAAAGGCGCGTATCTAGGCCATTTCTGATCGAGGGTCCTTCTGAACATCTTGAGTAATCTCGCCATTTGAGAAACTCTTTTCGGAAATTCTGGCCTCTTGAACTGATGCGTTTTTAGCGACCAATTCCACAATTCTTCTTATAACCGGTAAGCTCAACCAAGCCGGAACATATGCCTCAACCCTCGAGAATGGCCTCAAATTAACATTTCTGAATGGATCGTTGAAATGACCGTCAGTAGCGACAACCTCAAACAAATCATCGTTCGAACCGTCTGTACTCTTTACTTTGTCAGCAACAGCCTGTAACACATCTGGTGCGATTGGTGTCTCGTATTCAGCAACAAAATATTGGGATATTAACTTCTGAATTTGAATTGGCTTTAAGGCAAAGCAAATCTCATAGATGATGTCGATATCTTCAGGCGTGTTCTTACGCAACTGTAACAACTTCGCGGCCTGAAGCAAATGACTCAAATACGCAGAACCTTCTTGAATATCATGCCCTTTACACCATTCCTCAAGTCGCGTAACATTATAGTTCAATTGCAAACCACGCTTCCAAGATAAGAAGTTACGCCGCATAATTAAGTCATTGAAACACAATGCATCGACAAATCTTAACAACTCAACAATGACACTATTGATAACCTCAGCCTCAATGAAATAAGATTTCATCGACCAATAGACGGAATTAAAGAAAGACAAAATTTCATCCATTTTGTATTGGACACCTGGTGAGAACACCTTTGCCAAAAATGGAGAACTTTCTGGAGCCATGAAACCAGGAAGTGACTGGGAAATAACAACAGCAGAAACAGCTTTCTTTTCCAAATCCTTTTCCATTTTCTTCATCCACATGTTATAAATGTTGTAAGAAAGTGATTCAAAATCTTCTTTAACAACTGCAACCAACTTTAGGTACTCTTCGAATTCTTCTTCACTCATGTCATGAGATAATGTGTCATTGGCAATAATTGTCTGCTGAGCATATGATACAAATGAATACAACTCATGAGTATTGGACAACCAGAAAGCTCCGTTAGGAATGACGTCGTCGTCCTTCAATGTTGATACAATCTGCTGAATAGCAGCCAAGACTTCACCCAAAAACTCCTCGCTCTCTTTTGTCAATCCAAGTCTCCACATATCTGATAGAATAATGATGATAATCCTAGCTGGGAACAAGACCTCTTTTCTCGTCAAATCGGCAGCAACGCCAGCTGGGGGGATTTTCAAGCCTTTCAATAAACCGTCAACAATTTCCCTGTGCAATTGTCTGGCATCCCGCAATAATCTGAACAATTCATCATTTATGTCATCAACGTCAGTGAATTCGTCATTCGAGACGGCTATAACAGAAACGGGCCTCTGCAGTTGATCTAAATTGGATGGGTTAGTCCAACCAGCGGCACTACTATGACGTTTGGTGCTAACATTCCGTGCCTTTGCATTCTTCGCCAAGTGTTCAGATTGAAGTGCAGCTAGCTCAGACTTGAGTTGTTCAATATGAGATTTCAAATCGATTTCAATAGTATCACGTTTAACGAGAGCATCCTTCGCCTGATTGAGCTCTTCAATATTCTTCTGAACCTGTTGTCTCAAATCAGCTTGCTCTTTAGTCAACTCCTCAATCTTTGACTCAGCGGATTGATATTCGTTCTTAATTGACTCCAACTCCTTATTCAAATTTTCGATCTCCTTATGGTGTTCAGTGCTCGATGAATCTAACTTCTTGTTGAATTCAGCTTCTCTAGTCTTCAACGTTTCTGTCGCAGTGCTAGATTGTGCCAACAAATCCTTGAGGTTGGTGATCTCAATGACAAGCTTCTTATTATCCTGGATCTTGCTGGTAAGAGAATGGGTCAATTCTATCACCTTATTTTCCAATTTGTAAGAAACTTCCTTTAGGTGATTCACGGATTTAGCATCAACTCTCAATTGCTGCAATTCCCTTTGTGCAAACTTTCTTCTGATTAATGATTGAATTACAATTGCGGACCGCTTTTGAGAAGCGAAGTGACGCCTTGCAACCAATGCTCTATAAGATTTTTGCAAAACTGTAGCCGATCTTTCAAGACGCAACTCTTGGAAAGTTTTTCTGGCTTGAAATCCTCTGATCGCTCTTTGTAAGGTAAGAATGGAAGATTGTGTGTGTTTGTATTGTCTTCTTGCAAGAAAGCCTCTAACTGCCGTTTGTACCTTAGTGGCAGCTTTGATCTCCCTCTCCTTTCGAACTGCACTTCTTCTTATGGATCCACGTAGGAGGGATTGCAAGTTGATATGCGATTCGCGGATCGATAAGTACTGTTTGCGGAAATACATCTTTCTCAAATTCTTCTGAATCATCACTGCCGACTTATGCAACTTATCAGCTCTCAATTTCTCGAACTGAGCTAACATACCCGCCTTGAAGAAAATCTTGGTGTTTCCCATTTGATATTTCTTTTTGTCTTGAATATTCTCATCCAAGATTTGGTTACATAGACCAGAAACAGATTCTTGTGTAGTATCACCGCTCATGACCTTGATCCAATCTTCAGAAGGAACTAGAATGTGGTATCTGTCTGCAAATTCAACGTATGTCCAACGAGAAGGAAAGCCAGCACAAGAGATTCTGATAGTTTCTAAAACACCACATGCTCTCAACTGCGATAAGACCATCAAAGAGTCAAACTCCCAAGCTTTCTTTTCCTCATTAGGCTTGATACATCTAATGTAATGGACATTGGTCGTGTCGATGGTCTTCATGAGTTCTATCAAAGAATTTTTGAACATGGAACCCAATGTAGGTTTTTTAGATGCAATGGACTTCTTCCCAGAGGCAGTGGAATTAGATGCTTCCATAGAAGTAGAGTTCTTATCAATGACTGCCAAAACACTTTGTAACAATTCATTCTCACTATTCTTTAAAACTTCTAAGTGTCCTTCTCCAACTGTGTCCCTGTTCTTTTCGATAAAACCATCAATGTCATAGATCACGTCAAGTGCATAATGACTAACAATGAACTTCGTCTGACCAAATCTTGGTTTCTTGAAAACCTTATTTGTAGGCTCCTTGTCGAGAGTTTGGTACATCTTTTCAATCCACGACTGGTCATTTCCAGCAGGTAATCTAGACTCTTCGTCCAAAAGAGATAATATTCCAAGTCTGTTCTCAATCAAATTAATACATGGTTGATTATCAGCAAAATCAATAAAGGACCATTCGATCTCTTCTCTGACATATTCTTCTTGCTCCAATTTGAAGACATGCTGGTTGAATTCCTGTTGCAATTTCTCATTAGCGTAGTTGATACAAAATTGCTCAAATGAATTCTTCTCGAAGTGTTCGAATCCATAGATATCCAAAACTCCAATAAAAGAATTCACTTTCTGAGCAACTTCTGGTGGACATAAATCAACATTGATATAGTCAACAAGCCAATCGAAAAGTGCTGAGTAAATATACTTGGCAAAGGAATCTCTTGCCACAAGAGCTTGCTTGTGGTTTAAATTACTAATAATCTTCTCAGATCTAGTTGTAATTTGTTTCTTGACACACCATTTAGCAAAATCAGGAGCGTCTATTCCCAATAGCTGGCAGGCTTTAACCAAGTTGGGTTCATCCGAAGACAAATGCGCATCATTTCTGGTCGCCGAAATTTCAATATTACCAAGGTGCAATAGAGCCGCCAATATCTTATAAATTTCGGCCTGTTTCTCATCTCCAATGCCAATTAAAGATAAGGACTCGTTTGTTAGAAGGAAATCCTTCCCGTCATTTACACCAGGAATAGTCACAGCACCTCCTTGGTTAGTGTACTTGAAATCTTCAGCAGTAGTCAAACCAAGTGCCGACTTTTCATCATCAGTCATACCCGCCAACATCTGATAGAAGATGTGATAGTTTCTTTCATTTGTTGGCTGAAATACTAATCTGGATCTTTCCAATAAGTAAGTTCTTACTCGGGCACCGATGATCAAAGTATTTTCATCAAACAAAATCTCCAAGTATTTTCCAAATCTTGACGAGTTGTCATTCCTTGTGGTCTTTGCGTTACCAAATGCTTCTGTAATAGGGTTGGTGGCCAAAATTTGTCTTTCCACATCTGACATGTCAGATTTGTGCTCCGTCCCGATCTTGTTTTGTAACTCGGATTCTTCTTCAACAGAAGCAAAATATCTCATGATATACTTCGCAGAAACAGTCTTACCAGCACCTGATTCACCACTGACAACTATGGTCTGGTTTTTACCATCTTCTTTCATGCATCGGTAAGCATCTTCGGCAATAGCAAAGAGATGAGGATCTAACTCACCTCTTCTCTTACCAGCGTAAGCTTGAACAATATCTTGAGAGTAGAGTTGGTCAACCTTCTGAAATGGGTTAGTGGCAATTAAAACAATTCCCGAATACGTGTAGATGTTCAACTGAGAGTACCGAACCTTAATGGCATGCAAAACAGCAGGCTCGTTTAGATAAGATAATGACGTCAAATCCTCAGCGGCCTCTAAGATTGGAGGGTTACGCAAAGCCGGTAAATCATTATTATCCTCACTCAAGTGATCTGTTTCAACAGTGAAAACATTAGAATCGTCCGATTCTGTGACCAACTCCAAGACGTGTTTACCATTCTTCTCAGTGTTGGATTTCACAATTACACCAACCCATCCAAGCTTTTCATCAGGATACCAGCATCGGCTATTGGTTAGTTAACTAAATAGAGAAGGGAAAGAAATGATCTCGATCCACGAAAATACATACGTTCCAGAATCATATAAGGAGGCCATAGCGGGAATATCAAGTAAATCAGACTTCTAGAAGGGCGGCAATTTATACAAGGATATGTATATTTGGCCCGGTTTGGATCAAGTAATAATTTCCAAATGTCTCAAAAATCCCCTTCTCAGACTACACTTTACTTCGATCCGTTAAAGTGTAGGAGTGGAAATGTAGTAGAAAGCTAGAGAATAGAAGCCCTAAGAATTGCTAAATGAATTCAGGCACGTATTCTGTCTTCCAACAAGTTCTTTCTGAGATGAAACTTAAACAATACACGAGATCGGTAGAAAAGAAAACCGTGTACGAGTTGTTGCGTTGGAAGTGCTTTTCTCGCCAGAATTTGGACACCGCGACTCTAGTCACGTGAATTACTCGTCTAGGTCAATACTATACACACGCCAAATGTGAATTCTAAGAATGACCAAAACTAATGTTACGAGCAAATTGAATTAGTTCTACAAGACATAACTGGCAACCCTGATAAACTGGTAAAGAGAAACCATGTGGAAACCCTCTTAGACACTGGCTGCGTTGAAATAGTTTCAGAAGCGTTTCGAACATTATGTTTGAATCGAGTGTACATTGGGCACTATTCTGTATATAGCACAATCACAATTTGGACTTGAACTCTGGAAGCTCGAGCTGTTCATAGACAGAGGAGAACAATCTGTCATCTGGAATGCTCCGATTAAGTGCGCTCAAGTCAACAAATGAGTCGTCCAAAACATCGATCGAGGGTGCCCCAAGCAATCTCATATTCATGACCATCTCATCCTTAAGTATTTGAATAGCTTTGTAGACTCCATCAACACCATAAGTAGACATAGCGTAGAGAAAGGGGCGCCCAATTCCCACACCTTTGGCACCTAAAGAAATTGCCTTTATCACGTCACTTCCTCTCCTGACTCCTCCGTCTATGAAGATATCAATCTTGTCACTCAAATTCATGTTCTTCAACAATGGTGCGAGCTCCGCCAAGTTCTCAATTGGAGCTTTCACCGAATCAAGTTGTCGACCACCATGGTTAGATAAAACTATACCATCAACACCATACTCGATAGCCTTTAAGGCGTCTTCCACACACTGGACACCCTTGAGGATAATTGGCATCTTGGTAATCGAACGGAACCATTCGAGGTCCTTCCAGTTCAAAGAAGTATCGATAAAGGAGGAAATGGCTCTTGCAGCACCTTGACTTCTATCAGCATCATCTCCTTCTCCTTGGACATGACTCAAATCTTCAATATTCTTCAGTCTCATGTCCTTCTCACGTCTACCCAACTGCGGTGCGTCAACTGTGATGAACAAACCTTTAATTCCTCTCTTTTCAGCATGTTCAACGATTTCCTGGGTAATTTTCCTATCTGAATTAACATATAACTGGAACCATTGAGTCTGCCCCGGCCCAGCCGCATCCATGATTTCATCAAAAGAGCATGAAGCCAAAGTAGGAATCATTTGAATTACGTCTTGCTTTGCAGCTGCTCTTGTCAAGACCTTCTCACCATCTTCGTGACCAAGTTTTCCCAATGCAGTGGCAGTGATGTAGAACGGAACTGAGGTTTTGGTACCCAACATAGTGGTACTCAAGTCAATCAGAGACACATCGACCAAAACCTTCGGTTTGAAATAAATCTTTTGGTAAGATAAGTGGTTGTTTCTCAAAGCAATCTCATCGTCGGCACCAGAAGAGTAATATGCCCAAGCGGTCTTTTCCATGGTATTTTTGGCCACATACTCAAAATCGTGCAAATTGTAAATCTGGCCGATCTCCGGTTTCAATTCGAGAAGCTTTCTTCGCTGGATCTCATGTTGAGAAGGTGGGTCATCATCCTCTTCATCATCCAAATTCATTCCTTCCTCTTGAGTTGCTTTCGCGAGTGGTAACGGAGCTTTATCCTCTTGCTCGTCATATTCCACATCGTACTCGTCTACCACGTCAGCATGTTCAGTTCCTGACTTGTTGCAATCAGCAGCGTCCTCAACTTTAGGCTTAGAAGATGGATTCTTTTTGACGGCAGCCTTCTTTTCAACAGCACCGAGATGGTACTTCTCTGGCAAGTACTTTGTCAAGGTGTCACCAGGATGTATGGGATCAAAGGCCTTCGTTGCATCTTTCCCTGCGTACTTTAATATGATCCCGGCTCCACCAGGGTGCTCGTTGAGAAAGTCCGTTACGTCGTATGCTTTTCCATGAATGATGACCCAGCAATCAGTCTTGGAGTTGTGCTTCGCAACTTCTTCAAAGGATAACATGATAAAAATATAGGGAAGTGATAGCTTGTGCTGAAAAAGGAAAAAAAAGCTCACACTCTGAAGTGAAAAGCGAGCGTGGATACGATACTTGAACTATATAGTAAGATTTGAAGATATTACTAACGACGATTACCTCGGAAATTATTACTCACAACGGAAGGTGCGTCAACTTGGAGTGGAGATATAAATGTGGGGGTTGAGCTTTACTGCATGAAGATAAGGACTGAAGTAACCAATGGCAATAGCCAATATGGTAAGAAATAAAATTCGACCTTTGACCGGGGTAGAGAACTAATTTTTAATTATTTTAATAGATGAATTGAGACCATGCAATTTTCAGGTTCAGCCTTCGCCAACTTTTATTGCATTTGATAATGTCCAATAGAGGGCAATCTAATTCTGTAGACCATTTTAGGTAGCCTGAAAGGGATTCGATTTTCATCAAAGTGACCAATACACGAGTGTTTGACATTATGATATAGAATAATTATTCAGAAGATACGATAGGTCTGCATCTTCAGAATTCTGACATTCCTTCCCAAGTTTGATGAGATCCAGCTAAATCATCACATGCAGCATGCTTTAGTTTGCAATATTCAGGGATACACTACTTAATGCCCAAGTTTTACAATGTTAAAAATTTGCAATATTTTCAGGATGACGGCAGTAGAATTTTGTTTTAGTGCAAGTGATCTTCGTATAACTACGAAGATTACTTTCAATTCTTAGAAACAGTGTGCATAAAGATGTGGAAGGCTGGAGTTTGGAACATACAAGGTCCCCAGGAAAACCGAACAAAATTAACCAGGGCCCCGCAAATTAGAACATCAAAGCATGCCTCACAAGCTGAGAGTAGTTACTCAGCAATAAGGAGATGAAATTTGAAGCAGAGTGTGCCATACGTCCTTTAGCGCGCAAGGAACTTGTATTCATAAAACTGAACTAGTTCGTATTCTTAATTCTCACTAATATATTCCGTTGACGCATTTGAGCATCACACGACACCAGAATTTTCTAGCCCTTCCACATTACTATTCAAGATACTTTAATTATTGTTAACAAGAGAATCATCAAAATAACTTTTCTCACAGGGCTTTTTCAGTTATTTGTGTGGCTTTCCTTTGTTTAAGAGATACTTTTGTACTCACAGCTACACGAGTGGTCCTTCTGAGAGACCACAAGTAGTGAGCACCCCTTAGCGCTATCTCACGTTACTCAGCTTTAAACTTGCTTTGAATTACCGAAGAGAACATTCACCTTGGGATTTAGGTGCTGCATTGGATTGGTTTCTATTTCATAGAACTCATTTTGTGCTGTTCGAGATCAACCAGCGATTCAATACAAAGAACGAGCCGAATTCGAAGGTGAACCTCTGGTCCTCCTAAGTTTGTCTGTTACCATTTGCAAACTCAGATCTCAAGCCAAATTTTCAAATGGTTCTTTTGAATGGTGTCAAATACGCATGTGAACGGTGCATCCGTGGCCATCGTGTTAGTTCATGTACTCATACTGATAAACCTTTGACCATGATCAAGCCCAAAGGCAGACCCGCTTCTCAATGTCCTCATTGTCGAGAACAGAGAAAATTGAAAAACACGCACTCTTCATGTAGTTGCGGAAAGATGGGAAAATCTCCAGGGCAGCACTTAGCATCTTGTTTTTGTCATAAGAACTCCCACTGCACCTGCCCTGTCAAAGAAAAGAAATCTTCTGCGGCTATTAAGAAGGAGAAGAAAATTGCCGAAAGCATTTCAAATGTTGGCTTCGAAAAGGATGTATTCGGAGAGGAGAAGCACTTGGAACCACCAGGTTCTGCCATAGGTGCGAATTACCTAGTCGAAGATGTGGTGATGCCTTTTGACACAGAGCAAGGACTTTTGGGCTATTTCTCAAATCAACTGCAAGATCAATCTGAAAGTGATCAATACAGCGCGGGAAGCATGAATGCGAGAGGCAATTACAGATCTATCGACGGTTTGTTTGATAGCAAGCCCTTACATCCACAGCAACTTCAAGCGCTCAATCAATTTCCAAATCCTCCATCTGACTCTGACTTGGATATCGTTGAAAATATGTTTCCTCTTTTTCCCCTAGTCGGAAACTGTTCATTTGACGATAGCAAGTCTTTACCATTACTGCCATTGCCGAATTCCGATAATCCACTCGGCAATAACGGCACAAGACCACCACAGGACTCGAAAGGTCACCGTTCGAAAGATGATGACAGACTGTTTGTTGCCACCAGAATGAACTCAAGTAGTAGTTCAAGTAACTTTCACGGGAACCCTTCGCTCGTGCATTCTAGTATTGGAATTAGTCACCAGTCAACCACATCTCTCCCGGGTATGACTACCGCTGGTCATACTCAACATCCTCGACCTTTGAAGGCTTCTGCGTCTACATCGTTTGGCAATGTTGGCATTAGTCAACAATCATCTCGTCCAAGAAGACCAGAGAGCGTCTTATCGATTGCATCAACATCGTCAAACACAAGCAAGCAAAACTTGTTTGAAGCATCGGCTACTACACACCATAATTTACCAAAACTGGCAAGTTCAGGAGCATTTCCTCCGTTCCACTTGTCAGAGAACAATTCCACAGACGACTTCAACCACCCTTATTACGAGTCATCAAGCCTATTTAATGATGCGCAGCTGCTCTCTATTTTGAGTGATTACGATGATACTTCTCGTATTGGCCATGGGAATGTCACTCCTCAATCTTCCTTGCCTTCGAGACAACCGCTGCAAACGAGGCGAAAGACTTCTTTATCGAGATCTCACTCACAATTGCACCACAACCAGAACAGCAATTTGATGAACAAAGAACATCCATTGTTGCCTTTAAAGTCTGCATCATCTTCTGAAAGTTCTCCCCATCAATCTCAAAGCTTTTTTTCTCCAGCTTTGGAGCAAGGTGCTCAATTTAAAAACATCAATGGGGAACCTCAACTAAGGAAAGTCACAGAGGAAACTTCAAACTCGTCAATATCGGCTCTAAATAATCAGATGGGCATTTCAATGGATCACATACTGTCTCCATTGGAAAACAGCTCGCATTTTAACGGAGTAGCAGCAAGCAATCCTGCTCACCCCAATCATGCAGAATTTATGGATATCACGTCAATCCCAATGTTTCAGGAGTTCGTGAACCCCTTAAAGAACGAATTTTGATATAATTATGTCCACTAGGATTGGGATTTTGTGCGAATTGTATGATTTAATAAACGAGTGTGAAATGGGAATAGTAGTTGGCCTTGCCTTTACAAATATTGCAACATGGTAATCGAAAATCAAGTTATTGACTATTGATATTCGAGTATATATAAGAAAGAATTGTGCCCATTTGACATAATACACATCTTTGAACTTCTTCCTTTACACAGAAATCGTTTTCCAAATGTTCAAACCATCTCCACCGGTGGATACCAAGCACCCAGGAATCTGTCTATGCCATTTCACGTCCTTCACATCTCTCTGCCAGTGGACAAATAACAACTGAGGAGGTATGTCTTGCAACTCGTGTGCTTCCTTTCTCTGCTGAGAAATTTCATCATCATCTGCTTCCACGGCCAAGTCCCACAAGGTGACAGTGTTGTCTTCAGACGAAACTGCAATAATAGATTCGTCCAACGGGTTGAATGCAATCGAAGTAACCGCAGACTTGTGAAAGTCGTAGTTCGCAACTGGGGTCGGCTGATCCTTTCCATTGAAACTACGCAAGTCCCACACTCCCCAACTACCATCGTCATGACCTGAGGCCAATAAATGATTAATCTTGTCACTCCATGAAATTACGTTAACATCAGTCTTCGATGCTGCAACAGAAATGACCGGTTTGTGCTTCTTGGACCTTGTGTCCCAGATTCTAACATATCCATCGCATCCAGCGGTTGCAAAAACAGTGTTCTCACTTGTGGACCACTGAATATCCTCGATCGAAGACTGAGATGCAAAGAATGGTGTTTTGTCAGTCACCCAACTTGAGGTTGTGCGCGATGTCAAGTGGATTCTGCCCAGGCAGTCACCAGTCAATAAAGCACCAGTATTAATTAAAGGAGACCAATCTAAACCGTAACCCTCGACGTTGCCATGTGTACGAATGGTATGAATGGGTTTCTTTGCCGTCTTAGGCATAACAAAACCCGGGGTGTCAAATGAAGTGAATTGTGCAGATTGATCATAAATGAGCACTTCACCATTTTCTTCCAGAAGTGCAGTCAAGTATTCACCAGTTGATTGCGCATGCGGAGAAACACGAATTCTATTGGTGGTTGATTTAAGTGGCATGGTCTCGGACACCATAACAGGGTCAACATCTTCTTCGTCATCATCGTCAGAATCTTCATCACCATCATCCTTGACGAGTGTTTTTGCCAAGGACAGTAATTTCATCGTGATTAACTGATTGTCCTTAGCTTTAGAAGCCTGGGTGGCTGTCGTTAAGTACAATGATGCTGGATATGTTCTTCTCTCATTGCCCAAGTTGTCTGGCAAGATATCGAGGGTTAAACACGGCCAAGGCAAGTTAACATTGTGTAACATTTCATAAACGGTTGGATCGGCTTCAAGAACTTCATCCGGGCCTAATGGTTTGGATCTATGTGGCAAGTACAAAGTGGATTGTGGCTCTTCTTCTTCCTTTTTCTCAATTTCCTCAATCTTCGTATCCATAGATTCAACATTCATTTCGCTGTCCTCCTCATTGTCAGAATCCAATTCAATGATTTCTCCCTCACTTTCGAAGTCATCTCCATATGGATCTTCAAATTCCCCCATTTCGTCGTCATTAGAAACGTCCTCACCACCGAGACTTGAAGGTACGGCCCCAACTTCTGTCTTTGCAATGCCCCTGGCCTCAACGCTGCCGTCGTCTTCTGCAGATCTTTTACCCATAATTCAGTGGAGTATAAAATGTTGGAAGAAGAACCAGAGATGAGATGGTTTGAAAATAAGAGATTATATGCAGTAAATATCACGTGGGCTATTGTGATTGTTGCAAACTTTCTAAAACGAACCACTAAAATTCGGACACTGAAGGACTTTTGAAAATCTCTAACTACATCTGCAGATTGAAACTTGAGTTTCATGAAAGTAGTTTTTGATCCCTTTTTGCGCTTGGGATCCCTCGGGCACATTTGAGAGGTACAGGTGTTCGTAGTACAATTTTCTGTGTCTTACAACAGAACACTGTAAGTCATGGACAGGAAAGCATTCCTTGATCAAGAACCACCTCCTGGCTATGTTGCTGGTATTGGA
Source organism: Sungouiella intermedia (assembly GCA_900106115.1). NCBI lineage: Eukaryota > Fungi > Ascomycota > Pichiomycetes > Serinales > Metschnikowiaceae > Sungouiella > Sungouiella intermedia. The sequence continues at coordinate 2,090,041 of LT635756.1, read as the reverse complement.
CGTGGTGCTACTGGATTTACAACAAGTGCAGATACTGCACGGGTGAGATTTGAATCAGTTTATGGTAATGAGGACAACTCCAACGAAGTTGGTGATTCTGATGAGGGAATTCTCTCGAAAGTTTTTAACAGAACAAATGAAGATGAAGAAGCAGATCGCATATACGAAGAAATAGATCTGAGATTACAACGAAAACCACATCAAATCAAAGAGGTTGAGAGCGGAGTGGTCGAAATAGAGGCGGGGAATGGAATAATCAAGAAGGAATTTTCTCTTTACAAAAGAGAATTGGCGAGTGTAAGTATGGATGAATGGGCCAACTTACCCGATGTTGGCGACATAACAAGAAGAAACAAACGGCAGAGAATCTTAAATCAGCAAGTACAAAGAACTTACGCTGCTCCTGATATGCTAATTGCTTCTGCTGGACAAGGATTGAAACAAGGATTGCTGCAAACCTCGCAAGAACTCGCATCCGAGAATAGTTCAAGTGTTAAAATTGCTGACATTGAGCAATGGGAAGAATCTTTTGGAAAAGTTGCCAATGTGGAAAAGAGCAGACTGATTTTTGCCTCACTACGACGTACAGAACCCTATAAAGCAGACTCTTGGATTGCCTCAGCACGATTAGAGGAGCAGGCTAAAAATTTTGATAGTGCAAAATCGTTAATTCAAGAAGGGTGTACAAAGCTCCCTCATAATGCTGCTATATGGGAAGAAAGTATTAGAATTCACCGTAGATCAGACGAGGGTATAAAAAAGTGTAAAGCTTTATTGAGCGAGGCGCTAAGACTTAATTCAGGCTCTGAAAAATTGTGGCTCCTAGGGGTGGACCTTGAGAGCCCAGCTGATACTGTCTCGAAGAAAAAGATTTTAATGAGGGCACTCGAATATTTACCAGGAAACTCAACCCTCTGGAAAGCTCTTGTTGATCTAGAGGAAGGTGCCACAGAAAAAGTTATGTTGCTTAAAAGGGCTACCGATATTTGTCGGCATGACTGGGATTTATGGCTCAATTTGATAAATTTGTCAACTTACGTTGAGGCAAAAGCATCCTTGAACAAAGTACGAAGACATCTTCCCAAAGAGCACAAGGTCTGGATTACTGCATTGAAAGTTGAAGAGAGAGAAAATCCAAATGTTCCGGTACTGAAACTTGTGCTGATGTTGAAGAAAGGAATTTCCGAGCTTCAAAAAAACGATGCAACCTGCGACATTGAATCATGGCTCAATGAGAGTTCGGAAGCGGAAGCAGAAGATTTCGATAGAACATGTCAAGCTTTAGTGGAGTGTGCGTGCCTTTTTGTTCCCGACGTTGATAAACTTGCGACTTTGATTCTGTACGCGGAAGAACGGTCTGGTCGAACTTCGCTGTACATTTACCAACAAATTATCAAAGAAAATCCTCACGATATCGGATCTTGGGTGAGGTTATTAAATTCTTTGAGACTGATAAAGAAGGAAGAAGATCTGCTTTACAAGTTTTATGAGCAGGCTGTGAAGTTGAACCCAGAAGTGGAACTATTTCCTTTGATGTTCGCGAAGGATAAATGGATCGTTTCCAATGATGTCAAGAATGCAAGGAGGATTTTGAAAGATGGAAGTCGCGAACTACCTCGAAGCGAGAAAATCTGGTTAGCGCGAGTCAAACTCGAAGTAAAAAGCTCGAACTATAAAAACGCCTACCAAATATTAAAAGAAGCTCTCACAGACAACGAGGAGCTTTCTCCAAAGTTATGGTATGAGTTCATACACCTTATTAGATTTTGTCTATCCCGAAGTATGGATTTTGTGTCTTCAGAAGAACTCTTCAGGTTATCTGCTACGGCTATCGACATATTTCCAGAATATGTGGAATTATATCTTCAACGATCTCAATTGTTAGTGGATTCCAATGATGCAAAAGCAGCTCGTGAAGCTCTCTTGGTTGGTTCTCGCAAGTGCCCGTCTTCCGTTGAAATTTGGTGTGCACTAGCAGACATAGACATTGGTCTTGGTGCCGTTGCTAGAGTGAGATCATTGTTGGATACGGCTATTCTTAAGATTCCAGATAGCGATATTCTATGGAAGAAAAAGATCTCCCTCGAGATCGATCAAAGAGATATGATTTCTGCAAGACAATTGATTTCCAAATGCTTGAAACAATTTCCGACCTCACCGAACATCTGGTTGCAGAATTTGTCTACGATTCAGAAACCTTCACACCGAAAGAATGCATTTCTAGATGCTTTACGGCTGACTAATAACAATACTCAGATTTTGTTAGGTATCGGAGTATTTTTTTGGATGGAAGGCAAGTTCATGAAAGCCAAAACCTGGTTTGACAGAGCAACCAGCGCAGACTCGAGGAACGGAGATGCGTGGAGTTGGTCTTACTGCTTTGCATGCAAGAATGGAATAGAGGCGGAAAAGGAGCAGGTATTGAATATGTTGATAAACAGGTACGATGAAATTGATAGGGGAGATGTGTGGCATTCAGTTGTCGAGGACCATCGGAATTTAGACAAATCGCCTTCTCAAATAATTGAATTGGTGTCTCAAAAGTTGCTTGAAAGCACTATTTAGGTCAGTGTGTACTAATTCGACGATTTGACAAAATACTCATTATAGATTTTGAGATTGAGAGCGCTCAAGAAGCACGGAATCTGGTTCTTCTCGTTAACCCATTGATTCACCAATTCTTCACACATTGCTTTGAATTCGTAGGTTCCATTTGCTTTCAAAGATTTGTTATGGACATCTAACGTGAGATATGGCGGTGAAACCCCCAAGTCTTTTCGTGTGGTGTACTTAGAAACTAATTTTATCTTTGAACACATCTCATTAGGGTTCAAAGGACTCAGGATGAATTCAATCTTGTAACCGAAATATCTGGATATGACAGCGATAATCTCTTTACTCTTTTCAGCATAAACTGAACTGAGTCGATCTATCCGTTTTGTAAGATGGTCGATCTTAGCTTGTAAGACATCCTTGTCATTCTCTTGTCTTGCAAAAACAGCTCTCGGAACAGATTCCACATTACGACTCTCCACGTATTTTGCGATTAATGAACGGTTCTCATCTTGAAGACGATTTAAGGTTTCCTGTTTGATAGCTTGGTCTTTTGAGAACGGATTAGAGCGAAGTTCTAAAATATGATTAGTAGAGTCTGTAGATTTCTCTGCGAGTTTGAGCTTTTTGGTCACAAGATTCAATTTGTCTTTGAGATTTCTAATCTCAGCAAGTAGTTCAAGGTTCTCATTACGCAAGGCAATTGCAGCCCTAGTCTTGGTGTCATCCTCATCAATCAATCTGGGTCGCTTTGCTGGAGTGATAACTGACTGTGGTAATGTTGAATTTCTCCGTAAGGTCTCAACTTCTTTCTTATAATCGTCCACCAACTTCTCCAAATTGGAAAGATATTGGTTAGTTGCCTGTCTTCGAGCTTCAGTCTCCTTAGAAGACCCATCTGTTCCTGCTGAGATTTTGGTTGCCTGAATATGCGCAGTGACACTATCCAAGCTCTTCAATGAGTTACGTAAGAACTCTATCTCCTTTGAGTTGAGTACTTTTTGTTTCTTAAGCTCCTTGATTTCATTTTCTTGTTGTATAACCATATTCTGCAGATTCTCAAGTTTTGGTTTCAATTCCTGGTTGATTTCGTCCTGCAATCTTAGATTGGTATCTTCTAATCTGCTCACATTTGATTCAACTTCGCTTAGCTTTTCAAATAAGACAAGATTTTTGTTCTGAAGTTCCTTGAAAGTCTCAACAAATTTGAGCACAGAATCATCAGTACTTTCCGAGTTATTGGACTGAACACTAGTTGAAATAACACCAAAATACTCGTCAAACTTAGTCCGAAGTTCTAAATTTTCCAACTGCAAAAGTTCAGCTTTTTCCTCTGCTCGTTCTAATTTCGAGATCTTAGACTCAAGAGATGCATTTTTCTGTTTCAAAAGCTCGATACTCGTTTTCTGTTGTAAGAGGGAGTCCACTCGGAATTGAAGTTGATTATTGGTTTTCTGGAGTGATACAAGCCGTAACTGCAAATCCTCATAGTTATTGAAAGAGTTATTACTCTCTAGTTGCCCGGAAAGAGCTTTCATTCTTTCCAAAATATCGTCGTTGAGTTTAGTTAAACGATGATTCTCATCCTTCATTTCCTTAATTCGGTCTCTAAACTGGTCATTGGACTGAAGTTCTCGATTTAAATCTGCTCTGAGATGGTCACATTTCCCTGAAATGCTATTGAATTGTCTTTCATATTTCTCCAATTTTCCTCTCAACGCTTTGTTTTCAGTTGCTAGACTTTTGAGTTCTGAGTTCAAAGTGCTAGAGCTTGCGCTAGCTACTTCTTTCTGATTGAGCAATTTAGACTGAAGATCCTTTCTTTGATTAAACAAGTAGTCAAAATTGTTCTGGAGGTGCAGTAGTTCGTCATTCTTCTTTGCTAAGAGTTCTTCGTATCTTCCTATAGCGGCGTCTTTACTTTGTTGAAGTAATCGTTTTTCAGTCTTTAATGTTGATAGCTCGTACTCAATTCGAGCTAGCTTTTCCTTAGAAGCCCTATTATCTCCGTCTATCCGACTGGGCTGCTCGAGAAATGGCAGCAGGCTCCGTTCTGTCATATGTTGGCGTAGTTATTGGAGATATTCTTCATATCATTGACACACAACATGCACTCCGTTTTGTTTAGCATGTTCCGTTTGAAGAGTTCGTGAATGAATGTTGACTGAACACTCCCTATTATTGAAAATCGTTTGAATGTTTACATTATATAAGAGATAGAACAAAAAAAAAACCAAGCTGATTATCGATAAATTGTCATAGCGTTGCGAGAAAATGGCAAGTACAACTACACGTGGTATTCACGACATACACTAGCCACAATGAAATGAACATTTGAAGAGTTGCATGCGGTCGGCAATAGCAATAGGTATCCATGAGTAGAATTTTGGCTTCATTTTTGCTAGTTCGACTTGAACGTTGCCTTAGCACATATATACTTAGTTGGTCATGATTTTGGTGAACAAAGCAATAATCAATATTCAAACCGATTCAAGAAAGGGAATAAGCAAGAGGAACTACAATTCATAAATATTGACCTGTCATTTTCAAAGGAGTAGGGTACACATATTTATTACTCAGTATATGCATTGATGTTGTGTAACACAACACCCGTACATCCTGGGCTCCAAGAAGACCTGACCTCCACACTAAGGATCAGACGACCCATTCTTCATTTCACATAATGTCAAAAATGTACGTAAGCTTCCTCTTCATAGCTCGAATCAAATATTTTAAAGTGCTAACACCGCTACAGACCTAGAAACTTTAAGTTGCTTGAGGAGTTGGAAAAAGGTGAAAAAGGGTTGGGTGCTCAATCGATTTCATATGGATTGACAAACCAAGACGACATCACTATGACGAACTGGAATGGTACCATTTTGGGCCCCCCACACTCGTCTCACGAGAACAGAATTTACTCCTTGAATATCGTTTGTGGCCCTAAGTACCCAGATCTACCACCCCAAGTCACTTTTGTATCCAAGATCAATCTTCCTTGTGTAGATGCCAGCGGCAACGTTTTGGTTAACGAGTTCGACACTTTGAAAAACTGGAAGCGCTCATACACGATGGAGACAGTTCTCTTAGAATTGCGTAAGTCCATGGCGTCCGCATCGAACAAGAAGTTGACACAGCCCCCAGAAGGGTCCACATATTAATCTAGCACTTGAAAGGAATCTCTAATGGGAATCGTCTTTGAGAAGTGCGAAATTGTCATTATAGGTGCTATGATTCCGTCTTTCAAATACTTGAATCATGGCACCTTCCTTACCCTGAATACTTGTTTACTCGCATAATGTACGATTTAGAATATTTTGATGATCATAATTCATTACTTAAAAAGTATCATAATAAAGCTATGTCACCTATATTGGTCATCTCTCCTCCACTTGATTCTGCATCCATCTAGTTAGTTCTTGTTCTGCAGTCAAAAATCTTTCCACCTCAGAACCATATTTTGCCCTCTGATCATTAGTAGCCAGGTCTGTGACTTCAATGTTTATCCACTTCCTTCCAGTATGCTTCTTCCCATCGACAGTCCTCACATAGGGAACTAAACATCTTTGGAAAAGCCGTTTAAATGGTATGCATATCGTTTGTTGGATGACAGAACTATCAGGAGAGACAACAAAGGTGCACTCATTTTGTGAGAGAGACTTAAGAGAACATTCGAATTTCTCTGGATTATTTAGTTGTTCTGAATAAATGCGGCGGACTTCTGTCCCAGCAAGAACAGGTGTTGGAGGACTCATGGGGATGAATACATGATTTGAAGATCCAGATGTGCAGATAAGAGCTCACAATGCCTAACATGCCAAACTAAGATATCAATTGTATCATCTCTACCTTCTATTATGAATGGTGATGCTAATCGGTAATACATCGAAATACCAAAACACTAGTTATGTTTCAGATTACTCTAACACTTCACATCAACTCCCCTTCGTTTCTCAGCCTCACGGAGTTCAAACATGACTTGTACTCCAACATAGAGTGTTGCCGAAGCGAGAATAAAAAACTTGAAACCTTGAGCCGTTCTAAACATCTCGTTCAATAGAGCCATAGTGCCATCCTTACCTAAACAGAAACCGAACAAGTTAGCCAACATCATCATCCAGATATTGCAAACAGCGCCTATTCCACACAAATGGCGGAACCATGGCTGGCCAGCATACCTGCGGAAATACATAGTAGCAAAGATCTCGGGAAGGAGAAACAAGACGACGAGCCAACCCCACATCAAAAGTTTCAACTCAATATCATGCCATACAGCGACAAAACTGAAGACTAAAAGAGAATTGGCGATTCTTGTTGCATATCCTCCACCTCCATTTGGGCCACCACCGCCACCTAATGGAACATATATATAGCGCACCACCCATCTATTGTAAGAACGATGCCAGCCCCTCCAAAACGCCAAAGCCAGATAATTATTGTCCATACAGCGGATCATATTTTCTGGAGGGTCAACTCCATCCAGCAAACTCCAGAATCTGAAGAGTCGCCATGGGATCAAGAGCTTTAGCCAAATAATGTTGAGGTTGAACAAGCCCAACATCGAGAGTTGAAATGGAGTATCACCATCCCAAGCCTTTGTCTTGGATACTGCAACCACATACATGAAATGGAGAAGGAACTCCATCACCAAAATGCAGAAAAGAAGTCTAGCACCATAAATGAGAGTTCGCTTCACATTCTTTGTGGAGTTGGCCTGGAAATAGTTGGACTGATAAATATAGTCGTTGAAAGTAATAATGGGCCCGCCAATAAACAATGGCGCATAGCCCAAATATGAAAAATAGTTGAAGAACGAATACTCTTCAATTGGAATGGGAGCTGTTAGTCTAGCACGATCGTCAAGGTCATCTGGCATCACCAGGACTTGTGACTTGGGATTATCTTTGCGTTCCAAATAGTCCAATCCAAAGGAGAGCATCCGAAGCAACGTGAAATTGTAGAAAACATCCCAACGGGAAATGACTCCATGAAACCCTTGGTCAATCATGGCTATACTAAACGTTAAATTGCGGATTCTCTCATTCATGAAAAGCGACAGAACACCGTAAACCCATAAACAGATCCTTGACGCCCTCGAGTTGTGGATTCTGGTTGCCAATGCATACATAATGAAGACGTGGAACGCAATCTTAACCACATTGGTTCCATGTAAAGCAAAGAGATAAATTAGACCGAACACAAAGTCAAAAGTGGTCCGCTTATGTGGCGTGATACTTGAAACAACTTTTCTTAGTCCGACATGGCAACCAAGAAGTCCCCACAAGAGCCAATAGTTGTTTCTAAAGAAGCTATATTGTTGGTCAGAGTTGTCAACCTTTCTCCCGAACATCCACCCTTGTGAAAGAAGATGCTCAAAACGAGGATAGTTTGGGTTTGTCTCATTGGAAGCATCCATTGCTGTCTTATACATCAACGGTACCATCACAGCGAACACCACGAGATAGAACTTGAACTCCAAGGTTGACCATCGAGACGTTGGGTTGGCACGATTGATAATCTGCTTCTTTCTCCCCTCATCTTGCGGAGGATTGAGTCTGGTATCAAGGGTCTCGAGAGAGAAGAATTTGAGAACAGTCTCAAGTGCTTCCATTTGGTATTTTATGGGTGTCTCGTGGTCGGTTATGTTTTTAAAGTGTGCATGATAGTAAGTTGCGATAGGTGGGGAAGAGAGGATGGCGTAAGTGGACAGGAAGAAGTAAACGATAGAGGTTTTTCGTAAACCAATTTCAAATATAAAACTGCTGAAAGATCATTAATCCAGTGGTAATGTCTTATACTTTTTGCTCGTTTTTTGTTTTTCTATTGGGGTCAATGGCTTACCGGAAGCACCATGATCGTTAATGTTAGGGGTTTCCGGTTGGTCCTCAAAATATTTTGAAGGATACAAAGAGAGAGCTATCATATGCTCTCGTTAAATCACTAGGGCCATTGCTTCAATCATGCATGGCTGTCAACTTAGCAGTTTTGGAAATCACCAACACTGTCTAGCCTGTATACTTGCTCAAATTATCAATGTGATTTGAATCCCATCTCTGAAAGGCATGTCCAACGACTTCAATAGAAGACCGAACCCCAAAGGTTGGGTTCCACCGAAGGCTCCATATAATCCCTACGATGCCACCGATGTGAGACCCCCTGAGGGATATCCTTCAGAATTCAAGGTTCCCGGTCAAGCACCAGAAGGTTTCTCATCAATTCCAAAGAGTCCAACACAATACAAAAAGGTCAACGAGACCATGAAAAGACTCAACTATATGCCAAGGCCACAATCTTCGATATACCCTGGTCAGTACATGGTTCTAAGAAAAGTTGACACAAATCAGCGTCTCAATACTGGAACTCGTTGGTTTGGAAGTTTCTTAACCGGCTCCATTATTTTCTACTTCACATTTTTCTATCGCTGGAATGATGGAAGTGAAAATGTTATGTCAGAGTTCTATCGTTACAGACTTCTGATTAAAGAAAAATTAGTTGGACTCTCTGACCAAGAGTTTGATGATTTGTATCATCCTAAGAGCGCTAACATTGTGCTCAAAAACGTGCGTGATGCCGATTACATACCTGAGGGCATTCGTAAAACTAAGGAAGGTGAATTCGCTTTGAATAGACCTTCAGAAAGACACGTCTTGGAGGCACAAAGAATGCAGCAACAGAGAGAAGAGGAAATGTTGAGAGAGCTCGATACACATAGACAGTATGCCAAGGAGCTCATGAGTGAAATGGAAGGCGAGAGAAAGAAGAAAAAATGGTACTTTTTCTAGAAGCCTTGACATACTGGCTTTGTGAGAGATGTAACCCGCGATACTAGCGTCGTCAGATACTTCTACCAATTCACTCTATCACGAAATATTTGTACATAGAATGCAGAACCAACAACTAGTCGAGATTTTAGAGCACGAGAAGAGCACGTCAGCCAAATTGGAAGCGGAGTTGGCGAACTTGTGCTTCACTCTCCAGCATTACCAAACTGTGTTTGCGGACTGCGAGAAATTGGTCGGGAAAAGATCTGGCGTAGATTACTTGGGTGAATTATTCAGACTCTTGTTTGAGATGTTATCAACATTGAGTAACACCAATCAAGAATTGGAAAGGGAACTAACAGAATTGGAGAAACCCCAACTTTCGTTCCGAGTGAAAGAGCCTACACTTTGCAAGGTGGAGATTGAAGAAGTTTGGAAATTGTACGATGTAGTGAACACTAAACTTGGAGAAATCGATACCTTAAAAAGCAAGATACGCGACTCGAAGAAGCACAAGCTTTCGAATACCTATCCGACATCTGGTGACGAAGCTTTTATCAAGGATGATAGTCGAGCGACCATTGATGTTTCCGCACCCCCACCCACCCCAATGCCTTTATCCACATCAATGGAGATTGATATTACGTCACCATTCCTACAGAGAAAGCCATTGGAAGAAGTTTCAAACTCGTTCTGGAATATTTCAACAGAGCAAAAATTCTTCCATGGTGAAAAAGTAAAGAGAAAAAGAAGAAGAAAGAGAAGACCAAGAAACAAGATTACACAAGTTTTTGCACCCACTGACACGGAGAACATCGAGCCAGAAAGTGAGGTATAAAAAGGAGAGAAAAGTTAATGAAATAAAACTATAAAAGCAAATCAACATTTTGGAGTAATCTCTATGTATCCATGAATAGTTTCATTGATTAAGCCCATACTAGCGAAAGGTTACCCGACTCTCACTAGATGACTATATATTCAGCGCGAAATTCCAAACATCATTTCTCTTTAACGCAAATTTCACAGCCACTCACAACGCTACAGCATCCCGTTGAGGTTGAACCCTTGTGGCGTTCTGACCCATGACCATCGGGGTATTGTTGTATTGGCTTCGGCCTCTTGCAGTGGACTGGAGAATAATCGGTTAATCTTGGGTGCAGCGTTCCATCGGTGAATACTTGTTATTCCTAAGGGACTGCCTTCGTGCGCCCGTATGGGGAATGCTGCAAGGATTAGCTATACATTTTATAAGCTTTAAGTTGACTTTAGTGTAGTTCATGTTTCCGTGTTGTTTGACATCTGGACTCTCCATCTCTATAACCAAAGTACTCTCCACATGGATGTATTTATGCTACCAGATCCCTTAATTAATTTGAACCGTCATTTAAAACTGAAAGAGACGCACGAAAACTCAAATTTCATAGACTTGATGTATTCCCTTTTGACCATTACTCTTCGTTCGTTGCCAAAACACTGCACATAAATAACCATTTGGAACCCACTTCATTCACTAAGTACCATGAGATTGCAGCATATACTCTTATGTTCAGCTCTTCTACTATCACATGCCGAAGCTTTGCTGCAAGAAATTGCATCAAAGAGCGGGAATTCCTCTTTAGTCTGCGAGGATGTCCACAAAATTCCCAAGATAGACCAATGCCAATTCATAAGGCTGCACTGTGATACGGAAGACCACCATATCGGTTTAGTTAACTATTTGGAGTTACATTACTGTAATAGGTCAACATCGTTTTCCACAACTATTATCATTTCCAGCTTGGTGTTTAGTTTTGTTTCGTTAGGTCTCACAGCTTCTGACTTCCTCTGTCCAAACTTGTACTCAATTTCCAAGTTCTTGGATCTCTCGGATAATCTTGCTGGATTGACATTGTTGGCAATCGGAAATGGATCGCCTGATGTGTTGGGTACCTATAAGGCTCTCAGTATTGGCTCGACAGGGCTTGCAGTATCAGAGTTGGTTGGTGCTGCTCTATTCATCTTAACTGTTGTTGTTGGATCCATTTGCATAGTAAGTCCTTTCAAAGTTCCGAAATACCATTTCATACGAGACGTGTCATTCTACACTACAGTTTCGGTGCTAATTTGGTTCTCTTTAGTGGCTGGCCAATTCGACGTTGTTAACTCAACTATTCTCACCTTGCTTTACGTGATTTATGTCATTGTGGCCGTTTACAGCCATTCGTGGGTTCGAAAGAATTCTCGCAAGCATATAAATGATACGGTTATTAGGAGCCACTATGATGATGAAGCGCTGGTTTTGGTAGACGATACAATGGACCAGTCTTACTTTGATCAGCATTCTTCTCTACCTTCCATTGATGTCCTTAGCACTATGGAGAGGGAAGACTTAGACGCTAGCCATGAATATGTTGAGTATTTGAAAGTGCATCCACTAGAAAGATCTGAAGAACGAGTGCCAGTGGGAACTGGATCATACGGAATGCGAGTTTTGCTTCGAGAATTGAGCAAACATTCGATTCACCAAATAAAAGATCTGCCCCGGTTACAATTACTAGATGAGCGTCCTCTTGCTGCACTGGATACCACGGTGACCGGACCTCACGATGAATCTCAAGCCGAGGGTTCATCTTTCAATCACGAGCTGACAGAACAAGTCCAGGGAGACACAAATCAGTTGTTTAAACCTCAGTTTACTTTCGGCCGTCTTATTAGGCAATTCATTCCCTTGTTTGACGAAGATGAATCCTGGCTCTCTCGTTTGACCAATATTATCTGTTTGCCAGCTAATATAATACTCAAATTAACGACTCCTAACAGGGAGTCTGCCCTTGTACACGGAGAACATTCTGCAACAGCCACCAATGCATTCACATTCCAATTAACTACTCAGACAGACACAGAGGAGGATTTCAAAGATTTTGACTTCGAGGCAGACGTGTGGCTTTTCCGTATTCAATTGGTATTGGGGACTTTACTCTTGGTGGTGACCTTCTTTAACACCCTAGGACAGAGTTGGTTTCTTTCGATTGCTTTCATGACAACGTCATGCATTATGAGCTTGCTCATTCCTAACAAGGCACCAAGATTCAAGAGTCATTTGATTAGGTTTAGAATGTGGAATTACTTCGGATCCTTCTTGGGATTTGTTCTCTCTTTAATTTGGATATCCTTCTTTGCTACTGAGATTATCGCGGTTATCAAAGCTGTTGCAGTTGTGTTAGAATTGAGCGATGACATACTTGGTTCTACAGTATTTGCTTTAGGAAATTCCATTGGAGACTTGGTATCGAACCTTACGATTGCAAGAATGGGAATGCCAGTTATGGCATTTAGTGCCTGCTTTGGAGGTCCTTTGCTCTCGCTCTGTTCATTGGGACTTAGTTCTTTGATCGTTATGTCTGAAAAAGGTGAATCTGCCATACCAGTGAATTTTTCTCCAACGTTGAAACTTAATCTTTCAACCTTACTCTTTTCACAGCTATTCATCTTTGCATATCTCCCTAGAAATGGCTGGATGTTTGACCGTAGGGTCGGATTCATCTTGATTGCATTCTGGTTGTTTTCGGTAGTCACCAGTTTACTATTGGAAACAAGAAAGTGACGAATGTTAGAATTTATCACTGCTACGATTTTCAATACTACAAACGCCTTTTTTTTTAACAGTAATCCAAATTTATTTAATCCATATAGAAAGTACATTCACCTTGAACTTAGTCGACCTCTTCAACAGTTGGGCCGGAGGAGTCACCGCCAGATCCAGCATTTCCGCCTGGGAAACCACCAGCACCTGGGAAGCCACCAGCACCTGCAGCACCACCTGGAGCGCCACCAGCACCCTGGTATGCCTTAGAGATGATAGGGTTAGCAACAGACTCCAATTCCTTGTGTCTTTCGTCGTATTCTTCCTTAGAGGCAGCATGAGAGTCGTCCAACCAAGCAATGGTTTCTTCAACAGCCTTGCTCAACTTCTCTTTGTCTTCAGCATCGATCTTGTCCTTCATTTCACCATCATTGATCGTGTTCTTCAAAGAATAAGCGTAAGACTCCAAAGTGTTCTTAGATTGGATTCTGCCGGCTTCCTTCTCGTCCTCCTCCTTGAATTTTTCGGCCTCAGAGACCATTCTTTCGATATCCTCCTTGGACAATCTACCCTTGTCGTTGGTGATGGTAATCTTTTGAGTCTTACCAGTACCCTTCTCCAAAGCAGAAACATTCAAGATACCGTTGGCATCAATGTCGAAGGTGACCTCAACCTGTGGAACACCTCTTGGAGCTGGTGGAATACCAGACAATTCGAACTTACCCAACAAGTTGTTGTCCTTGGTTCTGGCTCTCTCACCTTCAAAGACTTGAATCAAAACACCAGGCTGGTTATCTGCATACGTAGAGAAGGTTTCTGACTTCTTCGTAGGAATGGTGGCATTTCTTGGAATCAATTTAGTCATAACACCACCAGCAGTCTCAATACCCAATGACAATGGTGCAACATCCAACAACAACAAGTCTTGAGTCTTGGATGACGTGTCACCAGTCAAGATAGCAGCCTGGACAGCAGCACCGTAAGCAACAGCCTCATCAGGATTGATGGACTTACATGGCTCCTTTCCGTTAAAGAAGTCAGACACCAACTTCTGAATCTTTGGGATTCTAGTGGAACCACCAACAAGAACAATCTCGTCAACCTGAGATTTGTCCAACTTGGCATCTTTCAACACCTTCTCGACAGGTTCAAGCGTAGATCTGAACAAATCAGCACACAATTCCTCGAATCTGGCTCTGGTAATAGAGGTGTAAAAGTCGATTCCCTCGTACAAAGAGTCGATCTCAATTGACGTCTGGGCAGAGGATGACAAAGTTCTCTTTGCTCTCTCGCATGAGGTTCTCAATCTTCTCAAGGCTCTCTGGTTAGTCGAAAGATCCTTCTTGTTCTTTCTCTTGAACTCTTGGACAAAGTGGTTAACCAATCTGTGGTCAAAGTCTTCACCACCCAAGTGAGTGTCTCCGGCGGTGGCCTTCACCTCGAAAACTCCTTCATCGATGGCCAACAAAGAAACGTCAAAGGTACCACCACCCAAGTCGAAAATCAAAACGTGCTTTTCTCCAACACTCTGGTTCTTCTTGTCCAAACCATATGCAATTGCGGCTGCAGTTGGCTCGTTAATGATTCTCAAAACGTTCAAACCAGCAATCAAACCGGCATCCTTGGTTGCTTGTCTCTGTGAATCGTTGAAGTAAGCTGGAACAGTGACAACTGCGTCCTTAACTTCTCCACCCAAGTAACTTTCAGCAGTCTCCTTCATCTTACCTAAGATCATGGAAGAAATTTCCTCGGGAGAAAAAACCTTAGTTTCACCCTTAAACTCCACCTGGATCATTGGCTTGCCTCCCTTATCAATAACCTTGAAAGGAAAGTGCTTGAGATCTTCTTGAACTTCAGGGTCGCTAAACTTTCTACCAATGAGTCTCTTAGCATCAAACACAGTGTTGACAGGATTCATGGCTGCCTGGTTCTTGGCTGCATCTCCAATCAATCTCTCAGTGTCTGTGAATGCCACATAAGAGGGAGTAGTTCTGTTACCCTGATCATTAGCGATAATTTCAACTCTGTCATTAGTAAAGTGGGCTACACAAGAGTATGTGGTTCCCAAGTCAATTCCAATAGCTTTCGACATATTAAATTTGATTTAAGTATATCAATTGTTTGTGGAAAAAAAGAATGGGATACCTGGACTACATAGCATTTATATAGGTATAGGGGGCTGGGATGAAGAATTCCACAGGGTTCTAACTACTCCACATTAAAGATTGCTAGAGGATTCTAGACAGAACCAGAAGCTTCTCGAATTGGGGTAGAATAATCACGTGATATATAATTTCTTTTTCTTAAAGTGGGACAACTTCCAAAGGAGGTTCCTGAAGCTTCTCGGAGAAAACGGATCAATGATGAACCATTGTCTTTCCGGTCTACAATTTCGAACTTGTAGAATTTAGAACATGGTTCAAATGAGAGCAGTTATGATGATTTGAAAACACGTGATAGAACACGTGAACACAAATATAACGCGTCACATGATCAACTGAAAATGGAACAGTATCGATAATATCTGCATCCTAAGTAATATTTCGAGTAAGGACACTTTCTAATAATACTTTACTGCTTTGAATGCTTCCATGAATTTAGTGATAGTTTCAAGTCTAAAACCATGCGATATTGCAAAGTCGATTATGTGCACTACTACGGTACAAGAGGAGTCAAACGGCTCTGACTTCTCAAGAGACGTTGAGTTCGTGTTTCTCTTACGATGATGTGAATTTGGGTCAAGCATATGAGAAGGTCTATCAATAAGGCTTAAGTTTTCCTCTTATCCTGGCGGTCTCAATTTCAGTTAATGTTTGCTACATTACATTTGCAACCAAAACTTCTCGGTGAATAGTTACTCAGGCATTAGCGGCACCACACCCAAAAGAATAAAAATATACCTCAAAGAGGCTGTAGGCTATCTAATTTGGATCTTTAAAGCTCCCAAGTTCTTTTGTTCTGACAAGCCTATCGGTCTGTAAAAATCCTCTCCATCAGAGTCAGTGCGCACCTGACTCTGTTTCTCCTCATCCTATAAAACAAGTCCTAATCCCACCAACACCTTTAACAATCTTGACTCCAACCATGTTCAGAACCTTGGCTAGACAGACCCTCCGTGGTCCCGCTTTCAGATGTGCAGTCAGATTCAACTCTGTGAACTTCAAATTGAACACTGACTCCTTCGCTTACAAGTACCTCGAGGAAGGTCCAAAGTTTGTCAAGTTCACTCAAGAACACGAGTGGTTGGCAGTATTTAAGGACGACACTGCATTTGTCGGTATTACTACTTACGCATCCGAGGCTTTGGGAGACACCACTTTCGTGGAATTGCCAGAAGTTGGTGTGACTTACGAGGCAGGCGAGCTGATTGGCTCCGTGGAGTCTGTTAAGAGTGCCAGTGAAATCTACAGCCCTGTTGCTGGTGAAGTTATTGCTATCAATGACATCTTGGAGAGCAAGCCTCAATTGATCAATGATGACCCAATGGGCTCTGGATGGATTGCTCAGATCAAGTTGGCCCAGTCAGCCGACGAGGTTTTTGCTAACGAGGAATTGTTGGAGGTTGACCAGTACGAGCAGACATTGGAGGAGCACTAAGCGATAATAAATGGAATTGCGGAACACGATGTAGAGTGGAGAGGAGCTATATTTGTAGGATGAACTTTAGTTGATTATTGAGGCTCCTCATTTCCAAGATAACTTAACATCATAATATTCGATCTTAAGAACTATTTCACTTCTCCTAGCTTGAAATTGAAGGTGCATCTTTCAAATGATATTCGCTTGACTTAAGCATTCAACTGATGGCACTCAAATCACATAGGGACATTTCTCCAGGAGCCCATAGTGTCTCAGTGAGATCTTTCCATAGTCAGTCGCCATACTTTGATGAAAGATTAATGTTGGCAATCCACTCTACAAATTCTTATTTCATTTCGATTTATAGTTAAATGGTGTAACTAAGCATACTGATAACAAAAAACTATAATGAGTTTCCATACTCCGATCCAAGCGTCTGTGATTTGAATCGATTGGTTTCAAATCCATAAATCATAGAGCTCCTCTTCAACCAAATCATCTCAAGAACCCCTGGGAATATTCACGTCCTACACCTCTGAACACACTATGTATTTTCACCGACTCGCCAGCGAAACTAGGAAAAGTGCACGGCGATAGGCACGATGATCACAATCAACACAATAATGACTCCCAAGATAATACACAAACGCATCTTCATGTCTTTCCACCACATGTCTTTTCTTACCCGGTTAGCGCCACGGCGGAAGCCTTGGGCACTGATGGCAAGGTTGTCTGTCTTGTTTTCAATGGAGTCCAAACGCTCACCCCTCTCTGCGACCTTGTTTATGTTGTCTCTCATAATACCAACGGTGTCATCGATTTGCTAAATAATGTTAGTATGTTTTCGTAGTGGCTATCACAAACATGATTCAAGGTACATACTGCTTGGATGGCGGCAGTCCTGGAGTTGGACTGTTCACCCGTCGTCTGGTTGGGGATGTATGGGTCGTATGGAACAGAAGTGGACATTATAGCAGTATTTTGTTCTGTTTATGAATTTGGGTGGTAAATGTTCTTCGCTTTCTAGGAATGAAAAACGGCCCCCGTCAATGCGTTTGTATCTGGCTATATGAACTGTACGCAGTAGACTCGTGACTAGTGGCCGGAGTATCGGCACGGTTTTTATGGCTGGATCCGGAAAATCAGGGCAATTAAGGGACACTAAGAATTTGCTAGATGATATAATGTCCAATTTTTGCTGGTCCGTATTGCTGTTCTCAATTTGAATTTTCAAGATGTCTGATTTTGTTTGTTTGCTAGGATAGACGATTGCCGTTTTTGGTTTGACGTGTCTACAGGTCCAGGGAAGAAAAATCTTTCTAGTTCAAGAAATCAAATCGTCATTGTGCTGTAGAGGTACATTAGCAGATATTGGAATTTCCTGAATATCTCAATTAAGTATTGGTAATTGATCATTTATTCCGGCTCTTTTAGTGACTTAGCCATTTGGCCTCATTTTTGACTATTATAGAGGATCTTTGGAGGCACACCAACCAATGATACTTAATAAATGCTGTTAAACTTCGTAAGACAGTTATACTTTGATAACTTTTAGTTAATTTATTCAGGCACATGAACCAAAGGGTTGAATTGAAAATTCACATGGTCGGGAACGAGATTGAAAATCTCTTAGTACATAGCTACAATCTAATCCATTTTGAATCCGTTCGCTGCGTAATTAAATTCTCAGTTATGCACCATCTTGGTGGGTTCCACTACATTATCCTGAAAGCTTGTTTGTAATTCATCCACTAATAGGGAGGGTATCTTGATACTTTCTCGATTTCCCCTATCCCACCAAATTTTCAGTTAGTTGGTGACGGCTATCGGAAAGACATCTCGATGGAAGAGGAATTTCCCATTGCACAGTTAGAGTAAGCTCAAGCCCCTTTCATATTTTTTTTGATTTTAGAAAAAAACAGAAGAGGCAACGTTTCCAAAACTGGTTGATGCATAAGTTCTGGCATTCAGCATATCTAGAAGTTGCTTTGCTAATTTATCATCGGATCGGAGAATTTGCCTCTATGAACAAGACTCTACAATTTTCTTTGCTTCTTCGACGCTTGACAGCCGAGTAAAACAATTTAATCCTTTGACTGGTTTTTCCTGGCCTGGTGGATTTTAACCAGATATGGAAGTGATGGTAAACAACCAGCAGCATAATTTCGCGGCTGCCGAGTCTAATGTTGACTATCATCTTAAAGATCAGTGATCTGACAAGATAAGACACTTGCCTCTTAAGTGGGGAAAAAATTGATATTGCCAAATTAATCAGGTCAGAAAAATCAACAAACCGTGATTTCCTGGCTATTTCACTATTGGTTAAGTTCAGTACACCACTTAACTTCGGTGCTGATCCAATAATTGGGAGGTCTTGTCAAACTTAGTCAAAATATTTAAAAAATCCAAGAAAGAAAAAAAAAAAGCATTAGTCATGGATAATGTGGGAATTGAACCTTGTTACTTGTACCAACCTATTTAAGATTATAGAATCTTTCTACGAAATAGTCAGAAGCTTGATACTTTAAAATACTACAATAGTTCAGCCCCAGTCTTCTCCGAGAACCAAACTACTGCAGCAATTGATGCCCACCCATACAGACAAAAACCTGACCATCATACACCGAACCTCCGAACAACTACCAGGGCATGTTTAGGGAAACCAAATGATCTTTCGGGAGAGGTTATCAGTAATCTCTCTCCCATAAGGTCACCGCGATTACTGTATCTAGGTTCTAGACGCTCAGCCACGAGATCAAAAGTAGATGACGTCTAGAGTCGGAGATTAAGGACATTTCTTTCGCCGTCACACCGCCTCAAACTGACCCTAAAAAGTCGCAGACAACAGATAGTAGGCTCTCAAAGAAAACAGATCCAAACAAACGAACAAAAAAAGAAGAAATCAATGTGGTAAAATCCAACACCATGCAATTACCCAAGAAATCCGTACCACTGAAACTAACTAGACGGCACATTTTTTTGCGTTCACGCGCCAGTGCCGATGTATATGCAGGGAGTTCGCGCCTTCCCGCTTGGAGCCAAAATGACACCGTACTTTTTTTCCACTGCTCCTGGTTTTTCTTTACCACCTAATTCTTTGGTACAATTAACTATATTTCATAATGGACGGTGGTATGTATCGATTAATAAGTGCAAATGTGGTGTTTCGAATGCCGCGGCCCTCTCATTTTACCCATCTTTTTGTTCATTTTAGCCATTCGGTGTTCTAGCTTATCTACTTGAGTTGATTTAGTCTCGCACCCTTTAGCTCCACGCCCAGCCCCAATCAATCGATGATTTCACATTAGGTCAATGTTTAGGCCCTATATGTGCCCTCAACGTTCGCCATTGACACCTGTCGGCTTTCTTGAGGTGTTTGCCAATTGGTTGTCGGCCCTAAAGAGGTTACAAGCTGGGTTTGGGCGAATTGCCTCCTGATTCGTCGAAAAAGGGAAACCAACATGACATCTGCGCCCTGAGCTGGCCATAAGCTACACATCTCGCCAATTCTTCTGGTAGTTTATGGCATAAGTTCGTTCTCCGACTGTTCAGATCTGCCTGTTGGCTGAGAACGTCCAGTTGTTGGTGTATGGATGTTTTGTTCCTGCGACCAGCCCCCTTTTCGTCGAAATCATTACTTGCTACCAGTGGGTGCGGCTTCCCCATTCGGAGGTGCCGGAGTGAAATTCACAACCAAAGTAAATGCCTAATAAGTGAATGGACAATCCGCTACCTCTGATTTTACCCCTCGACGGCGGCAATGAGGCCAATTAGAACTGATGAGAAAATTTACTTGGATCGATTACTAACTCATTTCTAGAAGAAGTTGCTGCTTTGGTTATCGACAACGGTTCCGGTATGTGTAAAGCCGGTTTCGCCGGTGATGACGCTCCACGTGCTGTTTTCCCATCTATCGTTGGTAGACCAAGACACCAGGGTATCATGGTCGGCATGGGCCAGAAGGACTCCTACGTTGGAGATGAGGCTCAATCCAAGAGAGGTATTTTGACTTTGAGATACCCAATTGAGCACGGTATCGTCAACAACTGGGATGACATGGAGAAGATCTGGCACCACACTTTCTACAACGAGTTGAGAGTTGCCCCAGAAGAACACCCAGTCTTGTTGACCGAGGCTCCAATGAACCCTAAATCTAACAGAGAGAAGATGACCCAGATCATGTTCGAGACGTTCAACGTCCCAGCATTCTACGTCAACATTCAGGCTGTCTTGTCCTTGTACTCTTCTGGTAGAACTACTGGTATTGTTTTGGACTCTGGTGACGGTGTTACTCACGTTGTCCCAATTTACGCTGGTTTCTCTTTGCCACACGGTATCTTGAGATTGGACTTGGCTGGTAGAGACTTGACTGACTACTTAATGAAGATCTTGTCTGAGCGTGGTTACGCTTTCACCACCACTGCCGAGAGAGAAATCGTCCGTGACATTAAGGAGAAGTTGTGTTACGTTGCCTTGGACTTCGAGCAGGAGATGCAGACCTCCGCTCAGTCTTCTGCTATTGAGAAGTCTTACGAGTTGCCAGATGGTCAAGTCATCACCATCGGTAACGAGAGATTCAGAACCGCTGAGGCTTTGTTCCGTCCTTCTGACTTGGGTTTGGAAGCCGCTGGTATTGACCAGACCACTTACAACTCCATCATGAAGTGTGACGTCGATGTCCGTAAGGAGTTGTACGGTAACATTGTTATGTCTGGTGGTACTACCTTGTTCCCAGGTATTGCTGAGCGTATGCAGAAGGAGATCACTGCCTTGGCCCCATCTTCTATGAAGGTCAAGATCATTGCTCCTCCTGAGAGAAAGTACTCTGTCTGGATCGGTGGTTCCATCTTGGCTTCCTTGTCCACCTTCCAGCAGATGTGGATCTCCAAGCAGGAGTACGACGAGTCTGGACCATCTATCGTCCACCACAAGTGTTTCTAAGCAAACATGTCTGGGACTACTTCGTATTCTTGCGCCCGTTGATCTTTGCCTCGCCAAAATAAAACTTTCTTTTTTATATTACTACTGAATTGTTTTGAAAGCAAATGATGCAAAAAAGATAAGTTTAGACCGCAGCGTTGTAGAAATTGTATATCAAGATATATGTTTTATTGTATTTGCTATTGACTTGTCCCGGTTGTGGGTGATGTGCGACTTAAACAGGTTATCTGACAGTCGCTCATAATTGGACCTGACTGGATACCAGACCAGAATGGAATTGTTCATTCAGCATAATGAGTTGAATTCATTCCACCTACTCTTTGATCTCAAGCATGGGCGTCTTGCCTTTCACACGGCCCAAAACACATGACGGAGCGTATCTTGCGATCACATCGTCTTCATGAAGCATATCAAAACTCTCTGTAGCATCCTGTCCGGCGAACTTCACAATGGATTCTTTCCCTCCAGGATGGTCGTTCAAAAATGAAGTCAAGTCCAACACAACATTCTTCACAATCACCCAGCAATCATCCTCTTTATTGTGCTTAGCTACTTCTTCTGGAGTAAACTCCTTAGATGGGATCCTGAATTGAGAATATTCCCGCTTGTCTGATCTTCCCTTAGTGGAACTAGCAGGCTGTGGCTTGTCAGACCGTTGATGTTGAGGAGTTGCAGCTCCTGGACCATCGTCGAAATCAACAGTGATTCTCTTCGAAACAGGGTCAATGTGGAGACTAATTTGCAGCAATCTGTTCACTGCAGAGTTTGACACCAACCTCTTCATCAAGAAACTCGTGGCCTGGTCCGCTGCCAATCTTCCGTAGACCACACATGCTAGCAAAGATGAGCCTCCCAATCTGTTGTGTCCATGGACACCGCCAGCAACCTCACCAGCAGCATACAAACCAGTAAATGCCTTTTCCGAATCACCGTCAGAGACAAGCACTTGTCCTTTGTCATTGATCTTTACTCCGCCCATAGTGAAGTGAAGCACTCTGGTGATAAATGAGACATGATACTGGTTATTGGGTTCCATAGCATATGGAGTAGTCGGGAAGTATTTCTTCCCAAATGGATCCTTGATCTCTCCACTGGCTGCCTTATTGTATTCCTTCAATGTTTCTTGCAATTTAGAGATTGGAAAGCCAATTTCTGAGGCCAACTCTTCTCCGGAAATAGTCCGCATCAATTTTCTTTGCTTATAGTGCTTTATGTGAAATTCCAACTTCTTGTCACTTTCCGTATTCAACACCAACCGCAAAGGTCCGTTGCCAAGTTCAATCTGCTTTTGCATTTCTCCACTCACGTAGTCACGAGTGCCCAATTCGTCACAGAACCTTTCACCCTTATTGTTGAGAATGATACCTCCTTCGCCTCTAAGTGCCTCCGCACCCAAGAAGAGAAAACGTGGCTGTGATTTACCTGAAATCACATCCTTATCCTCATAGTCAATGAGTCCGGTTGGATGCACTTGCACTTTATCCATGTCGATTCCAATACCTGAATTCTTCATAATGATCTTCTGGCCATCTCCAGTTGCGTGATTACCATTTGTTGAAGGAAGATCAATGATATCGGGTCTGTACTTTCTCAAAAGGGAATTCTTCGTGAAGTCAGCTGCGTAGCCTCCAGTGGCCATAATCACAGGACCCATTACAGTGTCCTTCGTTTTAGATTTTAAATCCTTGAACTTGACTCCCTTCACCACGGTCTTGTTGTCATCATCTAGAATCAAATCAATGACCTGGGTGTTTTTAAGGATCTTTACTCTCTCTGGCTCAGTATTCGCCAAGTTCTCTAAAGTTTCGAGAAGCCTGTAAGTGATGGCCATACCTGGAAATTTAGCATCCTTTCCACGATGCGTACGAGGCTGAGAATGTCCACCAAGACGAGACACAACCGAAAGATCCAAGTCGAATACTTCCTGGAGCCAATGGACCGCGTCGGCGCTATGGTACGTCAATACCTTGATGAGAGCTGGATTTGCTCTGTCTTTGGCAGTAGCCAAGGTGTCCTGGTAAAATTGCTCCACCGAATCGGGAATTGACGATGCAACTTGAGTTCTAGTGAGAGCACCATTGATTCCCGAGGTCGCCTTTCCACTATTTCCGCTGAGAAAGCCTTGTTTGTCAAGTAACACGATGTTGGCTCCACGAAGGTAAGCCTGGTGAGCAGCAGAGAGGCCAGCCAATCCGCCTCCTACGATAACGATTGGATTAGAAGGGAAGTCCATGTTAATGAGCGGGTTCCGATATGAATGTGTGAGAATCTGATTTGTTATTTGATCTCGGCTTTCTCGTAGAATTCTCCACTATATCAATGCTTGCTTATTGGTTCCCCACTATTCGCTATCTTCCTGTCACCTCGGTGCAGTATTGTGGGGTGCCGAATTTGTTGGTCGAATCTGGTTATAGAATCCACAATTCATAATGAATTTGGGGGTGCATGATCAAAAAGGGGAGGAGTGGGGTGCTTCGATATTATGTCCGGGGGGGGGGGGGGGGGGTAGTTGAATTCTTGGTGAAATGACTACACTGACAGAATCGGGACTTTTGCGCATGATATCAGCGGACCAGAGGGAATCTCAATGCAATACTTCTCTCCAGATGATATTTCAGGGAGAGTGTTGAAAAAAAAGTAAAATTCAAGGATAATGAAAGGCTCATAATATCGCAATTAATATTTAGATGAAACAAGGGAACTTTGAGTATGATAAATGCAATATTGTGCGTACTGAATTGTCAAGACATTTGAAAGTAGAATCTCTTCAAAAAGCATATACAAAAAAGGGAACTGACAAAAACGTCAGATGGTTGGATTACAAGTGAAAGCTCTAAGTTTCTTAATTGTATCAAATTGGTGTTCTGACTATTTGATTTCAGCTCTGCCACAGCCTATTTTTGAACTCTGCTATTGCAAAGTAGAATTTGTGCACATCCTTACTGAAACCTGTCATTCACAGTAGCACATCGTTGACCAAGTACTTGGTTGGTAATCTGGTAACAAACTGGTTCCTTATAATTCAGATTGTTAAGAAATTATAGTGAGTTAAGTGTCCATCCTTCTGCAACCCCCAATAACAACTTCTTCTTGCTCAGTTATCTGATTGAGGTAGATACGATTAGCCACCCTTAACTGAAGCAGCCTCAATATACAAATGTTTAAAAAAAAAAAAGCCTCACATTTTAAGACTTTGTGGTCTGGCAGACTTCAAATTTCCACAGAGGTAACATAAATTCCGCCCAAATCTCACCTATAATGACTCTTAGATCATTTGTGAAAACAACTCTCTGTGACTTCTCGAAACCCAAGAAAAGCCCCAAAGTGCGTTCTTTCAAAATGTATTTTGAACCTTCCCCAGAATTTGAAGACTGCTCAACTCTAAATGATAAGCTTATAGAATTCCCAGAAACATCGAACAATAACAATACTATCCCAGGTAAAAAGAGGAAAAGCATCAAGTCATTCTTTGAGAAAGTATTCACTAACCATAATCTGCGTCAGCATGAAACTTTTGAAGCTGATAAGATTGAACGCTTTGAAAGCTACCACGGTGAAGAGACAAGCTCTTGGGCCCCAGCAGAAGAGTTTTGGTTGGACGAAGTTACTACTTGTCAACCATTCATCAATTCCAGCCACAATGTCTACGACAGAATCTTTGAAACTTTGAAGACCGATCATCCGACATATCAGATGTTCCCTTCAAAGCATAGTCCGCGTAGTCCGATACTCCATACCCTGACCGAAGAGCGTGACTATAAAAGTTGTCACCTTATTGACAGTGTCTATCTCCATACTGATAACTTGGAGCTGAAATTGGGAGAACGGAAATTCAAAAGATTACAAAGGAAGAAGCAGTTTTATGACGCTGTCAAAAGCAAACTTGATAGCACTGATATTTACGGAACGATGGTCCATAAGCCACAGATTAACTCAGCGCAACCGAACCAAATTTACAGGTCTAACAGTTTTGTCGAAAAGATAAGCAATAAGTCTCGCTTAATTAAAGAAGTGACAAAAAAATTGAATCCTCCCAAGAAACCTAAAGATATCTAACGAAGACTTGTCTTGCGGACACAGAGTTCATTGCTTTCTTTTGTCTCTCTATAAATACATAGCACCAATGGAAGCTTAAACATCAGCAATATTTCATGATTACAGTAAATGTGAGATGTACTGGAACGCAAACGAAATATCATCAAAATTGGATTCGGTTCTCAATAATGAGTCTTCATTATCTTTCAATGCATTGTTGTTCAAATGATTCCAAGTAGTTGCATCTCCATAAAGCATTGCGGGAGCCTTGGCAATTTGCCCCTTTTCCTTTGAGCACCTTTTGCAATTGTAAGTGTCATGAGTATCGCACTGCGTATCTGAACGGTATTGGAAAAGCATCTTCAACATGTCGCCACTGAAAATTCTCTCAACATCCTCTTTTTCATCAACAACACACGACGAAAGAGAAAGTTTCATAGACTGACGTTGAAAGATTTTCTCCTCAATTGTACCAGTACAGATAAATCTGTAAATGTAGCAATCTTTCTTTTGCCCATCCCTCCAAACTCTTGCCAATGCCTGTTGGTCTGCGGCTGGATTCCAATCAGGGTCCATCAACACCAATCTGTTTGCACCAATTAAGTTGATTCCACATCCACCTGCTTTGGATGACAAGAGAAAAATGAACTCCGGTCCTTCAGGATCATTGAACTTGTCAACAATTTTTTGTCTCTTATTAATCGTCATAGTTCCATCAAGTCGAAGCGACCCATACCTTTTGTAACGGCACATCTTCTCTATCAAATCCAAAGTCCTTGTGTAGTTTGAGATAATGACAATTTTGTCGTTTGTTTCAATTCGAATCTGATGCAAAAATCGTTCGAGAACAGAAAACTTGGCACTGAACCATGTTTGGATCTCTTTACCACGTCCGCCGCCTTCCAGGCTCTCATATTCTTCTGGTATTAGTTCTCTGCAGCCCCGAATATCACCAGGTAATTCCAATAAATCTGGATGCGTACAAAGCTTTTTCAACATGTCAATAGCTTTCAAAGGCTGAGATCTGAGAAGAGCACTGTTGGATTCTGATGTGATAAAGTGTTCATACAATGCTCGTTGGAAGGGAGATAATCCAACGTACACGACATATTCATACTTCACTGGTAAGTACTTAGACAAGATGTCGTTGGTTCGTCTGATAATGAATTTTGATACAAGCTGAGACAACTCAGCCAATTTCTCTTCACCTTTCTTAACTTCATCATCGGTTGCGTCGGCATCTCTTCCTCTCAAAATGATATTCTCAAAGTTCTTTTTGAATTGGTTTCTAGTACCGAGATAACCAGGGTTGGCGAAGTTCAACAAAGAAAAATACTCAGACAAATCATTCTGTATAGGTGTTCCACTCAAGATGACTCTTCTGTCACACCGAAGTGAATTAAGTGCCGTAAATGTTAAGGAGTCCCCATTCTTGAGTCGATGGCCCTCGTCAGCCAACATAAGTCCTACCTCTGTTCCCGCTAGCTTATCGACATTTCTTCTCAAGGTCTCATAAGAGATGATGAGAACCGGTCTAACAACATTTCTTCCCGATGCCACGGACCATTGTTGAAGTGCTTGGCCCAAATCTGCAGCCTTCGTACTCTTTCCATCAACTGCTAATGGGGTCAATACACCTTCTCCTAGCCACTTGATAATTTCATTTGCCCAGTTGCGAACAAGCGACGATGGACAAACAATAATGCACTTTTCGATTGTCTTTTTTCCACGAGGGCTTTGTCGAAGCAAGGTCCACATTAATGCTAAACATTGAAGAGTTTTCCCCAACCCCATTTCATCGGCCATAATACAACCTTTTGCTCGAGGATCCAACAATCCTGCGGTGCATCGGTAGAGAAACTTCACACCTGCGACTTGATGAGGTCGAAGAATCTTTGCAAGTCTTGGGTCAATGACAACCGGAACATCAGGGTACTTTGTTGCCGAGTCTGGAGTTTTACAAATGCCCAAGATTTCCGCAAGTGACTTCTCTGGCCGTCTCTTCTTTTTAGGAGGTTCACCTTCCGATTCAGGTGGCGGAGATATCGACTCTTCTTTGATTTCGTCCTCAATTTTCGGAATCACATCAACCGTAGGATCGTACAACACTATGGCAAACTCACTGGTGGGATCATGGAGTGCTCGAGGCGGCACCACCACTTTTCGACGCGTTCCAAGTGGAGGCGGTGAACTGGATAAGTCTATGAGGTCTTTCTTCTCGTTATTTTTAGCAAAAGGCACAGCAAAATGCCGCTTGAACCTCTGCTCATTCTTTGTTACGATGTCTCCCTTTAACATTGAACGCAGTAGTAATGCTCCTTTTCTCTTTCTTGCCACAAGTTGATTATTGGCATTTACTGACGGGTCTAAATCGTCGTCGATTACAATGACTCCATTTTCACCTTCAGCATAACTATGTATAGCCTGTCGAGCTTTTCGTTCGGGAACTCTCAATACGCTGTGGCCATTGCCAGCGGTATTAGTCAGATTGGCAAATGGCACTTTAAATGGTCTGGCCAAACGGGCTTCAGAATCTTTGACTGGAGGCGGACGATTTTCCTTTGACATACCAGCACCAGAGCCAAACGGCGTAGTGAACGCCTTAAGCGGTTTTCTGACCGCCATAATGTACTTTTTGGGGGAATGGTGATAGACGTGAACTTGTGTATGATTGTTTACGTGAAGCGCGCAGTGTTATTAGTGTGTAGAAATTGAGATGGTGATCTAGGAGAGATGCACCATTAAGGAATTCCAGAACTATTCATCTAATACTGGAAAACAAATTAGGGAAATGGAGATGACATTAACTTTCGGAATCTGAAGCCTTTTGAGAATTTCGAGTTGATCTTTGTTTCATTCTTAGTGATGTGGTTCCCATTTATACCATCAGATCTTCTATTGTGCCGTACTGAGCTTTCAGGTTAAGTTACCACTACTCCACCATGGATGATATTCTTGCAAAGGCAAGTAACCAGGCAATGTCCTTTGCCATAAGATCGGGGATCTCGATTGCTTCGGGATTTGCCATCAAAACAGTTGCAAAGTTGCTCGACCGCATCCCAGCAACAGAAAAGGCTCGCATTGAGGGGGCCAACTCCAAACTAAGAACGAAGATAAATATCATCTCCACATCCATTGATCTCATTAGACTAGAGTCTGCACGTGGAAACTCTGCATTGGAGCCTACGTTGCAGATGGTGGATGAGTTGAAGATTGAAATCGATCAGTTCGACTTGAAGGTGGTCTCGCTTCTTGAGCAATTCACGCATTCAAACCGGATTGAGACCGTCAAACTCGCGGAAAAGGCAATTGAGTCATTGATTCTGTCCATAAATGATGCTATCCCACTAATCAACTTGTCGCTTATTACGTGTGGGGTTAGCTTTCCCAGCTCTATCAGTCCCAAAGTTTCACCCAGTAGATTGCTTCAGTCTACTTGTCACATCCATGAGGCAAACTCGAAGTTCGCGAAGTCGAATAGTCTCAAAAGCGTGACCGTTGGCCCTGTATTTGATCTTAAGCTTTATACTGTGTTCTATAATCCTAGCAGACTTCGATATGTCGAGGACGATGACAAGTCATCCACTTCAAGCTCCACAGCTGACAGGACTAGTCAGAAAATGCTGACGGTGTCATGGAAGGAAGAATTTGCTCGTGCTCTGTGCAAACTTGTAAGATTGCAAGGTAAGAAGTTTGAGTTTAATCTTGTCATTGAGGAAGATTTCGATGACGGAAGGTACCACGAAGATGACGAGAAGCCAGAAGTGAAAACCGTCATGGTGGAGAAAATCCAGAAACAGTTTTTTAGCGCTAGTGGTCATCTTCTAAGATTGGAAGGCTCTAATTCGCCTGTACTTACTTTGAAGATAGAAACTGCGTCGGGCTTCGATTATATTGCACTTGGCGAATATTCAGAGCCTGATGATAGCGAAGATGAGAGTGATTCCAGTGACTATGAGGATGCAAAGGAGACAGAAGGACCCAAGAAAACCAAGAATTTATCGCTTTTAGAATACTTGTTGAGACTTGCGTCTCTTCAGGAAGTTGAACAAAAGGACATTCTAGAAGTTTGTGATGAGAAGCTTTCGTTTTACCTTTCAAACCAAGCTGATAACTCATTAATTCCCAAATCGAAAAGTCAGAAGGCCGGTGAGCTTGCCCAAAAACAAAGCAATGACCAGTATCTTGAACACGATTCAAACACCACTCGATTAGGAAATTTATCATTGGAGAGCAAGTAGAAATTGATAAAATCAAATTGTATAAAGTGAATTTCAACACTAATTAGAAATCAGCCAAATGAAGAAACCTACCTTTGTTTTATTAACCTGGGTGCAAGGTTCCAAAGTTTAGTACAGGATAACACAAAATTTTCTCTATCAACTACTCAGTCTAATGGCCAAAAAAGATAAGAAGTCCAAAGAGGCTAAAAAGGCACGTGCTGCCGAAAAGCAGAAGAAAAACACCCAGAAAGCAGAGCTGAAACAGAAGAAAATAGCTAAGAAAACCGGTGAAGAGGAGGAAGATCAAGACATCGATGCCATCTTAGAACAATATGCCAAAGAGCAGGAGGAGCTTATGGCTGTGAAGGTGGAAATATGCGATAGGCCATCCAGGAGGCTCAACCCAACTATTGTTGCAAGCCCCCTTCAAGGAAAGCGAGAATTGATCCTCTTTGGAGGTGAAGCTACCCAGTCTTCCATGTCCAAGTTCTATAATGAATTATACACATACTCGATTGAGAACAATATATGGAGAAAAATCACTTCCAAGAACTCTCCTTTGCCTCGTTCTTCCCACGCAATGTGCGCACATCCATCTGGTATCGTGGTGATGTTCGGAGGAGAGTTTTCTTCTCCAAAGCAGTCGACGTTCTACCACTATGGTGACACCTGGGTCTTAGACGCAGAGAGTAAAGAATGGGACAAAATTGACCAGAAAAAGGGTCCTCTGCCTAGGTCGGGCCACCGTATGTGTGTCTGGAAGAATTACATTGTGTTGCATGGAGGTTTCCGTGATTTGGGCACTCTGACAACCTACTTGAGTGACATGTGGCTTTTTGATATCACAACTTACAAATGGACCCAATGTGAGTTTCCCCCTGCGCACAGCATTCCAGACGCTAGATCGGGCCATTCGTTTGTACCTCACCCTGAAGGTGCTGTTATTTATGGTGGTTATTGTAAGTCTAAAGCTAAGAAGGGTGTCCAAAAGGGTAAGGTATTGACAGATGCCTGGTTGGTGAAGATGAAACCAGACCCTAAGGGTATTAGATTCGAAAGAAGAAGAAAGCAAGGATTCACACCTTCTCCAAGGGTGGGATGCTCAATGGTTTTCCACAAGAATAGAGGTATAATGTTTGGTGGAGTTTACGATTATGATGAGAGCGACGAGAAAATCGAGTCCCAGTTCTACAACTCCTTACAATCCTACCAAACGGAAACTAATAGATGGTACAACTTAACATTAAAGCCTAGAAAACAGAAGAAGCTGGAACAGGCAAAGGAGAAGACCAGAGACGAAGATTTGGAAGATATCTTGAACAGCATTTTGGCTAAAGCAAAATTGAATGACGAAGATGATGAAGAAGATGAAGAATTATCACAGTTCGAGAAATTGAGACAACTCGAAGAAAGAGAAGAAGAAGAGAACAAGAAGGTGGATTTCCCTATAGTTAACCAACTACCACATCCTAGATTCAACGCTACAACCTGTGTCGTTGATGACACGTTATATATTTTCGGCGGAGTCTTTGAACGTGGCGACCAAGAATTTAACTTGGACTCTATGTATGCTATAGACTTGAACAAGGTCGACGGAGTCAAGGTGTTGTGGGAGGATTTGACGGAACTCGAAAAGGAATACGTTGATTCGGATGATGAAGAAGACGACGAGGATGACGAAGACGACGACGAGGAAGAGGAAGAAGAAATTTCTAATGAGAACAACGAAGAGGATGATGTGGAAGAAGAGGAAGTGGAGGAAGATGAAGAAGAAGAGGAAGAGGAAGAGATTCCTGACCCGAGACCATGGCTCCCACATCCTAAACCTTTCGAATCATTGCGTGCGTTCTACATTCGTACTGGTGCTCAATTCTTGGAGTGGTCTATATCCAGCAACAGAGACGCTAGAGGAAAGTACTTGAAGAAGGCAGCTTTTGACTTGTGTGAAGATAGATTCTGGGAAAGAAGAGACCAGGTCAGAATTGCCGAGGATCAACTAGAGGATTTGGGAGGTGTCGGAGAAGTGATCGAGAAAGACACTACAAAGGCAACCAAAAGAAGATAAACATAATCTAATAGATATTTCAATTCGTACCTACAATCAATTCACAAGAAATTGAATTAATGAACATGAATGTAAAAGATGATAGAATGCTATCATCATGCAAAGTGGATTCCAACTTGGTGGAATGCAAACAAAAGCTTCAAAAAGTCAGTCTGGTCCATCTTGGACGATCTCTGGTCGGAAAAGCCAGTCTCAGTCAACACTTGTTCGATTTTTTGCTTCACAACACTGGTCAAGTCAGTCTTTGAATCCACATTCATGGAGTCTGCATCTTGAGTAGCCAAAAGAGCCTTGTAGTTCTTCTCTAGAATCTCAATAACATTGTTCGACTTGAAACCAGCTGCGATGGTCTTATTCTTTCTCACAAAACAGATTCGGAGTAAACCATCCCACTCATTGAAGTCCACGTTGGGACGAGGTTGTTTGACCTCAATTCTTACAACAGAAGACTCAACTTGCGGAGGAGGACGGAAGTTGTTCTTACCCACCTTCATGATATGCGTAACGTTGGCCCACATTTGCACGTTTGCAGACAAACGACAATATAAGGCGTCACCAGGACGAGCCAAAAGACGCAAAGCAAATTCTCTTTGGAACATAAGAATGGAGACTCTTGGAGGTTTTGGCTGATTGAGAAGTTTAAACACCAAAGGAGACGAGATTTGGTATGGGGTATTGGAGATACACACATCGAAATAAGGAAGATCAGTCTTCATGAAGTCACCCAAGAGGATTTCCAATTTCTTTTGCTGAGGAGTGCCGTGAACTCTTTTGGTCAACTCTGCTGCCATTCTCGGATCCATTTCAACGGCAACAACCTTACGAGCCTGCTCCAAAATCCGCACAGTCAAGTTACCAGTACCAGGACCAACTTCTAATACAATATCGCTGGGCTTGATCTGCGCTTTATCCACGATACCTTGAGCCACAAGTGGATTTTTCAAGATATGCTGACCAAGGTTGGTGTTAAACTTGAAAACTGAGTTCATGTGCTTGTCGGCGGAGACTGTAGCCCCCGAACCGGAGGGAGCGGAAGAGAATTTCTTTTTAGGCGCTTTAGCCATAGTTTTGATGGTGTTTAA
The DNA here is from genome assembly GCA_900106115.1 of Sungouiella intermedia. Lineage (NCBI taxonomy): Eukaryota > Fungi > Ascomycota > Pichiomycetes > Serinales > Metschnikowiaceae > Sungouiella > Sungouiella intermedia. The sequence continues at coordinate 2,057,243 of LT635756.1, read as the reverse complement.
ATCTGAAGTTTGTCAAGTCTCAAGTCATCGCATCAAGAGTTGATGAGGTGTGCATGCCCAAAGCATAATGTGCAGTCTGGATTCCTGAAGAGGATCTTGAATATTTAGAGTTGATTAGACCTGAAATGAGAAACATTAAGAAAACTTAAAAGGGAAGATTTAAACTTTCTCTAGCTGGAGTTGTACGCTCTTTTCATTAATCTCTCCCACCATCAAAATTTATCTTTTTATGCTCAATGCTGGAGATGGCGCTCAAAGTCAATAAAACTTCAAACTTAAGGATTTGGTGTAGAAGAAGCATTGGCTGAATGATGACATTTATATATTATCACCTACATTGACTTTTTTTAGTGTTTATCAACTTATTTTAAACGGATGTTTTCTATTGTTAGTATTATCTTTATCAAATGCTTTCCCACATCATTGATCTTGTGTCTTTTCAAGTATTTGTTCTGCCCTGGCCCTATTTGTTTCTTATGTCACATCTTGATACCCTTTGCCCTCCCTTTATTAGTGGCCACTTCTAACCTTTCACTCCTGAATCTCTAAACCTTTCCATTTTTAGTCCACAAGATTGCATGACTTGTAAGCCTCAGAGAGAACTCGAAACGTGCTGGGAAGTTTTCAGAGCCTTTAATATCTTCTGCTCGGGGAGTGTTTCACGAAGTTTGAAGTATCCACTTTTCAAGATGAACGAGAAAACCTCTTCCGCTTCTTCAATATCATTGGTTGCGTACTGGCTCCCGGGAAACAAACGAGGAAAGAACATTTCCAAAGCAGTAATGTCCGACACAAAATGAAAAGATTTCTCGTGAAATAACTTCAGTGGCCAAAACTTTCTAAGGAAGTTGTGGACTTTAACCCAATAGGTAAGAATCTCTTCAAGATGCACCGAGTCCAATCTCTCAGTTGCCACAAGCTCGGCTAGAGCGTATTCCGTAGGAGTGATCTTACGGACATCTCTCTCAACTGCCATCATCAAGTAATCTTTGTACTTGATTTGCATTGCTAATTTCTCCAAAAATTGTGCACGGTCACTCAACTCTTGTTGAACCCATTTATTTTCCTCCATCAACTCCTCAGATGACCGGGAAGCAGTTTCGCTACTGTTGTTCTCCTTTGAGCTAGGCAACAAGTTGTAGTGGTTGCGAAGCATCGTCTTATGCTTCTTTCTCTGGTTTTCTCCCATAGCTCCAAAGCATACTTCGCCCTTAAGTACGAAATATCGGTAGAGAGGATACGACACCTTAATGATCTTGCTAGAATCCTTATACCAATCGGTAAAAGAATCGTTGTCGTCATTCTGGGCGTTAGATTGGTGGTTGCGAAAGTCGAAATACATAGTTAGCACCAAAATCAGATAATTATAATTCTGTCTATGGCCACGGGGACCATTTCATTTTATAGAAGATTTGTTATCTGCAAATCTGGCATACTTAAAGAGATTGTATTTGATCTGGTTTATGTTTTGTAGTATGGATTGATCCAACATTGACTGATTTACTGTATGTGAAGGAAAGGCAGACCAAATCTGGGGATATTTATAAATATGCAGGACCGTATGCATTTCAAGAATCTGACACTAGATTATCGAATACATGACGAGGCACCAAGTGCAAATACACCTTTCGGAACTTGCGCTGTTCCAAATTGAAATTGGTTTTTCTACTTAGCAGGATTTGATGTTGATCAGAACTTGCATACAATATAATGAAGATAGAGCTTGATTTTGCACCCAAAACCTCTCTGAAGTCTGTTTTTTTTTTGGTCCATTTGTTTCAGCATCGTGAAACAGGAAGCGTTTAAACCAGCATTGACCACCAGTAGTCATGGATGTTCATATCTGGAACCTTGGATTCCTTTACGATCCTCGCTGGGGCTGTTTGGTTACTACTCACATTAATACCAGATAACCATTTCTGGCTGCGCGAAACCACAAAAGCTTTCAAACCACATTCTCCAGCTACAAAAAAAAAATAGCCTGCTTGCTAACGGCAGAATCTGCAAATTGTTCTGCAACTGATATCCCTTCTGTTTTTTAGTTTCAAGATGAATAGTGCCTGCGAAATTAATATGAATCATCAGCTATTGAAAGTTATAACGGAAGTTTGCGGAGCACATCATCCTAATACAGAGCCATGCTTCACTATTGCTGATTTTGATTTTGATTTGATGTTTCAAAGGCAAAATTTCCTCAAGCCTGAATGTCCAGCTTTAAAACTATATAATTCTGTTTTCGGAGGTCTGTACTTAGGACAGCATCTTCTTCTGAAGGAAAAGCGACAGGCAGAAAGAGAAGAGCTGAATGGTGAAAGCTTACTCGAAGTCTGGAAAGCGTCGTACCCCTCTCAAACCAGAATTGATAAGAGTTATATTGAAATATGTGCAAAGAACCTCCTCCACTTGAAAAGAAATGGATTTATTCACCCACTTCTGTGCTTCAAATTGAATTTGGAGAAACACTTGAATTTTGCATGTGGAGTTTTACAGTCGTTGCAATACTTAAAAGACATTTGCAATTTCCTACCAGGTCTTCTTGCCCGAATTCTTGTCTCTTTAAACGATCTTGAAGAAGGATATAAAAGAACTTATTTTTCGAACTCAGCCAGGGTGAATCAGCTTCACCTTTCATACCGTGAGGCAATAAACGAAGCTGAGTCTCTTGCTCGAATGAATGATATCATGGCAGAATTTTTGAGCACAACCAGTAGACTCCAACGCATCCTTTGGATGGGTGGAACTGATGCAACATTAATCACTGCTTACAATGATTTTCAAACCCAACAGAATGAGCTATGTAAAATCACTCCATTTTGCGACTACAAATATGTCGTGGAAACATTGAAAACTTTGCTTGAAACAATCACAGAGGTTTTGAATGAGGCTCAACGAGGAGGAGATATACAAATCTCTGAGGATGATCTTGAAACCCCAAGAGACTAATAAATTGATCTCGTGAAAAAGATTCTACATACTTTAAAAAAATTAGCTACCATTATTTAGACCGAAAAAGCTTTCTCTTCTTCAAGTTGTATCTATGTATTCCAAACTTCTCTTTTGTGCGAAGAAGTGAGAATAGCCACAGAGCTTACTATGGATCTGAAAACATTACCAGCAAATTTTTCAGTAACCGAGGCAGATTACCTCGATAGGCTCTTTCGAGAATTACCAGCTGCTGCCGAATATCTAGAACCTTCACCCGGCGTGTTCTACGAGTCTTATTCGCCTATTTCCAGCTCTGGTAGTCTAACCCAGCTAGGTCAGACTACTGAATACTCCACTAAGGATGAGTTGAGTCTATTCAAAAGACAGGGGGAAGAATAGATGAGAGAATTCGGCAAATTTTGCTGATTTTTAGTCAAAAAAGTGATGTGGCCACGAACGTTCCTTTCATCCAACTGGGCCTTCCAGTGCTATACTACCCCGACATCGAAGTATTGGAACAAGTTCTAAGGCAGCACAAAACAACCTCAGCTTTAAGAAGACGTCGATTCGGTTATAGAGCTGCTTGCTGTATTGGGTTCATATCTGACCAACATCAAGTTGATCAGGCAGTTCTCACATTTGCCCAGGGATGTGAAAGTTTTAAAAGAAACGCAGTTTCATTAAGCACAGCTATAATTACCACGAGGATAAGTATTTACTCCCTTTTGGAAGCGATAAGTATATTTAGGTTTGTGCTGATCAAAATGTGTTTATCGATTCGAAAATTACACCAACAGGCGAGAGAACAAAGCTTAAACAAGATTGGGTATCTCAAAAATACCTCTTTCATAAGAAAGTGTCGACGAATAAAAGAAAACGTGGTTTTGATGGAAAACGCCAAGCACGAGCTCTACAGTATTGTGGATGAAATTCAAGCCGATTTGAAGGACATTAACGAGGTGACCAGGGCACTAGGCGGGCTTCAAAATCAATGGAATAAAGCCCAGAATATGTTTGAGAAACATCATGACAAATACAGCGATCAAGTGTATCTCATGGAAACATATACCTATCCTCTTTGGCACTACTTCGACCATGCTGCCAGAATCCTTGACACAGATTCATGGAAGATTTTCAGTGAATTTGCTCAAGCAGAAAAGCAATTCAAAAAGGATACCGCTATTGCAGAAGATACCCTTCAGGAGGCAGTGGAGCATATTATGTGGGGTAAGTTAGCACTTCTAAAAATTGACTGCTACACCAAAGATTGCGATGTTTGGGCTTTAGGAGATGAAATTCCCGTTGTAACCTAGTCATGCGTTGTGACAGGAGCTGACGTCAAAGTTCAACAATAAGCTCTCCTGCTTCAAGTAAATTTATTGGTCCTGTCGTAAACACTCAAAGTAAATATTCCCAGCCGATGTCTATTTTTACACGTAAGGCTCTGGAGGCTTTCCAGGGGTTCCGAGTCGTCATTGCATACTGAGATGAAAAATCATGATATCCCGCGTACTTGTGACAATCTTGCCTATTTAGGATCTAATGTGCAATAACATCCGGTATTCCAGTGTGGACCTGCGTATGCGTTGAAATACTCTGAGATCCTCTGATTCCCATTACGTCAAAAATTGAATGGTCATCTAAACGTGGCTTGATCACGAGGCGTTTTTTGTCGCCTTCCCTTTATTGTTGTCAAGTTTTATTTTCCCAGATACCAAAGTGTCCACTCACGAGTTGGAAGCAAACGCCAACCGGTGTGGTTATCCGGGTTGACCCCCGAACTTTCCCCTATTTACGACACACGTTTGGTGGCCCTTCCATAGTTCCGAACGGCATACGAAATGGTAATAATTGGAAGCTCAAAGCGTCATCTCCGACTGTGGAGGTGGCACTCTTCCCCGTATGTCAGCCAATTATGATGTAAGTCTTGTCAGTGCTCATGGTATTGCATGAAAAATACACTATATTTAGGTCTGTTGGTGCCATTTGGCTAATGATTGGCCATTTTGGGAAGAAATGTAATAATCTGGGTCACTCCCCACTTCCATCAAAAAACGACACTATAAATATGGAGACGATTTCCCAGCTTATGTTGTTGTATTAATAATCCCAATCGCTTTGAAATAAAGAAAAAAAGAAAATGAAGTTCTCCACCCTCGCTTTGTCTGGTATGGCTGCTGTTGCCTCCGCTGAAACCTACTCGTTGGCTGCCCAGTCTGCTGACGGAAGTATTTCCAGCCCATTGACTGGCTTCCACGAAGGTGCTGGTTTCAGTTATTTTGCTGTAGCTGGTCCTGGTACTGAACTCACCTGGAGAGATGGAACTTTGGGTGAGGATGTTGGTAATGGAGCCATCTTTTCTGTTAATTACTTTGAGAACTACCTTAGTTTTGGTATCCTCTCTGAACCAGCTCAACTTACTTTTGACAAGGACAACACGTTGGTTTCCAACGAGACTTTCTGGGCTTGCAACAACCTCAATGACCCATACAACTACTCTAAGAACACCAAATTAATTGTCTTCGGTGAGGACAAGGTCAACGACTCCTGTGTTGAAGTTAAGATCAAGTTGGTTGAATTCAGCTCTAGCTCTTCTGCTGAGGCTTCTTCTACTACTGAGGCTTCTTCTTCCGCTGAGGCTACTTCAACTTTGGTTACCCTGACCACTAGCACTGCTGTTCCTGCTGTTACTTCTGCTGAAGGTGGTGCAGTTAAGAACTCCGCTGGTATTGCTGCTCTTGCTGGTCTCGCAGCTATGATGTTGTAAACAATGTTTAAATAGCAACGAAAAGTGATTAATGAATACATCTAATGTTGGAATCCTTCTATTTAGAAGTCTGCGAGTGGTTATGTAGCAATGAATTCAAGAAATTTCTGCGGGGAAGAGGATTTTGTCTCTGGTTATTTTTTAGACTGTTTCAGCCAATAACCACCTTGCGTTCTCATGTTGTATCCTATGTATCAAAAAGGTCTACTTAACTCTTTAATTGTTCAGTTTTGAAAAGCGATTTTGTTTTAAGTGGTTTATCTGTTTTGCCTTTATCACGTTTCTTATAGTATATCTCCTTTTACTGAATAGTATACTTGTGACCTATGAATCTGAACAGCTTTATGAGGGAGCTTAGGCTTTATTCTCGGAAATTGGGTAAGCCTAGGTTAGGTTATATGATATCAAAGAAAATTCTAAAACCAATCTCCAAATTTGTTCTGTTTACTGTTGTGATGAGCCCAATCCGGATTTGAGCTATATCCAACTTTCGATTAAGGCGAGAGAAAACAATGTTTTACTAGCATGTTTTCCCGCGCAGAAAATCAACGAGTCGGTTTACTCTCTCCCAAGAATGTAAGATATACACTATAGCTGTATTAATGTACCTTATGTGCATGCAAGTATGCGTCAAGGGAATGGTATGTGGCAATATTATGATTGGGGTAACCTTCAATGTTCAATATGTATAAAGCTGGAGTGGTACTGAGCGTTGATTTGTTTAACAGAGATTTCACCAATCGATTGTTGAGGCAACCTCTAAATAACATTCAGCTTTTAACAAAATCACAGTTTGAGTAATTGAGTTAATTGTTGTTTCTGCAGCCATCTAATAGCCGAAAGCCATTAAGTAGCGAGAAAGAGCCCTTCGATCAGCTTCTCGTAAATTTACGAACCACGCAGGATTGACAGCGTAAAGAATATACCGATTACACATGTAAAACACGCTGTGACGCAAACGAGATCTACATAATTTACTCACTAAACACATTTTATCACTAGCACTTGGTTTCAAAAATCATTTGGTTCCCTCTAGTTCGTGTTTCATTCTGGCAAAATCACTTATGGATCTCAATACATACTTGTCGTATATACTCTCCAATAGTTATAACAACCTCAGCCCTGGAAAATTACTAAGAAGTGAGAGATATTTCTTGATTCAATTATGTAGCCTTCGATTTTTTTTGTTTGTTACAAGATGACCACAAGATACACGCTCACTATGAACAGCACCTTCTTTCCTTCTCGCTTCTCAAGAAAACGATCCACGAAATTGATATTCAATCAAAATCTCTTTTCTTTACCTATTTATTTCTATCGTCACTTTTACTAGATCTAGTTATTTACTATTTGCATCAAACTTCTCTCCTGTTACCATGAGAGTTTCTCCAGGTCGTGCACATAGGCACTCCAATACCAAATAACATAAATACATATACCCTACTCATCGTCTCCAGTTCTAGTCCACCACCCATTTAATCTTTGCAAGCTTGACGTCCTCTTATTTTGTAACACGATATCCACGAAAATTTGTCTTCTTCTTCCGTCAATCATTTCGTCACCGCTATGGAACGCCTGTTGGCGGCAGAGCTAACTTGGGCTATACGCCACTTTGAATTCGAGCTGCTACTAGACGATGACTTTCTATCTCTGCAGCGACCACTTAACCGTCATGACTCTTTCAAGCTTGACAAAATATTGGACGATGTGGAGTCGTACTTGAGTGAATTGAACCTCTCATTGCAACAGATCAATCGAGATGGAACTGAATGGTACACCACCGGCCGGGGTCTGGTGATAAAGGTTCTTGATGTCATTAAAAACATTGATGACTTTCTTTCTAAAGTCCTACTTTTGCCACTGGTTCTTGGCGATGGAGTCATTACGGCTAAGCTGAAGCGAGTGAGCCAAATACTACTAGATTGCAAACTGGCCCTCCTTACAATTAAGAAGAAAATTGATATTGTGGCCCATTACAAAGAGATCCGGGGCCTGATAATAGATGGTTTAAACGAGGAAGTTCGAGAATGCAATGACATGTTCACGCTGAGTAAAATCACAGGCCTACCTCATGAGCTACCGAAGAATATTACACTAGAGCAAATCACAGCGAAGATGAAGCTTGGAGAAATGTCGCAAAGCAATACTTTTGCTGTGCGTACAGTTGCACTTCCAATGTTTTCAGAATCTGAACAGAATTCTAACACTCGATTTGAGATGATTGAACGACGCCTTGATCCGATCCAAGTCGCCATGGATTTTCTAGAACAACGTGTACAAGGTTTCAACAGCATGTGTGGCACTGTATTTCCGGGAGCCATTATCGAACTAAATCGAGATTATGACCAATTACGAAAACTGTGGGAGCAACTACTTACTGAGTTCGTAACACTTAAGAAGCAATCCGTGGATGCTAGATGGCACAGTCTATTTCTATTCCTCGTTGAGGACATTCTGAAGAAGAGCTTGGCAATGATTGCTGAGGTGAAGAAAGATCACCTGGAGGGCAGCTTCCTCATTTCTGATGAACTCGGTTCTACATTTAAGACATGTTCCAACGCCATTACTCTCATTCACAAGGCTTTCATGGAAAATGTCATTTACGACAAGGAGCTAACCCGAAAGTACAATGACACTCTTCTACCGCGCTGGGGTGAGCTTAATGTTCTCCTATCAAATGATTTTCATCCGAGCAAAACAGCTAGTCCTCTGACAAACGATTTCTCAGGTTACAAACCCATTAGGATGGCCCATTCTCGAGTTTCCCTGTCAGAACATAGAAAAGAAAAGCTGGGTGCATTTTCTTCAACTGGATTGGGTCTTGATTTAGGTCTCGATGTCAACCCATCTCCAACAATCCCTGTAAGTGTCAAAACAGATCGAATCGTGGACTTGAGCATTGACGCCGATATCCTACCAAAGAATAGCATCCAGGCTGCGCTCATGAATATTTTAGAGACCCAAGTGGCTAACGAGGATGATGATACAGATACTTTAGTGCACGCCACTTCTCGCAATTCTCTTGAGTTGGAGAAACCTACTTTTTGGAGACTTCTACGAGAAACTCCAAAACGGAAATCAAAAATTCCGGTCATGAACTCAAACTATATACGTCTGGGATTTCCGGTCATAAAGAAGATGTATGTGAAGGGGTATACACATACAAAAATTCCCAGCATCAGCCCACTGAATCCTGTGTTCATTTCTCCGGATAGAAGATCGCAGCCGTTGGACAGCCCAGTCAATGATACACTCAGAGATTCCAAGATAAAGCGTTTTTCAACACACGTATCTTCACCCGAATCAAATTGCACTGGATTGAGAAGTCCTCCAGTTTTCCACTTGCCTCGAAGAGAAAGCACTGCTGGGAAATCGTCAAGTGAAGGCTCGGTTTGTGGCGAAGATGTTTTTAAAGGCAATCGGTCAAGGAGGTCTTCATCTTTAAAACTCAAGGCTGAAAAGATGTCGCTAGTTGGCACTATGACACCGAACCTAGCATTTGAGGTTGGTCTGCTTGGAGAGATTTCCCCGGATCGTATCAGTTTGCGTTCTTCCTCGCCTGAAAGGCCTGAATCATCTATTGGATCTAGGTTCGATGACTTGCATCTTACACAACCATTGAAGCAGATGAAGAAGCTGTGGAGGTAATTTAATTATCAACTCTTAGGAGACTCCTTCGAGTCTTCGGGACGCATGGTTTTACTGGTAAATCCATCAAGGAAAAAGTCCCGTCCGAAAATTTTATACATAAAACTTTCCTTCTCAACTTGCCACTTCTCTACCTCGTCAAACTTTCTCACCTGCTTACCTTCAACAATCTCACCTTGTTGCACTTTTTTCGTGGACTTTCCTCCCAATCTTCTATATAATTCCCATCCAGGAAGAAGAATAAATGGGATCGAGAAAAGCACCAAGAAAATACCGTTATATCTGGACTTCACTGCTGCTGGTGCAAGTTTCCAATTTGGTTTTCCAGTTTCCACTAACTGTGTGAAGAACTCACTTTTCGGAGCATTAGGGTTGACTTTCTTCGACTCGACTGGCGTACTCGTGTCTCTTCCCTCCTTGTGATAGCTCGATTGAGCAAATTTGCTGGGTTTCTTCATGGGTGGGTGTTCATAGCGATGGAACGTTCCAATTATAGACGTATGCGTGCAGGATATCACCTAGCGGACACGATTTGATTTGGTTCTTCTCCGCCGTTACTTCTACTCTAAGAAAAAAGATTAATAATCACTTGAAATGAAATTTGAGCCACTGTCTCTCTCCAGCTATCCAAAGCCAGAAAATGTTACCTTCACCTACGGCACAGCTGGTTTCAGAATGAAGGCTGATATTTTGGATTATGTCAACTACACTGTGGGAGTACTTGCGGCATTGCGGTCCAAATACTTGAATGGACTGACTGTTGGTGTGATGATTACTGCTTCGCATAATCCTCCCGCTGATAATGGTGTAAAAGTCGTCGATCCGTTGGGAAGCATGTTAGAAAGTTCATGGGAACTGTATGCCACCACCTTGGCAAATGCTAGTCATGAGGAATTGGTGGGCAAGTTTAACGAACTTGTAACTAAATTGAACATCGACCTTGCAACTCCAGCGTCTGTGGTAGTTGCTAGAGATTCAAGAGAGTCATCTCCAAGATTGAGTAAAGCCACTATTGACGGGATCAATGCAGTGCCCAATGTGAAGGTTGAAGACTTCGGATTATTCACTACTCCCCAATTGCATTATATCACACGTACCAGCAATGATGCGAAGTTTGGTGAGCGACTGGAGGAAGGGTACTACTCAAAGTTAGCTGGATCGTTTAAGAACATTTTCAATTTGGGCAGCGGAGAAAAGATTGACATTACCATCGACTCTGCCAATGGTGTAGGTGCTCCAAAGGCTAAAGTTCTCTTGTCAAAATACCTTGACAATGAAATTTCCTACACACTTGTGAATAACGCCTACGAAGAGCCGGATAAGCTCAATTTTGACTGTGGAGCTGATTATGTTAAGACTAACCAGAGACTTCCAAAAGGCGTGGATGCAGTTTCTGGGAAATTGTATGGCTCCTTTGATGGTGATGCCGACAGATTGGTTCACTATTATCAGGACAGCAATGGAGTTTTCAAGTTGTTGGATGGTGATAAGATCGCTACTTTGATTGCCTTGTTCTTGCAAAGAACCCTTGCTAAGATCGATTCTTCAAAGCTCCAGCTTGAAATTGCTGTTGTGCAAACGGCCTATGCCAATGGTTCCTCTACCAAATATGTTGAGGACGTGTTGAAGATACCTGTTCGCTGTACTCCAACTGGAGTGAAGCACTTGCACCATGAAGCAGAGAAGTACGATGTTGGAGTTTACTTTGAAGCCAATGGACATGGAACTGTGATATTTTCTCCCGAGGCCGAGAAGAAGATTTTCGCTTACGAGGGTGAAAACGACGAAGACAAGGAGGCAATCATCGTTTTGCAGGAATTCACGAAGTTGATTAACCAAACTGTTGGTGATGCCATTTCCGATTTGTTGGTCGTTTTGATCGTCTTGAACTACTTGAAATTGACTCCCGCAAAGTGGGACGCGGAATACACTGACTTGCCCAACAAGTTGGTGAAGGTTATTGTTCCTGATAGGACTGTGTTCAAAACGACAAATGCTGAGCGTTCCTTGGTGGAGCCAAGTGGTTTGCAGTCCCAGATTGATGCCTTGGTTGCAAAGTATCCTCAAGGAAGATCGTTTGTCAGAGCTTCAGGAACAGAGGATGCTGTAAGAGTTTACGCAGAAGCTGACACCAAAGATCATGCACAATCATTGAGTGAAGAAGTTAGCAAATTGCTTGGATGATTGGTGTGATTATATTGGAACCTGGAGAGATATCGAGAAATGCTTAGAAGTTTCAACTGTACTTGATATATATTGCAATGCAGATTATGCGATCGATAAACGATCTCCTCTTCGTTCTCGGATCCTGTAACTTACTTTTCGGAAGTAATCCAGGGCCAGTCCGCTTCATCTCTTCTATATTACGATCATCCTCAGCTCTTTTTAAATTCGCCAGGAGTCACTAACTTCTTTCCAAGAGACCAAAGTCCCTTCTTTCTCCTCTTTGCTGTAGCCTCAAGTTTCCGGTACCACGACTCATTTTCTCCAAATTCAGCACCATACTTGGACTCATACACAATGCCGAGGCCGTTTCGAAGCATTTCTGCACTCACGTCCTTCTTTCCTGTCCATTTCCATACTTGTGCCCGAGCAACAACACGCTTATACTGGTCAATAGAAAACGGCGTTATGGTCACCGAACGCCCGTCGACGTAATTTTGTAACCAGTGCAATGCCTCTGCCGAGAACGGCTGGGCAGGCTTTCCAAAATGGGCACATTCTGGAGCATCCACTCCGCAGAGACGAATCATCAACGTTTCATCCTTTAGAGCAGAACGACTGGTTGGGATCTGACGAGCCCAGCCCCATCCCATGAATGCACCACCAGGAGTATGATAGAAACGGAAATTGTCTCCATCACCAACTCTGGTGACTCTTCCGTAGAGTTTCCTTTGTCCATCAAGAATGCTGGGAGTTAAATCAAGATATGTCCGTATGCGCCGAACATACCTTGAATATAGTCTGTACGATAAGAAAGCACCGCCCGTCAATCCTGCCGATAGAAGGAGAACTTTGGGATGGAGGACGGACACCGGGTCCTGGGTTTGGTCCTCTGACATTGTTCTGTGAAAATTGAGACGGAGAGAGATAAGAACAGAGTGGAAAAAGGCCCGTCAACAGATCACAACTCAAGCGACTCCTTACACTTGACAGCTCAGCTGTAGCTTCTTTTGTTATGAGATATGTGGGTAGATATATCAGATCAAGAAGTTGTAGGTGGGTAGATCCGTACACCGTGATAAGTTGAAATTGAGGGAATTGCTTTGGATTTGATTAGCGAGAGATCATGAAAAGAGGAAATGATATAATGATGTGATTCTTGACAATTGAGGAAACTATGAAGATGTAAAAGGAATTGGATATTATTAAAGTTTTGTAGATTTTTGGTAATGATTCCTCCACCTTATTCTAAGTAACATTCAATGTTAGATGACATTGGATGCCGAAGTAGAAAACTGTTGGTATCACATTTGAGTCTTTCAACACCAAATGGCTCTAGAGATTGGAAACACTCAAATGGAAGTTTTGCAAGTTTTGCAAGTTGCTAGAATAGAGTACCCCTTCTCCCCGGTAACTCAAGGTTCAAAATTATTGCAAAGGCTATAGTGAACTCTCCATCTCTTGTTAAATTTGAAATTGTGCCAAAGAATTATGAAAAGGATAAATAATCTTTTGAAACAAGTGCCCTCTTACTCCATTCCTCATAGAAAGCATGCGTAAGAGAAAAGAGACTGTCAGACCTCCATGAAAATTACAAAGTCAGACTATAAGCCACTTACAATGAACACCGGACTTATCATATCGAAGTCGTCCACACGTGTCTTGAGCATCTACTTATTTTCTAACATTTCTGACTTCGGAACCTCCACCGCTTTCCTATTCTAGTATATATTGTTGCACCAATTTCCCGATTTATACCAACTTCAGCCATAAAAAAGACATACAAGACCCCAATTCAAAAATCAGCAAGTGTATAATTGAAAAGTAATTGCTAATTTCTGTGCCCATATCTGCTCCCCTTCAGATTCCGACCATCTTGCCTATTTCCCCACGCTCTCTTACTAACGACTATGTGCGACTAATCCGACTACATAGAAGTCTCCACTATCAACCACTTTTACTTCCCACCACGTTACAACGGTCCCCTGTAATTCGACAGCGATGCAAATTGCCGACGGAGAATACGAAATCGACCTTCTGGTATTACTGGCAAGCCCTGAGGCGCCTGCCTCGCTGGTGGCCATCCGCTATGGCTTCATACCCGACTCCATGGATCAAAAAGCTCCCCTCCGACTTTACCAGAATGACCAGGTATGCATTTTGGAGGCGCAACTGGTGGAGAAGACTGCCAAGTCGGGGCTTCGTGCCCAGCCCATCATTTTTGAGGGGGTTCCACAGGGCCAGAGATTGGGCCATTCTTCAGCCAACATGGAATCATATTTCCTTCTGTTTGTTCCCAAGCCTGCGCCTTCTGAGCCGGCCGTGGAGCTTCGGAGACTCGGAAGTGTGATCCGAGTCAGTAAGTCTCGAAACACAGACAAATGGCGTACCGCCATTTCGGAGTGGAAGGAGATTCCTAAGAAACATGATCACAACCTAGGCTTGGAGATCCCACGGCCTTCGCCCAAGCCCAAGGAGACTACCAGGCCCAATGAGACGCATAGGAAGAAAGAAGTGGCCAAAGCGAATCCTATGGCTCTAAAACGGCCACCTACAGCTACTCCAGAGCAGAAAGATATCATTAGTGTATCAGACTTCGAGGACTTAGACAGCTCCACAGAGGATGCATTCCCCGTTTTCGGCAATGACGCGCCACAGAGCATGAATAAAGATACCAGGACTGAAAATGCTAAATTTAGAAGCGATAAGTCGTCGCCTTTTGAAGAGCACAAGTCTCAGAAGGCTCCCGAATTGGCAATTACAGACACTCTGAAGGTAGCAAAGCCACGCACCGCAACCAAGAATCTCAAAGAGAAGAGGCCCGCCAGAGCATCGAAAACCACAAATTCTAAGCCGAAGCCAAAAGCTGTCGAGATAGACGACATGGATGACGAGTTCAAGGACCTTGAAGATCAGCTTCAAGAGGTATTGGTGGACTCGCAGCCAATGGACGTTGACTCTTCAAGTGATGAAGATTCGGATAATGGGCGGGGCCCACCGATTGTAATCCGCATGAATGATGACAGCACCTCGCGTCCTACTTCTAGCATGGGGTCCTCACGGCCAGGAAAAAAGCCCATGAGTCTACGAGAATTGTATGGTGGGAGTAAGTCATATGGAGGCAAGAACGATGATGGTAGCAGCAGTGAGGAAGAGTAAGCCACTGCAAGAATACAAGTCTGGTGTTAATCAACATTCTCTAATCGTCACCTAGCATAACGTTTTTCTTAATATTATTTCCATTTTATCAGATTTATTGTATTGCGAGCTATCTTTATCCTATTCGAGGCGTTATGTTCCTTTTTGAATACTGTTTGAACTATTCCTGAAGACAACTTTCTGGATTTATTCTACCACTCTGCATGGAATACTAGCATATCCTCGTCACCTGTACATTGATTATCTACACTTATACTACCCAAACTATCCAAAGCCACTGTCCACCACACAATGGACTCACATACGTATGACAGTCTAGAACAACGTCTTGACACCTTGAAGGTAGACGTAGGTGACTCCAATGAGCTCTCATTGGTCAAGCAGGTTGCACAGCTTCAGGCTAGACTAAACCAGTTATACCAACAGAACCCGGAATTGGGCATCCTTGACCAGATTCGCAAGGAATTTCCTAAAACAAGACAATCGAGAATTACAGAGGGTTCTATCTCAAAGGAAGAAAAACAGGAGACTATCTTGATAAAATATCCCCAAATCAAAATGGCGTATCAGAGTTTGATGGAACTTCAGAGCATTGAAATGCCGCAGCTTCCGAGCGAAATTGCAGAGAAATTGGATATCCAACAGATAACTGTCAGAGAAAATCAGCTCAAAGTTCTTGCAAATAACTTCCACATGATGGTGGTGAAGAATTTGGTAGTTTTAGAGAAGTATGTTGGTATGGCCGAGAACGAAGTGAGGTTTTGGAATAGAATAGAGAAAAAAGTCAACCAATTGGGTGCTCAGGTGAACGCTGTCGAACGTGACCGGAGAATGGAGAGTAAGTATTAGGTAATAAAATAAAGAATAATGAAAATATGGAGCAAAATTAAAAAAATGGACGAGTCCGGAGTCGAACCGGAGACCTTTCGCATGCTAAGCGAACGCGCTACCAACTACGCCACACGCCCTTGAAGAAGTGGTCCCTAGCAGGATCGAACTGCTGATCTTGGCGTTATTAGCACCACGCCTTAACCAACTGGGCCAAGGGACCTCTTTATTGCAGTGTTCAAATGCTATGTTTTTCATAACAATCAATTTATTATTATATACAGGACAAGAAACTCGGATTGTGGTGATGAGATGGAGCAATTGCTACCCTTCTTTTCACAATAATGAAACTGCAATAATTTATTTGGGAGCAAAAAGTTCCTTTAAATATGACATTATTGGTAATGGAATGGTGCTATATCTTCAAAAGGTTTTGTAATTGGAATTATAAGCAAGTCTCAGATAAAACTTGAAAGGGCAACATGGAAAACGTTAGGTAATTATGAAGGAAACAAAGCCAGCTCGAATTGTTAAATAAATCAAAAGGTAATACCAAAAGAAAAAGAAAAAAGCTGGGCCAATTTTCTTCATCAGAGAAACCCACCTAGAGCAATTCAAATAAGAGCGCTACTAATAAGTCCATGTAATACATAATCTAAAGGGCCCAAAAATTGCAACTGATCTAGCTTTCAATTGTCAGCATGGTCGTCGTCTACTCTTATCAAACATAACACAATCTCAGCTTCTAATTCCTGGAACATTTGCAGCAAGGCACCTCCTCAACCTGATCACCGTCAAAGATGAGCGCCCTAACTTCTTTGATCAGTGTATTCGCTCGATTGGGATCCCGGATAAGCGTCACATGACCGTAGAATTTTCCCAACACAGTCATCATTTTCATGAAATTGATATGAAATTTCTATATACTAGTCTTCTCTCATACTCCACCTTCTTTACATTCAATTTTCAGTCACCGTGAACACTAATTATGTCAAATTTTCAGGGTCTTGAAGGGTACAATCCAACCGGCAATCTCAGAACATTTTCTTCATTTGTTTATGTGGCGTTCATCCGCAGGAAATAGCCGACAAATTAACCCCAGATACATTGAAACAACCTTAAAGGTACTGCACATATGTTAGACGACACTATGAACCGGCCGGTGTACGGATTTTTTTCCGAAAAACAAACAAACTGATCTGTCAAGAAAAGCCTATCTTCAGTGTGTCTTCACTAGAACTTGTATTCACTCTGTTAAGCGGAAACTAGAAGCGAATACTCGTTGAAATCACACACAGAAAGTACTGAACTACCTGACATAATGGCCGAAAGTCCCGTCAAGCATAAGCCGACATCACGAGTGATCGATTCACTCCATTCGGAAATTGACGCTTTGAAGACAGAGTTGGCGGATCTTCGCATGTCCAACAGTGAAAACAGAAAGAAGGCATCACTCTTGACCACAAAGAATGAATCTTTGGTCGACCAATTGGCCAACTGCAAGCACGAAAACGATATGATCAATGCGCTTTTGAAGAGAAAAGAACGTCGTATTGTGGACTTGGAGGAGCAGTATAACGATTTGAGCTCGCTGAACGATTCTTTGAAGCTCTCGACGAAAAATTTGAAGATTAGGTGTGACAATTTGCAAGAGCTGTCTGCATCTTCTACTGCTGAGTATGAGCGGTTGAAAATCGCCTACGACGCCATGATAGCTTCGCAGAACGAGTATAAACGTCACTATCTGAGCGAGTTGAATAAATTACAACTGCTGTTTGACGGTTATAAGGCCAATTCACAGAAGGAGTTAGCTGAGCTCGCCGAGAAACTCACAAGCAACGACAAGGACGTAGATACATTGGTGGACAGTCTCACTAACAAACGAAAAGTCATGGATAACTTGTATGTTAACCGTAACAAGGCCGTGTTGGACTTGTTGGCCATGTTGGCAAAAACTGCAAAATTGCATGGCGAGGAGTCTCGTGCGGTATTGAAGGAAAACGTCGACACCATCAACCTCATCAGAACCACCTTCCCAGACTTACAAGATAAGATGGAGGAGCGCCAGCCGTTTACCGTCGACCTTGACGAGATAATGGGCGAGTCTGCTGCGTCGCTTGACACATCTCTCGCAGAATTGGAACAGCCGATTGATGAGGCTCCAAAGTCCGTTCAACGTAACGCCTCCACAAGAAGACGTAGACACAAGAGACAATCTATGCGCATATCCCCAGAACCATCTGCTATGTTGGAGGAGTCGGTTGCTGATATTCTCCCTAAACTCAGACCTACCCGTGCCCCCACTAATGAACCTGTGTCCCAACAGCATAATATCCCGGGACGCAACTCAACTCAGAGACAGAGTTCATCTGCTGGCAGCAACCAAAGTGGTAATAACCGCAGTTCTCATAAAAATCGCAACTCGCAGATCTTCCCTCAAGACTCTACCAGAGGTTTAAGAACCAGCTCCAACTCGCTGACAAGCAGTGCCGGCTCCGGGAAAAACAAACGGAGACTGTTCTATGGTGGAAGTAACAACTTCAATAGCGGCAATAGCGAACGCAAGAGCCTGGGTAGAGCCGAGTTCTGATCACGATCAGTGCTACTTCGGGCTTCTGTTTTAAGCACTCGAGCTACTCACTCGATTCACTACAAGATAGATGGTTTCCTGGAATCCCAATAGGTTGATTCCAATATGTTCCTTTGGTCATCAAAAATTATACAGAATATGCACTGATGAGCCCGTCGCCATAGCCTACAAGAAGAAGCGAGTCTGATTCGTTTCGCTTTTTTCTCATTAAAGCTTTTCGAGACGATGGTTTGTCCTCCTTATCCGGCTGTGGATGCCAAATGTGGGTACATAGAGACTTCTTAGACGTTCGTCCCGCTTCATTTTCCTGTTCAGGCTGAATAAACTCTTCATTTCGTTCGAATTCTGTGATCAAAGTGCAGTTCTTGGCCAAGATCAGTATAAAACCATCCCAAAACCCTGCCACCAAAATATTCTCGCCCACTTGCAAGCTTTGTATTCCATAGTGATGTAGATTATGACTTTCCATCTGTAATACTTCCATACCTTCCTCTGATTTTTCTTCCCTCTGATCCTCTTCTCTAACCAAATGCTTTATTGAATACACCGACAACTTCTTGGAAGCAGATCCCGTATAGAGTTTACCGGAAGAGCTTTCATACTCTAACGACAAAACTGGATGCGGAGTGTGAGCTTTGACGTCCATAACCACCGTCAATTTTGTTCCCTTATTGAGAATCAACCTCTCGTTTTTCTTCAGTGAGCTTACCACTTCACTCTTGAGACGATATCCAACAATTCTTCCAGATTCATAGCCAGCGAACAAAAGCGAATCGTCGATAAATAGAAGACGCATGATGATTCCCGATCCGGCTCTTTGATCCGGGCTAGCTATCATTTCGGTGTCTTTGGGGCATGAGTAGTTTTCCACGATTCTCAGTAATGAGAAGTCCTCCAGTAAACGGTATATATCGAAATTCTCGGAGTCTCGTGTAGCTGGGGTTGCTAGAAGACCATTGCAGTACGCAACGTTGCAGAAATTGAGGGCATTAACGGGAAGTTCGAAGTTAGTAGGTGTATTCTGCGACAGTAACTCAGAGGTGTCTAAACTTTGAGCGTCCGGTCCAGTAACAGACAATATAGACACATCGTTGTCCAAGCCGGTGAAAGGAGGTTTCCAGATTCGGATCGAAGAGTCCCTCCCATGGGTTAGAAGACCCAATGGAGTCAGCTGGATGGAGATGATCTGGCCAAGATGAGCTTTCCATAAAGCGAGAGGACGCTTACGGAAAATGTCCCACACCACAATGTTGCCGTCTCTGTCAGCGGAAACTAAATTGTTCTCGAAGGTGGTTATACATGCAATGGGTGATTTGTGGGCTCGAAGCGAGAACTTTCTAGACATGTGATGATTGAAGTTTCTGGTGGGGCAGATCGAATTGGTGCGATGGAGGGATTGATTGCGTTCGATATTCGATGATTTGAAAACAAAACACTCAATTGTGTGAATGGTAATGGCAAGATCGGTGGAAAGTAATTTGTTAGTTCAGAAAGTCCTGGTCGTGGATATGAGTCTGATCCTCATGGGCAGGATGTAGGTGGAGACTGAAGTAGCTCAACACCAAGGTATATACTTGAGAATTCAGGTGAATAGATGTTACTTTGGAATTAAATGTGGTTCTTATTTTGGTTGTGTTTTTATTTCCGTGAAAGCTTGATTTTGGGAAATAGTTTATTTTATGGTGAACGGTCAATTTAAGTGAGTTGATAATTGTGATCATATATGACAAATATTGTCAAACTTAATAAACTTGGGGACCCTGAAAGCGCTGACCTCAAAATAAAATAATGACCAGAATTTGTTAATCCAAATCCAGATATTTAGTCCATATTTTCTCTTATTCCATTATATACTAAAGAGAGCCCTACCTGGTGCACATCTAGACTTCTGTCATGTCCGCTTCTCTGATTCTATCCTTTCTGTCAGTAGATCGGAGCCTTCACCAGATGATTGTTTTTTAATCTCAACCAAACATAATTCCAATTTTTACAGCCAGGAATATAAATATCTCACAAACAAGAATAGCCAAATGATTATTCAATTCAGAAAAATTTGTCCATCAAACTGTAATTCCAACCACTGGTCCGGACTCTTCAACATTGCTCGCAATATTCGCAGGAACCCGAACTTAACATTCGCAACCATTTCACTGGACGGATCTAAATATGTCACAAACAGCCCAAAATGTTCAAATCTTCAACCTCACGATAGCCATATATAATCACAACGGTCTTCAAATTGTCATTTTGTCCATTTCATCTTCTTTGACATCCTTCCTCAACTCCCAATCGAGTTAATATATCCGGACCGACTGCACATAACATCAGCACTGCACTTGATTCCCCACCCGGGGTAAAGCCCGTGGAACTTGAACCCATTTTCCAATTCATTCTTACAACCTCTTCTTCTTGTATATGCTAAGAGCCACGCTCACAAAAGCAGTTTCTTATATACCAAAATCGAATACCATTTTCAGACCCCTTGCCCTGCTCACCTCGTCTTATTCTACAATGAGCGTCCCATATAAGCAAGCCGAGCACAAGCTCACCATGATTCCTGGTCCAATTGAATTCTCCGATCCAGTTTTGTACGCCATGGCAACGCCTTCCCAGGCACACACCTCGCCAGAGTTTGTCAAGACCTTCCAGTCTGTTTTGCAAAATTTGCGTAAGTTGTTTAAGTCTACCGACCCAAAGGCACAGCCATATGTTCTTGCTGGCTCAGGAACCTTGGGTTGGGACGTGGCCGCTGCCAATTTGATCAACAAGGGCGACAAGGTCCTTGTATTACTGACTGGTTTCTTTTCCGACTCCTTTGCTGACTGTTTGCGTGTGTATGACGCTGATGTGGATGTGATCACTGCTCCAGTTGGTGATGTCGTTCCACTCGACGACATCGAGGCTAAATTGGCTAAAGAGAAGTACACCGCCATCACCATCACTCACGTTGATACCTCAACGTCGGTGGTGTCGGATGTTGAAAAGATTTCTGCCATTGTGAAGAAGGTTTCCCCAGAAACTTTGGTGATTGTCGATGGTGTGTGCTCTATTGGTGTGGAGAACTTGGAGTTTGACAAGTGGGGCATTGACTTTGCCTTGACCGCTTCCCAGAAGGCCCTTGGTGTGCCAGCTGGCTTGTCTGTTTTCTTTGCTTCGCCAAGAGCCGTTGAGAAGGCCTTGACCAGAGAGAAGGACCTGACCTTTTTTGCTTCTTTGAAAAGATGGACGCCTATTATGAAAGCCTATGAGTCTGGAAACGGTGCATACTTTGCCACTCCAGCCGTTCAAACGATCACTGCCTTGAAGGTGTCGTTAGATGAGATTTTGTCCGAGTCTTTGGATGCCAGATTTGCCAAGCATGCTGAGGTGTCTACCAAATTCAAGAAGGACATGGAGAAGTTGGGCTTGAAGATCTTGCCAGTGTCACATGACGTTGCCGCCCATGGTCTTACTGCCGTTTACTTCCCTGAGGGTGTCAACGGTGCTGACTTGTTGGGTAAGTTGGCAACCAAGGGATTTACAGTTGCTGGTGGAATCCACAAGGCCTTGGTGGGCAAATACTTCCGTGTGGGACACATGGGCTACTCTGTTTATGAGGGCCACGTTGACCAGGTCAGCGCAGCCATTTCAGACACTGTTGGTGAATTGACCAAGTAGGAGCTTCGGGGACTCAGTGCCCCAATAAGTAAACTTTGACTATGAATGTAGTTACCATTAGATTACAATAGATTACACTGAGGTACGAATTAGTAGTTGGTTATAATAGGTCTGAAGAAACCTGCCTTGACACTAAGGTGCCTTGGCTCATAAATTCTAATCAGTTTTGAGAGTTGAATGCAAAGCTTTCGACAGGTCAGTTCCCTGGCCCTCATGAATTGTGATTATGCTCGGTTGGTGGTCTCTACATTGTGAACTATTCAGCCTATGCTAGGCTTTCAGGTCTGGAAAAGCTTTTCAGATTGCGGGGCAATACGACTTCTAATTTCTTTCCAGAGATGTTCCTTCAGATATCCTTCAGATATCCTTCACATATATACCAGATGCATATGTCCATGCAGTCGTTTCAGCTTCCCAGCTTATTACGTCTTGGTCATCCATACCATGAATTTTGGTAAGTTGCCAAACGAATTGAAATACAAAATAATCGAATATTTGCCTCATGATACGTTAAAGGATCTTTATGACATCTTGCCGACTTCATCTGGATGGAAATCGCTTCTAGCGAGTAGACTTTATAGTCATATATCAATTTCGAACGAGAATCCTATGGAGAACGCTGATGCCTATCGAATTTCTTTCAAGGAGTTAGAACAGCTTGCTTGTGGGGAAATTGATGCACAGGTTCAACGTTTGGATTTCGAAACGTATCTGGGGACCGCAGTCTTCAATAAGTATCTAAACATGCTAACGAGACTCTATTCTGATTTCATTGCAAACATTCCCCAGATTACTTTTAAAGGTTATCATTCATACCTCGATAAATTATTACCTGAAACTTTAAGAAATAACATGACTGAGCTCACGCTAAACATTGCCTTGTCAACTTTCAGCACTGAACATGACCCTCTTCCACCTAAATTAGAGGTTTTGCGTTTTTGGGGTCGTGAATCAACAGCAAAGCTTAAGCTGATTCCAAAGTCTCTCAGGAGCATTTCTGTTGACGATGTTGATATCGATATACTGTTTCCCTCCGAATTTGATGACCATGGATCTTTTGTCCGGGACATGTCGAAAACTTTCCCTGAACCTCTCACCAGCCTATCGCTTACCGATTATTACAAAATACGTCACAAGACGTTTACAGATAAGCTTACGTTTTTATGTATTCGCGACTGTTACTTTGGTCTGTCTGAAATAGTAAACACCACTTGGCCAAGAAGTTTGAAAGAATTGAGATTAGAGCAACTTTACATAGAAAACTTGACTGGTGTCGTGTTTCCCCCATCTCTCGACATCCTTTCACTTGAAGATTGCGGTATAGAGTCATTCAAGGGTGCTGTATTTCCAGAGCTGTTGCAATCTCTTGATATTTCCCTTAATCCATTTAAAGATTTGGATGGGGTCATTTTTCCCAACTTGAAAAAACTAGAGTTTAGAAATCAAGATCTAGTCACTTTGTCTGGAGCTCGTTTTCCATGGACCTTGGAAAGTCTCGCGGGAACTTTCAAAGGGTATGAATCGAACGAAATGGACCTGCTCCAAAACCTAAGGAAATTGAGTGGCAGAGTAGACAATGAAAATTTTACCTTTCCCTCACAGGTAGAGGAATTGGACTTAGTGCTAGGAGAGGATGTGAATTATTCCAAGTTACTTTTTCCCAAAACAATCAAGAATCTCTCTTTGAAGGGAGGAAAGTCCAGCAACTTTGATTGGAAACTTCCCCTCCTCGAGGAATTGCGGCTCGAAGACTTCCACGGCCCTGTTCAAGTTCCACACACTGTGACGATGCTCATGCTTAAGTCAGAATACCACGATCCTGATGGATTGACACTTCATGAAGGAATCAGACACTTGGTACTTTCGTGTCAATTGACACAGTATCCACTCTCATTGAGAGAATTGGAATTTTGGGATTTCACAAGTAAGTCTTTAAATCTTGATCTTCCCAACTTAAGGAAACTCAAGATCCGAGCAATTAGCAATCAAGTCATTTTACCTTCTTTCCCCCCGAAGCTAAGATTCATTGATGGCAGCTTCGATAATGCAACCATGGAAAGGTTTTATTCATTACAAGGTTGATGGCAAGTGGCTTTTGAACATAAAAATTCTTCTTATACAGTTATCCTTTGAACTACCAAGAGAAAAGTATGGAAATGGAGGTGTGTTCACTAACATATTATCACTCTCATGCCATTTTTGATCATATCTCCCGTTACTACTAGTTAATTGAACCTTTAGAGATAGTAGTCTGATAAAAACAAAAGAAGACACTCGTGAGGAACCCATTATCGTCCAAATTCATTTTTAAATGAGATTCACATTGTTGCGAAAGTAAACTGAAAAGTACTTGAAGTGAAACGACAAGAAAAGCATGCTGTGTAATATGGACGGAAGGTCACATAAATTCTCAAAGAATGATGTGAAAGTACAACCAGAGTAAATTTGTAACCCAGAAGGGCAGTTAGTTATTATAAACTGAGGAGGGCCACGGTAGTCACTATTTTTTTTTCCTGCCATCTATCATAAGTTTGGCAGTGCTAAATTTACCATTCAACCATGATGAACATGAGTAACTCTTGAATAATCTGATGAACAAGGAATATTTCAATATTTCTGAAATTCAGACCACGCTGATCTTGGAGAGTTCTCACTAGTGGGGCAAGTCCGTTCTTCGTCTGACCGATTGTACTTCAAATCAAAAATACTTAAATTTTCAAGAAGCGAAATGGGAGAAGTGTTAATTTTGAGTGAATTGTTCATAAGCTGCTAACTTCACTTACATTCACGTTTTCAATCCATGTACATAGTAGTTCAGACCATGATCTCAGGAAGGACAGATAAATTCAGTGCAGTTGCTCTACAAATTACCTAACAAGAAAAACACAAGCATGGAAAATAATTTATTATAAAAATCAAAAAAAAGAAGAACAAAGCATAAAACAAAAACTAGAGATCCACCAAAACCTCCCAGACCACCTCTCCATAGGCATCTCCTTTCCTATACACTACCAAAACCTTAGTAAGATACCTACAACCAGTTTTTCGGTTTCACCACTTCAAACCTAGACCAGATTCAAAAAATGGACATTGATCCCTACGAAGTTCTACAGGTGAAGAAGTCTGCTACGCCGCTTGATATCAAGCGCTCGTACAAGAAGCTTTGTCTACAATACCATCCGGACAAGATTAGACAGCTTAACACAGAACATGATGACCAATATTTCCCCCAGATCCAATTTGCATACAGCATTCTTTCTGATCCCGCCAAAAGAAACCGCTATGATACCACGGGATCGCTTGGATTTTCAGGAGATGAGGACTTTGAGTCGTTTGACTGGAAGGAATACTTTGGCACAGTGACAGAAAAGATCTCGATCGAGATGATTGAGGAAGACAGGGCCAAGTACCAGGGCTCAGACGAGGAGAGGGAAGATATTTTGCATAATTTCGAATACTATGATGGCGACTTTCTCCGGCTTTTCGAGGTGATACCACATTTGGAGTTTGACGAGCAACAAGAGCAGCGTGTTTTCGACATCGTTGAGACGGCGCTCCAAAATGGTGACGTTGAGTGTGACGACGCCATGCAGAAGTCATGGATGAAGTATAAAAAGTCCAGGAAAACAAAGGTGAAGCAGAAGTTAAAGCAAATGGCCAAAGAAGCCAAAGAAGCCGAAGAGTTGTCGAAGACGATCAAGGAGAAGAAGCGGCCGTGCAACGAAAACGACTTGCAAGCAATGATCCAGAAGAGAAATGCCGGGAGATTGGATGATTTGATCTCAAGTTTGGAAAGCAAGTACGTGAAAAAAGGAAAGAAACGAAGCGAACCAGATGACGCCGAGTTCGAGCGGATCCAGGCAAAGTTGAAGAAGCGCAAGTAGAGCCAAGTCAAGGGCCTAGTGATGAATGACTTTTGGTTATCTGGAAGTGTTCTCTCCTGGGACGACTGATTTGGGAAGTGATCTGATACGTAAACATTCTGACAATTGTGAACTTTTTTTTACATTTCTCCAACAGTTGATAACGTTGCTGAACTTCTGCGTTCTATGATTTCTCCTGATCCACACTTTGACGTTTTATTTTGCAAATCTCATCTCCATCATGATCTCCATCGATCCATCATAGTTAATATTAATGTATGTGACCAGAAACAATTCACAATTTTAAATACTTCTTTCACAGCACTTGACTTAATTAACCAATTTAACCTCTTTGTCCGTTTTGTTTTGTCGTTTTCCTTTAATTATAGCACTTACAATGTATAACTTACAGATCTCCCCACCCTCATCGTGCTCCCTACATGCACCAGATCGCAGTTTCGCGTCACCAAAACACCGTTGGAAAAACATCTACCCTTCCTCCAAAATTCATAACCACCATCCTAATGTCAGACTACTCCGATGATGATTACTCGGACTTTGACGAGCCCAAGCTGAGAAAAACGCCACTTTCTGACTCTACAAACACATCCACCCCAACACCAAATTCCAACACCAATGCAAGTGAACAATACCAGAAGTTGTCCCAGTTGGAGCATATCTTGAAACGTCCCGATACGTACATTGGGTCAGTGGAAAAGAATAAGGTGGAGATGTGGTGCTTTGACAGCGAATCGGAAATGATGAAGTTCAGTGAGGTCACCATTGTCCCTGGTTTATATAAGATCTTTGATGAGATCTTGGTCAATGCTGCTGACAACAAGATCAGAGATCCCAGCATGAAAAATATCAAAGTGCTGATTGATGCCGAAAATAATACTATTCTGGTGATGAACGACGGCCGAGGCATTCCCGTGGAGATTCACACCAAAGAGAAGATGTACATTCCTGAGATGATCTTTGGAAACTTGCTTACATCGTCCAACTACGATGATGACCAGAAGAAAGTCACTGGTGGCCGTAATGGATACGGTGCCAAACTCTGTAATATTTTTTCCACGGTGTTCACGGTGGAGACAGCGGACCAGAACACTGGTCAGTTGTACCACCAGACATGGACCGATAATATGTCCAAGGTGGGAAAACCCAAGATAACCAAAGTCAAGAATAAGCGAGAGTACACTAAGGTCACATTCAAGCCGGACTTGTCCAAGTTCAATATGGATTCTTTGGATGAAGATACATTGTCAGTGTTAAGAAGAAGAGTGTACGATTTGTGTGGAACAGTCAAGGACTGCTCCATCTACTTGAACGACAAAAAGTTATCTATCCGAAACTTCAAGTCCTACGTGGAGATGTACGTCAAGGCTATCCAGGAGAAGGCTCCTGCTCTCCAACCCGAAGCTGGCAACTTTCTTTCTATAGTACATGAGCAGCTAAATGAAAGATGGGAGGTTGCGTTTGCTGTGAGTGACGGCAACTTCAATCAGGTGAGTTTTGTCAACTCCATTGCAACTACTGCCGGTGGTACTCATGTCAAGTATGTCAGTGACCAAATCATCGATAAGTTGTTGGAAGAATTAAATAAGAAGGAAAAAGGAAAGAAAAAGCTCATGATCAAAGCAAACCAGATCAGAAGCAATATGTTTGTGTTCATCAACTGTCTTATTGAGAACCCTGCCTTCACATCGCAGACCAAAGAGCAACTTACAACGCGTCCAGGACAGTTTGCGTCCAAACAGAAGGATAAAGTTGTGATTCCCGATCTGTTCATAAAGAAAGTGCTCAAAACAAGTATCAGCGACACAATTAGAAGTATTGTGGATGCCAACGAAGACAAGGCTTTGTCCAAGGATGACGGAAGACGGAAAACAAGGATCAAGGGCCAGGTTAAGTTGGTCGACGCCAACAAGGCAGGTACAAAGGAGGGATTCAAATGTACGTTGATTTTGACGGAGGGTGACTCTGCCTTATCCCTTGCGGTTGCTGGATTGGCTGTTGTTGGCCGTGACCACTATGGTTGTTTCCCACTCCGTGGTAAGTTGCTTAATGTCAGAGATGCCTCTGCTGACCAAATTGCAAAGAATGCAGAAATCACCGCTTTAAAGAAAATCATTGGTTTGCAGCATAGAAAGCACTACACACCCGAGAATATCAAAGAGTTGCGTTATGGCCATGTGATGATCATGACCGATCAGGATCATGATGGTTCGCATATCAAGGGTTTGCTCATCAACTTTTTCGAGTCGAGTTTTCCTGGCTTGCTTGATGTTCCAGGATTCTTGCTTGAGTTCATCACTCCCATTGTTAAGGTCTCTATCGGTAGTCGTGGAAGACTGAACACCAAAATCTCGTTCTACTCTATGCCAGAGTTTGAACACTGGAGAGATACTGAAGGAAGAAATTGTCGCTGGTCTCACAAATACTATAAGGGTTTGGGTACTTCTACAGCAGCCGAAGCTAGAGAGTATTTCTCGCAATTGGAAAAGCATTTGAAGGAGTTTCATGCCTTGCAACTGGATGACCCAGGATTGATCGATTTAGCCTTCTCCAAAAAGAAAGCTGACGATAGAAAAGAATGGTTGCAAGGATTTCAACCCGGAACACATCTCGACTCCGAAATGAAGGTGATTCCAATCTCTAACTTTATTAACCAGGAATTGATTTTATTCTCCATGGCAGATAACATCCGGTCAATCCCTTGTGTTTTGGATGGATTCAAGCCTGGTCAGAGAAAAGTTCTTTTCGGATGTTTCAAAAGAAATTTGGTCCGTGAAATGAAGGTTGCACAGTTGGCGGGTTACATTGGCGAAAAGACCGGATACCACCACGGCGAGCAGTCGTTGATGCAAACGATCATCGGATTGGCACAGAACTTCATTGGTTCCAATAACATCAACTTGTTGAAACCAAATGGAGGTTTCGGAACAAGAGCCGCTGGGGGAAAAGATTTCTCTGCGGCCAGATATATTTTCACAGAGCTTAACGAAATTACCAGAAAGATTTTCAACCCGTTGGATGATCCCCTTTATACTTATGTTCAAGATGATGAGCAGACTGTTGAGCCCGAGTGGTATTTGCCCGTCATTCCGATGCTCTTGGTTAATGGAGGTGAAGGTATTGGAACCGGATGGTCTACGAATATTCCATCGTACAATCCAACCGATATTGTTCGGAACATCAAGGCCTTGATGAGTGGTGAAGATTTGGAAGACTTGGTTCCATGGTACAGGGGATGGGAAGGTGAAGTGGAGAAAATTGCCGATGGAAGATTCAAACTCTTAGGTCACATTGAAGAAGTCGACGACAAAACGTTGGAAATCACCGAAATTCCCGTTAAAACTTGGACGAATAACATGAAGGAGTTTTTATTGGACGCAATTAACAGCGACAAGAACCCATGGATCAAAGATATGGAAGAACACCATGGTGCCAACGTCAGGTTCATTATTAAGTTGACTGAGACAGAAATGGCCAAGTCATTGCAGATTGGATTACTTGAAAGATTCAAATTGACTTCCACTGTTAGTTTGACAAATATGGTGGCTTTTGATCCTTTGGGCAGAATCAAGAGATACGAAGATCCCAACGATATTTTGAGAGACTTCTACTTTGTCCGTTTGGAATACTATCAAAAGCGTAAGGATTTTTTGACCGATGACTTGCAGAACCAATTAGTTAAATTGAGTGAACAGGCCCGGTTTTTGAAATTGATCATTGACGGAAAGTTGAGTGTTGCCAATAAGAAACGTGCACTCTTGGTTAAAGATTTGATCAAGTTCAAGTTTGCCAGATTCAACAAGCAGGGCCAACGAGTTCAAGACGACTCCCTGTCTCTTTTCGTTGAAGATGCCGAGAGTATTTTGCAAGAAGAAGAAGAGAATATTGGCGACGTGAGTCAATTGAATGCACAAGGAGTAACCGAACTAGGGGCTGCTGAATACGAACATGTTCCAGAGAACGTGTATACTCAATATGATTATTTGTTAGGCATGTCACTTTGGTCTTTGACTCGGGAAAGATATGAAAAGTTGTTGAGACAAGGCGGAGAAAAAGAAGAGGAGTTGAACATTTTACTTGGAAAGAGTGCAAAAGATTTATGGAGTGAAGACCTCGATGCGTTCATGGTCAGCTGGCAGAAATTCTTGGATGATGACGAGAAAGAACGCTCGAGGCTCATTGCTGGGCCAGGGCCGAAGGCGAAAGGGAAAAAGCGTAAGGTCAAGACGGAGGATGAAGATGATGATTATGGGGCACCTAAGAAAAGGGCCAAATCCAAGTCCTCTACGCCTGCTCCTTCCAAGAAGGCAAACGGTACAACCAAGAGTCAACCTAAGGCGGCCAAGAAGCAGCAAACCCTTCAATTGAAGAAGGAACTGGCCGAGTCTACACCAAAGCCGGAAGACGACTTACTTTCATTCTTTAAGAAGACTGACAAGGTTTCCAAACCCAAAGTTACTAAATCGACAAAAAAGCTGGTGTTTGGTGACAGTTCGGACGAAGAAGTCATCGAAAGAACCTCCAGGTTCATCGATCTGGATGATGCGATGGAGTCGGATGCACCGGGGGAAGCACCCAGCAAACCTAAAGTAATACAAAATTCGAAACGTTTGCCGGAACTTGAGATTGTTGACTTAGATGAGGAACCGGTGGTGGAAAAAAAGAAGAAGAAAGCTATGCCATCGATCCAAGATGAGCTTGACGACTTGTATTTTGTCAAGGAGACGACACCAAATCGCCAGAGAAAGAGCGTGAATTACCAGGTGGATGATATTTCTGAAAGCGAAGCTGCTGATTCGTCCGATTACGAAGAGTCCGACTAAGCTCCCTAGAATCAAAGTTGAGCTGCTGATTCGTCTTACCCATGTGCGCAATGCTGCTTAGTGAGGCGCATACTTATAACAATCGAGGCGTACAATTCCAGACTCTCATGTATGAGATATGCGAGGCTACCTACTCTATTGAAGACTCACATGGCTCCAATTCTACTTTAGCCGTGTTAGTCCTCATATACGAAGTTAAACATTGCTTTGTGCCGAATCAGAAAGGCGAATATCTCAACAATGGCCATGTCAGTCGAATAGTGACGCCTTAAACCAGACTTGCGTCATATCAAGAGTGGAGTCGCCCTTCTAACGTAGATAAGAGGAAATTAAGAAATGTGCAACAATGGATGTGTTTGAACAGTATCAATGTGATTTGCATGCATTGAAGCAGTTGAACCACAGCCAAGTCATGTGAATGTTGAAATTACTTGAACTGGCGATGAGTACATGTGGGAACTATGGCGAGCAGTACGACTTGCGATAGTGGCTCACGTTGCAAATGATCTGAAAAAATAAAAAATAAAAAAAATCATAGACGTGCAAAAGTGTATGAGAAGCCATCTTGTTTACGTTGGTTCCCCCCAAACTTGTCATAATTATTTTGGTGATTTTTTAGTAAGTTCAAATCTAGTGAGGAAGGTGCATGCGTCTCGTAGTTACGGGAGAGCCCTTCACCGAAAGCAAGGTTATGAAACTAATGAAAAAAGAGAATATCCAGAAAAATATTGCCAACAGAAAATAAGAAGGTGGAGATTAGTATATGAAGTTTCGACTCACTGCACCTTCCACAAGCAATGCAATGTCCGATTAGATTCCATGAGCGTTTTACACATTATGCATGTGAAGTAATGGACATATCGTCAAGTTGTAAATTGGAAACCAACGCTTCTATTTGGTTACAAAATGTTTCCGTCTGAGCGATTACACATGGAACCTCTTCCAGTATCTCCTGATCTCAATCCACTATGTTAGAAATAAAAAAATACAGCCTCATCTCCACAACTGAGGATATACTGAGTAGCAAATGAATCAAGAACAGAGGAAAACGGCCCACTCCACATGTCTTCCGAAATATCTACATGGCTGCTAGTTTCCGAGGGAGATGGAACAAATTGGATAGTGTCATGCATTTGCAAAAAAAAAAATCAATAATACGCACAATTGAGTTTATGCAGGGAATGCTTACGAGATGCATTGTTATAGTTACTATTATTTCATGGAAGAATATACTCAAAAGTCATTGCGAACACAGTTAAGGGTGTCAAATCAATCAAAAAAAGGATTTGTGTATGCAACGAGACTCATGAGAAAATCAAAAAGAATATTTAGAGCCCACATCAGGTGGAGAATCAGCCACCCTCCCAAAGTTCTATATGTGCCGAACAAAACCTCAATTAAAATGATCGTCGCAAATAGTGGAAGAATATTTTCTCTCAACTTGCATCTCATTGTAGGAATAACGCCGGGATTCCTGCTGGGAGTTGACATACGTTGGTGATGAATCAATGCTGGTGAGCTCCTGGTACAGTTAATCAGGCTGTTATAACACAGGGTACATTATTGTTGTGATACTTGGCAATGTTGACCCAATTACTATCAGATTTTTCCGTGATTTGAAGCTCAGGAGATTAGTCAATGCATGATGGTCAGCGATCGACATGATGTAAGAAAAATATTCTACCATAGGTGGTTTGACCTGCTTGTCCTCTCTGAAGGGTCGAAAACATCGAAAGTATCGGCTACTTCTTGGATTGCACTTCAGGCAGCTTCTACAAAAGGTCATGCATTGCGGTGTTGTGAATATACGCCATTGTTTGACAGTACTTGAGGAGACAAGGCGAGGTCGAAGGGGCGCAAGGCACGCACTGAAAAGAGCAGCCCTTCCAAACATTGATGCTTCCTTTAGTCAAAGCGCCTTTGTTGAAGCGCATTTTTTTTTGGTTGCAATGCATTGAGAGCTGTGCCGAGAGCTTGATAATCTGCCATCCATAGCTTCTCTCCAGGGCTCTCATCTCGCTTACAGAAGGGTCAAAAGGTGAAAGTCGCATAATACTGATGACCCAGCTATGCACCACTACAAATGAGGAATCAGGTGAGGGTAGTAACTTTGAAAAGTTGCTTATGGGAAAAGGTATTGCAAAGGGTCGTAAGTTCATGTTGGGGGACGAAAATGAATAAATCAACTTCATGAAATTAGCAGCGGGAAGACGAAAACCCGCCAACAACTTATGCCAGATCCTAATGGAACGCGAGGATGATTATCTCGCAGTAGTAGAAAAGGCCGATGCAGAAACATGCAGCTACAAACAGGCAGCCTGGACGTAACCTGCAATTCTGCAGAGCTTCCCTGCACAATCCTTGATGAATGAGGCCGGGGCCTTTTTGACGGAGATGGAGCACACAGAAAAGTCGATCATCGTGGTCGTAAAAGGAGGCGACCGTTTTGCATTTTGCATGCTACACCATATGAAGTGTGGATTTTGCTGGGCTTTTCACTTGTTGACATCACTTTTTTTTTGGAAACCACCACTCGCTAGGAGAATTCAAATACGCCCCAGTGCAGCTCCACTTTTTCCCAACCCTGCGGATCACCCACTATATGCATCATGTCTGAATCCACAAATCGCGACCGCCAACCACCCCGAACGTTCCTGGATACCCCCGACTTTGCACACCTTCACCCTGGCACTGGCGTCTCTGCTACTACCAACTATCCACGCACCAGCCAACTACAAGCTCCCACTAGCCACTTGCATCATACTGGCCACAACATCGGCCATTTCAAGCATCCACAGACCTTCTATCAAGGCGTCCATCAAAATCTTCTGAATTTCCATCAGCCGCCATCCCAAGGCCAGACCTTGCAAATCCAACACTTCTCTACCGTCCAGTCTGTGGCGCAGTTTCAATACCACAAAGACATGGCTCCATTCAAGAACATGGACAAGCCTCTGCCTCATTATTATGCCCAGCCTACGGAGCAGTACGAAATTCATAACCATCAACTTCCGCCAGCGGCTCTAGAGCTTCCAGGAATCGGACAGGCCCAGCCACAGAGTGTTCAGCCTGTTCAAAACGTTGAGACCTCCAATGTTTCCAATCAGTCCATTCCTATCAACATCAACCAGACTTTAACTCCCACTTCAACTGCCAGCGTGGCACTGCAGAACGGCAATCTCTCCAACGGCGTCAACCAGTCCATCCATCCCGGAATACAAAGCGCAGGAATGGTCGGTATGGCCAATAACGCCCAATACTACTCGGGCTCCCTTGTCAACCCTATAATCACTCAAGACCTACGAAGTCAGTCGCTTCCTGTCACGCTCAACCACCTGGGCCAGGCACCGATTACTGGAAACCACAACCATGGAGCAGGTGCAAAGTTTTCTGACTCGGATGTTGAATTACTCCACCAGTTATATTCCATGGGTGAGCGCCACAAGTGGAAGCAAATCACAAAGGAAATCAACCAGCGAAGTGCTTCCAGACGTGGAGATGATCCGTCCGGAATTTCTGACGACGAGCGCAGCGCACTGTCGAAAAATGTTTCTCCCACCTATGTGATCAAGCAATACCAGAATTTACTTGGCCTTCCACGGAACCTGCTTTATTTTGGAGTATTGGGGCTGTCTATTCCATATGTTGTTGCTGAAAAGGGGTGGGACGATTTGGTTGATACAGAAAGCTTTTCGTCGCCAGAGTAAGAGCGAGGAAAATGAAAGAGTACATAAGGAGAACCAAACGAAAAATAAGGCTAAATGAAGAAATAATGACAAAGGAGAAAAGCCAGCCATGGCAATAATAGCCACTTTCTTGTATGCTTGTGTGATTGAGAAAAGTAGATATACATGACTTGAAATAAGATAGTGGGCACTGGAATAGTAATTTGAACTGCAGCGATGCAACCATACAACCTCGTTCCTGATCTCATCTGTTACTATTTCTTGATTCGAGGAGATCCCTGACATCTTACTCTTCAATGCGCTTGATCCTCACTCTCAAAATTTCTGATTTTACATAATCTTCCGATCTTTCATTATCTACTCATTGTCCTGGCAAGGTTTGCACACGGTCAACAAATTGTCGTCATTGTGCTTATCCACATGCCCCAAACCTTGCTCTGGAAACAACTCGTTCCTTATAAGCTGCTTTAAGAGCTTGGAGTCTGGGAATCCATCATAATAGAAATCTTCGTCTTGTTTCTCTTCCGTTTTCTTCATTTTTCGTCTGTAGATAACCTTCTCATCGCCATTTCGGCTCACCAACACCTGGAAAAGACCAGGCTGGTCATAACGTGGTCGAACACTAACCTCAGTCACCAAGTTCTTCTCGGGATCACTGAACGTCTGAAGAACCTCTTGTGTGTACCAGATGGCTCTATTGTGCCATTTACATTTTGCACAGAATTCAATGGCAACTGAAGGCATTATATACGTAAATCAGGTCGACTATCAACGGATGGTTAAGGAACGGTAGGTAGTTAAACGGCTTAATTGGTGGAGTTATACTATGGAGACTGGTCTGAGCTGTGTACAGTTCAGAGAAATATTAATTGAGAAAGAATACAATAGAATGAGAATGACAGATATGGGATAGATTATTGTAGTCTTGATAGTAAGATTTTGTTTTGGTGGTTTGATTTCTGAATATTTTAGTGGTTCATGTGTTTGGGGCATGGACGTGTAGATAAATCTTTTGTATGATGGAAATATTCTCCAATGATGGCAGATAATTTCTGTCATTACCTGACGATATTTTCAAGATTTTATATTTAGATGACTTTAGATCTTAGTTGGAAGTCGAAAAACACCTTTTTTTTCGACAGAATTTGTTGCTTCTCATACTTAGGGGCCAGTAGCGCACAGGCTCCATCGAAATCACCATAGAATCTATTGGAGTTTCTCCAAACTTGATTGGTTCTTTAATTAGAAACTAGAATTATTGATTTAATGATGAGCTGATCTAGTCTTCAAATTTGTATAAAAGGTTCGACATTTCGACCCGTACTCAAACCATCATCATCAAATATTCTACTTTACATACTCTAATTTCCACATTTCCATCAAGATGCATTTGGGATTCACGACTACCTCATAGATGCTTTTGACGACCAACACCTTCTGTTCAGTATATGTCAACACGGTATGAACTGCAATTCTTGCTGGTTTTGATTGTTCATCAATTATGGAGACAAGAAGTTGTATTCTGTTGAATACCCAACCAAATCACAATGAACGACTAAATGGGTGAGATAAGTGAATGTACTATGAATGACAATACTATCATTCGGGAAGGGTACAAAGAAATGCTTGATTTTAAATGTATTTGGAAAATGATAGAACCTTCAAAAAAAAAAGGTGAAAGATCACAACAATATTCTTTCATTACGTCATTGGTAACATCGAATTTAAGAATGGATTGCGGGATGTCCTCCGGCAATTTAGCAGTGATAAACAAAGCCATTAACGTAGTTTCATCCTGATTTTGCTTTTGAATAACTTTGAAATTTGGAGACCTTTTCAGAAAGGCTGGCCGCTGGGGTTTATAGCACCTTATTAGGAGATATGTATATGGAAAAAACCTTCATTAGGAGGGCACTATAAGAGAGAATTTTGAAATTAGCTAGCCATTAGCTTAATAGTTAAAGTATCGTGATGCCAAGTAGAAGTTCCTGATCTGTGGGAATTCATCAAGCGAAGAAAGTGAAGAAAGTGAAGAAAGTGAAGAATAGAAATTTCCGTTTGGGTCTGCTTATAGAAACCTTCAACATTTAAAGGTTTTCAAGTTAAATACCTAAGTATACAAGTATTTTTCTGAACAAGGTTGAAAGAGACCTGTTTTGTCTACATAGAAAAGGTGAAGCTTACCAACTTAGCTAACACGGCATAACGAGACTCAATAGGAAAGATTACTAATGCAGATGAAGGTTAAATCACAATAGAAAAGTCGACAAATTAGGGCAACTTGAAAACAAGCAAGAGGACGAGGAAAAAAATAGAGTTTGAAGATATATCTCTGATAAGAGAACCGAATTTCAATACGTTCCCTTTTAGGGGAATTCTTCCGATGCATCCCTTCCAATGCATTTCGGCTAATGCATCCCTTCCAATTCTTCTCTTCAATAATTCCTTCCAGTGCAAAACAACCAAATTACAAATGAAAATTCTGCAAGTCTCGTCTTTTGACTTTTGGATTTTGAGCCACTAGTTTCGGAAGCCACATGTCTAACTCCGTTTTGCGATAAGAAGACGAGAAGAAACAGGAGTAAGATGGATTCCAAGATTATTAATTACGGATACTTTCTTTTTTCTAGATTGCTTTATCAAGAAATTTTTCTTAGGATACGGAAGGGCCACTTGGTTAGTAAAACATTGTAATGGAATTTTTGCTAGGCACGAACTGATAACGAGTTTGGCAAACCATTCAACGGGAATCACTGCAACGATATCAAAATTCCTCCTTCACAATGATTTCTGATATAAATGGCTGTGTTTCAAACAGTGTTTGATCGTCCACAATTTCCTATGCCAGTCATGGTCTGTATTCAACTGGTATGATCATCATGAATCACTCAATACAGCGCCACTCATCATCGCCAGAACAACAGAATCTCATTTGAAGAGTAAGAAGCATTCAGAATAGCAGAAGTCTGTCACATCTTCATTATCATATCATTTCAAAAACCTTCATTTACGATTTGTTGAAATTATCACCCATAATACTTCAAAAGCTACACCTTCTCTCCATTAGTCAGTACATTTTATACACCCTTGTCTATAACGTCATGCTGAGCCAGTCCCACTTGTTCCTAGACTCGTCTGTCTCCGGCTCTTCCATTGCTATTTCGTGCTGCTGCATCGTCTCCCATTCATGCTCCTTGTCTAGCTCATGGATTGGGTGCAAGTACTCTTCTCTTTGCTGGGCAAACGACCCAGGAGAAACCGTCCAGTGGTTTCTAGCATCGCTACCGTTTTCGCCTGGCCTCTCTGACTCGCTGGGAAACTCCTTCTTCATATTAAGTGGCTCGTCCTTCTTGTCCTTCTTCAACTCCTTTTTCTCTTTCTTTTTTACATCCACCTTTCTGTTGTTCTTGTGCACGGGAGTAGGGTTGAAATCGTCCCCGTCCCACGTAGATCCCGTGGTTGGCAGCCTCTGCGATGGTGTTCCTGACTGTGCCAGCACAGACCCTTTTTTGCTGCCCAGTGGGTTCTGGCCACGCTGTCTCTTCTTGATAACGTCGGTCTTAAGACTGAGCGGACGAACCGTACCATGCAATTTTAAAAACAACCCACAGGCATTGCAAAGGGGCTCTCCCTGGGGATTTCTCCGCCACAACGGCGTTGTTTTCGTGTGGCAATTTGTACATTCGACATTTGCTCCTGGTGTTCCAGCTCCGCCGGCTCCACCTGCTCCACCTGCTGCTGTCCCTGTTCCATTGGAAGCATTAAAGCCAGATGGAGGAGGTGCCACGGCAGTAGGCAGCGGATCTTTTCTTTTCTTTGTAGGTTTGGTTTTTTTCGCCTTTTTCTTTGGAGTGGCAGACCGGCCCATCGTTGGGGTAGCTGTAGATGCAGAGGTGGCGGCCAGAAGCGGCGCTGGACTGTCGTCAAAAAAGCTATCCGTCCACAGATTTGAAAACAGATGTGATGGTGGGTTGGAGGGTCCAAAGTTATCGAAGTGATGGAAGTCCCGTCCTCCGGGGCGGCCCATCATGCCAGAAATCGTCTCTACAGAGCCTGAAATGGAAGAAGGACCCTCGAGACCGCCCATCCCGCTGATGGAGCTCGGTGGCATGGCACTTAGCGATCCTCCAAGTGAGCCACTGATGGAGGCAGCGTGGCCGTTCACGCTTAAACCCATATTGGGTCCAGTTCCACCCATGGATCCATTATTAGTACTGTTTCTTACGCCCCGGCCTTGCAAAGCATCGTGAAACGTCTGAGCAGACGATGCAGACCCGGGAACCGACCCTGACGACCTGTCGTCCAATTCGTAAGGCGTATGAGAGCGCAGACCAGCAAAATGGTCAGCCACGCTAATTAGTGAGTTGTCTTGGCGATGAAGCGAGTTGTGGAGGGTGGCTGGATAAACAAATGGCGCCTCATACAGCAGCAGCGGTGTCTGGCGTTTCAGTGGTGGATAACCACGAGAGTTTTGGTTCATGGTTGCGCCCATGCCACCATGGGGAGCCTGGATAGGTTTTGGGGCCGATGTGGAGAAGTAGCTGGAGCCAAAAGTATTGGTGTTACCTGGAGTGCTTGTCTGACTTTTGCTGTGATTGGTAGAACCCGTGTGGCCATTAGTGGCGCCGATGTGGCCGCTCTGGGAAGGTTGTCCATTGTGGCCATTTTGGACTGCCAGGCCATGGAGACCATTTTGAGTTGAATGAGTAGGCCCATTCCCCGGAGTAGGCTGAGAGGTTTCCAGTGGCTCGTAGCCGTACGGCGTGAACGCCAAATCCATCTCCATCCTCTGTGGATTGCCAAAGTTCTCATTCGGACCTTCAAAGGCCAACGGATCTAGCGAAAATGAGAAGGCATGGTCGTTGGCAAAGATGTTCAGAGGCACCGCATGCTCCTTGAGCGCGGCCAGCAAGTTCAGATGAATAGGTTGGCGCTCTGTGGCTAACAAGAACGGCAGCACTGGTGCTGGACGCTTTCTTGCATTTGTCACCTCTTCCTGGCCCATTCTCCGAATGTGTGCTACGTAATCAAAGTCGTCAGCGCCAGGGTCTTCCCGCGGCAGCTTGGAATCTTTCTGATTAATTCCCAAGTGGTCTAGGAGCGGCGTAATCAAAAAGTCGCCCAAGGGTCCTGAGGCTGGCATTTTGATTTTGTTCTTTCGTGAGTTCACAAACATCATTCGCCATGTAAGATTCTCCATCCGTGTGCGGTACGGGAGAAGGTTCCGGGCGTTTTTGTACATCAGCCAGAGCAGCTTTGCTGACGATTCTGGGGAGTCCATGATGGGATTTTGGAATGGAGGAAATGCTTCTTGAGTATAGTATGGATGGAATTTGACGTAAGTTGCGAAATTGGGGAAAGGCTAGTAATTCTTTGACACCAAGGCAAATATGATGCTATTTGTGGTTGCGATGGGATGTGGTTTGAGGTTGGGATGATGACAGTTTACTTTTCTTTCTTTTTTCTGTGATTTACCAGTGGATAGGTAGCCTATTGGACTCCCCTGGAGGATATCCGGGAGAGTTTTCGGCATGCCTGTGCCGGAAATTACCCTCGGAATTCCTGATAGCGAGCCGTCTGCAGGCTTATCACCCCACTTCGCGCGCTCTCATTGGTGCGATACGCCTCATCCATGCAGACAGTACTAAATTGGACATTGTTCCATTCTTCGAGGTGTTACGTTATTGCAACCTACACAATTCAAGTGGCAGGGTTTTGGAATTTCAAGGAGGTGTGAGAAGGGTAAATGAGAGATTCGGATGGATTTCCGGCTTTTTGAGATTTTCAGGACGATCTTATGGACGCCTTCGAAATTTTCCGATGAACGCCGCGGCAAGAAAATTGACATCCACTTTTAAATGCATGCGGTGGATGTACGGATGGAACTTTGAGGAACATGGCGGACCATTTGAATGGAACTGCGAATCTGGGAGTTGGTGTAAGGGCCTATCAGAAATTAAGGTGTAGGGGTTTTCCAAACATGGTGTATGGGTCTTTCTATTTTCCTCTTTGTAAACACCGGTACATCCCCAAGTGTGTGTGTTTGTGTACCTCCTATGTGTCCTGCAAGTAATGTGCTTCCATGCATTTCTCTCACCGAAACAAAAACAACACCCGTACATCTCCGTGTCGCCCGTCCACGCGACATGCCGCACGATCCTTGTCCGCACTGTTGCTTCCCCCCAAATGTCGCCATCAACGGTTTTTTCGTCAGCAACTCACCTTCTCCCTATCAACTGGACATAGCTCCTTCCTGGACAAATTCTGCCTTCCTAGACGAGCCTGCTACTCCTCCAGCAACACCCGTGCACCGCGTCTTTACCGCCTCCGTCCGGTTCCCGCCATTTAAAGTGTCTCTGGCTCGCACTTTATTCTCCAGTGTTGCCGTCAATATCCGAGTCCCGCCACCGACTCCTATTCCTTATTGGTGAAATCCTTTGATTATCTTGTGGGTTTGCTGTTTGTTTAAGCAAAGTTTATTGCATCTAGCACCTCGCTGTCGTGTCAACATCCCGGTGGCGTTGTTTCCCCTAATTGTAGCCGCTGACTCCACAAGTTGAAAGTTTCAAATATTTCGAGGTTATAAGGTTTAAAACGACTTGAAAGGTCCAAGCTATCAAGCGTCCATATCAAAAGTCCATATTAGCAAGTCAAAAATGGCCGCTAGCTACTCCGACATGTATCCCAAGCGCAAGACCGAGTTGGAGGACATCACCAACCGCCATAAGAAGGCTAAGCTAGATAAGTCTTACTATCCAATCCAGGAACGGCTGCCTTCTCCCTCAACTCCATCATGTCTGCTGTCTCCACACAAGCGCCAAAAGCTGGTGACGTTTGAGCTCCTGAAGAACCGTCACTATGAGAACTCACCACTTTTGACTCCCAAAGATGACGACTACGAATCGGAGTGTGAATCTCGCGACAACAACATCCATGAGGTTAATGTTGACCATGCCGAAAAGGTTTTGGATACTTCCGTGGCTGTTCCGAGCGTTCTGGCCATTCTGTCTCCTCCACTTGAGCATCACCAACAGCTTGATGAGAACGCCGACTACACCGCGTTGTGCGCCACTGGTGATTTGCTCAACGAAACAAAGCACCGCATTGAGTCCCAGATTGCAGAGCTCCGGAAGCTCCGTGCTGCGGCTCAGGGCGGCTCCAAGCAGGCCTTGGTGGAGTTCTACATGGCCCTCATCTGCCAACAGGCTCGCTTGCCAGGCCAACATAAGATTGTGCGTGCTCCCTCGGTAGACTGGGCCAAATACCACCCAGGCTTGGGCGCCGTGTCGCTAAACGACTGTACGAACTCTAACGAAAATGCCTTCACGGCCTTGAACGTGTTTCGGGGCTGATTGTGTATAATAGAAGCAATATCATTTTAAGTAGGTAGATTATCCAGAATCCACTGGTTCAATACATTTGGCCTGCAATAGCTGTAGACTTTCCTATAATTGTTCTCGCTGCTCATCTCTTCTCGTCAACATCTGTTGGTCTTCTCATTTCTTGTCCTTGTCCTCGTCCTCCAGATCAGTCACTAAGAATGCATCCGAGTTGACGGGCACGTCTGAATTGAGTGGCTGCCACTTATCCTCCTTCTTGGCTTGGTGCTCTCTCTTTGGCAACACTGGAGCCTTATCTTCGTCCAAGTCGACGTTCTTGCGGAAATCCAGTGCCAAGATCTCGGGGTCCTCGTCGAAGTTCTTGCCCTTCTTGGTGTTGATGTTGAACGACGATCCTCCTAAAGCTCCAAACAACTTTGGGCTCTGATTATGGCCCGGACGCTGCTGATGCTGTTGTCTAGGCCCATCTTCATCCAGTCCAAATTTCTTGGAGAGCCCCGACACCCAGCTGTTGAGCGTGGTTTTGGCCTCCTCAAACCCCTGGGTGAATGATTCCTTGATCTGTTCAAACTCGTCAGGCGAGTCGTTTTCTGGGGCTGGTGGCAAGTTCTTCTGTCTGTGGGACCGTGATCTTCTACGTCTGTCTTCCCGCTCAAATTCCTTCTGCAATTGCCTAGCCAAGAGCTCGTCATCAGTCAATGTAGGCTGCTTAGCCACAGGCTCACTTCTGGCGGTCAGCACTGGCTCTGGCTTGAACGAGGGATCCAGCAAGTACAACAATGCGGTGAAGGCAGGGTCTGCACGGCCCTCGGATGCAATAAGCACTGCC
The DNA here is from genome assembly GCA_900106115.1 of Sungouiella intermedia. Classification (NCBI taxonomy): domain Eukaryota; kingdom Fungi; phylum Ascomycota; class Pichiomycetes; order Serinales; family Metschnikowiaceae; genus Sungouiella; species Sungouiella intermedia. The sequence continues at coordinate 2,014,947 of LT635756.1, read as the reverse complement.
TCAATGTACTTTTCCTCAATCTGGGGAAATGCATCCTTCAAGTCCTTCTTAATCTGAGCAGATGGCGAAAGTGGGCGTGCTGGCGGTGGTGGCGCATCTTCCTCTTCAACTTTGGCTGTCTCTTTGGCCACAGACTCGGTTTCGACGGTTTTGGGCTTTAATTCCGTCTTGTTGTCATCTTTGGCGGCAACTTTGGGGGTATCAGACTTGGTGGTGTCTTCAGCGTCTTTAACGTCTTTGGTATCTGATACTTCAGTTTTGACCACCGGCGTGGGATCTTCAAGTGAAACAGGGTCTGTGGAGGCAATTGAAAGTTTATCCTTGCTCATAATGGAAATTAGCTAAGAGAAGTAGTGTGGCGGTTTCAAATAGGTGTGAGGTACGGGGTGTTGATAGTCGTGCGAGGCACAGACGTTTGGGGGGTCAGTAAGGAGAAGTAGGAGGAGGAGGATGTAAATGGAAAGAAAGTAAAATAAATCTAAATTGGATAATATGGAGGTGATATTTGAATTGATTTGAGATTTTATATGATTTTGTTCTTTTTCTATGATTGTGAGTGACTGATCTTATTGGGGGGTTTCTACAACTCTTATTAGAACTTATTACTACGTTGATAGAGATCAAATTTCTAGTCATTGTATTTCTGAAATTTTAATCTGAATTGAATTTTTGACACCATAGCGGTATATCTTCTACTAGCTTAGACTTCCGTCTAACCTATGTGAATACATCGTTGTTCGGGCAGTTGCATTTCGGCAGTTCAAACAAAGTGATCTCTACGATAATTCAGTGGTAGTTTTGGGTATTTCAGGCCATTGTGTGGTGTTAACTTTGATCTATTGGAATCTATCGTAAATGGATCTTGATCTTTTTATATCGACTTCCCAAAATTGTCTTCCAACTGCCTTGAAAGTGTTCCCCCCAATTATCAAATCTACCTATGAACATATCTCTGTTTTATATCCATCATGTGCTTTTTAACAATTCATGTCTTTTCACTGTTAAGAATTTCAGGTCATGCCACCTCCTTCCTCTAAAAAGGTTTGCAGAGGTTTGCAGAGGTAATGTCGTTATGTTCGAATACTTATCATGAATTGGATCATTCTCAGATTTTCAGATTCTTTTGATCCATCTTTTGCTTTTCCCGTTGTCTATCCCCATCTATTTTAATTTACCTTGTCTTAATTGAACTCCGCTTCGTATTAGTATTCCCATCCTCAAACGCATATCGGCTAAATATGTTTTAGTTTAACGTTTGGAGTTGGAATGCTATCTACGGTTTTCTTTTATTTTCTTTTCTTGTGCTTCACTTTTGACTTTTGCCTGCCCGACATCAACTTACACCACGTTTGCTTGTGCATCAGTGGTTTGCATGAGCAAGCAGGTGGAGTAATCAAAATGCTGGGTCTTTATGGCTTAGGTTACGAACTTGTCAGGGGAGTGTGGAGGTGGAATGTAACAATGACTATATGGAACTGAAAAGAGAATTGTAAAGCAAAATGAGACAAAGGAGGCGGGGTTGAGTGGACAAGATTGGTAGGTTTGGGCTGACAATAGTGACTTCGAGGAAATCTGGGGAATAGTTTCGGGTCTTGAAGTCCGATTTGGCTTGAACTCTGTATTCTTTATGGGTCCATGTTATTGAGTCTAAGTAATTTCAATTCATTGAATGGATTTCATTTTGATCTTTTCCGATTCAAAATAAATCTCCTAACTACAGTAAGCCATATAAGTAGTGAATGAATAGACAGCCGTATCTATACTTCAGGTAGTAGAATGACTGATGCTTTATCATGTACTGAATGTAAAACACCTTGTCTGGTATTGATTTCAACTTTTCCATGTTAACAAGTCGAAAGAAGACTGAAATTTATGAACAAAGAATGGCAATCCTGGAAATGTCGGGATTTCCATTGATTTCAAGGATTCTAACAGATAATGCGAAAATATACCAACTTCTACCAGTCGAAATTTCAAAAAGCACACTTAGAAATGCATCAAAAAAATGCCTTCCAAACTATGAAATAGGTCTTGGTCACCTAAATTCACCTAGTTTTCATACTAAGGACCAAATCGGAAGAACCAGGGGTGGTTCGTACTTTCTGATCAGTATTAACTTTTCGTAAGTAATAAAATATGCCAAAAGTGACACATAAGTCAATTCACACCTCCCTTCCCTTATCATCTAATCCAAATGCTAGTAAATCTTTTCCTTCTTAGAGAATTATGTTAGGTTGTATTTTCTTTCATACTTCAATCGATATTATGTACCTAGTAGTAGTTGCCGAGGTCAATACATGCCACAATATCACGGAATGGCAAAAATGGTACATTAACAAGTAATATTTTGAGAATATAGAGCCAGGAGACTGATAATTCGATTAATATGACTATAATCTTCCCTTAATCAATAAATGGCTAAACCCTAGCCCTGTTTCCATCACGTGACCCGGCATCGCTATAAGAAGCGAACTTTTCTCCATTATTTTCTCTTTTCATTGATAGTATTATAACTTTCTCCGAAAATATGCTAGAGCTTTGTATCATATCCATTGATAACAGAGTGTGGACAGCGGAGGTATATTGAAGGTTCACCGGTTCGACTGTTGCTGACTTTTTGACAGTGACGAGAACCCGTTTTCCGACATCTCGTCAGTAATTCGTATTGTCAATGTCTGTCTCTTTTAACTCTCACCAGACACTCTTATGAATTCTTCTCTTCTATTGCTACATCTTCTCCTAAGCTTGTCTATTGCTATGCATACACCTACGCCTCTTCTCTCAACTTGTCCTTGACCTCCTTCAACTCCTGTTTTCTTCTGTTCAAATCCAATATCTCACACTCCTCCCACACATGCTTGTCGTGGTGGCAGTCCACCTTGGAGTTGGCGCTTTGTCTAATGAGACACGTCTGGTAAAGAGCAAAGTAAGCAGCGCATCTGTCTCTCCATCTCAATGGAACCTTGTACTTTTGCATATCATCTTCCGAAACTGGCGGTTAGTAAGCTATTAGAACAGAATAAACTGATGATGTGGCCAAATGCCATCGATTTTGACGAAGCTTGGCGGATTCTGACGGATTTCACTGGCTCCTGATGGATCTTGGATGACATTGGTCCACTATGATGGATGTTGGCGGATATTGGAATATCATGATCGTGGATTGAAATTGCGACACCGAACCAGTGGAAAATCTCGAGAACCAGCAGAAGTTAGCCGTGGTGTAAAATATGTCAACATACGAAGAGGGGGGAACTCTGTCACAGCCATTTTGTCTAGTTTGTCTGGAGAAGAGAAATCTTAACGTTTGAGGTGAGGTTAGCCAATGGGATGTACGGTGTTTACCTCCAAACTACCTGCAGTACTATACTTAGTCTTAGATTTGGGATAGTGGAAATGAAAGGAAATGAGGGTTGGAGGATTATTTGGAAGGTTAAATTAAATCGAAGGGTCATTCTTTCGGAGTTTGGGCTTTTTCGGAGTAGAATTTCAGCAAGGTAGAGTGAATGTATAGGTAAGAATGCGAAGAGAGGAAAAGTAGAGTGATTTGAAAATGTAATTGGGAAAAGCAATTGGACGAGACGATTGAAGGAGTGATTTAGAGGCAAATAAGAACAAAACTGAGTGAGTGAATGGTTAGAACCAGTATTGGATAAGTTGTTTTTTGATAGTTTAGGAGGTGTAAGTTGCACTGGTGGTTACTAGGTGCGATGGAAAGCAAAGTATGGAGAAGTTGAGAGAAAAAAATAAACAACGACAGGGACAAGAAGAAGAAATCATTTTGCTGAATTTATAAGGATAGAAGACAAGGAAAACCTAGGAGTAATGAAGAAATGCACTCTTGTGACAATCTGAATGTACATTTATGGATGGCTATTTACATCAGGAGTGCTCTTTCCCCACGAAATGCACCGATGGTCAATTGCATTCATTAAAACCACAGTCACAACAAGACAAAAAAGAGGCCAATGCTTAGTAGATTGGCCATTGAATTTTCTGCATGGTTTCTGTGATATCACAACTTCTTTGACTTCATTAACCATGACGCATGACACAGATGAAAGTGCTTACATTGGTGATTTCAGAGAGGCCATGTAAGTTCAAACACAACAATCAAATGACAAAGTAAATTTCTACTCTATCCTCTTGCCATCCTCATCCTTTCACGGTTCTTTTCTTCCGCTGAACTTGTCACATCAAATCGTCTTCAATCCTAATCACCTTTCCCCTTCTGGTCTATCAAACATCAACCATTCACTTCCACCTCTCCAATCTAACTTTCGACATACTTCAACCTTCATGCTCATCCTTCTCTCGCAAACTTGCAATCCCTCTACATCACTTCTCTAGTTTCGTATATTATGCAAAAGTTACTTCTTGCCGAGTCTCTCCTTCAACGCAATGTACTGGCACTCATAAAATTGATCCTTGGAAGCAGAACAGAACGACGTGCCCTTATTGAGACACTTGTAGTATGTGATCAAATGAGCAGCACATTTGTCTCTGTTCAAAAAAGGAATGTCATTGTCGTCCAACTCCTTTTGAGAGGCTGAGGTTAGTAGGCAATCTTAAGCCGAAAGTTTGAAGATACGTACGAATAGCAGGAAACTCGTATGCCTGAGCAGCTTCGGTCATATTGATGGAGGTTGTTCGGTAAGTGGAAAGAGGTAGTTTGTTATTGGACGAAGAGCGCATCAAATCACGTGTACGTGCACGTGACACACGTGATTAGTCACGAGACGTTTATGAGAAAAGCAAGTAATTTTTATGGAGTACACCTGAGCGGCGTTAAATCAGATCTTCTCCGTTAAAGATTTTGGCACGACTAATCTGGGAATATATGCACACCATGCGCATTCTTAAAGGTACATTTGTCTCATGCATCTCTCGCTTCCCGCACCCTCTCTTCACAGACACCCTGTTCCGGAGGACATGCAGGAAGTATCTTAATGGATATGCTTCCACGATGCATGAGTTCGATTAAAGATTGTGCTTAGTAAATAGATGCATTTCGACGCCATTGCCTGATATCCGACCCAAATCTTTATTTCCAAAATTCCGAGAGTATTGCCGGGCCCGCATCATGTTGACGGTAAACTCTGACAAATTGATTAAGATCGATTCTTACCTCTATGATCTTTGTCTACCGTCATTCTCCCCGTGGGTATTCTCTTAGCTTTTACTCACCCATGCCTCGTCCCTTGTTCTTAGTTCCACTACTAACCTATTTTGGGCAAGATGAAGGAAATAAATGAGCATCTCTTTTCTATTGTTTTGAAGCCCCGACTGATATCACACAGGAACATGACTAGGAGCAACATGCCGCCTCTAGTTTAACAGATGGTTAATTGGGGCTCAATTCTCTGCGTCAATCCCGAGACTCTTGATTGCATAAGGACACCGCATTGTCTATAAAAAGATCGGAACCCCGGCATCATCTATTCCCCTCGATGAAACTCTAAGAGTATAACCTCAATTGCAAGATATAGTGACCCCTTGATCCCACTACACTCAATAGCAAAGTACGAGAAATTCTGGAAACATGCCATCATGCCGAGCATGTGTCACCCCATGGCAACCATTTAAGTGCCATCACATAGACTAACAAGCTAAAAGTAGTGTCCGCTCGACAATACCCAATTCGCACTTTTGTTTAACCTGATGTGCGGCATGTAAGGATCGAACCCATCGAGATGTATAGTTATCGGGTTTGAAGCACACAATGGATTTCTTGAGACGGCCCATGACAATATGCGACAGTCAGACTGTTTACAAAGGTTGAAGAGGCTAGGGGCTAAAATGGAGGACTAGTAGTTGAGATGGAGAGAATGGATGATTTTCTGAACAAGTCAATGATACCTCTAGAATGTTATCAATGTTCCAGATTTCAGGAATTATTCTCTCTACAAATCAAATCAGGTATTTTTTCCCTTCAATTTTGACTATCTGATGTGATCTAGAGAAGATGTTTCCAATAGAACCTCGGCCAGAAATTCCCAGAGAGATTGCACATGAATAGATGTGGATCATACATGGTGCATGGGTTGACTAATTGTCAACCAGAATTATGAACTGATGTGTTCACATGGATACAAGATCGGGCAATTTCACTGCAGGTACTAGTTGTTTATCAGGATTTATCACCCCCAATAGATCTGATTCCAGAAAACATTGAGAATTATGCATGCACAGCAGGGTCCTTTTGAGTGAGAAGCAAACAGATTACCATGCGTAGCCGAGTAAACACGGGCAAAAGTGACGAAATTGCAAAGACATAGAATTGCACTCTCACATTGTCGCCCGTTTGTAGCCACAGAGGAGGCAATCGTCAAGAGGATCTCCATAAGAGTTGATAAACAAGCGGGAAGAGTAGGGGCGCTGCAGGATCGCCTCGCCTAGTTATATTAAGCATCGTTTTAGGATGGAACGAACCTCACATGCACAATTATCACCTATGTGTAGGGATTTTCAATGGATCCACCACAATAAAAATGTTGCCCAAGCCCAAAATCTTCTGTGCATTTTGCGAGAAATCGCTGCCGGCAACGCCCTGCAACTGGGCCCGTCAGGTGCATACACAGCGCTTAAAGTTTCTCTTGGTTGAAAAGCATCTTTTAACACCTCCGACTGTGCTGACCTAGATTTTGTACGAAATGGGAAAACAGGGGCAAACTGTCTTTTGTGGACCCCCAAAACCCCCTGCTATTTATTGTCACTAGCCATTCTTTCACATTTGCGATTTGTCGACTGCAACTTCACACTCAGTATCTGAGACATGTGTGCATTCACTGACATATTTTGCACGATTTGATACGTTGCTCCAAATCTTTTCCGGGTAGCCCTACACTCAAACTACACGATTCCTGAGATATAGGTCCGCTATGCTGGCGTCACACCATCTCTTTGGCAGTGCAGATAGATCAATGCAAAGTCTCTTATATCTCAGGACAAGACCATGAGTTGCATAAGGTTAACCGGGCTTACAACACAGGGTCACCTTCCTTATTTTCATTTTCCTATTTCGTAATCTCCCCTTTGACCATGTAATGAGGACAAAATATTGGAGAACCATAGCTAAGTATGAAGATTTGCATGTTAGCCCGAGGATACAGACTAGGGGCGACGGTTCATGCCAGATATGGCAGCATGGGGCACAAATATGGGGGCGACTACAGCATAAAAAGCGGCAAGCTAAAAAACCAAAAGAGTAACTAAGTCCTAAAAGCCGAACTTAGTCGGATTAGCAGGCTACGAAGTAATTTGCCGTGTAGGAAGGTATTGTTGGTTTCATTCTAATTAAAGCTTATTCTCTTTATTCATTTGCCGTATGGTGGAATTCTCGGAGAAGAATTCTTAATGGAAACACTTCAGTACATCGTAGAAAAGATTCCATTCTCGAAAATCCAGTCGGCAATCTTCATTTTGGGCCATACACCGGATTTCATAGACGAGAGCAAGGTTACAGATGAGCACTAGTGCACTCACGCACTGTTGGGATGCACACAGAGAGATTATTGGTGCATAGAATCCGATGGGCATACTCATGCAGGGAATGTGCGCATCAGCCCAGCAGCAGGCCCGTTCGGTGCATCGCTGGTGTCAAGACACAGAAATGTATAGTGGGGATGGACACACCAAACGAGAGGTAGCAACAAGGGATACTCCACGGAAAATCACTTTTGGTCTACAGGACTCGTAAATGACCAGTAGACAGAAAGACAACGATAAGGCAGAAATCAGAACTTGTGCATTCAAGGAAAGTAATAAGTTAGTGACAGAGATCACATATAGGTTCAAGAGTGGAATTGGGGATCCCTTCCCCCATTTCATTCACTTCAAGACCAAAGAAATGTGAGAGCCTTGAAGACAAAGAGGTTTGGGGAATGAGTTAACCTGAGAAGCGTCTCAGATTCACACGCATGTCAGTGCGAGGATTCACAGTTGCGGCATGGAGGCACCTGGATGTGTGTGCAAGAGGGATTAGCGCGGCAGCAGCAGAATTTGTGGGTAAATCAATTTCACATTAGCAGTTTGGAGACGCACCGGAAAATATTTTCTGCATGCTATGCATCAAGCATGAAGGGCGCTGCCTTGACGCTGTGCATATGTTCCATGCAGACGCGTGGACTTCAAACCCTAAAAAAGTTCCTGGCTTTGTGGATTGTTCAGAAACATCTGGTGTCGGCTACGTGCATAGTGCCTGCTACTAACCAAATGTTATATATTTGTCCTAATTCCCCCTTGGATCTCTTAGTGTTGTCGAAAGTCTTTTTTTTTTCATTTGGTTCCTTGATCTTCACAAATCCTTCTTCTCTGGATCAGCAGTCAACTATGTCCACTGCATCAAAAGTTAAATTACCTTCCATCGCTGAACTCACAAACAATCTGCACCTGCCAAAGTCAAGTCTCGATGCTCTGCCTTTGCTGCTGATATTCAGAGCTCCAGTACCAGCTGCCAGACAGCTGCCGCTTGCTCAACTGGACCAGCGTGTGGCTGCTCCACCTGCTGCTGTTCCATACCATCTTCAGACCGGTCCCCAGCCTGCCAATCCACAACACTATCATCACTACTCTCATGCCAATGTGCCCCCACCTCCTGGCTACTACCAACCTTCATACTATCACCCAGCATACTACCTGCCAGTTGTCACCCCTGCAAATGCAAACTATGTTCATCTGCCGCAGGAAGCGAAGCCATACTCTGTTCCGGAAGTGATCAATAAACCTATGAACAAGTGTCACCGTTGTGGAACTACTGAGACCCCAGAATGGCGCAGGGGCCCCAATGGCTTGCGCACACTATGCAATGCGTGTGGACTTTTCCATGCAAAGCTTGTCAAGCGTAAAGGTGCTGTGTTGGCAGCCGAAGAAGTGCTCAACAATAAGGTATGCAAAGGAAAGAATGGCCGCCGTGTATCCATCAAGAAACAGGCTTTGGATGAGTCCAAGAAGCGTATGCGTGAGGCACAGGTGACGGAGATTCCTCCTATTCCTTATACTGCACCACCAGTGGTTGGAGCTCCTCAGCATCATCCTTCTATGGCTGGTGCTCAACCCCCACTTCCACAGGTTCCTCTTCCGTCGGTGCCGGGCACTGAATACCTGTACCATGTACAACCAGAAATGGGATCCATGCCCTTGCCAGGATTGGCGCAATGGGGCCATCGGATGGCTTTACCACGCCCTGTGTTGAACAGTCCTTACCAATCATTGCCTCCACTCAGAAACTGAGACAATACTTTATGGCATTTAATTTCTACTGGAATCGTCGGGAGGGCCGACGCTTTGCATTAATATATATTTATGGGAGATAAGCTATGTAAGACAGTGGTCAATTATCCTTATAAGTTTCAGTGTATTCCTTCTCTTGAGCTCTCTAAGACGATTAATTAGTGTCTCTGAATAATTAAAGCGATATTTGCCACGTTGAGTCGTTAATGATTGAGATTTGGATATCACAGAATCTCCTACATATCTTGATGAAACTGCTTTCTCAAAATATCGTCTCTAAGCTGCTGGTTGTTGTAGCGATTTCTTTCCAATGCAGATATCATCATGTTGCCAATTGGAGGCCTCCTCAGTTTGAGCAATGCAAATATGTAGAGACTACAATCACTCACTTCGCCACATAGGATAGACCTACCCAGCAATTTCTAAACTTTATTCAAAGTTAGCGAAAAGCATTAGCCACTTTCCAATCTACAACCGAAAAAGAAATGGAATGTTTCATGCAATAACTCGACTCTAGAGGAGTCTTTTATTTCCACCTCGTAATGTTCCAACCACAATACAAACTTCTCGTGTTCCTTACCATTGCTAAGCCATTATTCGTAAGAATGTTGATAATAGTGCCACGTCAATAACTTTCGAGTGCCTTGCTCTCGTCAAATGAAGCTTCGTATCTAAGATTCAGTACAAATCTTAGATTGTTTATTGTGAGGAGGAGACTGATGCACTACAGGCTATTGTGGGGTCCAGAGCGGCCTGTCAGGCGATGATACGGTTATTTAGGGATGCACAATCCCGCCTTGCATCACTCACCTGTTTTTAGTTAGAACTTCCAGTACAAAATTTTCAGGAACAATAGTCGCTATACAGCCACGCCATAAGACTTCTTGTTCATTTCAGGTGACTGATGGTGGAATGTTCAATGCTTTATTGGTTGCACCATTGTCACAAACTTGCCCAAGAATTGCGTCTTTTGGAGAAGCGCAATTGATGGAACCGGGTGATTATACCCTTCATGCATGGATTCTCCCCTTATAGGCTTTCCAGAAATCTGCCGACCTCTTAGATGGAAGAATACTTCGGCCAAACATGCGAGGAACCCCCAATTTGGAGGATTATCTGGATAAAACCAAATGGAGAGGGGGGAAGCGAAACTTCCGGGGTTACAAATTATCTCACCTGCAATGTAGATTGTTAAGAGCATTTAGCACACGGTGGTGGTCATTCTTGAAGGGATATAGTGGGGCCAAAATAAGTCGCCGCCAATGTGATTGGCTCGAAGTGGAAGGGTTACCTACTTGGTGATTGCTTGTGCACGCTGGCCAACCCCGTCACCAGAATGCTGTATGGAAGGCTAAAAAAGGGTGCCTATTTTAGGAACGCGCAACCCTGAACGCCTTTAAAGTTACTGTACCTCATTATGCATCATAAAGTCCATGCAGCTTGAAATCCCTGTAGCGCTTGCAAGCAGGCGCCGATGGTAATGCAAGGTCTGTAGGAACGCATCGAACTTGCAGATTGTAGATAGTCGGACGGCTAGGCCGGCACAGACCACCCCACCTACGAGCGAGCGAGGCGGGTGGGTTCGGATCCTTAGAGTCCTGAATTATACGCTCTTCATTCTCGGCTAATCCCTAGAAAATGGGGTGTTTCTCGTATTGTAGAGACCTCAAACGACTTACACATCTCCGATCCATTCGAAGGTTTAGATTTTGATCGCTTGACTGCTTGCATTAGTAGGTGGCAGATCTCAACTTGGCCGATATAGGAAATAAAATTAGAGTATAGTTCAATTTCTTAGCATAGCTACGCTAATATCCATATTTGAAAGACGTCATACTTTGACTGAGGGCAATCATGCAGACTGGAGATTCTCATACAGACTGGGGAGTCGGTTTCCAATGGGTTTCGAAATTCAGTTGAACGATGGTTATAAAATGCATGCTCTTCTAGTTGCTTGTGACGCGATGTAATATAAATTATTAAGTTTATTTCACGAAATACGCGGGATCTACGTCTAAGCTCAAGTGTTACTTATTTTCCTTTGAAATCTGCCTTACCGGAGATATTTCTCGTCAAATTTTACTCACTTGAATATCGTAAATGAGTGCTGCAGAGCCAGGCATGTGCTTGCATAATGTGTCAATGGTGCATGCCACTTCCGTTTGGCGCAGATGAAGAGAAATATGGTCCCATGAGAATAATGGAGTTCAAGGCTGCCAACGTTTTCCCATCCTTCAACACATGAAATATCTTCTTCGAGACATCCTTTGGTTCCTTCCACCTCAAACTTTGCCAAAACCTAGAATCGCCAATCTGCCCGATCGAAAATAAACACATGACTGATTTGCAATGCACTTGGCATCACTGTATAAACAGGACTTCGATACATGACACCACGTAGTTGAACACACTTATTGCATGCACTAAGTTTGAAGCAACAAAAGTCATTCCCTTGACGTAACCACAAACGCGGCTATTATTGTGATGAAGCTGCTCTTGACAGCCAATGATGTGGGTTGACGCACTGTGAATGTGCAATAAGTGCGAAGGTTCTTCGAAACAAATCTGTGATGATCTGGCCATCCGATTACTGGCGGGCAACGCAGCTTGAAGTAGTTCCCGAGGCATATGAGATGTAAAGGTGCGCCCATGTGACTTGAAGACAAGGCATATACGACACAATCTGATATATGTCGGATTGCCGTTTTGGTGAAAAATGTATCGGGCGAAGCCGAGTGAGCATGCAAAGTTACAATACTAAATTCAATATGCTCGGAAAATTCTGAAATTTGAGCCGAAGTCTATGGTAGATTGTCAAGATCGTTGTGGTTCGATTCAATTATAAGAATCCATTGTCAGGGGTTGTTAATCGCGATCGGCAGTTAATCTGAAAAGAACTGGGCACGCATTGGCGGCTGCAGGCACACTAAACAGTGCTGTGCCCTGGGACAATAGGACGAGATGAAATCGGCAGATCGAGTTGGGCGAGACACTTTTCTAAAATCTCAGTTTACGAAACAAAGGCACAAAGCCGTGCTGGCATGTGTCATCCTCAAAGTTTTTCATTTCATTGGGTTATTGTCGGGGAAGAAAGCACAGGAGCGTCGCATGTCTCCGCAAATCCGCATCGGCTGTGACAAGCTACTCACATCTGCAGTGAAGCCGATCTACGCACATGAAGCAGTAACTATGGATACATATTATTGTAGGAAAAGAGAATGTGAGGTGATTTCTCCAAAATCATATTAATTTGGGGTGTTCACAGGGCGAGTAAGTCAATTCCATATCATAATGCGGTTGATTTTGACCTGGTTGCATAGGAGGTTAGGCAATCTCGGCTTTTTCGGCCACTTCATAGGCTTCGGCAATCTGTTCATCCGACGATTGTCGCTTTCAGAATTTAAGCCATTTTATGGGGCCATGAAAGCATAGAAATACGCACAGAGACAATAAACAATGAAAAGAGCGTGCACGCACCCTCTAGCAGATTGTTACTAGACAGCTTCCAATTGCGAAATTTGACCAACAAAGTTGTTGATGCATCCCATGTAAAATTTGGCCCCATGAATATTAAACAATTTTGGACCAACAAATTTGGTGTTTCAATTTGGTTGCCCAATGAGGATCGATTTTGAAAACTCCTTGTGGCGGGATATCCCTGGATATACGGAGGCACGGAACAAAGGCACAAAGGTATTTTTGAAATTTGCGAGACAATGTGTTGAGACTATGATTGATAAGGCCACGGTAACCATAGCCGGAAATTTGATAGGTATTTAATATTCTGATGACGGACGAATTCTTCAGAATTCACGCTCTAATCAAGGTAAGAATTTCATCTAGAATATAATCATAGGGCGCTTGAAGAAAAGCCATCATTAGCGAAGTACCGAGGATTATTTTTTCCTTGATACGCTTACCATTGGATAATTCTATGATCTCGTGAATCTGATGATGAGCCCAAGTTGCTTGACCTTTTTATCATCAAGAACAACTTCCTAGTGGAGATGGCCAATAAAGTTACTCCAAAGTCTAACAGCTCCTTATAAAAGTTGGATACAATCAAGAAAGAAGCCAATATATCATAAGATTGTCCTAACAATTTCGGCATCAGAATATAAGAGATACTTAAGCAGGAGTCATTTATCTCTATTTGAATGATAAGAACATTTTAACGAAGTTGGTCTGAAAAGTTTTCTCGTTTGATGCACATTTGAAAGTTTTTTTTGATGAACATAAAATTACTCAATTAATTGATAACGAAAAATACCTCCCCAACGCTCCAGAACTCTGTCATTATTCGAGATACAGCCACCCTTTAAGATTAAGATACATCTACTCTCAAGATTCAAACACTACTCATGACACAACCCAATGATTACTAGCACTATTCAAGGTTTGAGTAAAATTTAAATCTTGTCTATTGAGAAAAAATAATCCACTATTCTATCATGCTCTAATTAACACAGACTTGACAGCATCCAACACATTATCGTGGACCCCTGCTGAAGGTCTGTGCACCGTTTTATCCCAGTCGGAATCCTTGTAAACTCCAGTCCTCAATAACAAGGATTCCCAGCCATTCATGTTTGCGCCTCTTATGTCCGACTCAGGATTGTCTCCTACCATATATATCTTCTGAAATGGCGAGTCCATCACCTCTTCGTGCAACTTAGGCATGAAATCATGTGCTTTATGCCCGTGTAGTATCTTGTTCCACTCAATAAGAACCCAATGGGCGTAGTCATGCTGCACCTTGAATGGTTTGCCAAAAATAGTCAGCTGAAGAGCTTTTTCATTTCCATTGACCTCTCGATAAAGTGTTTCAGTGATCATACGAAATGCTCCCTGGCCGTAACGGGGCAAGTTATAATCATTGGCCCAAAGAAAGTCGTTGTTGCTGAAGGCAATTGGAATGGCTGGGATGTGAGAGTCCTTCTCCGGAACCTTTCTTTTGGTGCCCACCAATCCTCCCTCGGAGTTCAACAAGTCACTCACAACTTGCATGTCCGTATTCATATCTCTGGGATCATTAAACACCAAAATGGCATCTATTGGCTTGGAGACGTCGGCATCACGTGCGTAACACTCCAACTCCAGCTCCGTGAATCGGTTGTGAGGCGAAATTGCCTGGTCATTCCTGACGATATCGATAGGCATCACGACATCAGGAAATCCGTAGTCGAGCGCCACATGGCGAGCATTGTCGTTGTTTCCTCCAACAACTAGCACTCGTTTAAATTTGCCTGTCTGTGCCCAATATCTCATTGGAGTGTGGCTCTGGACGATTTGGAGCGGAGACAAATTAAAATTGAGTCTTTCTGAGAGAAATTCCACACGAGCCTTCTCGCTGACTCCTCCACCATTGGTTAGAAGAATAAAAGGCACCTTCGCTTGATCTAACAAAGTAAGTGCCTCATGGGCTTGTGGAATGGCCTTAGAGCCACGAACTAAGACTCCATCAATATCGAACACGAACGCTAATGGAGACGACACGCCCGATGTATTTCCCGATAGCTGACGGCCGCTTAAAGCAGTGCGAGCGATAGCACGCAGCGCAAAGCATGTCCAACGAGTGTTTAAACAGGAATACATGGTCTATGCGATGTGATTGACTCACTAGAATTGATTATGGAGACGGTTGAAGCATGATTGTCAGTGCGATTGCAGGCCCTACTAGGGGCAGGATTCAGTAAATGCTGTTGCAGGCCCATTGCAGGCGCCATTACAGATGTGTTAGTGTGCGCATGCAGAATGAATAAAGTTTAGTTTTGACATCAGAAATCTGCCGTATGCAACTGTAGGATGCCTGTGGGTCACATTCATCTCGATGGCCGTTGTGGTATTATTTTTCGAACACCTGAATTATTTTGCCATTTTGAGTTTGCGGGCAAACACGCAATTTTTCGTATCTCAAAAGAGCCGAAGCGCCCACTTGTCAGCCGTGTGGGAGGGCATCCACATTGTTCTCCATGTCCCCTGTTTCTACACCTGGTATCAACAAGCAATTGGGAGTTGGTGATACATTGAATTCAGACTAACTGTGCATATTTTACGCTTCGTCTGCACGTAATTGGTTCGTGTTTGTAGAAACAGTGCAATGCTTGATGTAAAGAAAATAATCTTGCATCATTCTCAAAAAGTAAAACGAGTCCCACACACGGCACGTTGCATTGCTTGATGAGACCAAAATAATCTTACATGTCTCTGAAATAGTAAAGTGGCATCCCACACAGTATGCTGCTGAATGTAACGGAAAAATCTTGCATCACTCCTAAAGTTCGAAGTGGTATCCCACACGGGACTCTGCATGACTCGATGTAGCGGAATAATCTTGCATCACCTACGGTAACTAAGTAACGTCCAGAACGGCAGGTCAGAGATTTTTCACTGCTGGTGCATTGTATATGTCGGACTTTAGAAAAGCATTCATCATTGGCCTGTGGTCAGTAACTGCCATGGCTCAATTTCTCGTATATGTGAGGTTCACGGGCGAAGAAAAAATTTCTCCATCTGGTTTACTCCCACGTTAAGCCTCCAAACTATACAAGGATTTTACTCTAAGATGGTAAATTAATTCTGAGGATTAAACTTCTATTCAAGGATACTCTACTGTGAAAGATTAACCTTTTATCCCATAATTATTTGCCGCCGTTTATTATCTTTCGTCCGCAGATGATCTACCTAGCCTTACATGTTACCAGAATGTTTAAAATAAGCCTCTTAATGCAATAGATGTACTAGACCGACTAGTAATCGTCGATACGAACGAATTTGACCATCACGACAAGTCAGGTGAATTACATAAAGCATTTGAGGTCTTGCTGGGTTTTAAGTGTAAATCTCTTTCTCCTGTTTCCTTAGCTGTCTTCCACATCGTCATAATTAATGGGTGTCTCAAGTCTTCCAATCAAATCAACGGCAAGTGGAAGCACTCCGGATATTTCTAGGGAATTTTGAGTAGCTAGAATCTTTCAAGCGACAGCTTGTTCACCGCAATAGTGTTTTCCTTCCCTGAATGACATACTTCGACTAGTCAAGGCCGACTTTCATCTTGTACCAAGAAAAGGACCTCATGAGTAATCCGTTCATCTACAATGTTCATCTACAATGCTTTCATGAAGATACTGCGAGGTTTCACAGCTTATGCCATTATAAATAATTTATGCTCCATTTGCAAGTTTTTGCAAAATGCCTCCTATCTCATCGCCCTGGTGGCCCTCCTCAACAACCCAATCTCCCTCCATCTCTCCTGTCAATACCCTACATGCGTATCCTGCAATGAAGAGACCTGGGGGTCTGGAACCCAATGCTTCAACCGCCGCAGCAGCCTTAGCCAAAGTGGTTCGTATCACTCTCTGATCGGGACACGAAGCTCTTTCAACAATCGCCACTGGCAAGTCATGAGCCCAATTTTTTTCCTCGATTAAATGAGGTATCAACTCCACAATGCGATGAAGTGCCATCAAAAATACAGTAGTCCGCGAAGCAACAAACTCTGGAAGGTTCGGAAGTGCACCACGACGTCCAGTTCCAGTACAGATGAGCACCTGGTCTGCAACGTCTCTGTGAGTAGCAGGAATGTTCGAGTAGACAGGAGCTGCCAATGCCGAAGTGATTCCTGGCAAGACAGAGGGAGTGAAGCCATGCTTGGAGAAAAATAAAAACTCTTCTCCACCACGTCCGAAAATGTATGGGTCGCCCTGCTTGAGACGTACAACCTTCTCTCCCTTCTCCAAACTGGCCAATCCGAGCTCGAGAAGCTCCTGCTGAGCCCGCTCTGCGTTTCCTGGGAACTTTCTGGCAATGAAAAGCTTTGTTCTCTTGGTGGGAATTAGATCCAACACCTGCTGAGGAACGAGTTTGTCTGCCAAAATCAAATCAGCCGAATGGATCTCCTGAAGGGCTCCAAGTGTTAACATGGCCACCGAACCGGGGCCTGAACCCACTAACGAGATAGAACCCTTTTTGGAGGGCTTGAATACGTTGTCTCCGTTGGTTTCCTTGATGTCCTCTATCTTTTTCTCCTTGTACTCAGCTGCAAGGTCGTCCACAGAAATTTCCGCCAACTTCTTCAATGGGTAGTACTCAACAATCTGCGACAAGAACCGTGCTCTTTGAGAGGCTTTCTGCTCCTGAGTCATGCTGAATTCCTCTACGAGAGAGTTGAGCTTCAGCGTGGTGACGGCATCGTCGTCGTGTGCACCGACTTCCATATCGTGCTGCTGAATCTCATGCCTGAGTTCTCCGACTCTGTTACAGATCTCGTCGATGTTGTTGGGCAATGTGCTTACCAATTCTCTCTTGATCCTAGATGCCAATTTACATCCTTTTCCAGAGGTGGTAACACCCATCTGGAAGTCTCCACTTGAGTACGTGGAAAGAAGGGTAAATGTACACAAGTCAGGAGAGTCTGATACGTTGACAGGGATTCGGAGACGCCTGCATTCTTTCGATATTTCACGTTTGACATGCTCTTCTTTTCTCTGCAAGGTGACAAATACCTTATCCACGATATTGTCCACCTCAGATCTTCCGAGGGTTGTAAGATGTTCCGAAGTGAAATTCTGCGAGATCCACTTGACTTTTCCCGTGTCAATGCTTTCCTGAAGACTGACTGGGAAATTTTCAACAGCTGTATCTTGGATAAGCACAGGATGAGCTCCGCAAGCTAAAATTGAAGTGACTCGGAGTGCTGCAATGTTGCAGTTTCCTCCCACAACAAGGTGAACCTCGTCCTTACAAGACAAAGAAGCCAACAAATTCATTATTGAAGCTCTAAACTGGAGTTATCGTTGGTTTTAAATTTTGCAATATAGTGATTAGGAAAGGGCACGTGATGTGATGATAATTGATGTGCAGGAGATTAAACATAGCCAATGGCGATAGGAGGATTGGCAAGCGAAAGACAAATGTGAAGATGCTAAGCACAAAGAGGATAACTCAAGGTAGATCAACTCTGGAAATGTGAATGATTGATTCAAAGAAAAGATTGACAAAGGTCCATGAAGAAGCTCATACTCACGTGATGGTATATCACGTGCATTTTTCGATGAGAACACACGTGATTTCATCTATAACCTATCGACCCATCTGAATATTATCAAATATTCTCCAAAACAGAAATCGCATCCAAGTATGGCTCCAAAAAGACACCTTGGCCTTGGAAAAGCCGCCAAAGTCAAGAAACAAAAAACAGAATCAGAAGAACCCGCACCCTCAGAAGTTTCCGAGGACAAAAATGAACTTACCGTGGAAATGGACGAAGAAGTTGACGCAAACGATGCAGTAGGCCAACTTGTGGCCTTATGGAGAACCTTTTTGCTGAGCGAGGAAAAAAAAGAATTGATGTTGAACGGAATTATCCATGAATGTGACCGTCTTTTGAGAAAAAAACACAACAGTGGTGAAACTTCTGGTAAAGATGCGGACGACGAGATCATCGATCTTAATGGTCAGTTCCATGCCATTTATGCTCAGGCACTTTCATCATTAGCATTCTTCCATACAGAAGAGGAGGATAAGGTTGCCCAGTTTTTTACAGCTGCAAGTGAACGGATCCAAGCTGGCCGTGAGCAATATCCGGAGTCTATTGAGTTGCTCTTTGGCGAGGCTCGTATTTTGATGAATAGAATTCCCTTGGTGGAAGTCAGTCAGTTGACCTTGGACAGCAAAATTAGCAAAAAACACCCGGAAGTGGCCAAATCACTTGATCACAGTCTTTCCAAGTGGGAGGAGGCTGTTTCCATGGCCGAAACGAGACAAGAGTATAAACATTTCAACTTGGAGAACTTGGACTTCTTGCAAGCCTTAGATGATTTCCTCGATATGAGTGATAACTTTGGCAAAGTGCATATGGAGGGTGAAGATAGTGATGACGAAGATGATGAAGATAAACAAGTGGACTTGGCTCCTACACATCCACTCCACTCCGTGAGAGAACTGGACAAGTACAATCAATGGTGGAGAGAACATAGTGTGAGATTTTTGAAGAACTTGGACTTGCAGAGCAAGCCTCCTGCTGATTTGAGAAGAGAGTTGTGCAAGCGTCTAGGTCAGTCATATCTCATGGAAGCAGAGATTCCATCGAGTGTTTTCACCACTTTGACATACTACTCCAAGGGTCAGAAGGAGATCAACGGACTCACTAAGGAACAGGCACAGAAAATCAGTCAGGAGCTCTTCAATAGTGCTTTGAAGTACTTGAAAGACGCTCAGGATGAACAAGATCCAGATACATGGGCCAATGTTGCTGAGGCGATGATCTCGTTGGCTAATACCCACGATCTTGAAAGCAAAGAGCAGGAGTCCATCTACAAAGAGGCAGAGGACATCTTAACACGGGCCAATAATGCTACCAATGGCAAGTACGATGATATTTTGGAAAACTTGTTGCTGAACTAAAATCAGATCTAGAATATAGATACAATGGATGATTGCAAACGAAAAAGATATTAATGGGGCGTCTATATACGGAGTCTCCAGAGACCGGTAAAAGAAAGAGAGCCGGGAGCTCGGGAGCCCACCATCTAGGCATGCTAAACACGAGAAGCTATAGTGCTCTCGCTCTGGAGCTTCATTGCATTGCGCTCATGGGCACTCTCCTTGCAGAATTGCAACCCGGTGCACAAATGATCTTCCAAGAGACGGTGCTTGGCACAGAACTTGCCATGACAGTGGCCACAATCACCCACCATGCGAAGTGGTGCAGAAGTGCAGCTCTTGAACAGACATCTATTCTTCTTAACCTTCTTCTTGGGCACGGACACCAGAGTCTGAGGAGCAAGCTTTGGCGACGCAATAGGCGTATCGGAGCCATCGCTCATGAGGATCACTGTTATGTTTTCCACGTCTGGCGTGATCCGGAATGACTCTAGTGTGTTGTAGTATGGCACAAGCTTCTCACCATTATAGATAAGCTTGAAGTCCACTGGTAACTTCGCTGAGGGCGGACATCCAACCTTGGCAGAGTTACGCAAATCTTCCACCGTCGAATTATCAGGGACTGTCACTGTGTATGAAGTTTCTGTGGATAATCTGAAGGTGACTTTCATGGTGGCAAAGGGCGGCGGGTATCGATAAAGGAGGTATAGCAAAGATTAAAGCGTCAAGACAAAGTCGGGTATAAACACAAAGACTGAAGTCGGAAGCAAGGTACTGTAGTATTGAGGACGATTGTTTAATATAGTATTTGACACCAGGACAAATAAGATATGGAGGAAAAAAAGTTATATAGTAGGGAATAGATGATTCATGGTGGCGTTGCGTCATGCGGTCGATAAGGTGAGGGTGGTAGTCACGTGCATCTGGTGAGGGAGTTCGTACAAAAAGAAAAGTGTTCCTGCAGTTACATAAGGCGGACCCTTTGAGATCTTGGCCGAATATTCGTACACCAGGCAGTCGCAAAGTTTAGAGAATTTTGGTCTCTTGAAAAGATTTGAAGGTGAAACCCGTACACCATGTAACTAACATTTGGGCGGCCAAAATGAGGGATGTGGGGATCAGGATGCAATTAAATGGGCTGTTAATTGCATCAGAAACTTCGGTCCTTGACATCTGCCTTTTTGTAGAATTCAGACAATTGTCTTGGTGGAATGATACCCATCAGTAGAAATGAGGGCGGCGGATAAACCATTGCAAGCATAAAACTGTCTGTTTACATTAGTTTTGTTATTGTGATGATTGAATGAAATCATATGCGTTCATTGCAGTCTGTCCATTATTTTGTATGCATTTCCCGTCCCAAAGTTTTGTCCTTCCTTGATTCCTTAAATGTTCACTGTAACTATCTCAGGTGAACATAAACCAGGCCAGGCTCGTTCACAGGCCGATTACTAAGCAGAGGAGCAGAGGCTCTCAATTTGATGTTGGCTGGTACAGGTGTAGCGGTTGCAGCTGCCACCAAAACAAGTATAGTAAGTACCTTCATGTTCAAAGGGCGTATAATGGAGCCTTAGAGTGGTGCGGATGTTTCAAAAGTGAATGTCACGGCGAGCTTTGTCAGAGCACAATAATGAGAGTAAAAACACCAGAAACTGACTCGTTGAGCATTCAAAGCAGACCTGATGGTACTCCACAATTATTACAAAGATGGCGAACTCTTGACTGGCGCTCAAAAGGTTTTTAAACTTGGAAATGATGGATCAGGGCTCCAATGCGTTTTACCTAAGATGGCTACTCGGCATACGCAATTGGTTTAGATACATGAAGTTGCCCATGCACCTATTGTGATTACGCATGCATGGAAAGCCAGTTCTATTTTGGTCGAGCGCGTAGGGACTCAGCCTGCCCAGTGCATTATAGGTGAAATCGAGTTCGTGGCGGAGATGATGGCGAAGTTCTGGATAAGAAAAGTAAATCGACATTTTGAATGTATCGAAAATGACTGTGGCCATGTCAAGTGGGATCACGGATAGGGGTAGAAAGTTCAGGGATTGTAAGTAACTATTACTTTGTTTGGTAAAGACCTGTTCGTGAATTGGGTGGGTGCTCGTGATTTGGACAATAGTATTGCAACCTGGTATGGCGACTTGACTTCGCAAGTTTACCAACTTCGGTATCAAGTTTGTCCACGATTAGTAGCATTTGGAGTTCACGGCTGCTTTCCTCGGCCAACCTTCCAGAGATGTGGATCGTCCTCACAGTGTCTGTCCACGCAGATCTTCTCTACCAAAGCTTTATTTACGAACCTGTTCGTTTTAATGTCGGTGTATACAGGGTGATGTCGAGAACCAGGCGATTATTTTCCATTTTCGTGTTGTGTATGAATCTTTTCTCCCCCGTCCTTCGAATTATTTTCTTTCTTATTTTTCGTGACATTTTTTGTGATATTTTTTGTGGTGATATTTTTCGTGATATTTTTCGCCTAAGGTTCTCGCCTACTATTGTTATGGGCGTTTGTGGTGGGCTGGCCAGGCTGTATAATTCAACACTTGCCTGCATTTTCTCATTTTATGGAATGCCTTCATCATATCCTGGTGGTCTGGATTCTTATTTTTTTAGATCGGCATTTCTCCGCAAGTATCACTTTCTCATGCATCTGGGGTTGCGCTCTTTATTCTGGTGCATTGGTATCCAATTTTAATTGGTATGGCTTCGCTTAAGTACATAAGTACATTTTGCTTTTTTTATGGTTTCGCCTTTCTTTTCATTTTGATCATGATGACAATTTCCAGTGAAAAATTGATTAAGACTACAACACAATACGATCATACTGCTGTGCATAAACAGGGAGTACATATGTGATGCTCCTTGCTCCCAAAAACTTCCACTAGCGTTCTGTGACAACTTTCAAGCAGTCAATACTGCCTCAGCTGTTCATTATCCTCAGCTACATTACCTCAAACTATTCCATTTTACTTCGCTTCATTTCCTTAACTCGTGCTCCCTCTCATTCCGACATCGCCTTGCCCTACCATATGCCTATTGCGATTGTTCCTTTTTTTTTGTTGTTCCGTATTATTGTTCCACTTATTGTTCGGAAGTATTGTTCGGGACCATTATTCCAAATTATTGTTCTGAATTATCATTCGCCCCTTCAGACTTTCTGCAAATTGTGGTGGCCAACTTCACCACGTAAACCTCCAACACATTTGCAAACAGCAAAGAAGAAAGTGCCAGCACACATAAAAGCACTCGGGTGTGAAAATCCAATAGATTATTTCTTGGTAAACAAACATTTCTGATTGTGTTCCCACTGCACACAATGAGCAACGATAGTATGAACCTGGAGAAGAAATGCTCAGTCTTGATAAACCTGATAGTACCCTCCCCCTCAATACTTCCAACCTACGTTTCTTCCATTCGCTTTACCACTCTGCGGAGACGTACTTTTTCTTGAGGAAGCTCGGACTCCGCATAATCTTCTCCTCTGCTCTGAGGTTCGTTTCCCTCTGAGGGTTTTGGATGTTTGTCGTCGCTTTCGATGCTCTCTTGATCATCTTGAGGATTGGAGAAGATGGCGACATCAGATAAATTGTGAATTGACAATGAGTTGAGTGAGGCATTTCTGCGAAGATCTGTAGAATCATTGTAAGAGAGAACAGAAGCAAAATCGATGTCGTTATCATTGAGCTGGTTGAAGTCTCGATAGAATTCATTAAAATCATCAAACATCAGAGGTCCAAAACGCTCACAAACGATTGCGACCTGCTCTGCCAATTCTTTTCTGGTTTTTTGAAGATTTTCAAGCTGCAACAGATCAATGTGCTGGGAAACAAGCGAGTAGAAAAGTGGTTTCAACGACTTGTAGTAGTCGACACCAATTTCTCCCACACGCAATGAGGCATATGTGGTGAGAACAGACCATAAGTAGCAGAGAATAAAAACTACTGTCTTGGGCAAGCGTCCGGTCCATCCAGCCTTGGTGAGCAAAATCGTTGCTACCACGGCCCAAAAGATGTAGAGTGCTGGAGCCAAGCCAAGAGCCACTAAGATCTTCCAAGTGCCGATCACATCCTTAGCTTTAATCTTCACGGTTGACGCAGCAAGAGCCTCTTGAGCTTTCTTTCTGGAGATTTTCTTTGCAACCAAGAAAATCGGACCAAACATAATTACTCCAGGCATTGCCAAACCAAGAAAAAGAATCACTTTGAAAAAACGGTCAAAGAACATGTATGTCACAAACAACCTATTGGACTGAGTCAAGGACTCTACCTGATGGTCATGAATCCCCAATTGCATAAGCTTCTTGTTATACTCTCCCACTGCATCTTTTAATTCCTTCACATCGGGCCGGTCAGAGTATTTTTGGTAACCCTTGATCAAACGTCGGTTCATTTCCACAACCAATGGCAATGGAATAGTTTCCCGATGGGCAGCAGTGTATAATCTTCTTGCTGCCTGAATGGCCATGAGCGTGTCGTAATCATCGCAAGTTACCGTGACCTCCTTCAAGCGCAAGGTTATCAAATCAAGCAACTTATTGACTACCGCCCTGGAGTCCTTCTCGTATTTTGCACCATCTTCCTTGGTCACCTTGATGGGCTTGCCAAACTCCACCACCACCCTGGACCGGAACTTGTTCGGATGGAAGTAGTTGAGCCCGACAGGTATGATGTTGACTACCTGGTTTGGATCCCTGGATTGGGCAACAGCTCCTAGGGCCATGATGGCCACACCAGGCTTTAATGGTAGCAAAGTTGGACGATCATGCAGCCCTCCTTCGGGAAAGATGCCTAATACTCTACCAGCATTCAAGTGATCAAAAACGTTTTGAAACACCTGGTGGTTATCCACGTGAGGAGCCGCAACGAATTTTGTGCCCTCTGTGAGACGTTTGATGATCTTCTCATCTTTCTCAGTTGGATTTTCAAAATTGACCTTAAATGGCTTCTTCAAGATCAATGTTGTGTTAGAGACAACTTCAGCAATCTGGGCATTACCTAGAAACTCAGGAAGTCCAACTAATCCTTTTTCCATGCAATCCCTGGTGAATTGAGTTTCTTTGCCCAAAACCACTAAGTTATCGTTGTTTTCGCCGAAGTTCTCCACAGAAATGGTTCCTTCGACTGGTTTAACCAAGTCCTGTGCTCTCTCCACCAGAATTGCTCCACACATACGTGCTGGAATGCCAATGAACCATTTTCGGTACGATTTGGCTGCGGTCAAGAGGGAAACTCGACGTCCGGCCATTTTACGGACAGTGGTCATCACCACCACCGGATCCACAAACTGATTGTGGTGGGGAGCAATGACAAAGATTACGGCACCCTTTTTGGGGATGTTGAACGTGCCTCGAGGCATCAATTCCCGGAAAAATGTATGGATCACGGCATCAAAGAACCATATAACCAAGTCATAAGTGAATAGAAAGAATATGCGACGGATGATATCGAGATAGCTGCTTCTGTCAGAAGGAATCGGTTGATTCTCTTCAGCCTCAGGCTCACCGAAAGGCTTTTTTAATTTCTCGGCAATCATGAATGGTAGTTGGAGCTTTTGGATGTGGGGCAATTATTGGTATGGAGTTCAGTGCAGGTGGTGCATGGTGCTAGATAGTAAGTTGCTAGATTTGGAGATTTATGGTGGGACACTAGAAACCACAATGAAAGTAAGGAAATTGATGGAGTTTTTGGGTGTTGTTAGCGGTGAAGTTCTTGGTCCATTTTGAGTAGAAAACTGCCAGTTGGCAATGCATGGTAAACAGATGAGAGATGTAAGGAGTATGTGGTTGCAAACACTATGAAGGTATTCTCTCAAGCACTACAATCAAGGGTTACTGAGATTAGAAGGGTACTCAGATTAGATATTGGAGAAGAATGATTTCAGAAAAGTATAGGATCTGTAGTTGACTATACGACATCTAAAATTTTTGTCCATGGATAGTGGTAATGTCCAGAGACGTGGGATTAAGGTGGCATGACTGAGGAGTATCGTTACCATTGGCGATATTTGCACAATCGCGTCAGTGTTATAGCCGAAGAATAACGATAAAGAGTGCTACTAGGAGCAACAATTTACCAACAAAGCTACCACTAAATGTAACATCAAGAGCACCACTAGAATACCTCCAAAAACACCACTAGAGTACCTATACAAGAATATTCACGATTGTAAGCACCATTAAATATCCTGTTGTAATATGCTATGGATATCAACAGATTTTTTTCACCATTGAGTCCATCTCGATCATCATTGTGTCAAGACTCAAAACTGTCTGAGTCTCAAAGAAATTTGGCGGCTTGGAAACTTAAAGCAAGCCCTTGGCAACTCCCTGTGCTTCATTCTAGTCCCTAATTGTCTGTCTATTCGACTCGTTAGTCCTCCCCATTTTCTATCCATCTAGTCCTCGCCAGCAGGTACCTCATCCTTCAAGATCCGATTCAACTTGACCCTTATCTCGGTCTTCTCGTCGCCTCGCAACGCATCCCGAACGAAGTACACATCTGTGTCCAACTGAACCATTTGGAGCGCTCCACGCAACACTCCACAGTACAACTGGGAATACCACAACTCCTTCTGGATCTTTGGGTCCAGGGTCACGGGAAGCTCTACAAATTCCGCCAATGGATTCTCTGTTAAGACAATCGAAAAGCTCTTTCCATCCGATGAGAAGTTCTCCACGGCAGGAACAATGTTCAAAAACATCTTGAATCCAACTTTAGTGATCATATCGGCTGTTTCCTTAAATGTGCCGCATCTCTGCGCGCCTGTTCGGGCCAAAAACTC
The DNA here is from genome assembly GCA_900106115.1 of Sungouiella intermedia. NCBI lineage: Eukaryota > Fungi > Ascomycota > Pichiomycetes > Serinales > Metschnikowiaceae > Sungouiella > Sungouiella intermedia. Next base: position 1,988,547 of record LT635756.1, on the reverse strand, counting down.
CTCGATGAGTCTCATACCGATATTATAGCCCATTTTGTCAAGCTGCTGGTTGACTTCCACGTAGTTGTTGTTGAAATCTCTACAGAGCTGTGCCACTACTGACCCGTAGGCTAGAGTGAATAGTTCTGTGTTCTGGCGGTTAGCGAATGCCATGAAAATAGATTTTCTTGCATATACATACGATTTTCTCCACGTTATTCTTCCAGATTTCGTCGCCTGACGTTTTTGTTCTAGACATGACTAGGAAGTTGATGCTGGAGATAGGTGATTTACAAGTGGTTGGTAGACCCGTACCTCCCAAGATTCCAATAATTTGTTTAAGGATGAAGAACGCGCTATCCAGGAATTTTCTGTAGTTAATCTAGAGTTTCTTTGGAAATTTACGCAGAGATTAAGGGCTGTATTTATGGATATTTCAAGAACTAGCAAAAAGGATCCCATATTTACATTGACAATTGACTTGTAAATGCTATTCTGGTGTACGGGTGTATATTCAATCACTAATTGTCAAGATGTACGGGTGTGAAACAGGCTTCTAAAGCGTTGCCAAATCTACATGCCCCTATATTTATCCGACAATTTTTTCCTTCTTATCTCCCCATTCCTTTCCCCGTCGTCTTTACTCTTACGTGATACATCACGTGTGGTTCTTCCCGTCTCAAACGATTGCCAGTAACGTGATCGCACCACGACATTCTATGCACTAGCGGACCATAAAACATGATCACTCCACTGTATAAAAGAGGCAGAAATTCACCAAAAACGCCAGTCACTAATAACTTTTATTCTCAATTTCCATCAGTGAAATAAAAAAAAGAATATAATCCTTCCTTTTTTTCAATCGTTTCCTCTACAGCTTTTGACAAGTTGAACTCCAGACTTGGATCTCGCACCCAATTTCTTTTTTCCGCACTGACTGTCTTATATATCGCAACTTCCGGTACGTTTTTGTTAAGCCATCAGTGTTATTCCCCAGATTTGTCACAGTTGATATTACATTCATCTACGTGAATCCACCCCAGCCACCCGCTACCAGCCATCCGCTACGGCGCTAACAAGCCACTCATATCCTCCAGCCACGCTTTATTAGCCACACGTCTCTCCCTATTCATCCGAATACCCTTCCCACTATTGAATATCTCCTCCAAACATTTTCCCCGGTCCCTATGTTGTTTGTACCTCCCCAGAACTTCTCTGCGGTCATCTCGCTCGCCAGGCTGCCTGATGTGCTTGTGTTGCCCAGAAAGAACCTAATCTCCGGAGTTCCTGATGGGATTTTGGCTCTCATGGCTCCCGTCATCGCCTACTGGGTCTACTCCACCTTTTTCCACATTATCGATGTGTATGAGCTAGCGGAGAAGTATAGGATCCACCCAAGCGAGGAAGAACAGGCTCGTAACAAGGCGTCGTTGTCAGAAGTCTTGAAAGATGTTGTTTTGCAACACGTGATTCAGTCAGTAGTTGGTTACGGCTTCTACCGTCTAGATCCTATGCCTGTCACGGGCCACGAGCTCTACCAGATGTGGTATCTCAAGCACCATTACCTTCCTTCTTTTGTGCCCGATTCAGTGTTGTGGTTTGCCTACAGTTACGGATGGTCAGCCATGAGAATCGGAATCGCTCTCTGTATCATCGATACATGGCAATACTGGCTCCACAGGACGATGCACGTCAACAAAGCCTTGTACAGACGCTTCCACTCCAGACATCACCGTTTGTACGTGCCATATTCGTATGGTGCGCTCTACAATGACCCCGTTGAAGGTTTCTTACTTGATACTGTAGGAACGGGTCTTGCAGGCATCATCACCGCTTTGAGTCCACGTGAAGCAATGTTCTTGTATACATTTGCGACTATGAAGACCGTGGATGACCATTGTGGTTATAGATTACCATGGGACCCTTTCCAGGTGATCTTCCCCAACAACGCATTGTACCACGACATTCACCACCAGAATTGGGGTTTCAAGTCCAACTACTCCCAGCCATTCTTCACCTTCTGGGATAAGCTCACAAAGACTCAGTACGAATTTGTCAACGAGTACAAGGAAAAGCAAAAACAGATCACTTTGGAGAAGTACCGCCAGTTCTTGGCCAACAGAAAGTTGAAGAAGGAGGCCATGAGCCAGTCAAGCTCGGAGTCCTCGGAGATTGCTGAGGGTAAGAAGGATATCTAATTGACCTTGCTCCACAGACACTTACTTTCACTCGATTACTTTGTCTACAATTGGAAGCTTATGTTTTAATAATTTGCTCTAAGTCCGATGCACCTAATTACGTCCACATAGCATTAAACGGATTTGTACTGACTTTGACATGTGTCATTGTAGATGACTGATCTTTGTACCTGCCTAACCTTCACAAATGACTGATTGTTTGCAAAATTGGTAGTGATACCCCGCTACTAGTTGAGTATTACATGCCGGTACCGGCCCGGAACCGGCCACCAGTGATAACCAACCCATCTATATAAATGTATAAACCAATCCCCAAGGACACAATTCTAATATCCAAAAACAATACTCTTCATTAACAATGGCTACCTATTCGGAAAAAGACTTTGATGCTGCCCACTACAACACCGCCAGACCATCGTACCCTGACCAATTCTATGAGACTTTGATCAAGTATCACCGTGCTCAACCCAACGACACCAAAGTTGCATTGGATGTAGGATCGGGATCTGGCTTTGTTGCTTTCAAGCTTACAAATTTCTTTGATAGCGTCATTGGCACCGATATATCTGAAACCATGGTTAAGCAATGTAACCTGGACCCTCGCACTAATGGGTGCAAAATTCGCTTTGAAGTCGCTCCAGCTGAGAAGTCGCCAGCATTCATCGAGCCTGAATCTGTGGATATGATCACGGGTGCAGAATGTTGTCACTGGATGGACCATCCTGTTTTTTTTAAGGAATGTGCCAGGATTTTGAAAAAAGGTGGAACCTTAGCTTATTGGTTTTACTTGGACCCAGTCTTTGTGGGCAACTCTAAGGCCAATGAAATTTACACTGATTACGCATATGGATCGTCGATTGAGAAGTATGGGGACAAGTCAGAGAGGTTCTTTGGACCATACTACGAGCAGCCGGGCCATGAATTCTTCAGAACTGCCATGGCTGGTGTCAGTCCTCCGGAAGAATTGTTCACCGACATCATCAGACATCACTATGACCCAGAAAAGAATGATAAGGACTTTACAACCCTTTACATTGAGCGTAATGTCACCTTGGGCGTTTATCGAGACTATGTGACGAGTTGGAGTGGCTATCATAACTGGAAAAAAGAGCATGGAGATAAAGAAGATACTGTTGACAGGTTTATTGATGAATTGGCAAAAGCTCTTGATGTTGATATAACTACTCCTGTTAAGATAGTGTTTCCTACTGTTTACACTTTTGCACGGAGAAGGTAATGGGTTTCACTGAAGCTCAAAGATTGAACAGAGGATTAACTAGTTTTACTTATCAAATATAAAGAGAGAAGAATTGAATGTAGTTGCCTTGAATTTTCATTAGTTCCACTGACAGAAGTAGTGGGTGTGGGCCGTCTTAACTGATGCATTGATGTTCCTACGCATGGTAGTGTGAATTGAGATATGAAGATGTTAGAAACTCTACTCATGCTGAGTATCTGAAAGGTCTGAAGCGCAGTTGGGAGGTCTTAAAGAGAATTTTAAGGTCTGGATCGCTCGATATGTGTCATTTGCTTTATTCAATAATAAGAGTTCACACATATAACCCACATTCTTATGCTATTTAGTGTCCGTTTTGAGCCCATCATAAGTTCTCCCCGTTATTGTCAATGTTCCAGAATTCAATTCAGAAATTTAGAAATCTACTTTTTTCGTTACCAATATGAATATGAAGTTTGTAATTATGCAACGATTCGACTCATTTGAAAATTTGAAAATCAGTCCAATCTTACTCAATTGCAATTTTAAGTGTAAATGACTATTTCCGAAATTTTTGGTAATACGCATTCCTGTGTCATAGAATGACCAAAAATTAACAAATTCTAACGATCCGAAAATATGCAATCTCACACAATTAAGCGTGCTAGAAAAATCTAGAAGATTGAAACCTCGACTAATAATTATAATCAAATCAGTCTTTTTTTTACTCAAAACTTGTCAAGATCCAAGGCAAATGAATGAATGACTTGAGCACATCCGTACACCAAGCCAAAAAGTAAAATTTAGTAACTGAGATGACAAACAAAATGGCCATTAATGGGCAGGCGCACCCTGTGACATGAGGAGAAAACACACGTACACCAATAGTTAAGGTGGAGATTGCGGAATGCATCGTAGACAGCTTTATACAAGTTAGTCAAATTTACTAAACTCCGTAGAGTAATATTTAATCTCATCAACATCCCACAAGTGACCCTTCTTTTGTCAGCATCGGGGTATAAATACATGAGAAGTGTTCTCGTTGTCTTCTGGATTTCACTTTTTTTTAAAACTATCACAGCAATGGCTACTCTCAGAACTATTAAGACTATTATTCCTGGTATCGAACAGGCCGAAGGTGTTGGAGCCACGGTCAGAAGAAGCATTGGTAACATGAAGATGAGAAACTTCACTCCATTCTTGCTTTTCGACCATTTCTCCTCCAATGGTGTGGGAGGCTTCCCAGAACACCCACATTTGGGCCAGGAAACCATTACCCTCTTGACCAAGGGAGCATTTGCCCATGAGGACTTCACAGGCTCCAAGGGTGTGTTAAGAGAAGGTGATTTGCAATTTATGACTGCTGGAAGAGGTACTGTGCACTCGGAAATGCCAGTGATCCACCCAGATGGCTCCCCCAACATTGGTTTGCAATTGTGGGTGGACTTGCCAGAGAAATTAAAAGAGGTTGAGCCAAGATACAGAGACTTGAAGACATGGGAAATTCCCGTGGCTGAAACCCAGGACGGTAAGGTCAAGGTTAAGGTGATTTCTGGTAAGAGTTACGGCGTGGAGCTGTTGAAGGAATTGGCTTACACTCCAGTGCAATACTACCACTACACCATGAAGCCAGGATCACACTTTTCCCAGGAAGTGCCAAAGGGCTTCAACTTCTTCTTGTACGTTTTGCAGGGCAAAAACTTGATCCTCCAGAAGGACTCCAAGGTGAACAAGTTTGAGAATGTGTTCTTCAACCCAGATGGAGACACAATTGTGGGAGAATACCCAGAGAGCGAGAAGGAAGACCTTGAGTTTGTGTTGATTGGTGGAGAAATCTTGAACCAGAAGGTTGTTCAGCATGGTCCATTCGTGGCCACTTCCAGAGAGAGAATCCAGCAAGCATTTGCTGATTACCAGTTTGCTCGTAACGGATTTGAAAGAATGAGAACCTGGAAAACTCTCATATCTGGAGGTGTTACTGAGGAAATGATCAACAACGAATTGGGAGGCTCAGATGAAGCCAGAGAGAAGCAAAGACAAGAGTACCTTGCCAAGGTCGCTAATGTCAAGGACGAGCTTTAGGATTTTATAGAATTGTTTTTAGCGAAATTGAATTTATCTGGATATTAAAGAATGGATAATGTAGAATGTAAAATGTAGAATGTAGAAAGCAAAAAATGGAAGAAGATTGTACTAAGTGATCGAGTACTCTGGATTTTTTGTGGATCGAGTACTTTGAATTCTTGATGAATTGAATAATCAGAAACATTCATGTACTGGGTAATCTGAAATACTATAAAATTCATAGCCTGGAAATTATGAAGGTGAAAGCTCTGCAGAGATAAATTTATCATGATAGGGTTATTGAGAAGTGTCACTATAGAACTGACTAAATACCAACCATAGTTGAGCTTTATTGTCTAATTCGACGTGCCTTTATGACACTCTGTTTAGGAAGTAGTGCTATATCATCTAAATCAACTGAATACATAAAGTGCTATACGAGAGCTTTAAAGTTACTCCATTAATACTGATTCAATTCTTCACATGAAGAATATGATTCAGATCAAGTACCATTTTATTACATTTTCAATAAATAACTTACCATTGCTAGAATGTTGTAACGCACTTTCCTAATATTTTAAACGACCTTTCAAGGGCAGTTGGATTACCCAGACGCACGTAAAATCTACTAAAGAGAAACGCCTAAAAATACCTACCGATTGAAAAACACTTAAGATACAAAAAGGAAAAACAAAGACAGAAATTCCCAATGCCCAAGCTTAGATCAGAAGCAATATAATTTATTCCTACTTCTCTAAATATTTGCATATTCGAATTAATAGATCACCCTCATCACTCATTCTTCCTTCATCTCTAACCTCTACTTCTCATAGTCCTACACACACTCAACTACTCTCTTTCTAATGACGATGGATATCTCTGAAAATGAAGTCAAGTACTTAAACTCCACGTTGCAGACCCATGTTGTCACATATAGAACCGCTGCTCGAGATTTGAACATGCATGTGTCCAAGTCCAAACAGATGCTTTACGACTACTACAATCTGAATAAGTCGACGGTGACCGCGTCGTTCATCGTCACGGGAACGCGTCTGGGCACCACCATTGTTCAGATGTTTCAGAATGAGGACGATTTTGCCTTACAGAGGGACCAATTTGATGACATCCGCACTGTCCATGTGTATTGCTTGACGTTGGTCAAGAATCACCCTCTGACTAGTGAGATAGCCATGGAGGATCTGAGACACCCGGTTGATTTGGGGGATTTGGACCGGTATTACGCCTTGGGACTTACGAAGGGAACAGATCTCGCTCATGTCGAGCAGGTTGACAAAAAATCGCTGCAAAAAAAGTCACAACTGAAGGAGGAGAACAAGGTGCCTCAAAAGACCATGGCCATGGCCAGCACGACTGGTCCCGTAGAGCCAAAGCCCAAACCAAAGTTAGAGTATACGTCCAGAAAGGAAAAGACCAAAACTCCAAGTCTCATCTCCAATTACGTGTCAAGAAAAGGCGAATCAAAGTCATCAGTTCCAGCCAAGAGGGAAGCATCATTACTGGAAGAATCTTCCAAACCTGCTTCAAAACCAGCTTACCAATATAAATCTCGGAAAGTGGAGCAGTCGCAGCCCAAAGAACGTGTTGTTATTTCCAGTATGGTTGACGATGACATGGATGTGGATTCTGTTTCCGAATCTGTCCCACAACCCACGAACCCTACTGTTTCTACGAACCTCAGCAACCTCTTCTTAGACGATTTGAGTGATTTCAGCGACGACACGAAAGACGACGCTGAAGAGGAGCCAATTGTGGTAGAAAATACTGAGGAAGAGGCTCCGCAACCTTCAGAAGCTGCACAGGCAGCTCAGGTACCCGAAGATTCTATTTTTCGCAAGATGGTCAACTCAGCATCACAGACACCACGGTCACCTACTCCTCCTCCAGTGACTACTGTTGATGAGGACGGATACATCACCACGTATCGATCTAAAGAAAAAGAGCCAAAAGAACCTAAAGAAAAGAAAGCTCCCGTACGTGCACCAATTGCCAGGCCAAATACTGAAAAGAAGGGGGACGGAAAGAAAAAGCAGGCATCATTGATGAGTTTCTTTGGCAAGCGGTAGAAATAATATGAGGATTCAACTCCTGTCGGGTTAGCAGGGTCTGGTTTCAAGTTCACAGTTTGCGAATGGAGATACAGGTACTTCAAGTAATCATCATGATGTCCAACACATGAAACGGGTCGGATCAGATAATTTCCGTTCCACAACAATGGAAAAGAATATGCCAGGACATTCTGACGTTTGAGTGTAGTCTCTATGTCTAATTATGCATGGCTTAACTATTATTTGGGGATTACCCGAACTGGCCAATTCCATCGAATAATAGCACTTCTACGCTCTGAAACAGTGACACCGGATGGAGGAGATAACTTACCCAGAGTGGGTATAGAAGTTGGTCCGAGGCTTAGAGAAGATCGTAATATGTAGACCGCATTTCCTGAAATCAAAGCGGCCATAACACAGGTATGATGAATTCGCTGGGGCTGTTACTTTGCTAGTGATAACAACATTAAAAGACATACCGAAACAGCCAATGGTAGATACCTACTAGTTGGATATGGGGAAGTTGAGGAAATGGTCATTTGCCAAATCAGGAAATGTAAAGGTTATAATCTCTTGCGCCTGCCGAAAAAGGGCAAAATTTTATGCCCAAAGCAGGTGCGGCATGGAACCATTCTGCATATAGCCAGGCACTTGCAGTGAGTTGCCCTATTGGGAAGTTTTTGCACCCTAGCTTTAACTCATTTCAGCAATTCCAATGTATCAATTGACGAATAAATGGGGCGCTCAGATTACTGTTTAACGTATATAAATAAAGTCACGGCCCTGAGCCACCAATTTCCTTCTTTTCTTGGAATCTTTCACCCTTCTGCACTCATCTATACCCATCCATTCGTTTAACCATGAAGTTATCTCACTCCACCTTGTTGGCTGTATTGGCCACCTCTGCCGTGGTTCAGTCTGCTCCTGCTCCTATAAAAGCCCAAGATTCTACTCAGATTATGAAGCGAGACGACTTGGAGCGTGCATTGGCGGCATACGAAGAATTGCAAGCCTTAAAGGTCAAGAGAGCTGATCTCGCAGCCGAATTGGCTGAGAGAGAATACCAAGTGGTTACTGATGTGTTGACTGCTATCAAAAACACCGAATTGACTCCTGTTGTTTTGAAATTTTTCGTTTCTAACGAAACATTGAAGAATTTGACCATCACTGGTCTCGAATATGTCATCAAGTCAGGACTCATCTCTCTTCAGAGCTTGTTGCAACTATCTGTGGAGTCTGGTTTGGTTGTGTCTGTTGTTAACGACCTTCTTTTCAACTGTCAGTTGTATGTGTCCATCTTCAACACAATCAAGTCGCTGGCACTCAGTCTTCTTACTGGACTCTTCAAGAAGGACGGTACAGAAAAGAGAGCATACACCCTCGAGGAAGGTATTGAGATGCTTCGCAGAGATGGCTTGATGCCACCAGATCTCCTTGAGCAGGCTGGGGAGAAGAGAGATGTGGACGATATCATTGTCAACTTATTGGAGAGTTTAGCTTCCTCTGGTTTAGCCACCCAGGTGGTGGAGACCATTCTCACTGATCCTGCTTACCTTTCGTTCGGTGCTCAGGTCGTCAAGCAGCTCAACTCAGAAGGATTGATCAACCTTTCTGCTCTTCTCAGTGCAACCCAATCATCTGGATTGTTATCCCAGTTGGTTAAAGAGTTCTTGAGCTTCGACACTATCAAGGAAATCGCGGCCACTGCCGTTGATGCATTTGACGGCAAGTGTTCGTCTACGGTGTCGCTGGGCAACCTGACCATCCCAAGCACATCCGGCTCTTCATCCTCAAGCACCAGTTCCAGTGGCTCTGGGTTGGGTGGCTTAGTTACCGGACTTCTTGGGGGAGGCAGTTTGTTATCTGGTGTGACTGGATTGTTAGGAAGCTTATTAGGAGGAGGTTCTGGCTCATCGTCCACTACCACAGCAACCACCGCTGTTGTTGGTTCTACTGCTACTGCTACCACTGTTGCTGGTGTGTCCACCTCCACCGATCCATGTGCGACTTCCTTGTTCAAGAGGGAGAGACTTCGGATGTACTAGATAAAACCTCTCTTGTACTAAATATGATATCGTTCTTTTAATTAATGTTTTTGGATAGTTTCATGAGCTGACGGAGAAGACCCTTCAAAAGATTGAGGCCATAGAGTTATTATCAAAGTCACTTTCGATATGGACTGTCGGATAACAATTTGGCCACATTTATAAGTAGAAAATCGTCATTTTATGATCCTCAATACCATCTGCCTAACAAGAAACTCAACTCATGTTCTTCTTTTATTACGATTCCAAAGTAGTAATTGTATTTCCTCAGTACACTCATCATGAGAAAATCACCAGCCTAGTGCGTTTAGAACGCGTGGTTCTGAAATGAAATTACATGCACAGAAGAAAAGGTCTAAATTGTCAACAAATGCTGATTCTTGCCACCCCTTAAAAGCAAGATGTCGAGAACATTACCCAGATCAGTTTTCTCAAACAAGTAATGTTTATCGACTTTTTTCTGCCGTATTCAATGCACATTTCATCATCAAACAATGCATCCAATCTATCGGATTGGGAAGATGAGTTTTTAGAATTATCCGCGACCAGGCCCAATGTGGAGGATTGGTTGCCAGACCTGGCTCCGACGACTGCACGCGAAGAAAATCTCAAATTGTCCATTTACAACTTCCCTAGCAGATAGACACTAATTTAAGGGGAAAACAGCAAATTAACTCGACTTTCCATAACGGACATTCGCTAATGGGAAATGTCTCAGGTACACCAGCACAGTATGATTGTTATTTACATTTCCGTTTCCATCTGCTCCGCATATCTCTTCGCTTCTTCCTATGCAACATGCATGTAATGTTTCCTAATGCGGATCAGCTGTCAACACTGGAATCCGCCCTGGGAAAATAGATCATCTGGAGTACTTCCAAATCATGGCCACATCTTAGACGTTTGTGCTGACTGCCTAGACTCCCTGGAGGATCCCTGAGCTTACATTCCGCTAACGTTTACATCGTTGCTCGCTTGCTTCATAATACCTTCTTTTCCTAGAGGTTCTTCATCTTACAATACTTTTTGTTACTGATTCTGTCAGAATATTCTTTCACAGCGTTCACCGTGTTTCCTGACCATTAGACTTGCCTGGTTGTCCAATTTCTTTATTTCCGGCTAATCTTTCGCTGATAGGCTCCAGATATAAGTAGCTACAACTCAAGCTTCAAAATTGACTACAAGTTGCATTAAAGACTACATCGACCATCATCACAAGCTTTGAAGTGTCCACCATGCTGGCAGATGACGAGAAGGACACATCTGTGGCAGATAACACGACTTTCAATCTCACCTCCAGCACCTGGAGAAACTCTATTCATGGCTTTTTCAGAGGATCATCAACCAGTCCAGACCGTTCTCTACGAACAGGCACTGCCCATGTAGCTACAGCTGCTGTTCTCGGACACAACCACCAGGCGAATAGCCTGAAGACATCGTTTGCTACTTCCAATTCCGGCCACGGCCAGGGTGTGGTTCATCTTGTCAGGGTAAATGAGTTCGCCGACTCCGACTCATCCCAGAACAGCATATACACCGAGGAAGAAATAAGATCAGCGGAAAACATCTATGCTATAATACGAGAGTATGAAGATACGCTTTTTTTCCGATTTGAGGAGGCTTTTCTGAGTGATTCGGACGGTGATGGCGATGAGGCGGCGACGAAAGCTACGAGATTCACAGAAGCTCCACTTCTGCAAAACCAAAAAGTCAACCCTCTAAAACCACAGGCAAATGCTGAAGAAAAAGAAGTCAGAGGACGTTCTATTGGCTTGGGCCAGCGCCGTGCCAGTCGTCAGCAGCCCATTCCTCCTCCTCTACCGACTACCTCGCAAGCACTCTCACAGTTGATTGCTTCTACAAGGCTATCGCCGCCAGCAGACCCAAAGGCTTCTACTGATTCACCAGCATCTAAAGTTTCTGAGAAGAAGGAATCCGGAGTTGTCGCCACGGTACTTCTTCCGAAAACTCCAAACGATCAAAACTTCTCCGTTCGAACTCCAAGCTCTCCTACATATCCCGAACCAAATGTCACACCATTGCGTTCGAGTCTGACAAAGGATGAAAATGTGGTGGATATTGAGGAGACGCCGCTTGGAAGCGTAGATACACCGCTAGATATCATGGACTCTTCCGAATATCCACTCGACACCACCAATTGTACGGAGATTCTATTAGACAGTGCTGAGCGGTCCAAGGTTAACCGAGATTCGCTCAGTTCTACCACTCAAAGTGGAGGAACTCGTGGATCATCTACTGCTCGGGGGTCTGGCAACTCTTCGAACCGATCCAGAGGTTCACACGCCTCTCGATTTTCTCGAGGGTCCATGTCTACTCGGGACTCTCGGGACTTTCTCAGTCTGAGCTCCAGACATTCTCGTGATCTTCTCAGACATAGATCTGGCCATTCTCTAGATTTTCTCGGTCTGAGCTCTCGCAATTCTCGAGATTTCATAACTCAAACGTCTCGTGAGCATGCTGGAGCGATAGCCACAGGGCAGGGCTCCACGGGCCATGAAAAAGCAGCAGACGATTCATTTCCAGACTCTTCTCATACCAGTTTATCTCTTTCTAGTGGAGAATTACTCACCAAACTTGATCCTGGTCGCCCAAACGCCAGTCCATTTCTCATTGAGAAGCTCGGAAGTCCTGAGCGACTTCGTTCTACTGGCGAGTCACCAGTCACTCTTGGCTCTAATAGAGCCTCTCCAAGAGAATCAGCAAACCGTCATGGATCGGCCTCTGAAGTTCTCGGGCTTACTGCGGGCATAGACTCTCAGTCAGAACTCCCAGTTATGCTCTACACTGTCCAAGATAGAGAATCCAACAATACTAGGTGGTCCGTTTACGAAAAGGAAAGGAGATCGCTGGGTTTCCCGCAACCTCCGTCGCAATCGTATGGTGGACTCCGTTCTGGGTCCAATTCCGCACGCAGCATATCCATTCTGTCAAGAAGCATCGATATGCCATTTGCAGAGAATGTGAAGAGTCAAAGCAAACCACCTGGTGTTCCACCAACGGCTGCCAACATTCGGGGTTTGAAGAGTCCGCAACTGAGTCCTTGCATGGCCGACTCGGCGTACCGAGGCACCAAGGGCAGTTCAGTTTATGGAAGCTCTATATCTTCCATTCAAGGTAGAAACTCTGGCCGCTACGACGATAATCGTGTTCCTCATCCTGGATCAATATTGCTTAAGGAAGATGCATCAGTTCTGGTGCCCAATTCGGTGCAACAAACCCGTGTACCTTCACCAGCCTCTTCTGTCAATCAAGACACCGTCACCAAACAGCACCACCATTTGTCAATGACTGGTCACAATGAAAAAAGTGGCCAATACTGGCAAACGCCATCCAAAGCGAATGCAATGCCGTGGTCGAAGTGGTTTACCATGATGGTGATGGGACTTGTTGCGGTTCCAATCTACTTCATGTTAGCATTTGGATTCTTTGATTATGGCGGTTACTACGAGTTTTCACTGGATCGGACGTTGAATGAAAAACACGACGATGTTCTGGTGCGATATTTCCGCAGATACACGCGATCACAAAAAGTTTTGAGCTGCATCTTCGGAGTGTTTTGGATCATGGTGGTGTTAGCCATGATAGGTGTAGGTTTTGGGTTGGCAATCACCAGATCGTGAGAGAACAGAGAATGAATTCTTTATAATTCAAAAATTCTCTTGGAATTCTATCATATTAATTAATCACAGTAGTCTCTACTGAAAAATGTTTATGACCATGCCCCTCGCAGTTTATAGATTTGGGCATCATTAACTCCGGACAGTGTCTCGGAGAATATACGGAACATGCGAGTTATAATGTAGCGAGTTAATCCGGAAGATGTAGAAGTTTATATAGTTCAGGCAAAAAAAAAAGAAGAAATAAAGAAGAATTCGCCTAAATTTTAATTTTCTCTCTGGAACGAACCATTTTTTGTTGGTCGGAAAAATTGTCTCGGATTTATTAACTTACCTACGTGATATGGTCTCCTATTGATCGTGCCCCAAACTGCTAAATTAGGAACAGCAATTGTCAACGTGGATGGCATATAAAGAGAGACATTCCAGTCGCTGATTCCTTGAAAACCATCCATAACCATCCGAAAACGGGAAAATTAATAGACTTAGATGGTTTCTACGAAAATAATTCCTATATTTCACATTTGAAAAAGACGAAATTACATTCAAGGTTTAAAACATTTGCATTTTTAATCCTGGGAAACTTCTCATTAAGTACCGTCCCGTGACTTGGCACGTGACAACACACACACTCACCAGGGCCCAAATCGTGGGGTTGTTCCTGCTTCTGAATCTGAACTCTTTTTAAAAGTCTTCACGGAACGGATATTGAACGCCTTCCTCTCACTGCGAAACTTTGATATATCTTGCGGATTCTCTCTCTGCCGCGTCCACCACAGTTTCTGTGTCCCCAAACCACGTTTCCTCCCCCCGTCTCATCCGGAGCTCACTCTGTCTAAGCCTCCTGCGTCCACCCTCGGCGGAACAACCAAATCAACTAGTTTCGTGGCAAAATGGGAAACGTCCCGACCAAAGACCAGCGTGCAAGGCTGCTGTCATTGAATTCCATCGGCTCTGGCTCCACGGTGGGCCGCCTGACCCGAAGAAATACTACTCTGTCGCTAATAGGAGGCTCCACCAGTCACTTGAGTAATGGGCTCTTTGCCGCCGCCAAGGCAAATTCCAAGTCAGAGGACAAGATGAAAATGAGGGAGAAGCACTGTCTTGACTTGATTGTGCGAATCCATGAGAATGTGGATGGTGGATACTTGGCTCCCTATGGAATTTACAAGCTGAATCTCGATTACAACACCGAGATTGTACGCGGTCTTGTGCTTTCTCGGCGACTTGCGCCCTTCTACACGCCGCTCCAGGACTTTGACGAGTCATGGACCGACGATGAGATCGCCACCTTGGTTCGTCAGATGCCTCTCCATGCATTAGACTCGGCGTTCGATGACGAGGAAGAGGAGGACGATGCGGATGACCACAAGATCCACAAATCGCTGAACCATTTCCGACGGCAAGAGCTGAAGAGGCGCCATCAGGAGCTTGCCGCCAAAATGAAGGAAGTGCAGCGTCAGTATGAGAATGAATACTTGCAATGTAAAGAGGCAAGTGATCCAGACGTACCATCAAAAGACTTGCTATTGCGGTTGTACAGGGATGCCAGCGAGTGTCCTATCTGCTTCTTGTACTTTCCCCGGAATTTGAACTATAGTCGCTGCTGTCGCCAACCGATTTGTACTGAATGTTTTGTTCAAATCAAACGTCTCGATCCGCATCCTCCACACGATGATCCGAGCGAAGAGAAGAAGGATGAACTTCCACACACACTTATCTCGGAGTACGCCAATTGTCCTTACTGTGCCATGTCCAATTTTGGAGTGACTTACGAGCATCCCATCGATTTATTGGTGGGCATGGGAGCATCCATGTCTGCTAAGGATTACAGGGAGAGACAGTCCATTGACGTGATCCCCGAAGGCGAAGAGACTGGCGGAGAGCACGCTGTTATTTCATCAGACGAAACTTCACGTCCTAGTAGTCCCACCAAGGCTACACCATTCACACCACGCAAGCCTCGTCGCCGCTCGTCGGTGGCGGCAGACGCTGAAGGAGTTATTACTACAGATTATATAAGGCCAGACTGGGAACAAAAGCTCGCCAGTGCAAAGAGCAAGCTAGCACGTAAGGCAGCCACTGCCAGTGCTATTCATGCTTCGAATTTAATTCTTGACGAAGGAAGCGGGTCGCGTGAGTCGCAACAGCAGTATTTGATGTCATTGGAAGACCGGATGATAGAAGAGGCGATGCGCCTTCTGATTTTAAGTGAGGAAGAGCGCAGCCGTCAAGCTTCGAAGAAATAGCCGCAGGACCTTGTGTCAGTTGGGTGCAATAAGTGTTATGTGCTGCAGGGACATGCGGGAGTCGGCAAGGCTACAAAATGAAACGAAATATATCAAGAAATATATGCCATGAAGAATGCAAAGACGATCAATGCATAGCGAAGAACATAGGTGGTACATTAGAAAAGTTTAGGCATAGCGTCAGGGAGAAGCATCCCGTGGAGAAGATGAAAAGAAGTAGATGGAGATGGAGATGGAGATGTCAAATTTCAACAAGCAAGAGCACCAAGAAAGAGGAATTAATACGAGAAAAGTAATAGGAGTAGAGGAAAGACAGGGCCACATTACGAGAAAATATTGAAGGCCAACTCTGTTAGAATCGACCGATAAAGAAAAAAAAAAAAAAAGGAGCAACGAGAATGTAGCAATAATTAAAGAAAGGAGCCTTCCAGGTACATGGAAGTACTCCTCCAAGGCACATGCAGCAATGGTCACATCAACCAACTTCACCAATCCCTCCACAAATGCGCCACCTACATTGATATCGATCTCACTGTAGATCATCTTCGCCAGCATGAAACGATCTCCGATGCGTGGAACTCTTCACGGGATGTGAAATAAATAATCTCACGGCAAGAAACGGTATTTGATATACACTCCCTGGATTGATTGGACGAAAGTAGGATCGGACAAATAACCGGAGGTGTGAAGGAAACGGCAGCGACAGGCCACTGGAAACGAGGGTCAGAGAAATTAGGACATAGTGAGCTAAGTTAATATTTATCGATAAGGACTGAAATTTATCGAAGATTTGTCCATTTCCTGCCTACATGATGGTATTTTTGGAATGTTTTGTAATAGTCTTAGTATAATGTCTAACGCCTCACAATAATCGAGCCGCATTATCTCCGTCACTCGAGCCATTGTTCTGGTAGGGTATTGATTATTTGGATGAAACGGATATTTTGTGGCCCTCCATGCAAGAAATAACCCCTCGTTTTCTCCTCTGTAACTTCGAGGTTACTCCTTCATCAAATGCTTGTGGATCTACAATAAATCTGACCAATGAAAACATCCAGTTCGGGATATGTACGAAGCAAACGAGTACCAACATCACGCATACAAGTCATGTGAAGGGGAGACACGAAACGACACGAAACGTTTCGTATGGGATAGGAGAATGTGTTGGAGGCACCATTTCACAAAATTCCATTTCGTTTCAGAACGTGAAACAGTGCCAGATTTTGACACAAGACACCGGGCAACCAATGGACTGACGGGTCACGTGGTGGGGGACTTCCAATCCTGGGGGTAGCGATCCATTTCGATGTAAACACTGTGCAGCAACGACAGGTCATAACCCTGCGCATTCCGACATCAAACTCAACGGCGAACCCTCAACAAACTGCCAACCTACTGATTAGATAAATGACTAGGGCCGTCTGACCAAGAATTCCTCGAGTCCTCACAATGTCGCTAAGGGATTAGTGTTCATGGCGTCCAACCTTATTAGGCTAATGCAGCATCCGTGCAGGTGTATACTTTCCGATCCACATGAGACCGCAGGATGTGTACTAACTACTTATGGATCACCCGTCACTATGTAGTCAATAAATTACATACTAATGGGACTCTATGACGGGAAGTATCTGGGTATGCATATTGCTAGTCATAAGAGCGAGCTATTCGAGCCGCCATTTGTCCTTTTGGCCCCCTTAAATTCCTCCTTTGCCAAAAGTTATAGCCGATAGATATACGCGTTGACCTCATGCTTGTACGCCCCGTGTATGCCGGACTGCAGCCACCTACTAGACTAACCGAGAAGTACAATAAATATCCGCTGTCTCGCAAACATCCACAACATATTTCACTGCGCCGAACATTCTTTCTCCTACGTTACCGTTCGTGGAACTCCTCTAGGGCTTTCTATACTTGCCATCTGTCCCGTGGGAGCTCTCCGTTGGCCACCACCCATCACATCACATTCCCGACGCCCCAATCGCATCGACTGAAATCAACTTTTTTCCATTGGGTTCAATCCCAACTTTTCCTTGTCTTCCCAACGTCTGTTCGTCCCTGGCCTTCTCCCATTGCGTTGCCATGTTCACGCTCACGGTATCGGAGAATCCCGTCAATGACCTCCATACCCATACACTGTACCTGACTACCAGTGCTGTCAACCTGCTTCCTATTAGAAGGCGATTGGTTAACAAGAAACTCAAAGAGCTGGTCATTCTACCTGGCGAGTTAGCCAGTAGTACACTGTCGCTTGTTCTCCGTATCAAACATGTTGCCCTTAATTTCACTCGTGATTTCCATACCAACTTGGTACCTGGGTCTAGAATCATAGGCAAGATTCCTACTGGCGATAAACGGTTGGGATTCGGTCGCAATGACAAGTTAATGGTGTTCCCGTACCTGACCTGCTGGATCCAGGGTGTGCTGGATCCCTGTGAAAACTGCATTGCCGTGATGGCCAAAGATATCTCAACTTACAAGTCGCATCTTCGACATCCATGTACAGCCAACTGGAAGTATGGAAAGACTCTAGATGGCGGATTACAGGACTACATTAAAGTTCCACTGCCTCAGCATAGCCTCATCCGCATTCCCAATGGCGTCAGTCTACATGATTGCTGCTTTCTTTATGATATCGCAGTGCCTTTCTACTCTTACTGTCGAGATGTACTTTGCTCGCTCTTGGAGAAGACTCCGGACTGTCGTATCTTGGTGATATTGGGTGATTCTACCCGTGAGGCCAACGACTGTCTTTTGGTGATCCACCACCTACGTCTAGACCATCTACTGATCACTTTCACCGACATGAAGAAACTCAACGAGATTCCAGGACTTCTGTCCACATACGCCAACAAATTTCACCACGTATTGGTGTTTGCAGCCGGGCAGGGTCCCGTCACCGCTGCTTTGGCTCTGGGTCTTGCTACGGGCCTCGAGTCGACCAAGGCAAGACATACCATTGCTCTTTTTGGAGACCATGTAGGACGTATCTACTCTGAACCTCCAGATCGAACGGTTCACAGAGTCAATTTGTCATACAAGGATAAGTTCCTCATGGAGGAGCTCTTGCAAGCTTTGGCAGACTTAAACAGCATCAAGGACGACGACACTCATCCTACAATCACCTACATGCAATCACTAGATTCAGAAGATACAGTGACCAATCACTCTACTCTGTCGGAGCAACTAGACAGCAATGAGCTGTACACGGAATGGAGCACTTCGCTGGCGAAGAAGAAGAAGCTCAGGTTCAAGGGCGAGGCCGAGGTGGTTACTACCACATCTCTAAGTCGAGGCCACATCTCATGGCTCCATTGTGATCGAGACTTTCGACTTTGCCTGGATGATCATTGTGATCATGATACGCTGAAGAGATGCCACTCTACGAATGTGATCAATAAGTTGCTCCAAGATCGTTGTACATTACAACGTGTTTTCTATACGAACCGGCCTGCAAGCCATGTAAAGATCAATGCGTTTATTTTTTAGCATGCTAAAATGCGTGGCAGGATAATGAATATTTTATGCGTGGGTAAACTTTCTATCATTTGTAAAGTAGATGATTGTTCCATACAACTGTTTTCTGGTAGCGACTATTATCGTTGTTGCAACAACTGATGCATTATGCGATAAGGACCATAAAAGGAACACACGAAGTGGAGTTCTGAAACTAAAATCAAGTCTCCGGAAGGACGATGGACTCATGGGGCGCGACATTTCAGGATAATTCAAAAGTTTCCAAAGATTTCAGGATATTTCAGACGTGGCAGGGGGTTGTCCAGAAGTGGTAGGTGAATTTGGATGAAAGAATCTGGAACGGACCAGGAACAGATGCAAGGAGGGGGTCCTGTCAAGTTAGGTGCACATTAAAGGAATGTGCATTTATAATAAGTTGAATCCACCGAGACTACTCCGCGGAGTTGGAGTCGGCCTCATTTCGTTCTTTGTGTAATTTTCGAATCATTTTGGCCCAAGTCTTCACTTCCTTATCGTAGCTTCCCAGTCCAACATTCTTGAGAAGATCAAAAGCTAAAAGCTCTTGCGGAGATTTTCGAGCACTATCCGACTTCACAAGACAGGCGTCGATGAATTCACAGAGCTCAGCGTTGTATGGTTTTTTGGTATACCTGTTAATTCTACCAGTGAGGGTTGGCGAGTCCTCATTGACGATTCGCTGCAAGAGATCTAAGATACCTTCCGGGCCAGCCGACTTGGTTTTCTCTCTGTCTTCGTCATTGAAGTTCGGATCATCCTCGTGGGTGTCACTCCACACCGAGTATCCCAGGGCCAACTCAAGAAGCATTAGCCCCATGGACCATACATCGGATTTTACGCCATATGTGAGGCCCTGGATTCTTTCTGGAGACATGTAAGTGGATGTTCCCACGAAAGTGTCAGCCATGGCCAAGGAATTAGTTAGCTCACGCAGTACACCAAAGTCACATAGCTTGAATTCTCCACGGTGGTTCATCAACACATTCAGAGGCTTGATGTCACGGTGAATGATCTTATGTGTAGTATAGAGGTAGGTGAGTCCAGAAAGCATCAGATACAGAAGTTTGCGTATGACCAGGAGCGGGAGCTGTCGAGGATTGCAGAGCTGTACAATCTTATCGAGAGAACCACAATTGCCGTATTCCATGCATAGAACTATAGTGTTGTTGCTACGGGCAAAAGCTCCGTAAAATTCGATGATATACGGCAGCTGGCACTCATGCATAATTCTAAGTTCTCGAATGATTTGTGTTTGAACAGCCACCTTGGAATCCACATGAATTACCTTTCGAGCCATGGTTTTCTGAGATGGCACATGAAGAACCTTCAGTACTACGCCCAGGTTGCCTGCACCAAGATCTTTAAGATGGACCAAGTCTGCATCCTTCAAATTGAGCGTGGAAGACGTCGAAGCTGTTGGAGTTACAGGCAACGGCGATGAAAGCGCCGACCTCGTCTTGTTCTCGCCCGGCAGTGGCGTATACACTGACTTGGTGGGAGATATTGAGCTGATCACTGTTTGACGCCTGCGGTTGGATGTTGCGGTCCCAGAAAGGCTGGAATCTTCGAGATCCAATGACTTGAGTGAATCAATCACTGTAGCTTGTGAATTGGTGGCGTTTCCAAGGTTCAAAAGCGGCGCAGGCCGCAATTTATTGCGGTTCTGTTGCCGCTGACTATTATGAAACCGCTCATACTTGCCCAGAGTCTCGTCATCATCGGGCAAATTAAGCGTAGGGGTAAACGAGAGTTTCTTGATATTCTTGCGGTTAAGCGACTTGGGCAGAAGCAACGAGTCACCTAAAGTGGGAGTAGTGTCACTGGTAACCGTGCTGGATGCACGAGAAGGAATAGGCGGAAGCTCCTTCTCCTTGGACGACAGGAGCAGCAGATTGGACCCGTTGAGTTGATGCATCATAGTCACGACTGGAACGGAAGGAACAAGATCACAAGATCGGGGTGCTGCAAATACGGAAATGGATTAGAGGTATAGATGTCTGGCCTGAATGCAGCAGAGCCAGATTTCGGGACGTAGGAATGAACGAACGAGCGGGGGAGAAGTCCAGGTTGAAATGCTCCAGGTTTGAAGTCGAGGAATTGGTTTCAATGAGTGGTACTGAAGATGTACGGGTGTGTGTGTGTAGGGTCACCCGCGATGAAAATAAGTGGGGTTTGGGGAAGATTAGGGGGAGAACTGGCAAAAAAAAAATAATTGATATTATTTGCAGTTCACAGAACAACAGAGAAAAAGAACTGCAATTTTTTTGTCGAGGGAGGATTCCCCATACTTATTTTTTTGACAGATACGCTGCCTTCGCTAATCATGGTATACTATATGAAAGTATACGCACGCGATCGAGGTGCTACTGTGCAGATACAACACAATGGATAAGAAGCAGGTTGGGTATCGCACGACCATAGTGAGCGATTACAAGAACACAAAGGCAGAAAACTTGAACCCATACACCAAAACAAAAATTGACATTCAAAAAACCCAAACACCATAGATCGCAAATTCAACCTTTTTAAATGGAGTGGAGAGCGCAAACATGGTTGCGGGCCTAGGCCCCGACCAAGCATGGAGAGTTTGGGGCTGCAGGTACACCATAGTCTTGGCGTGCAGCATGTTACAATGCACGCGGCCCCCAATGTAACATAAAGATGTACAGTGCATCGTCCGTGTCGTCATTGGGCATGACAATTTCCCAATTGTCATCCCAGCACGTGATAGTGGACTCTACTCCTCTTCTTCCTCCCCATGGCACCCCCACTTTCCCCTTCCTTTAATTCACCCCCAAAATTCCGTTTGTACTGAAATAAATCCCACTTCTCCTCAATGCAAGGTGTGTATCAGTACATCTTCTTCGCTCGACAAATCCGGTTAGCTGCCCTCCTGCGTGTCTGGTTACGAATCGACTAGTGCCTGCGGCTGATACCTATCAGTCCGATGATCTATGGTGACAATAACCGAGGAGGGGCGCAGGGGATAATCAAGTCGTATTTCAATTTGAAATACCTTGTCATGTGAATTGGTGAAGTATAGAGACTTGAGCTCAGTGGGAACCGAGGAAGATACATAAGCCGAACCCATGGAATATTAAAGTTCGTTTTGTGCAATTGACGTTTTTGCGGTTTTGTTTTTGTGGTTAGATTCCTCTCATTTAGTAACTTATTGTTGTAAGCACCTTTGATTATTATTGGTGTTATTTTTGTATCTAACTTATCGGCATAATTTTCGGCATGGACACAGCACCATGTTAGAAGTTTGTTCCTTCTAGAATTGCTTAGGTGACCCATTGATTTGCAGCTTAGTAAATCTTCTTTCTATTTTATGGACATGCAAACAAGTTACGTAGTCGAACTCTACTATGGTAAATCTTATCTTCATTTGAAGTGTTTCTTTTGCTACGGTACGCCTCAGCGGCACATTGTTGAAACCAATCCATCGTTCGATTTTTCCATGTATCATATTGTTCTATTATTTAGATTTGCCAAACCAGAAACCCTCAACACCTTACATGCGATCCCGCAGGTATGACCGAGGTGCTTGAAATCCATGCATCTGTGGCAGCTGGTTTGTACCGTCCTGAGGTTGAATCTGAGAAAATTGTGGGGCCTGGAGCATGGGCTGGTAGTTACCATAGGCAACTGGGTATTCCTGTTGAGGCACTGGAACTGGGTTACCCATTCCGGAGACCTGGCTCTGGCCCATCATCATGGCGGCCTGGTCGGCAGGAATAAAGTTCATGGGCTGCACGAGCACATTTTGTCCAACGTCACCAACCATCGCTGGTTGTTGAATACCGCTCGGAGCCCCACTAGGTCCACTGTAAGAACCAGATCCCAGCTTCTTCTTCTTCTGACGACAGCTCAAACACACCTTGTGTTTACCTTGCTCCGATGGTGACAACGCCTTAGCACACCGGTTACAATTGCCCATTCGCTCCAAATTGGTGCGTCGGATCTTATCATTTTCTCGACACCTCTGGCAAACCTTGTAGGAACCCGACGTAGACAGACGGCGTGCTCCGTCTTCACCTTCATCCTTGATTATCAGCGCATTAATAGGTCCCAGACAGTGTACACATTTTCCCTGGGCCGCTCGATTCGCTTTTCTGATTCTGAGGTTCTCTCGACATTGTGGACACAACACATACTTTTGCTCCTCTGGAGGGATCTCCGTTCCACAACGACGACATGCACCTTGCTTATCCTTAGTCTTCTTTTGCCATCTGCGAGAACGTTGTCTTTGCAAGTCACGGCAGTGATGACACAACTTGTAGACCTTGGGCTCTGCGCCTGCTTCACCATTTGAGTCTTTGGGCATGATAAGCCTCTGGACAAAGTCCTTCTTGCATCGAGAACATTTCGACAGTATGACATTTTCTGTTTCGGCTTTACGAACGTTATCTTCATTATTAGCAATCTGCTGTTGCACATGAAGTGGTGGGATAGGCAGCACGAGGCCATGGTCATCCTTCTTTTGATTATGTAAAGGTGGTCCGGGAGGCATGAGGCCATTTGTAGCAGTATTGGAAATGTTGTTGGCGGTACTGATTCCGCCATTATTGAGGTTGGCACCATTCATGTTGAGATTAGCGTTCAAGTTTGGGTTGCTGCCCACTGGCGGCATGTTGTTCTGTGTGGCTAGCGGGTAGCCATAGTACCCACGCATACGCTTGTCTTCCATGTCACGCATCAGAGACATCAAGTCTTGTGGTACATAACGTGGATCATCCATGTGAACTTCTTGGCCTACGCCTGGAGGTCCACCAGGCGCCTGGGGCAAGTAACCCGCCGACGTCATGGGGGCACCTCTTACACTGGACGACGTAGGATATAAGTGTGCTTGTGGGAATGGATACTTCAAGTCGATGGCATTCTGCTGGCGCAAAAGCTCGTGGTCGTCGCCGTAGTATACTCGACGCATCTGGTTGAGGGGCACTTGGTTTTTGTGGTCAAGAGGGTCCATCGCGTAGTGGTGTTCCATGGAACGAATAGATTGGGAGATTTCCGTTCCGTTACTGATAGTGTTGGCGGCGGCTAGGAGCGGTGTTTTTGCGACTTTTATCGTCAAGACAGCGGCTATCAAGCTTGGGGGCAATTTGTCAACACCTGGAGGGGATCTGAAACAAAGTCACGAGAAAAGGAGAACTAGTTGGCCTTGAAGCTGGAGTCGCTGGAGGCGTCAGGAACGATGCAAATAAAAGGGATATTCAACTGCAAAGAAAAGAAGCTCCAATAATTAGGGCACGGCGGGGATATTGTTCTGTAAGTCGCCGTGAGGGAAGCTTTTGCGTGAGCGTTGAAGGTGGTGCACAAGTTGCAGAAATGAATTAACTGCAAAGCTTCAATAAGGGATAGCAAGAAATTGTTCCGATGAAAACGAAAAAAAAAAGTTCACTGAGGAGACTTCAGATAGCAGCGAAGTGCACGAGCTTTATTTGCTTGAAGAAAACAGCACAAGTGGCATTGGGATATTCTGTGGAGGGGATCCTGCAGACAGCAAAAAACCCTGGCAAGCTATGATCTTGCCGAAACAATCAAATGAAGTGGAAGCAACCCATTGGTGAGCGCTACTATTTTGGGCCATGTGTCATACGCAGCCGGCATGGCGCCTACAGCATGCGTCACGCGCGCATCCGGCATGATGTAATTTATGTACCTCGCCTATTTCAAAGATAAAACTGACCTTGGTATTCAACACGTGGACTTGGTGATCTTGGTCTACTATTAATGACATACTCGCGTGATGCTAGGAAGAGCTTAGTGTGATACTTTAAGGAAATTTGATTGAATTTTCTGTGACATCAACCCACTGCGAATTATGATTTCAGGTGGGTATTGGAGCCAGTCCTGTTTTTTAGCCATGCATATGTGCGATTGCTGTCATTGCTGAGAGGTAAGGATGTTATGATGGGGCTTATGCTTGCTCCACTTCCTCTGGTCAACGACCCGTGTCGGAATTCCTGACTACCGTATTCTAATGGTCCCTCTATTTTTTCAACTTGCTTCCATCCTGCGTCTATTGTTCTACTCCGCCAATTGCGCATCTAGATATCTGGTATCGACTAACTTTCGATTTACATCAGGGCTCCCCCAAAACGACCTGGGCTCCCTGGCACCGATTCAGGTTGGCTCAAAATCCTGGAAATGCTTCCATCAAGAACACAACCATTCTTTTCGAGTAAATTTATTTAGTGGACACAACCGTCTTTGCGAAGTAAGAAGTGTTGTGAACTCATACTCTCGCCTATTCATGCCCTTTGTAAACTCTGCGCCATTGCTAAGTCTCTTTGTGTCACCTATTATTATCGTTTGCGAAGTGCCGGGCCGCACCAAAGTTGATCCTTGTTAATACGCTAAGTGCCGGGCCGAGCGACATACCCCCATGGCATTCTCTTTCTACTGATGGTATCATTTTGACTTTCTCCCAATGTACAGGGGGATGGGGCCATGGCTACTATTTCTCGGGTTGCCAGAAAAACATACATGCATGGCTGGCATGCAGCGGAGGAGCTGCCAATCGTCCCGTCCGATGCGTCAGGAACCATGTTTATTTTGCCAGACCAATTTGATGTTCTCTTGCATGGAAGCTTACACCCTCATATTTTGTTTTTGGTGGTTTAGGCATAGCGGGGCCGTCTATCATCAAACTGTTCAAAAATTCCGTATTAAGACTTTTCCAAACTTCTAATTCATCCCTTTCAGTTCAAACATTCATTTGATACCCAAATATCGAAAGTAAATGCTCCTACTCTCAGTCTTGTCGCGCTCAACACCTATCGCGTTCATCATCACCGCATTCAACGGCTTCTTTTTCTACCCACGCAATGCAATCCCATATCGCAGCCCAGTGTTCCGTCCAGCCGCGTCTTATCGCGATAGATCCACGATGATAATCTATCAATGGCTGCTGAGCACTGGGCACTTTTTTAGCGCCCTTCATCTTCTTTTGTACAAGATCTGGGCTATCTCCCCGAGACGAAACATGCCTAATCCGATAAGGGCAACGCCTAGTCCGCGGATGCCTCGCTGGAACCATACCGGGTGCTTCTTTAAATCCACAAGCCCATTTTTGTCTTTGAATGGCAACTTCGAAAGAAAATAGCCGCCACCTCCAAAGCACACTAACAGTTGCACTCCAGTGCATGGTAAGCACTCTTCATCAGTAAGGTCCCGACCTGCTGGTGGGTTGAACACTCCGAGAATGTTTGACATTCTTAATTTGGAATTGGCCTTTTTGTCAATGGTTTCGACTGCGGCGTCAGTCTATTGTCTAAATGTCCTAAGCTAGTTATAGACGCTGCGGGCTGTGAATGGTGTTGGCACCCGTGACGTTGCTATGTAAGATTAGTTTTCGGCTAGCTCACTGGAATAGAATCAGCGAGTTAGCAGGTTTTATGTATATATTCCACGGAAATCTGGAATGTGGAATGGAAGACTTGTGGAGAAAGGCTAGTGAGTTGAACTGTTTTTTTGTGTGTTTGATGGCGCGACCATACACCCTGCAGGAGTTTCATCATGCATTCCTCTCCATGCTCTTAGGTACCTGGACTAGATTCCCATTGCAGTACGGTGCTCCAGGGTCTTCTGCAGGATTACAAAGCGCAATATATGGCAAGTGGCCTGTGACTTTGGAAGGTTGCATATTAAGGACCGGATTGTTCAGACTCCTCAAATGCTTCAGTTGCCTATGCATGGGATTGTACGTTTCTTCGCTGTGACTTTGCTTTGGTGACACATTCGGTGGCGTCTGGATTGATAAGGTGCTCGAATTGTTGGTGCCCGTGCTCTGTTCCTTGACACATGGTTGCGAGTCACCCTCATAACTCAGGCTCGCTTATAAAATAGCAGATCTCTCGAAGATCGGACCCCCAAACCTTGTGTTAAAATCTTGGTAATTCACAGGATGTGCACGCCGCAGCTCGGAGCACTCCGAGAAACTCCAAATGAAATTATGAGTGTCTTTGGCGCCTACTTTGCATGCTTGGTGACGGGGAAGCACCCTTGATATTCCAGCTGCATGCGCACGGTTATCAAGGGGGATTGTTTTGTGTCTCAGTGTGCAATTGTGCTCGAAACTGGCTGGTTGGGAGGTCTGCAGAGAACACCCGTACACCCTCGTTCAGATATTTGGGGGAATCTGGCACCCGTACATTCCAGATGCACCCGGACCTTTTGACAATCGAACCCTCATGGATTTCCTACACCATCTCAACATCTGTACACCAGCAACCAACCTATCTTAACCTTCTCCACACCAATGTTTCGGACACAAATTCGGAATGCCTTCCGGCTGCGGCCGCTTAGAAGTCCATTTGTGCGTAAAGTGTCGTATCAATATCTGCACTTCCAGAACCTCCAAACTCGGCCCTCCCGTTTTAAGAGGTTTCTATACTTTAATTTGGGTCTAGTGGCCATGACCTCATTCGCCTACTATATGTGGTGGCCCAAGCACACATTTCCGCTGTCTGTTGCCAAGATTCTTCGAAAGGGTTTGTGGGCTGAAAGTGACCGTGGAGAGAAAGACTACCAATTAGCTCTCAAACACTACTTGGATGCATTGCAAGAGTGCGATGATCTCGAAATGGATCCATTGTGTGACGAGTATACGGGCGTGCAGTTGAAGATCGCCGAAATGTATGAGAGACTTGATATGGTCGATGAGGCTGCTTTCATCTACAACGAGATTGCCACCTTGTATTTGAGTGTTCTCAAGGCTGATCCTAACTCTCCTTTGGGTCGTCGAATCAAAGGAATTGATCACAGGGCTCACTTGATTCAGAAAGACTTGCGTATTGCCCTTAAACTTACCCAGCTTAACAGACTGACCACGTCGCTTTGTAAGGCAATTTTAATTACCCACTTGCTCATTGCGGAAGACGAAGTAAGACGGAAGTTGGGACTTCCTGAGAACTCTGCATCGCTTATCTTTGGCCCTGAATCTTCAATTTTGAATGGAGGACTACTCTACTTAGATCCTAAAAAGGACCCTAATGCCGCTGCTGCTGCTGCCTCTGCAACTACTGGAACAACCGTGACTACTGTTGGTTCTGGATCTGGAAAGCCTCTCGGGAACGATGTAGAGGCAACAGAAACCGCTGTGTTACAGGCAAACCCAGAAGCTTGGGAACCCTTTGTCGATGAATACTTCAACGGTCTCGACATGTTGACAGTGTTGTGTTTGTCCATGGGAGATATCACCACCGCAGCAAGGATTGGATTTTCCAAGGATGTGCAAATGATGCTTGCCGACGTGCCTGTTGACAAAAGACTACTCTCAATGTGCAATACCGCATCGGTGCTTTACTGTCAGGCCGATCTGTTTGAGGCCGAAGAACAGAAACTTCGCAAATCCTTTGCTGTGGCTGCTGGTGTAGACTATGACAAATTGAAGGCTATTCATGATCCGTTGCAGCCCATTTCTGTGAGTGGAACAGAGGCTGAAGATATTCGCAACCAAATTGCTCTGGTGGTTTCTCCTAGCGAGAAGAGAGAGTACGAGCAAATTGTTGCCTCCAAGGATAAGTTGATCGAGGTGGCCGTCACCATGTATGAGGCAGTGATTGCAGGAGCTAAGGAAGTTCAGGGAACTCCTGTGGTTGCCGAGATTGAAAAGCCGGCTGCTTTAGCCACTTATGGATTGGGAGTAGTCTATTTGCATCTTTCACAGTACGATAAGGCAGAAAGACTTCTTCGGGAGGCACGTGTACGGTCCAGAAAGTGTGGATATGATGAGTTGATTGAAGAGATTGAGAGAGAACTCAAGAAGGTGTTTAGTGAGCGAGAGATTGTTCAAAGAAAGGCCAGCGTGGAAGTTCGGAATTAAGTAAACGGCTGTGCAGTTACGATAAAGATGAATTGAAATTGGAGATGGCTATAATGAGCAAATTATGGGTTGATCTTCGTGGATTTGAATGATGGACGGAAGGGCATCATCTTCAGCTTGTAATGATAGCTTTAGCCATTTATTGACTTTTGTCCGACATGCCGAGCCGATCAAGTGTCCTTGATATTCATTTTTTCAACTACTTTATATCATGAGCAATTTCTCATTAGTATGAAGTCGTCATTCAATTCCATTGCCAACGTTTGTCTTATCATACTCTCTATTTTGCAAGACACTCAGGCAGAATGTCCTGCACTTGAAAACTTCCACCACTCTTGGACACGTCCCAACTTCACCACTTCGAATACATAAACCCCAACAACAAAATTACTACGGAACTATTCAGAAGAAACCAAGCCTTAACGCAGATCAAAACTTTTCTATCAATTACCAGTTTTTTTCTCCTACCATTTATGACCCTTCCTTACGAATTTGTGCTATGCACGACAACTGCGTGTCCAAAATACCAAACCACCAAATCCATTCAAAACCACCGCCTAATAACTCAACCAAAAAAAAAGAAACCCCACCAATATGGCCGTTCTCGCAGCTTCCATTTGCACCCACGGCGGTAAGGCCCTCTTGTCTAGACAGTTCAAGGACTTGTCCAAAGACCGCATCACTGCCCTTTTGGCCAACTTTCCAAGTCTACTTTCCAACTCTGGATCTCAAAACACAACCGTCGAAGACGACGCCGTCAGATACGTGTACCAGCCATTGGAAGAGTTTTACGTGGTTCTTTTGACCAACAAGCAATCCAACATCCTCCAGGACATTGACACGTTGCACTTGTTTGTCAGTGTGGTGTCCAACATGGTGAGAAGCGTGGATGAAAAAGAGGTTTTCGACAATGCATTTGAGATCTTGAGTGCTTTCGACGAGATTGTTAACCTCGGTTACAAGGAGCA
The DNA here is from genome assembly GCA_900106115.1 of Sungouiella intermedia. Lineage (NCBI taxonomy): Eukaryota > Fungi > Ascomycota > Pichiomycetes > Serinales > Metschnikowiaceae > Sungouiella > Sungouiella intermedia. The sequence continues at coordinate 1,958,800 of LT635756.1, read as the reverse complement.
GCTCACAATGCTGCAAGTGCAGACATTTTTGGAAATGGACTCGCACGAAGAGAAGATCCAGGAGATCATCGAAAGAAACAAAGAATTGGAGGCTTCTGAGGAGAGACGTCGCCGAGCCAAGGAGATCCAGCGCAAAGAGTTGGCTCGCCGCAACTTGGAGCAACAGGCAGTGGGTTTCGGCTCTGGAGGCTCCGGAATTCCTTCTCAGGACAACTTTGGCTACTCGGCTGCTCCAGCACCTGTTGCCACTTACGAATCTTCTCGTATTGAGCAAGAACAATCACCTGCGCCAGAATATGCTACTCCACGCCCTATGGGTGGCAGAGGCTTGCAATTGGGCAAGAAGCCTGCGCGTGTTGCCCAGCCTGAACAGCACCAACCTTTGCTCACTTCGAAGCCTCCAGTGTTTGCCAATGCAGCTCCATTGTCTGCCCCTAGTGCCACACATGAGTCCAGAGCACCACCTTCCGTTTCTACACCGGTCTCTGCTGCTCCAGCCACCGCGGCCGCCCCAGCTTCGGTTGCTGCTCCAGTTTCTGCTTCTGCATCTCCAGCACCTCAAGGCTCCAGTAAGCCACAAAACAGCGGTATTTTAGTTACGTTGAATGAGAAAGTCAGCGCACAATTGAGCCGTGAGGGATCTCTTGTGGCATCCGAGGTCAAGGGTGACTTGCAGTTGAGAATCAACGACTCCGACTTGGCCCACTCCAAGATCTTGTTACAAGTCGACCACAAGTCTTCTGCACAGTACAAGACCCACCCCAACGTGGACCGCACGTTGTTCACCAAGGAGTCTATCATTGGCTTAAAAGACAAGTCCAAGTCTTTCCCCAGTAACGACCAAAGCTTGGGTGTGTTGAGATGGAGAGCAGTAGCTGCTAACGAAGACACCACCTTGGTGCCACTTTTGATCACTGCATGGGTCAGTGTTAATGACGGTGTTGCTGAAGTGACGTTGGAGTACGAGTTGACCCCACAATACCTTGAGGCCCATCCAACACAGGAGCTGTTTGATGATGTTCAGATCTTGATTCCTATTGCCCTGGACGAAGTTGAGTTGAGGGAAGATGCCTCTGGATTTGTGCTGTACGAAGTTAACGAGGAGGGTGTGTTGTTCAACATAGCACAGATTCCATTTTCTGATCCACTGGGCTCGTTTGAGTTCACTATTCCTTCGTTTGATGAAGACTCGTTGTTCCCAATGGAAATTGGCTTCGAAATCGTTCGCCACGAAGGCGTTACCGAGGCAGACACCGCATTTGGCCATGTCCAAGTTGTGGATGTCGTGTCGAACGATGCAGATGAGACGTCATTGCCATTTGATTTGCATCTGACATTGGTGTCAGAGGGATATTCTGTCAATTAGGTTTAAGTATTCTCCAAACGTTGTGACTAGAGGTTGTGACAGGTGTGGCACATTGCTGATCGATTGGTTAGCACATAAAATAGATACATTAGGTATGAGTTCCCAATTTATCAATGGTAACATTCACTGTGACTCTTTCTCTACGTAGCATACGTTCCCTCGTTGGTATCTTGTGAATACGTTCATTGATTTTGTTGCTTATACAACCACCAGCACACCACTCACTGCTATTGAAACTCGGAGCCCCAAACCAGACTTCTCGTTTAGTTCGCGTAGTTCATGTAATATCTTCCGCCGAGGATCACCAAAATCTGACTCCTTGACATGGGTGACTATAACCTGTAGTCCATCCAAAGGCTTTTTCGTAGTTTGCAGCAGGCAAAGCGAAGCCAACGTCTTCATTTCGCTTATTAGATGTGGAGGCATCAAATGACCATACAATTCCGTACCTGAGGCAACCGTCAGTGAGGAGCACTCTAGTACCACCGCTTTCAAGCTCCCATCAACTATAAATGGAGCTACGTGCTTCCACAACTGGCGATTTATGTTGGTTCCCAGCACCAAGTCAGCCTCGAAATCACCAAACACCAAGATCTTAGCGTCGGTTGTGTTGTCTCGCACTAGAAACGCCAGAGAAGGATACATGGACCCTGGAGCTCCAAGATGTAGGTGCCCATGGCTAAGCTCCATCATGGTGACAGTATAGTAGTCGTTATTGAGCAGTAACTCCAGTTTGAAGGGAATGCTTTGGAAATCAAATAAGTTGGCAGCAGTCAAGTCGGGCCAAATGATTCCGTTGAAAACATGCTTTCGAAGAGCACCAACGGTGAAGTCTGAGCCGTACACGGTCAACTTTCGAGGCATGTTGCAAACAGGAAAGCCGGCCAGATTGATAACTAAAGCCAGAATATGGTCTAAATGCGGATGCGTCAAGAGCATGGACTTGAGTCTGCCGAAGATTTTCTTCAGAGCAACAAGTGGTATATCCTCCACTGATCGAAAAGGATGGGTCATGTCCAACTCAAAGTAGTCCCTCACCTCTAGTGAGTCAGGATACAACAGCAAGAGTCTGGACAGCACCGATGAAGCATCTCGGATTATCTCCGCTAATGCATAGGCGCCAGAGCCTCCGTCTATCATCAAGAGAGGGTTCGAGTGGTCGTCATCAATAATTTCTTGATAGGAGACATTGGCAGGCTTTAACATGAGGCCACAGGTGCCCAGCTCGATGGGCCCGCCCGAGGCACCCAAGAATGTAAGTTCGAAGCTCATATATTGAGGCTCATGGACCTTCGCGATACCAGATATTGGCAGATATAGAAACTAAAAAAGAGAGTTTGGTGGTGAAGATCGCCAGAAAAACTTGTGGAAGTGTCAAGCAGGACGCCTGATATGGATTGTACAGGACGGGTAAATGGTAATGGAGCCGGGGAAGGGACTACCGCGAGGGGAAAAGGACACCTGGTGCAGACTAGCGGTGTAACGGGGTAGGGACAAGATCGAAAAATACGGAGGGGTGAGAAAGAGGACAACCTGAGGGTTTTATAGTTACTTTGGGTGCAGTAGGTTCCATGCTAGGCTTACGCATGGAACTCCCGAAATCCGGCCAGATGCATATTGGCAACGACCACGCGCCCTAAGTATTGGAGGTGTGACAGCTTCCACACATTTGGGAGATCCGCACGTGATGATTATATATAGGACTTCTGCACCTCTTCTTCTTTTTTCAATTGGTTGGGGCGTTGTTCAGCATGTCTCCTCTACATTAGGGGGTTAGAAGGAATTAAAAGCAGGTAGCTCTTTAGGGAGGATTGGTTGGATTTACGGTTGATACGAGCCCAAAAGATCTTGTGAGAGGTTCAAAAACCCACACTGACGCTGTACAGCTTCTTGTCCCATCAAGTTGTTCCACAAATGACTCTTCTGAATCCTTCGGTACTTCAAATGCAAATCTCGTGGAATATTTCCTTATTGTGTAAGCCACTCCTTGCCAATCATTGTATATTCTAAGCATTCATGCACGACTGGTGATCTGTTCTGCGGAGAGTATGGACTTTAGAGATTGTTGCCGAGTTTCATTGCCTTTTATAATAAAAATGAACGATTAAATATAGTCTTGTTTGTCTTTGGATGAATTGATTAAATCTCAGGTAGAATTTGCTCCGCCCAATGATTTGGGAGAAGTAACTTTTGGTTAACGTTCGCATATACTGGGTAAACCTTTGAAATCTAGTTTGTGATCTACAAAATTCTGCTGAAGGTGCATGTTTTTCATAATTTTTCTATTTGTTTTATTTTTCTCTTACGTCATGTAGTTGCCATGTTACATTCTGTCAATTTGAATCTAGATGAGACGGTGCGTCACCACTTCACTTCAATTTTGTCGTCTTTATGATCCAAGTATTCTTTCCAAAATCTTGGTACTCTTTCCGCAGTCGTGACATTCTTGCTACAGTCCAGATATTCCTTCAATCTGAGAATTCTTACTACAATCCTGTCAATCTCTAATTCTTTCGTTTCCATACCTACTGCTGCTTGCTACCATATCCAATCACCTTCTCTGCAAACTTCCAGCTCTGGTTAGTCACCTTCAACTCTTGGTCAAAATGCACATCAACCTTACCATCTTTAAATGACAATACCGCCAACGTGTACTTGTCAGAGGCACGTGCATCTCTATAGTACAAAACCCTCATTGCGTTCACCACTGCCTCGCGAGCATCCGCTTCCTTCACTTTCACATAGTCCAGGTCATATGGTACCAACTTGCGCAACAATGGAATGGCCAAGTGAGCGCCAAACCCGGTGGCGAGCGCCAGCGCTCCGTATGTGACTCCCAAGAGATCAACATAACGGATGAATGGTGTTCTGTCGTCGTTAAACCCGGCAACCAAAATGGCATTCCACAATGGGTCCATTTTCAGTCTGCGGTTATACAAAACACGAGATAAATACTCGTGGATGTTCGGAGCACGCAAGTTGTGGCCACCGTCGGTGTCATAAACCTCCTCTTCCGTCTCCAATTCGTGTAAGAGACGTTCAATGTGCTGGAAGTCAGAAATGTCTCCAGAAACACCCACAATTGTCTCTGATCCAACGCAAATCAAACGTTCGAGATTGTTGAAACGGAGCAACGAGCCGTAAGATCCCATGTGGTCGGCGGCAATCACCACTCCCGTGTCAAACTTAAGTCCCAACACCGAAGTTCCTGTGATAATTGGCTGCTGAGTGTGCATGGAGGGAAACTCCGAAGTAGAAGCTTGGGCGATTTTGTGATCGTAGTGGCCATAAATCTCATCGCGGGGTCTTCCCCACTGAAATGGATCGTGATTCATGGTGGGTTTAGTAGGTGGTAGTTGGTTTAGTGGCGTTGAAGGTGGACAGTGCGCTCACGTGCAAGGAAGACATCAGTACCTCCGAAGATGGTGGAGAAAGACAGTGAATGATAATCTGGAAGAATTTATGGGAATTGGAGAAGTTGGAGACTTTGAGAGATGGAATGGGTCAACTGCTTGGAAAATTCGGTTTAGGTTTATTATGACACATGCTTATGGGCAACATCAAGTTGTGTTTTTTACATTGAGATTTGAGTGTGTTTAGTACAGACTAGACCGTCGAGGTACTGAGAAATTTCTACTTCTGACAATGTTAGTTAGAAATAAATGGAGATTGGGTTGGGTATTTGTAATTTGCTGAGGATTGTAATAAATAGGGTTTTCCAGGGAAAGCATTTTTCGGAGGGGTGAGTACATTCTCATTTTATGCTGTAGTTGACAAATGTGCAGAGAATGTGTAGTAAATTCGATATTGAGGTAGGTGTTTACATCGGAAATAAATAGGAGAAACATTCAGAAGTGACAATATAACCTTTCGCTTCCCATCTTTCAGAAGATTCCTTTCTGAAAATTGTTTTGTCAGACTCTTGGAAACTGATCCATTAATGGAGGTTACAGCACTCCATTGGTAACCAATTCACTCACCTAGACGGAACAACAACATTATACATGAAAACAACTATAAGCCTGTCCCGACTATGTGGTGCTCTGTTCTGATAATATGAGGCGAATCACAAGTGAAGAATTAGAAAATTTTCTTCTCTTGGCTACCACCCTGAATTATGTGGCATCAAGTAATGATACCTAAGATAGCAAACCCCAGTTGCTTAGCTTTGTTTTCAATTTCATTTTAGTAAATTCAACTTTCATTGTATTCTAATCAAGTACTGTGATAAAGGTTTTCAAACCATGAGAACATCTATAAGAATAATCTAGACAAACATGCTCCAAAGAGACAATTAGCAGACAATTCTTATTCGCCAAAGTTTTTAGAAGAAATATCTATATCTCCAGTGAATTGTCAAAAATCTATTGCATCAAGTCACTAATAACTCCTCTTGAACAGTAGAGTAAGCTACCATCGTTCATTCGAGTCATGCTTCAATGCTCTTTCTTGAACTCAAATATTTCAAAACATCCGACATTCACCATGTTCTACTCCTCCCTAGAATTTTACAATTCTTTAGATTCACAGGGTTTACGAAACACACTCTCGTTCTCCTCCCTCTACATTACTTCCCTCAATGCTTATCTATTAGTAAATAAAAGTGGCACCTCCACTGTCAATTTGCTCGGCTTCCAAGGCACTTGGTGGAGAGTATCTGAATCTCTTGGGTAACTCGTATCTGAAAAGAACCTCGCCCTCCTTGAGCTCGATAGGCTTATACTGGGCAGCAGCCTTGCTCTGGACAATAGAAGGCAACTTTCCTTCCGGAGCCATTGGGTGTGGCTGGGGTGTGCTGGAAACAGCAGCTGAATGTTAGTAAGGGTGTAAAGGGTTCCACAAGTAGTTGAGCAATTGGAGTCTAATGGTCATGAATCATCGAGAAATGATTGGAGCAATAGTTGATGGGGTTCTCGGGTACAGAAAGCGGAGGCTCTGTGGTTCTAAACATACCATGAGTGTGTGGACCACCCACAAACTTGATGCGGGGGACGTAGTTCAACAAGCGGAGAGTCTGCTTCATGTTGGTGGAGAGTATAAGTTTTAAATTCGGTAAAAAGTTGGAGCTCCGGGACACACTCGAGTGCCTGCAGGATGGAAGAATTCTGTGGAGAAGACTGGGAGAATCTGGGAATAGTCCGGACGATACGGGATGTTTGGATGGATATGGAAATTTGATAATTGAAACAAGAAAGTATTCGAGATTGGTGAATTATTTCCAAATATTGTGGAATTTTTACGGGGTTTGACTTTTCTGGATAGTCCACTCAATTAATTACTGCGAGCAGTCATTCCTGGCATATTACTGGTGGGTGCAAAAATGGAAGAGATTTCGAGCTAAAGTATAAGAGGAGAAATTAGAAATATATATTGCATCAAAAGTTGCATGATTTAACATGGGATTGATGAAGATGAAAACTGTTTGAAAAAAATCTGTGTTGTTGGATGTTGCCAACGCATTCGTTCAACTGAGATCTCCGGGGTCACCTATCCCAGTAATCACAAGACATTGAGCAAGTTGGAGAAGTTAACAAATTGTCTTAAGCTAGATTTACCCATTGCAAACCCAATAATTATCTGTTATTTTTTCGAGAAAAGAAAAATTATCATCTTCATGATTCCATACTATTCACAATACCCATCTCTACTTATACACACACCTCATCTCATCATTTGACCAGTGGACTTTACGACTCTACGTCTGACTCAATCTACCATGTCCGACTCAGAGAATATTGACCCAGAAGATGAACTTCTCATGCATACGTATGCCACTCTTCCGAAAAATTGCAAGAAATATTGGAACAAGCGATATAACATCTTCTCCAAGTTCGATGATGGAGTGTTTCTCACCTCAGAGTTATGGTATAGCGTAACACCCGAATCCACTGCCAAATCCACGGCCCGAATTGTCCGGAAACTATTGCCTGATTGCGAGAATGTCCTCGATGTTTGCTGTGGCGGTGGAGGCAACACCATCCAATTTGCAAGGTACTTCAAGTCAGTTGGAGGTGTAGACATCAACGCCAATAATATCAAATGCACCAAGCACAATTGTGGCATTTACGGTGTAGAAGACAATACATGGTTCTATCAAGGAGATTGGAACGTCATGTCACAGTCTACAGATTGGGTTCCTGAATTTATCCCCAATGAAAAGTTTGACTTCATCTTCTGCTCTCCTCCATGGGGTGGGCCGAAGTACAAGACCAGGGGTGCCTTTGATTTGTACGCTATGAAACCCTTGGAATTACGCAGTCTTTGTTCTAGCATGATGAAATTCACAGACAATTACGGTCTCTTTCTTCCGAGATATCTGGATTTGGAGCAAATTCGAGAGGTTACTGAGGAATTGTACGGACCGGAAAGTAAAACGAGAGTGGTGTGTCTCTGGCAGAATGGAGCACCACTAGGTATTTTGGCAGTATTCGGACCAACCTTTGATGTGGATATTGGAGCATATAGAGAGTAACAGGTGATTTGAGAACTTCAAGCAACTCAGTTTAATAGCATAATAGCATAATAGCATAACAAGGTTTATCTAATTAGGTCGGAGGCAGTTATGGATGGAGTTCTATGATTGTTGAACGAGAAAAATGGAAGGGAAAGACAAAAAGAAAGCCCGATGCGGGGCTCGAACCCGCAACCTTTTGATTGACCTTATGATGTTTAAGAGTCAAATGCTCTACCGATTGAGCTAACCAGGCAACTTCTTGCTGTTTACCAAGACTAGCTAAATTATATCAGAAAAAAATGTGACTTTTCTGTATTTCAAGCAAAAAATGTTTTTTGCATGTTGTAACCATCTTACTTGAATCGCAAATGAAATGTCAACTGCATTCCTTCGCAGAAATCTGAAGTGTGGTAGATAAACTATGTGACTGAACCCCTCACTACACTCCTTCATCTTATCGCTCAAGACTAACTTTATTGAATCTATGTATTATGCACTATTATTAAAATTGTCCCATGACATTTTCATAATCTTGTTTGTCCTGCTTGTCGACAAACAATCCCAACTTCTCTTCATTAGTCTCCTCAATCGGATTATTTCTACCAACGTCTCTCATAATAGTCTTGAACCACTTCTCTTCTCCTTTACCGAAACAAAGTGTATAAGCATCACCTTTATTATTAGCTCTGGCAGTACGTCCAACACGATGGACGTATTCACGGCTCGAATTAGGTAAATCGTAGTTGATGACGTCGGTGATAGAAAGAATATCCAAACCACGAGCAATCAAATCAGTTGCAACCAATACTTGAATGGTGTTATTGGAGAAATCCTCCAAAATGCTCTTTCTGACTGAACTCTTATTGTTCGTTGAGTTCATATAGGCCACATTGATCTTGTTGTGTGGAGCAAACTTATCAAAAAGTGCCTGCAAAATTTTGGACAATCTGAGAGTAGCATCGTTGGATTTAGCGAACACAAGGACAGAAGACAACTTACCAGCATGAACCATGAATTTGGCAAGTAGCAAAGGCTTGATGGCAGACTTGCTTGAACTGAAACTTATCTTGTGTTCCGACAACGTGGCTGGGAGCGTGAAAATTTCGTTGACGAGTTGTTCTGTGGAGTTCACAATGAGCAATCTTGGCTTTTTGAATTTTAGAAGAGACAATTTTCCAGCATCTGTGGTTAATGTGGCCGAGAAGATCATTTTCTGGACTTGTAAGCCCCATTTCTGGCCCATATTGGCCATAGAGTCGTTCCACTTTTCCAAGTTGGAGACAACAACTTCACACCAATTCTGGAAGGACTGATTAAGCAATCTGTCTGCCTCGTCCACTACTAAGAACCGAAGGTATTGCATTGATATTGATCCGTTTAGGAGATGGTCCACCAAACGTCCAGGAGTGGACACGATGATATCAGGCACGGTTTTCTGGACCTTCCTACCCTCTTCCTTGATAGATAAGTCACTGGTCAAGCTTACCACAGTCAATACTGTCCCCTTCGATAAATCACGAAGTGTCTGGCTGACTTGATTGATTAATGGTCTAGTAGGAACCAAAATGATAGCTCTAAGGCGAGGAACCACTCGCGTATGCAAAGCTTCCACGATTGGAACCAGGTATGCCAAAGTCTTACCAGAACCAGTAGACGCATTTACCAAAAGGTCACCTCTGAAGTCGCTAGCAAGTTTGTTCTTGCGGATATCCTCCAACATCACACGAAGCGTTCCTACCTGGACAGAAAACGCTTCTTCGAAGCCTAGAAGCGAGAGGTTTTTCAAGACTTTCTCGGAGAGCCCAAACGTCAGGAAAGGCTCTGTAGTCTCTGGCGCAATGTATGTGGGCTCAGACAACCAGTCCAAATTCTTCAGATGAGCCTGGTGGCCACGTAATCTGGTATCTCTGGGAAGTTCTGGCTGTGGGATTGGCGCCAAGTCTTGCATGTCGACGTCTTCATTTTCTTCTTCTTCATCATCCTGCTGTTCGGATGTTTCTGCTTGCTGAAACTTCTTGAAGATAGATGCATGTTTCGAGACGTAAGCAGGATCATTTTCGACATTTTCTAGAAATTCAGGCTCGGAAATCACAGGTTGTATGATTTCCAATGTTTGTTTGATCTCTTTTGCTTCATCTGATGCCCTATCTCCGTCGATCTCCATAGCATCACTTTGTTCCAACTTCTGGTCAGTTTCTGGCAGATTCTTTCTTTTTTCTTCCTCATTTTCGCTTTCCGACTCGCTATCAGAGTCACTATCACTGCTGCTTTCGCTGCTGCTTTCACTGGAACTTTCGGAGTCACTGGAACTATCACTGGAACTTTCCTCTTCACTATGCGATGAGCTCTTGACTTCCTTATCTGAATCCGACACTGTGCTCAATTTCCGTTTTCGGCTTAGAAACTGACTCAACAGTTTATTGGGAGAAGTAGTTACCGCATCAGGGTCAAATCTTTGAGCAAACATGACACAATTTAGAGATGAGATATTTGACTGGTTCTGTATAAGACATCCAAAGAAACAAAAAGGTGATGGAGTACTTAGATTTTGTTTGTACATCACGTGCTAAATCACATGATATACTTTTTCTCACCAAATCTTTCGAAATTTAATGGATCTTGAAAACTCAGTATTCACACAATGAGAGCCGCCTTCAGATTGCTCAAAGGAAGATCAGCATGGAAAGGTCCTCATGTGGTGCCTTTGCCTCTCGCTGATGCCATGAAAACTGGCACACCAATCAGAACCAACGCTCGTAGTTGCACGATTCTTCCTCAGTTTGTGGGATTGAAGTTCCAGGTCCATAATGGAAAGGAATACGTGGAGCTTGAAGTAACAGATGAGATGGTGGGAAGTAAATTGGGAGAGTTTGCTCCAACGAGAAAGAGATTTACTTATAAATATTCGAAGAACTAGGCATGTACATAATAAAGGGTTTGAGAAGAGCATGTAGATGATGATTTTTGGAGTGTTCTGGGTAGAATCCCGGGTGTCAAAATGATTGAGTGATGACTGGATGAGATATTATCGCCTGAGTTGTGAAAATTGACTATTTCGATTACGTGGACAGTACTATCATGTGGAAGTCTTTTTAGTGCACTGTTGTTCAACTACATGAAGTAGCGTTTCGAAAAGAACCTCAGATCACTTTCACCCCACAAAAAAGTGAGTTAAGCATTGATTTTATCGTCCATGGTCTTGCAGCTGATCCGATATTATCGAATTTCTTGGATCTTCGAAGAGAGTTTAATGAGAATCCCATAGATAACAGGGAGCAGCTACAACTTCGAGACAGCCTCCAATGAGGAATTTGAACTCAAGTTAATTTCGTCAGACTTATGATTTTCAATATTTTCTGTAGGAGCTCTCTTGATACTGGATATCCACGACTTCCTCTATATCATCAATCGACCAGTTATTTTTGATTTCAAATTCTTTACAGATCAGCCACGCTGGCCAATACTCGTCATTTGATACTGCGAATGGTGCTAGAGAGTATTTCTGATCGAAGGAATGTCATCCTGGTATATTTGTTTGTCACCTCCCAGTTTTTATCCCCATCACCTTTAAAATACAATCTCTCCTCGATTTGAATGGGTAGACAATCATAGTCTATCATTCCCTATTACGAAAGCTGTCTCAATTCATGATTAGTACCTCAAACTTAACCTCATGTAAATATTTATTCACTCTAGCATCAAAGCTTTTGTCATGTGAGATGCTAATTGTTCCAACATGCCTAATATGCAACTTCTAAATAATGTTCCCAATCAATTGCTGGACTAATATCCTTAATCTCTCCTATCACGAGGAGAATAGTCATTTAATCTTTCCAGTCTCAAATCTCCCGTACGATCCATTATCGGCCATTTTCCCCATCCATTGAGGCGGACAACTAAACATGTCGCATTATCGTCTCCACCAATATATTCCACGAACTTGATTACCTGTTGTGCACAAAATTGAGGTGAAGCCTTGAGATGGCCATGGTTATTAAAGTTGACCATGACAATATCAGCTATTTCCTGATCCGTAAGCTCGTTGGTCACACCATCAGTGCAGAGAAGCAAGAAAGACTCATCTCCACCCATTCCTGCAATGGTTGACGTCCGAATCTCTTCTGGAGTGAGCATTTTGCCAATGGTGGCTTTGTCTCCGATAATATATTGAGAAACATCAGGCTCGGCCGTTACACCCATCTCCTTGAAATTAAGGTCTCCAAATGCTCGCGTATTAGCCAAAGAAATGAATCTCTCCTCGCCAAAAGAGTCAGCCATAAAGTATTGCGCCAGATACTTTCTCAACCGAGACGCTTCCATGGGGTTCGAAGGATGATGTGAAATGGTCAATGGATGTGCCTCTCCTGTTTTGTCTACCAAAATTGCCTTGGTATCGCCAACATGTGCTACTGTCAACTTGGAAATGGTCTTCCTATTGAAGAAGTAGTCTTCGTATACGGGTTTGAATTCGCCCGGCAGCTCTGCGTAGACGGTCTCCAAGTAGAGCGACGTACACGTAGAGCCCAGCTGATTATCTTCTTCGTGGAAAAACTGGTAATCGGCCTCAAGAAACGCCATGGGCAACCTAAGCATCAAGTCATCTTTTAGGTCAGGAAGGTTCGTGAGCGAAGTGATCTGGGGCGTTGCCAGCTGCATTTTCTTAAAATTTGCCTCCCGATGCTTGTACCATCTTCGCCAATAGCCACCAATGTCCCGTCCATAGTTCTTAACTAGTGCATCACGCTTCTCTGGATCCTCAGTTAGTTGGGTAGAATCCTCAACTACCTGCCCTAATTTACTCAGGAGAAACGACAGACATTGCTCACCACCATGACCATCAAAGATGTTGAAGTTAAACACGGTTTTCCCTGGCAAATCAAGTACGCATGCGCTGTAGCGATCCTCGTTATACATTCGATTGACTCTCGAGGTGTAATGACCCAAATGAGAGGGACTCTTTAGAAGTGGCACCTTCAATTTGCATGTTTTACTCGGCTGCATATGTCCCACAGCAGGCGACTGTGATAGTGGTTTGTTTAACGACGTGAAAGTCACGGCATTAGAGAACGGTCTCTTGAGTACGAGCGACATGATCAATGCGGGAGAACACGAGATCGAGCTGGGATAGAAGTCCGTGCTCGAGTCAATCGGAACAATGAAAGGAGACAGAGAGAAGAAATCTCAAAAGAACTGAAAGTAAATGGTGGAAAAGATGTGAATCCTGGAAGAATGTAGTTGTATACGGAAATCGACCCCGGACCATGCACACTAACATATCCCCGGACAAAAACTTCCGAGATGAGGAGATGGTGGGGTGAAGATATGGAGATGGAAATATAAAAAAAAAAGAAGAATTTGGTAATGAGGAAGGGAATTGGATCAATGCATATTTGAATGGCCATGGCTCACGTTAAGGTGTGGTTATTTAATTGAGAAAAGAGAATTAGTGGATGGAAGGTAGGATAAGAGGGGCATTTAGGAGAGAAACATAGAAGCAAAGAAATGGAGAGCAATATAGAAGGAATGTCAGGAAAAAACACGAGAAATTGAGAGATAGAGATGTACATTGAATTTAATTGTGGCAATTGAGTCGACTTGTATAATATTTTCAATAGGTACTTTGAAAGACATGTCAAGCAATCTTGACATGGTTTGTTGAAATTCCATTAACAAATGCGCAATAATTATCCGAACAATCTGAAGACACTGAGGAACTTCTATAAGTTATATTTTTTTTTTTTGAAACAATTGACCCTGATTTTCGTCAAATTGATAGCTGTTTTTCTATTTTAAGACATTTTGATGTCCGGTGAGAATCTTCTGTTCCTTACATATTAGTATTCTTCTATACATATAAAATATGGAACGTATTTCCGAATCTCACGAATCAAACTGATTGAGAAGTCGCTTACAAGTCCATGACAAGCCAGGCTATCAAAGTTGCTTACATTGCCATAGTCAAGAGGTTTAGTTGAGTCATTGTGGAGAAAGCCTTTCATCGTTCTCTCTTTCTCTTCTCTTCTCTTTCTGTTCTCTCTCTGTTCTCTGTCTCGCTCTCCTTCTCTCTCAAGCATCGACACCGTCACTCTCGTCACTCTACTTCTGCAATTCTCTGCGTCTACATCTTCTTCTATCAATTCATACATTAAATTACAAAGCAGCACGGATCTTTGGCTCCAATTTGTCAGCAGAGCTCAAAGCCTGGACATCAGAGTTGCCTCCAATGTGCTCTCCAGCAATAAACACATTTGGCACAGTTCTCTGGCCGGTGATCTCCAACAAAGCATCCTGAATCTCCTGGCCATCGGGAATCTCATCCAACTCAAGGATGTAAGCTTCCTTGGTGATGGCACCAACAGTGTTCTTGGTCTTGACACAGTATGGGCAGTAGGACTTGGAAGCAATAAAAATTGGCTTATCCTTGATCAAACTCTCGACCTTTTGTTTAGTTTCAGCGGAGACCATTCTGGGGGGTGCAGTGAAAAATCTTCTAATGGCGGACAACATTGACGAATAGAAGGAATTTATAGTGGGGATTAGCTGACAAATGGACAGGCACGACTGTGGAGGCAAGGGTGTTGATGTGGCTGAATCCTATGATAAGCTGAAAGTTCTAGAATAAGAGTAATCGTAATTTTTTCGAGGGGTTTTCGAAAGGGTATGGGATTGGCTTGAATTTTATAGTATTTATGTTTTTCTTGTGACTTTGCCTCGGAAATGTAGAAATTCATAATGAGAAAAGGTTGCGAATGGCCACACTTGACGTGAGAATGACAGATCGCGATTACTAAGATCAAGTTGAGGATTTTCTTGCTTTCAAGTTGGTCATCTTTTTGTTGATGGGAGTGGAGTGGTTAATTCAATTAATAGATAGATAATTTACATATTAAACTTTGTATTGAATAGACTGTTAGACTATGTATTCTAACACTTGGAATTGACTGAGAGGAAGTGGATTAAAACCAGATAAGGTAACTATGACAACATACTTGGATAACGAATATCACCACATACAGTTCAACCCACATTACCCTATCTATAATTCTACTATACTTTGCCAGTACAACGAGTATCGAATCTGATTCTAAATTTATTTTCCCTCCTCCATACATTCTGCAAACACAGTTCCTCCGTTACTTGCTCCAGCAGACTTCTAGGACCTCTAGATACACCTCTTGAACCTCAGATAAAAGAAACTCTAGGGCAGATCCAGAACATTCGCTATGGTAAGCATTTAACACGAAACCAGTCAGATTACCTTTCTCAATTCGATATTCCCACTCTACAAAGGATCTCCCGTCTTCTACATTCTCTATCACTAATTCTCAAGTCTCCAATTTTGATTCCTCCAATCTGCTCCAACACACTCTACGCACTCACATTAGAGTCTGGCACACGATTCCTATTGTGGAGGCTTGCCATCCACCCAGTCGTGGAAAATATCATGAGGAATAATCTCCACAGAATATCCATCGGGGTCTCTGATGAAGGCTAAGTTCTTCAAGTTGCCCTGGTTCCACTTGACAGACCAATCAGCCTTATCGCCAAGTTCCTCCTCAATCTCTTTACAGAACTTGGCTGGGTCTTGACATGAAACACACGTGTGGCCGTAACCCTGAATGGCTCCATTCTCAGTTGAGTTGCCATTGTGGTAACCTTCAAACGAGTCATCGTTCTCGGTTCCCCAGTTATGTGTAAGCTCAATGATTGCCTGCTTGGCAGCCTGGTCGTCACGAGACAAGTTTCCGTCTGCCACGGAATCCTCATGGTCGTAGCCCAAGAAGTATAATGTGAACTTGGCACTTTCGAAATCACGGCGAGAGAACACTTTCATTCCCAACACGTTGGTGTAGAAGTCCAACGACTTCTTAGGGTCCTTGACTCGGATCATGGTGTGGTTAAGCTTATAGGTGTCAGTGCTGGTGGTGGAAACCTCCTTTCCTACTCCGTGCTCAATAAGCTCAATCCAATAGCCATTGGGGTCCAAGCAAAAGGCAATGTTGCTCTGTCTGCCATCCAGCAACTTTTTCTGGAACTTGACGCCATCTGCAAGCAACTTCTTCTCGGCAGCCTCGATGTTGTCGACAGAGACACAGATATGGCCAAAACCTCTGAATTTCTCGCCATTGCCGTTATTGACGGTGTAGTTATCATCGCTCTCAGCTCCATGGTTATGACACAACTCCAAAACTCCCTCTCTTGCCGCCCAATTCTTCTTCTCCGTGGTAGGGTATCCCATCATGTATAAGGTGAAAGAACCCAAGTCGAAGTGGTTGAGAAGTTTCATTCCGAAGTTCTTCTCATAGAATGGAACCGACACCTTCGGATCTTTGATACGAAGGCACGTGTGGTTCATGATAAATGATTTGTCAATTGATGGCATCTTTGCTCTGGAAAACGTAGTGAATGGTCGACAGAATCTCATGATGGTGCGCAAGATAGTGGGAGGACAATTAGTGCGATGACTAATTGGAAGTCCGAAATTGGATTGGTTTACGAATGGGATTTATTAGAAACCAGGGCCGCAATTCATAAATATTGGTTGAATTTAGACAAATTAATTACTGAACTGAATTTAGGCAATTTGGTGGCCATTTAAGCCTCTTTCAATTGATGTCCGGCCCTCAATCTCCACCCATCATTAAGCTTTACTTCTTTTTACTACTTGGCCCTCATTGGCAATTCTAGTACTAAAAATATTGAAATATATTAATGGGACGACCTGTGCTTTCAAATGATACCATTTCATAATCAAAAATTTTGTTATTTTCCTTATCGAGTTTTTTTTCCAGTGTTTGTTTCAGTCCCAATCATGTCTCTGATCTCATGATGGTACTCACATGTAAAAGCTACACCCGTACATTCCAAACTGTCGTATGCACCGCGGTACGGGTGCAAAATTTCTACCCCAGCTTTCACTGTTTTTCTCCGTTTTCAACCCCCAAGTATCCCCTTCATGTTTCGCCACTCCACCGCTAGCGTGGCCAGAAGGCTCTTCAGCCAATCAAGTTCCCGTTTTTCCGCTTACGTCAGCGCTCCTCGTAAGACTCTCGCAGACATCTCGAATCTATACGAATCCAAATGTCCAATTTCAGTGATCACAGCTTGGGATAGCATACTGGGAAAAATCGCCGAGAACGGAAACTTTGACATCACTCTTGTTGGTGATTCGCTCGCCATGGTTGCATTGGGCTACGAAGACACAAACGAAATTGATCTACAGGAGATGTTGTACCATGCTCGAGCCGTGGTTAGAGGTAACCAGACATCCTTAATTGTTGCAGATGTTCCTTTCGGAACATTTGAGCAGTCGCCTTCACAGGCGTTGGAAACGGCCATAAGACTCGTGAAAGAAGGAAGAGTCCAGGCGGTAAAGATCGAAGGAGGAGAGTCAGTGGCTCCCACCATCGAGAAAATCGTGCTGGCTGGCATTCCTGTGATGGGTCATGTTGGGTTGACTCCACAGAAACATAATGCTTTCGGCGGCTATAAACTACAGGGAAATGATGTGGAGACTGCTAAACAGTTGTTGAAAGACTGTAAGGCACTTGAGGCAGCAGGTGTTTTCTCGATAGTTTTGGAGTGCATTCCTAACAAATTGGCAGAATTGACAACAAATAGAATCAACATTCCAACCATTGGAATAGGTGCGGGACCCCAAGTTTCGGGCCAAGTGTTGGTGATGGCAGATTTATTGGGAATGAATGATAAGAGACCCGCCAAGTTTGTCAAGAAGTATATGGACTTTTTCGGTGATGCCACCAAGGCAGTCACGAAATATAGAGAAGAAGTCAAGAGTGGAGAGTTTCCAAATGCGAACGAGCACGGCTACAAGATGAAGTCGGATGTGTTGAAGGAGGTTAGACAGTACATCGAAGAACAGTGAGCGAAAACGGGGAAATTGGATTTAGAAAATGGCATAATCGTTTATATCATTATAGATATTGACTTGCGGGAGAAATACAACTGGAATTGTGGGAGAAATACAAGCTGGTTAGTATGACCACTCAGCACTCGCACAAGGTATAAATTTCCCTAAGTCAGCTTCTGGTCACTGTAGTTTTCAACAGGCTCAAGAACAACATCCTGAGTCTTACGGGCCTCGTATCTCATGAAGTAGAAGTAGTCAGCAAGGTTTTGCCATGTGAATGCCAACATAGACAAGAACATCAATGTTGCATCAAAAACGTACATGTAACCTTCGTAGCGAGAGATGTGGCCGTTCTCACCTTGGGCATACTCGTAACTACGAAGCAAACAACGAAGTATCATAAAGACAGAGCTCACGTGAAGAACAACGAGAATGGATTTCCAATTTCTCCATTTGGTAGGCTGATATCTGTAATCCACAGCTTGAGTGGTCTTGTTCTTTTTGAGCTTAATCTGGAAAATGGCAATCACCACAATGAAAACGACAAACACTATCAATTGCAAGACAGAGCCAGCAAGAACAACTTTTCTTCCCGCATCCTGTTGAGATTTAGTGTCTCTCGAAAGCATTCCGGAACCAGCACCCTGTAAGAAGAAACATAATAAGTCAGCAATTACAAACACCTTGGCTAGCCAGTTCAAGGGAAGAACAGAGTGCTTTCTGGCATCCAAGATGGAAAACACTCTGTTGATAGTCAAATGATAAGTCATGGTGAAAAACGCTGGAGCGACTAAGATCAACAGGTTCTGGGCAATCCATGGTCCCAACACTGTCGGACTTCTAATAGAGCATATTCTGGCGATGTATCCCAAAGTTTCCAAGATTCCACCCAAAACAAATGGTAAGAGGACCCAAACTCTCTTTTCCTTACCTTTTCTTGTCACTAAGAAGATCTGGACCAAGGTGGCGATGGTGACCAATCCAAAACATATGGAAAAAATACCTGCTGCGGAGGTCGATGGTTTCTTGTAGAAGTATGAATCAGCCATAGTGATATGTTGTAGTCCAAGTGATTAGTTCCAAGTTAAACAGCCAAGTTAAATATGCAAAGATAAACAAATAGAGAAATATATTCAAATTGATAGAATGTATGAATTTCAACGGTTAATATTTTCAATCTAGAGATCATGGCGCCCTTTTATGTAAGGTCCAAGCTTTCTGGCACGGCCATACATTACTACTACATAGATGGAATAGATATCGCGTAGAATGGGCTATTTTTGCCGGAAAAAAAGCCTGAAAAACATGTCACAATGGAAATGTGGCCACTAGAGTTCAATTATCGACCTTCTAGCTAGTAAAATATTAATGCAAGCCATTAAATTCTTCAGTCCATCAACAAATGCTTCATCCTCCTCCTCATCGCCATGTCCATCACAATGCCGATAACACCGGTGTAAGGGTCATTTCTGTAGAAAGAGACCCCATCAAGACTAATCGGGAAATGTTCGGTTGAATTCTTTGTCGTGAGTGGCTAGGATTTGCAAGGTCAGAACGGAAAAAAAAAAAAAAGCTGGGGCTACGGAATTACCGTGTACACTATGCACTGACCAAAAGACATCTTGACAGGCGATCGGAGTGAATGGAATGTTTCATAGATGCAGCTTTTCTGCATTTTGTGAATATCGTTCATTTTTTTATTCTCTTACTATGTCATTTCACTCTAGACCAATTTCATTTTTCTTTTCTTCCATTTGGTTTGTCAACTGCTACTCAAGAAATTTCGGCATGGAAAGCTCGTCGCAGGTTGCTTTTTCTTGTCTAGCCCCTCCCCTTGGCACCCGATAAATCCTGAGGCTGAGTTAGTTTGCACAAAATGGATGTGGATGTAGATGTAGTATTTTAGCATGAATGAGTGTTTTGAAGGGGCTGAAGAAGCTAATTTGTTCGGTAAGGCTGAAATATTAGAGGGGTGGGGTTTCGCGGGGAGTTTTCATAATTTAGAGAATTTTCAATTAGACGTAGTACAAGTTGAATGCAAATGGAGATGGATGTTCGTTTGACTCTGTAATACAGTCAACAAAATGCCTTGGAAAAGAGATTACGGAAATAGTGAATAGATAGATATATAAAAATGAAGCAAAAAGAAAACTCCGATACGGGGAATCGAACCCCGATCTGCTCGGTGAGAGCGAACCGTGATAGCCATTACACTATATCGGACTTTGTTGGAAGTAAAAGTTTTATGATCTTTAAGAGCAATGACATTTTTCAATATCGCCCAAAAGCTGTTATTTCTAACTTTATCCCGTATAATCTCTAAATAGGCACTCTGTTTATAATTTTTCCTGTTAAGATCCCGATATTTATCCTTTTTAACCCATATATTAACTCTTTGCCTTATCGCAATCAGGCACACTGGACCATCGCATCACTACACAGACATTTATCTCCACAAATCATCGGTCTAAAAGTCACTAGTTTATCGCCATTTCTAATCTCTCCAGCTACTCCTCCATCAATCATGGTGCAGTCCCTCTACGAGATTGCCCTATGGAAATGTATCCAGCTGTCAGCACGCATCACTGACGTAGGAGATATACCTTACCATCGAGTGAAGCCTGTGCTCAAACGACTAAATGCTAAACAGCTTATAGCGGTCGAGGAGAATAGTCCGGCGATAATGCCAGAATCAGACGAGCTCTGGTCGGGGCTAATAGAGCGAGACTTCCCTGATCGTCCATCCAAAGCAAAGTTCAACTTGGTCAGTCCAGAAGACGACGCCATGCCCAACAAATCGCTCTATGAAAAGTATGCGGACGAACGAGAGGAACTCCGAGCTTCTAGTGCTCAGAGACTACGCAAAATGACCCAGAAACTACAGAAAGAAAAGTCTCGAAATTCCATCGTGCCTATTCAAGGTATTATGAGAGAGCCTGTAGTACGAAGACGCATGCCGGCGATGTCGCTGGCCACGCCACTGTATTCCAAGTATGGATCCAAGTCTATATTGGGAAAAGCCATGAAAGATGTGCAGCATCGCCACCTAATGTTCAAAAGTTCAAGCCGTAGTGATCCATTTGCTGCCTTCAGTGCTAAGAAGAACGATAATGCTCAGAAAAGAGCACAGGTGCCTCGTGTGCCGAGCTTTCAGGTAGCTGAAAACGGGCCTACTGGTATATACTCACAGAAGCCATTAGGACCAAGTCCACAGAATGCTACGGGGACATCACGACCAGGATTTGTGTATAACTCAGCAAGAATTCGAGGTGGAGTGGTTTCGTCTCCAAACGGAGTAGTTTCGCCTCCTAATGGAGCCAGATCGCCGCTGAGCGGGTCTTCAAGTCCCAAGGAAGTCTCTCCAAATCCAGATTCTCGCAAACGAAAACAGACGTCCATATTCCTTAGCTCTAAGAGGCTACCTAGAGCACCCAGAATTCCTCTGGATCGGCCGAGGAGAACAGAAGAGAAGACGAAACAAAGAGACGACAGACCGGTGGAGAAGCCTGGTGCCCCTAAACTGGTGCGATCGTCCATATTCTACTAAAAAATTCTACTGAAGGCACTATACCCCAGAGTTTTGGTTTCTAGAAGCTATGTCTATAATACATCATTGCTTCCTCCTCTTGGAAGAAGCGTCTGCGTCGTCACTTTTCCTCTTGTAGCTGTCTACCACATTCTTTTTAGCGGTTTCTCCCTGGATCACTGTCGATGCTCTATTTCCTCCACCTACATTGTTCCCAATCATCACCGTTTGCTTGTTAGACTTGATACGGAGTCTTCCGCTCACAAGCACACATTCTGGGTTCTTGATGAAACCTTCTTTGCTGTTGGACGTTTTCAAGCCCATTTCTCTCATAACAGCTAAGATGTCAGTATGGTTTCTCACATGGAGAGGTTCAGTAGCACCACTGGAGAATACAATTCCCTGACATCTGGATGCACGAATGAGCTGAAGGCAATTGCCCAAGAAGGTTTTTCTGCTGATATGGCCCGTAGTTCCGAGCGCAGATGAGCTCTCGTATCCAGCAGGGCCTGCTATTAGCCCCGAGTAGCAGATCTCAAATTTGATGCCTCTGGTGAGAGCCTGGCCCACGGTTTTGTGCTTCAAAAAAAAAGAGAGACGTGTAGCCATGGGCAAGCTGACGATATCAATGTCAAGGTTTGTGGTGGTGAGCTGCAACGCTTTCTCTGTGGTTGGCTGAACTGATATGATATCGAAACAGGCCAAGTTGTTGAGTTTCAGGATATTCTGACATTTTGCTGGGTCTGCAATGACTAAAGTGATTCTTGAGAACAAGTGGAGTCCCTCGTAATTGGCAAACCGCTTTCGGAGCTCTGCTAAGGGGATTGGATTGAGTTTATCTGGAGTGCTGAGTGGAAGTTTGACATTCTCTGAAATGGAGAAGTTTAGAGCCACGTAGCGGTAGCCCATGGAGTAAAGCATGGCGATGGTGTTGTATAGGTTGGTGAGTTCATTCTGGGACGGCACTGTGCCATACGACAGCGCAGGCCATGTGACGTTCAAGTCGTACATGGTGATGGTGGGATGAAAATTGCGATGCCTGCGTGAAGTAGAATGGAGAAGAGGTATGAGTATGTAGGTATTTAGATATTGTGATAACTAGAGAGAATAGGGACAGATATAGATTTAAAAAAGGAAATTATTTAGAAAGGTTAAAATTTTCGTTGGAGTAAACTGAGTGTTCGAACATATTAATGGAAAGATTACTATTTAATGTTGCAGGTTCAGAGATAGACTTTGCTTTGGTGAGATGCTTGTATAGGAAGAATAAAGTGATGAAGAGACATAGATAGCAAAAATTACCGGAGATTGAGCAGGGAGAGAATAAATTTAGTGCAGAATTTCTTACTAGGGACGCTATGAAATTTAATTGCAAATACTCTATTTGCTTATCGAACCAACAATCCCATTAAAGTTACGAATAATCACATTCGATGTGAAAGTCAACAACGAATTTGAGTTCATTACAAAGTGACAGAAAAATATTCTCTTAATAATCATATAATTAAGTAAAGCTGATTTGATAGGTTGAAATCTTTCCTCATCTTTTGAATTGGTCTTATTAATCACCACTTCAACGACTATGACCTTACTGATTCCTCCTCATCCATGATCCTCCTATATTTCTCAATTATTACCTCAACAATTACCATACTCTCTGATACCTGAATATTCACACTTTCTCCATATTGCCACAAATCAATAAATACCCAATTTACCGTGTTAATATCATGTCAATATCACCAGCCTTGCTGACTAACATTTTGCACCCAAACCCATGCAGGTAGAAGCTTCTGGAGGTTGGCCACCGCCACCAACAATATAAATAGAGAAGGTATTCCCCATAAATAGACTTCTTCAATTAGTACTTTTCTAATTACAGTTTTCTTCCCTTACATTCTATCAAGACTCTACCCATCTATCACCAACTCTCACTGGTGACCATTTCTCACATCCTGCGCAAATGTCGGTCTCTGTCAAGGCCAACAATCTCTTCATGAACAAAGTCAAAACGCCGTCCGAGGACCAGGGTATCTTGAACCTTGGCAAGCACTGTTTCAAGTGCAGCGAGTTGGACTTTTTGCCTTTCCACTGCGAGTTCTGCAACCACACATACTGTTCCAAACACAGAGGCCTCGAAACTCACGATTGTGTAGGTCGGGCCGAAAAGAATCATGTTCCAAAGGTATACTCGGGCCCCACGGCGGCTTCGTTGTTCCCTGACCATGCACAAAGACAAAAGCAGTTGAACGAGCTGCTCCAGCCGCCTAAGGCTACGACAATAGCACTGAAGCAACTGAATACCTCCCCGAAGTCCAACCCAGTCATGAAACTCACCAAGTTTCTCCATCTCCAAAGGTTGAAACGGGCCAGTGGGAGTAAGAGTGGCATTTTCGGTAAGAGCAAGCTGGTGACGCCCAGTAAGGTGGTGGAGATCGCCAACATCAAGAAGACAGCAAAAGGTGCAGCCAACGTGAATGTGGCCGACAGAGTATATTTGTGGGTGCTCTACATCAACCAAAACGAAGATGAACTAGACAAGATCAACGTGCAACGCGACCGGAAAGGTGTGTGGGTGCTGAAGGCGTGGTCTGTTGGACGAGCATTGGATCTGGTACTGGACGTCATGGGTATAGTTAACAAGAACAACGCCACACAGCAGGCCAGCGAAAGATTGAATTTGTTTGTGGTCAAGGACGAAGTTCCAGTGGTCTTGGAAACGGGCAAAAAAGTTGGTGCTGCTCTTGCTTCTGGAGACACATTATACTTGGTTAAAGGAAGCATGTAAGGTGTCTGGACTACTACTATGTCTACGGCCTGGGCCCATGGTGAGTTTCTCTAATCAGCCACACTCGGACAGGACAATTCACTATAGAAAACATATAAAATTTATTTCAATTTCACCAATCCATCGCTTTCCTTTTCACAGCCATCTGTTTCAATTTCCATCTACTAGACATTTCATCCCCCCACCGGCTGCGCAACCATCTTTACCGTGCACGCAAATCGATCTCTGGATGATCTGGCCCAATTTGACCCCACTGAAACGCAACTTCATCTTCTACAATTATATTTGCTAATATAGACATCTCCCGCTATAATTAAGGCTCATTACAAGTTTTCTCTCTCCAACATTAATCTCTCCTACCGGAATTACATATCAGTAGTCAATCGCAACCTTCCACCAAAAAGAAATTCACACCACTCCAGAGATATTTCGGGCAATACATGGCGAAAAGTCGCCTACACCCAAATATCCAGCAAAACAATCCCCCAAACCATGAACAATCTATACATCCTGAAATTCCGAGCCCTTTTCATGCCCAAACCCCATTCCAAATCTAATTTTCCCCGGAGTTGTGAACGGCGTTGGGTGGCTCACCCACAACTACACCCGTACACCACCATAGGCGTCCACCAATTTTGTGGAAAAAACAAAAAAAACTATCTCCTTTCCAACTGGATCCCCCTGCAACACTCGACGCTCCGCCAGTCTGTACATCCAGACTGTTCCACTTTCGAAACACTCGTGGCTAGCAAATTTTTCCCCGCTTTTCCGCGTGTTTTTCCGCTTGATTTTTGCTCGTTTATCGGCGGTTCCCGTAGTTCGCCGACTTATTTCCAGTGCTTGATTCTTCTGGCTCCACACTTGCTCTTCTCCACCATTTCGACGTGGTATAGTGTTGTCTTCGGCGTCTTCA
This sequence comes from Sungouiella intermedia, assembly GCA_900106115.1. Classification (NCBI taxonomy): domain Eukaryota; kingdom Fungi; phylum Ascomycota; class Pichiomycetes; order Serinales; family Metschnikowiaceae; genus Sungouiella; species Sungouiella intermedia. The sequence goes on along the minus strand of LT635756.1, from coordinate 1,933,882 downwards.
AAGTGCTTTACCCGCCTGTTTCCTCCGGTTTTCCCCTCGGCTATTTTTCGTGATCTCTATATACGACCACGATCGTACCAAGTGCCCGATTCAACGACAAAGCTGATCCGTTAAGTTTTACATTGCACGTCGATTGGTCTTTGCCCCTACCGACGACTTCAACATCTAATGTCCAGTGCTGCTGTCATTGCTGCTGCCACTGCCTCCCAGAACCCTAACAATATGAGTTCAGCTAACACATCGTCTAACAACTCGGTTGTTGGATTGCATTACAAGATCGGAAAGAAAATCGGCGAAGGATCGTTTGGTGTTCTTTTCGAGGGTAGCAACATTATCAACGGTGTTGCCGTTGCCATTAAATTTGAGCCAAGAAAGACCGAGGCTCCTCAGTTAAGAGACGAGTACAGAACCTACAAGCATTTGCAAGGATGCGACGGTATCCCTAATGCCTATTACTTCGGCCAAGAGGGATTGCACTCCATTTTGGTGATTGATTTGTTGGGTCCCTCCTTGGAGGATTTGTTTGATTGGTGTGGACGCCGTTTCTCCGTCAAGACCGTCGTTCAGGTGGCCATTCAGATGTTGAACCTCATTGAGGACGTACACCGCCACGACTTGATCTACAGAGATATCAAGCCTGATAACTTTTTAATTGGTCGTCAGGGCTATCCTGATGAGAACAAGGTCCATTTGATTGACTTCGGAATGGCCAAACAGTACAGGGACCCAAGAACCAAGCAACATATTCCTTACCGTGAGAAGAAGTCCTTGAGTGGAACTGCACGTTACATGTCCATCAACACCCACTTGGGTAGAGAACAGCTGAGAAGAGATGACTTGGAGGCCTTGGGCCACGTCTTCTTCTACTTCCTCAGAGGTCAATTACCATGGCAGGGTTTGAAGGCACCTACAAACAAGCAGAAATATGAAAAGATTGGGGACAAGAAGAGAACTACTTCCTCTAATGTCTTGTGTGAGGGCTTGCCAAAGCAATTCGCCGAGTACTTGGACTCTGTGAGATCCTTGCCATTCGAGGCTGAACCAGCTTACGAGGAGTACAGAATGTTGCTATTGTCTGTGTTGGACGATCAAGGAACTAGCGCTGATGGAGATTTTGACTGGATGCATCTCAACGGTGGAAAAGGTTGGGACTCCACCATTAACAAGAAGCCCAACTTGCATGGATACGGACATCCAAACCCACCAAATGAGAGAGAGAGACGCCACCGCGAGCAGCGCAGAAATAGACCTCACCACTCTCAGCAAGGGGGCAACATTCCGAACTCCGCAGGTAACAACAACTTGAACAATAGCATTAATCCTTCGGCACAGCAACAACAACAGTTGTCCGCGGCACAGTCCCATCAGCAGAAGTTACAACACTTGATCAACAGGCCATTACCACCTATCAAACAGGAGCTTCAACCAAACTCCAACTTGAGTGCCAACGTCAACAACAACGAAGTAATTGGCAATCATGGCATCATGAGAAACTCTCAGTCTAACTATGCCACTCCACAAAGAGTCAACCAGTATGAGCAACAACAGCACGTTGCTGACGATGAGGAGAAGGGCTTCTGGTCTAAATTGTGCTGCCACTAATTTTTGCCGCCCACCCCTCTCATAGCAACTATGCTCAAAAAGCTGGGCTGTGTTTGGAACTTGTGCTGCCTTCTTTATTTCTTGTAATCTCCAAAAACTTCTTTGTTACAATTTAGATGTCCTTTGCTGGCATTTTCTTGCCATCCGTCGTTAATAGACATGAATACATTTTGCACTTGGTCATAATCAAAACAACAATGTCATTAATATCTTGATGTACTCTATACGATAATCTATATCGTTGTCGTTGGTCAATTTGAACGTAGCATTCATTCTTTCATCCTTTCTTAGCAATCACATCCCATTCTTCAGGGGTGATATCCATCTCCTTGGTTGTGTGGTGTAAGTAAGCCTCGATGTCTCTCAAAGTATCCATGGTTATCTTTCTTTCAAACTTGTCGTTTGTTTCACATTGTTTCACCAACGCATCCAACCTGTCCTTGATCACCTGAGATCTATACTTGACCCAGTCAGGATAGAAATCGTCAGGTCTGGTACCAAAGTTAATTTCAGGCTTCACAGTTCCCAATACGGAACCTTCGTGGATAATTGAGTTTTTGGCTCGATAGGAAGTCACCATAGTGATTCTTTCGGTTGCACCTACAGGTTTGTTAGCCAAATGTTCAATCAAGCGACCTTGCAACACTGCAGCAGAGCCCTTTTGAGGGCCCAGAACACAGGCAAGTTTCGAGTCACCCATGCGAAGGTAAGTCTCGCCTCCAATCATCGCCGAAGTATCAGAAAGCATGAGAACACACACGAACGGATAGGAGTCGTAGTGCCAGCCAATGATAGCAGGCATATCGTCAGCGGCTTCAACAGCATTTTTCTGGTTTTCAGCCACCTCCTTTGGCGTCACGCCGATGTTCACCTGGGCAATTTCGTAGTCCATTATTACCTCCAACTCGACACCAGCCATAGTAGAGATCAACTCGATAGTTTTGGGATGGGTCCAAGCATCATGAACAAACTGAGTGTTGATGGTTCCTTTAGTTTTGGCATAGCCACGAACAATACAGTCCATTCCACTGGTGGAGTTGAATGACTCTCTAGCGTACTTGAGGAAGATGTCCTTGCGTAAGCACTCCATCTTCATGATGTCAGTTGCTTCATCAGTGAAGAGAGGAAACGGGTCAGATACTCCGATAGGTGAGATCTGGTTTTTGTTTGTGAGTCCCAACTCGGCCATGGTCAATCTGCGAGTCTCGTGATACTTGTGTTGATCTAAAGGATCGGCAGAGTAGTAGCTTAAGTGCTTTTCAGGATCAAACTTGTAGTTCTGTTCATCTCCGTACTTTTCCCTCAAGTTGCTATAGGTTTTAGCCAATACCTCGTTGTATTGTGATTCCGACACGCTCTTACGGAGGTTTCCCGCCTCAATATCGGCCAACAATTCCGCAGTGGCCATAATGTGCTTATTGCTTTTGAAATGTGGGGGTATGGACAGCATTGACGCGGATCATTTGGTATTTATACCTCCAGGGGTCGGTGACCAAGAATGGGTGCAAAATCCATATGCGGGAGTGTATGGGGATGTGGGAGGCGGCATTTATTCCGGCATATTTGCAGCGGTCCTTCCTAATCCGGTGACAAAAACCCGAAATGCTGCCTTATCTATAGATAGTGAGACTGACTTCTTTTCTTTTTTTGTTAAGATAATGTCAAATGATTTCTACTTTCATTCGGGATTAATGTCCTATTGAATGCGTAAGATACCGTGAAGAGAATTAGGATTTCAACAATGACAGCAACTTGTAAACTGGAAATCATAGAGCCTTGAATGAAGAGTAGATCAGCGATTCTCAAATCTATTCCTATGTATCCCCTATCATAATAACATTTGCATCCCTTATAGCAATAATGATTCGAACGATGGCCGCACATGAGCTTTGTGGATGCATATGAGCTTTGGGGTGCCGTTTTGAGTCATGGAGTCCATACAGAGCAAGTGCCTGGAGAGTCACCTTGACGTGTTCGATTACCAAATCTGGTATGGAATTTGGATGGATTTTGAAATTGTGTTCCGAGTCAGAAGCCGAATCGGACTCTCCAACGGAAAAAGATGGCTCGATTCTTGACTTGCTGAAGCATGCCTGTGGATCTTAAAACTGTACTTGGATGAATGGCGGATTACTGAATTAGGGATGGTGTTAGATGTCTAGATTGTGGATATTCCATGAATTATCAGTCCGTTAAATCTAATGCAAATAATTCTTTTGCAAATTCTAGTGCTGATGTCACAATCCTTTGTGGTCCTCAGAGTCTAGATAATTGACAAGTTAGAATATCATTGAGATAAGGCATCCTTGAGTCAACTTGTAACTACAGATCAGATTCTATTTGGGAGGATAACCACAGAGAGTTTATCTGCTGGTTTCATCAATGAAGATATACAAATAAGATGTTAAGTTAGATTTTGGCAACACTTCACCTGAACTGAGTGAGATTTAGTATTAGAGTTGTGGGTTTTCTAAGATAGGACGGAAATTTAGTAATTCTTTTCGTTTATGTGATTTCTGTGCCCATTTAAAGCTTCCGTTTTTAGTAGTGTTTTGCAGGTTTTATGTTTTTAAGTATTCAGGTTTGTTGAAATAGCTGAAAGTGCTCATGCAAGTTTCTTCTGTTCTCTTTAGTTAAGTGTTCATTTTTCGATGTACACCTCTGTAAGATCTGCCAGTTTTGACAACCAAAACGTTCAATAAGTCGTCTTCTTCAGGTTACACTATTGACCCAGAAGTCTAGCAATAACACAGTATTATTGAAGCAATCCAATGAGTCACTTTTGAGAATACGAAATCTCGATTCATGATCCAGTTCAACTCTAAACACTCACGACACAAATTCACAACTACATTAAATAATTCAAAAAGATTAGGTCACTCTTAAAACCTATGAACCATGGACTTTCTGCTCCTGGTATAATGTCATTCTCACTTACGATCCATCAAATTCGAACTCTTATTTAACGGTACAAGTCTCCACTATAACATCACCCAACATTGTAGTACTCCAGCAATTTATCCACACATAAGAATGTTGAGGCTCTTGAAATTACAATTCCTATTACATTAACTTTCATCATCACGTCCGCCAATTAGACAACCAAGAAATTTATTTGCTCGTTTGCCTCTATTTACCAGTTCCTCATGTGGACGTGCACCAACTACTTTCTTCCCCACAAAATGTCCCACGAAAACTCCATCCAAACCAACATCAACCAATTTGCCATCATTGGCGAGCTGTACGACTCGAAGGAGTCTGTTCAAACTCTCACTGACCTTTTCACTCTGTCTCTTCTCGACTTCGATGTGGAGGCACCTCGGAAACTGCCAGAGGAGACCGAACAACCACTTACCAACGACCAAATTTTGAAATTGACATCACAGTTCCCTGATCCTGAAGCATTAATACGTAAATTAATTCATAAGGACACTTGCATCGTGGATTTTGCATGCGGAACAGGTCTTGTATTGGAGAAGATCGCTCCATATATTCCTCAAGGTAAGTTCATAGGTGTAGACATCAGTGAGGCCATGCTTTCCAAATTCAATGGCCGTGGAGAGAAGTTGAAGTCTACATACCCTGACTTGACCATTCAGTCTGTATGTGGAGATATTATGGATAAACAGTTCGATGCCTCCGAGCTAGAGAAGTCAGCTGACGTTCTTCTCTGTTCGTTGGCTTTCCACCATCTTCACGAGTACAAGCAGGTTGCACAGAAGTTGAAGACACTTGTCAAGCCTGGAGGCTGGATCTTTATCTACGACTTCTACAACGAAGATAATGAACTTCCAGTGTCTGCTGCGTTGGCTGCACGTGGAGTGAGCCGTCATGGCTTGAGCATTGATGAGATGAACGACTGTTTCATGGACGGATGTAGGAACGTGTCTAGTGCACGCGAGTTCAAGGTGAAGCTTTGGCAGGAGGAGGAGTTTGTGCTTTCGCATTGCTGTCTGGCAATCACAGACCATTTGGAACAGTATGAGAAGAAAGGCGATCTGTATTGTGTGGAGTGCAGTGTGATTTTGGGAGTAGCTCAGGTGGTGTGAAATTTGAATTGAAGTTATGAGCAGGGACTTTGTTACGCCGGCTCCAATGTATATAAACGTAACAAATTGTGTTGTCAATATAGCTGTTTACGAGGTAGTATATAGTGTTGATGTTTGGTATGACAAACTTTGGAGTCAACTAGTGAAGTGATAATAACCAATTGAACTGGAATAAGTATGGAACAATTGCAGGTACTCTACCACTATTGAGCTCATATTGACAACATTGATATCTGTGCTGTAAGCAAGTGACACTAGACTAATATAAGTATTATCTCCTAATTCTCTGCTTCATATATGCTAGAATATCCTTGCCATGTGAGTCCAATTTCATGTATCGAACTTCAGAATTCGAAGTTACAAGACCAATTCTGAATCAAAAATCGAAATCAAATTTTATGATCCTATTCTATTATTACCTCCAGTTTCAAGTTTTTCTCCCCTTTATGACATTTGAGAAATCACACTCCTGTCTAACTTTATGCGCATACTCCAAACTTATCACGTTGAATTTCCAGTATGCGTAGGACTATAAAAACAACGGCCCTCCCAGCGCAACAGCAAAAAAAATAAATAATTTGAGATCCCCCTCAGATAATCACATTAAACCAACCAGCTTTCTCCCTTCCTTCTATAATTTCACTTTTCCAACTTGCGTTATCAAATCTAATCCAATCCAATAACTTACTCCATTCTTATCCACACCCGTGCCTCCTGAGATAATCGCCCCTACTTCAGTCCTACCCAACACTCAACACCCCATATTCACAATGGTTTCTAGACAAGCACAAAGGAGGTTGAACCAGGAGTACAAGACGGTATCCGCTAACCCACCCCCATACATCGTGGCCAAGCCCACCGACGAAAACATCTTGGAGTGGCACTACGTCATCACAGGCCCTCCAAAAACACCCTACGAAGATGGTCAATACCACGGTATGCTTCGGTTCCCCTCGGAGTACCCATTCAAGCCCCCTTCGATTTCGATCATCACACCCAATGGCAGATTTGCCTGTAACACCCGTCTCTGCTTAAGCATGAGCGATTACCATCCAGATACTTGGAATCCCGCCTGGAGTGTGCTGACGATATTAACGGGACTCTTAAGTTTTATGACAGGCGATGAGCAGACAACGGGTTCGATCACGTCAAGCGACATGGTAAAGCGCAAGTTGGCGGAGGAGTCGAAGAAGTGGAATCTGACGGAAAACACTCGATTTGGAGCGGTTTTTCCCGAACTCAAGATTCAGAACGCCAAGGACATCGCAGCGGCAGAAGCCGAAAAGCAGCAGAAGGAGTTGATGCAGAAGGAAAAGGAGAGCGAGAGCGTGGCTCCACTAGAGATGGAGGCACTAGATGCAGAGGACCGGGCCCGGCTTTTGGTGCATCAGGAACAACCCATTGACGGAGGGCTTCTGCTAACGTTGGTGGGGATGTTGGTTGCTGCTGTTCTTGCAGTGTACATGTATTTTTGAGAGGCTAACGACGGGACTTGATGAGAACGAATCGTGAGAGAGTGATTGAGCGAAGAAACCAAACAGAATGGCCAGAGAGCGATTGAATTGAGTATCGAAAATTAAGAGACTTTCGTATTTGGGCAACGCATGCCTTGGCTAACCGCCGGAAATGGAATAAACGACATTGAAATGAAAGTAATTGAGAACAAATCAAAGTTAGGTGGAGGATGTAGGATGTTGAGAGTTTAATAAACAACATAAATTTTAAGACACCATAAACTGCCAAAGGTACCAAAACAGTGATCTGTTCACATTGAAATGTTACCCACATTGTAACAGCGAAACTAAACACCGGCGTTGTGAGCGTGGCGAGCCAGCACTTCGCCTAAATTAGGTAAACGACATTAGACTGGACCGAAGCAAATGCGCCAAAATGACACCAACTATCTCAAATACGCCTCGGCCATGGCCAGACCATCCATTTATGATCAAGTTTTTCAATGGGAAGCTTCTCTAATTTCCAATAATTTCTAATGATTTTCTCGAAAAACATAATTTCACCTAAACTTCCTACCATTAATTTACCCACTTTCTACTCCTTTATGCCTGGGCCTGCCTCAGTTTCCTGGAACTATTTGGCACCAAAATTCGCGACGTCAACTACGCAAATCATCATTGTGTATAATCTCACTTCATCTCACATCTGAATGGAACTTTCAATTCTTTCCTAGGAATTTGCTCTATTTTTCTTATCTTCAAATCGTCCTAATCTCTTTTTCACCTACATCTTCTCTCATATTTTTCACCATCCAGTAATTAATTCCAACTTCGTATCTCTTTTTCCGGGGCTGGACTTGGTCGTACCTCAACCGCTCACTTGGCCTGCATTGGTGAAGTCTGAGCCATCCTACTAAAAAATTCGCTTTCTTCTAGTCGTGGCTCCGTGCTCTTTTCCACCAATTTTTTATTGTCCAGAGACCGTATCCTTTGTACTTTGCCGTTTCTGTTGACTTCTGTGTGTCTGTTTGCTGACGTTTGCTGATTTTCATCGACTGCCCGCTTGAATATTCCTCTCGTATTCAGTTTCCGTTGTCCTGTCTTAAATTGATTTCGTTGGCTCCAATTCCCATCCACAGGCACCTCCTTTCACTCCACAAATCTCTGTTTGCCTATTTCCGTGGTCTAATCTTCGCTTTCTAGTCTCGACCCGGCCGTTTCTTGTCCATCCACTGCGTGTCTCCTGCGTGTCCCCTTCCACCACCTGTCGCTATTTCATACCCTGATCCAATGTCCCATCCATACCGCCAGAAAGCGTCAACGACACCTTATCCATTGTACGACGTGGAGTCACCTTCTGACAGCTCTGGGCCTGAGTCTGTCTTTGTGTCACAACCCCCAACTGCCCAATCCAGAGATCCACTTGACCAGTCTACTCAGATCTCTAACCGATTGGCTGCTACCGAGATCTCAAGTCCTCGCTTCCACGGCAGATCGCCGCCCAGCCAGCCTCCATACATGAGCAACAACGGCCTGCCCAACTACGAGGTGGGTGATATTGCATCACCTCCATCTATCCCACTCTCGGCACTGTCGTCGGTCACCAACTTGAATTTGAACCACGCAAATCCACAATCTATGCCTTCCATTTTATATTCACAGTCTGAAAGCAACTTGCCAGCGGGATTGGGCCAAGGCGGCCACAAGTACAATCATACACGTTCGGTGTCATCCACACTGTCGTTTTTCCACGACAGAGACAATGCCTCGCTCATAGACTTCAATCAGAGCGTGATCCACCAGTACTTGGGCAACAATCTGACCCACTTAATGCCACGCATGAAGACCATTGAGATGTACCGCAAGAATGCTAAACGTTCCACAGATCCGGCCGTTTTGTTCCAGTATGCTCAGTACATGTTGCAAACTGCGTTAATGCTTGAGTCGAGCACTCCTAGTGATTCGGGTACTACAACACCAAAACCAACACCAATTAAGTCTGGCTCGTTTCTTGAGGTGGATAAAACCCACCGCAAAACCAAACTGTCCAACTCAATCAGTCTGGAGTCCAATCTCTCTGACCCACAATTGAAACGTTCACTTCTCAAAGAGGCACACTATTACTTAAAGAGACTTTCCGATAAGGGCTATGTCGATGCACAATATTTACTTGGTGATGCTTACTCGTCTGGAGCATTTGGCAAAGTTGACAACAAAGAGGCCTTCTCGCTCTTTCTTCTGGCTGCTAAACATGGCCACACCGAGTGTGCATTTAGAACTGCCCATTGTTACGAAGAGGGTTTGGGAACTGGCCGTGATGCTCGTAAAGGAGTAGAATTCCTTAAACTGGCAGCGTCAAAGAACCATCCAGCTGCTATGTACAAACTCGGAATGTACTCATTCTACACACGCATGGGGTTGCCTGACAATGTGTCCACCAAGAAGATGGGTATTAAGTGGTTGGAGCGGGCTCTGAATGTCGCTACTGAGTTGACAGCTGCTGCCCCATACGAATTGGGCCGTATCTACCAAGAGGGCTTTTTGGATATTTTATTGAAAGATGAAAAATATGCCTTGGAGCTCTATGCGCAGGCAGCCGCCTTAGGCCACGTCGAGTCTGCTGCCATCTTGGGCCGTTGCTACGAGGTTGGGGAAATAGTGCCACAGGAAGCCAATTTGTCTATTCACTACTACACCAAAGCCGCTTTGGGTGGTCACCCAGAATCCATGCTCGCTATGTGCGCATGGTATCTTGTCGGCTCGGAACCTAATTTACCCAAGGACGACCAGGAGGCTTTTGAGTGGGCGAAGAGAGCTGCCATGTGCGGATTGGCCAAGGCTCAATTCGCAGTGGCCAACTTTTATGACAAAGGCATTGGCTGCATTAAAAACACAACCGAAGCTCAACTGTGGTACAGAAAAGCTGCTGAGAATGGAGAGGAAAAAGCATTAGCTAGGCTCTCAGATCGTGAGTTAGCAGCCCAACTTTCAAAGGCTGCGAAAAAGAAACAAAAGTCTCCATCTAAGGCGTCTCAATTGCTGACCAACAGCGCTGCTCAGGAGAAGGACTGTGTCATCATGTAATGCCCGACTCGGAAACTGGGCAGGCATCCAGCAATTGATTGCTGTTGTTAATTGCTTCTGAAGTGAATGGTACGGTATTGAGCTCCTATCACGTTTGTCCGCGCGTCCATATTCCCCGACTGGACCCCACAGGCCTTCGCCACGCTTATTACGCAGGTGTGACAACTGCGTCATGACGCTACTCTTTTTAATACGCAGGTTTGTCTCTCACAGTCCCAAAGGTCATGCAGGTACAGCATCTCAATTTCACTCAGTTGCTTCTACGCAGCGGCTTGCTTGCAGCCACACAAGTTTCATTATTCGCAACGTGGGAGGAGTTTTCCAAAGTATAAATACCGTCAATCTCCCGTAATAAATGCATTTCTTCTATACTCCATTCAATTGACCTCAACAATGTCTTACAACGACGACTCTTACAACAGAAACGACTCTTATGATGACAACAACAAGTCCACCTTGGGAAAGGTAGGTGACAAGATCAAGAGTGCTTTCGGTAAGGATGACGACAACTCCCGCTCCGGAAGAGACAATGACAACTATGGATCCTCGGGTAGAGACAACTATGGTTCTTCTAACACCGACACTTTCGGCTCTTCCAACACTGACTCGTATGGATCCTCTGGTAGAGACACCTATGGTTCCTCCAACACTGACTCGTACGGCTCTTCCGGTAGAGGCGGAGACACTTACGGTTCCTCGGGTAGAGATACCTTCGGCTCTTCCAACACTGACACCTTCGGTTCCAACACCGACTCGTACGGTTCTTCTGGTAGAGACAACTTCGGCTCTTCTAACACTGACTCGTATGGTTCCTCAGGTAGAGGTGACGCTTATGGCTCCTCTGGTACTGACAACTTCGGCTCTTCTGGCAGAAGAGATGATGACAACTTTGGTTCCTCTGGCAGAAGAGATGATGACAACTTCGGCTCCTCTGGCAGAAGAGGTGATGACAACTTTGGCTCTTCTGGAAGAGGCGGGGACTCTTACGGCGGTACCAGTGGTAGCAATGTTTACTAAGCAATTGCTGACGAGTAGTGAAAAATTATGAATGCACGAAAAGTTTGCTTTCTAGCACAATAATGTAGATTCCTCTCTCATTCTATGTCAAGCTTATCATCTGAGAGCCCGAATGATGTCTGGTTCATGCCATTGTGCACGACCTTGGTACTTGCCAGCTTGTTGAGCAAGGGGAACTTAAGAAGCAGATTCAGAGATGGTGAAAGCTTCGTATCGGTGAGCAGTCGTAATTTAGGATTCATGTCCAAATTCTTCAATTTTTGCGTCATTGGCGGAGAGTCAATTGACAGATTGATGTCCAACGAGTCAAGTAATGACTTGTCGATCACTCGGTTACTGAGTGGGGAATCATCATCCATGTCACTTTTTGGGAGAATTGTGGAGTCGTCTATGCTGGTGTCACAATCCCCGGGCGACATAGTCGCTGCGCTTGCATTCTCATTTCTTCTCAAGAACTTTTTAAACGACCTTGTGGAGCGCAATGGAGACGTGGATGTACGCTTGTCTCCTGGCTTTGCTGAAAGATTCGGTATGAATTCGGATAGGTTGGGTACCCTACCAGTCCTCTGGTCCTGATCAATCTTCGATTGCATGAACAGGGCAGTTCTCTCTTCCACTGCTGCATCGTAATTGGAATTGTTCATGTCCTCGAGAATTTGATGTACTTCCTCGATCGCAGCTTTAGCCTCTTCAGCTACACCAGACCAATCACGCCTTCCTGACGCCTTAGTAAAAACAATCATTAATTTGCTCAAACCTTGAGGAAGGTAGTTGAACTCATCTAACTCTCCAATGAGGTAGTCGAAAAGAATGGAAGAATTGACTAAGACGTCTTTCTGCAAGTTGTCTTTGATGCCTTCTACCAAATTCTGGTATATGTGTGTGTGCTCTGTAGACCATCCTTCCATTTCCTGGAGCTTTCGGAGTGTAAACTCCATCGAACGGCCAAATAGTTGATCAATTTCGCTGGGTGTATCGTAAAGGCGTTCCAAATTAACAATCTGCTCGCTGATTTTGTTACGGAGGTAATCAGCTTGTATGAGTAACAGTTGCATTAACTCAGACTGAAATTGGTTCTGGTTGGCGGTTGCGTTGAATTGCAGCATGAAGACATTAAGATGATTATGTTGTATAAGTAAAAGCCTTCTCTTCGCTAGCAGAAAGTACTTCCTCCATTTTTCATGACTCTGCTTGCCAATAGCCGCATGTAACGACTGAATGCTATTCGTAATCGCATCAATGCACTTGAGTGAAGTGGCCACTTGCCTTTCGATCGCTGCCTCGACCACTTTGGATTCTCGGCTCCTTAACTCTTCAATCTCCTGTTTCTGTTCAGTGATCATCTTCAAGTAGGACCCCACATGCCTATCCATATTCGTGCGATTACGTATGAGTTTTGTCTTGATTTCCTTTGCACGATCAGCATACTTTAGAGTGTTGAGTGTCTCGTCGTAATGCAGCGACAGAGGAGAGACGCAAACAATCATTACCGTCTTACAGTTTCCCCCCAATGAAAACTTCAAGAGTCGGGTCAACTTCAGATTTCGGTACGGGACATGATTCTTTCTCCGGGGATCGCAAAGTGCGTTGATGCAATTTCCAAGTGCTAGAAGCGACTTGTTGATGTTGGCGCCTTCATTTAGCCTGGCTCCTCGGTTTTTAGTGGCAGCCGCTCGTTCACTGCCTGCTAAATCAATGATTGAGAGCGTAGCAAAGTTGTGTTCCTCATTAAGGCTAGCGGTACGGTCCCGCAGAACCACATTGATCTGTAGAACGGCGTGGGATCGTGAAGATGCCGCGTTGGCTTCTGTAGGCGAGGATGTACGGTTTTGGTTGCCCACCATGATCAACTCCATGACCTCCTCAACACACAGAGGTTTCTGGGACAGTAGATTCGCCACGGTGATTCTATTTTTGGCGTCTTCTCGAAGTATGAGCTTCTTATGTGGAGTTTCAGGGCTGAGAAGATCTCTAATGGTCTCATTGTAGATTTCAAGGAACAGAATGGATACGTCGATTATCCGGGTATCTTTTAGCAGCTCTATCCGCTGGTATAGCTCCTTCATAGTGAGGAAAATCACTCCAGGATCATCGAGAGTGCCCAGAATTGTATGAGTTTTACCACATCCAGTTGCTCCATAGGCAAAGACTGTGCTATTAAAGCCGTCCAAAATACTATCAAGGAGGGGTCTTGTGGTGTTCTCATAGACATCGTTCTGAGACGCGTCCTCATCAAACAATCGGTCAAACACAAACTTGTAATCTCTGATTCGTGAGTTGCCATTTGGAAATGCACTTTTGTGCATGGCGTTGAGCGGATTTGTGTCCGGCGGGTCAAAAATAAGCATGCGATCGTCGACTACATTGACGATCTTGCGTATGCCGTTCGGAGTCGTCGTTTTGGAGGAGTTCTGGTCTTCAGACGCCAGTAACAGTCCTTCGGCAAAAACCGTTGTGGATTGCGGTCGGATGAGCTTGTTTCGCTCGGTGGAAGTAAATGGCCGTACTCGAACAGCCACATTTATTGATGACTGGCGGACTGTGTCCGAAGGCATGGAATTTGTCGGTTTTTTTATATGATGGTGTAGTATTGGAGATATATGTACATGTCAACATTGGGAGTGTGTAGGACGCGAATGGTGATGTTGGTGATGAATTTGGGAAGGATGAATTGCTGAGCAAATGTATTAAATTAGAGGGTAAGGCGATGGTATTTGGAGGTTTTTGGTGTTTATATTTTGAAGCCTTTTATTGTTTTTATCTGGTTTCTTGTGTTTTTGTATTGGCAGTTATTGCCCTGTATTGGTGCGAAATGGCCCTCAATGAGCAAAACATAAGCCAGCAAGTATGGAGGTGAATGTAAGGTCACCTATGGTTTGTTTAAGATTCGGCAATATACGATGAATCTGGAAATATCGAGTAGTTTTATCTTATTTTAGTGACGTTCGGATATAAACATGTGACGTTTGATCTGATTATGATTTCATATTTACCTTGAAGTTATCCCAGTTGATCCAAAGCTTGGATCCTAGTACTTATCATCTATCTTAACGTGCATTAAAAATAATTACTGCTGGCTGTCAGATCCACTGTTGCCACTGGCTCCTGCTCCTGCTCCGGCACCACCCATAAACTGTTGTGCCATGTTGCGGAGCATTGGGTTGTTCATCAACCCTTCCAAACCACCTTCACCGCCCATGTTTTGCGCCATACGTGCAATGTCTGGGTTGTTCATCAAACCTTGCAAGGCGCCTGGGTTCGACATCAAGTTTTGAGCTGCCTGCATCACCTGTGGGTTGTTCATCATATCTGCCAATGATGGCATGCCTCCTCCACCAAACATCGACGAGAAGTCAGGCAAGCCACCAGCTCCTGCGCCCGTGTTACCAGTGCTGGCACTCTCGCCAACGTCACGGGTGTTTGCGGCCTCAGAGTCCACAGAGCTTCCCAACTCTGCCTCGGCTCTCTTCTTAGCAGTCTCGTAGCCAGACTTCATGGCATCGGTTGGAGAAGCACCCTCGGCGTTCATACCCTTCTCGTATGCCTTCATGGCTGCAACGCTGTTGCCCAAGTTGTACTGGGCCAAGCCCAATCTCGAGTAGGCCTTGGTGAAAGTTGGATCCAATTCGATGGCCTTCTCCGCATCCTCAACGGCCTTCTCGAGCTGGTTTGCAGAAGTGTAAGCAGCAGCTCTGTTTGAGTAGTATACAACGTTATATGGGTCCAAAGCAATGGCCTCGGTATACTTGGCCACAGCGGTGTCAAAGTCTCTGGCGCCAATGGCCTTGTTACCTTCAGCCTTCAATGACTCGGCCTTGGCCTTGTCTTGGGCGCTAATTTCCTGCTTGGTCTCGCTAGTAGACTCAGTCGAAACAGCAGCATCGGCAATTTCGAGCAAAGACTTGCCGCCAAAAGCTGCAGAGGCACCTCCGGACTGGTCCTTGTCAACTTCAAAAGCGTCGGCGATACATTCCACGGCGACATCGATGGACTCGACATTCTCCTCGGAGATCACTTTGTCAGCGATACTTGTTTTCAAGAAGTCGATGATGGCTAAGGCCAATTTCTTGCGGTTGTCACTCATTTTTGGTTGTAAAAGTGAATCGTTGGCCAAATTGGTGTTCTAAGTAGTGGCCACGCCTGGCATGGGGCGGGAGGCACGGGTGTTCTGGAAGGTTCTGGGGAAGTAATAGATGGGACATGGAGAAACTATTGATGAGACATGCGGATGGAATATAGTCAGCGTCGGAAGGACCAAATAGGCAATTGTTAATGTAGAAATAGTATGGAGCTGTTCCTGGGTTGGGCAATTCGGTGTGAATCGTCTATCTAGGAAATTTTCTGGGATATCTCAATGGGCCATTTCGCACCCAACATCAAAATTAACTAGAACCATCAATTCAAATATTTTAAACATCATTTCCCCAACTGACCAAATATTTCAAACAATTAAAAATCTGAACAGAAGTAGTTCATTTAATTGAACGCAATGAAATTCCTATCATCCATGAGAATTCTTGGGTTCCTCAACTGTGTTTATGGGTGCCCCATCGAATCTGTTAATTGAAGTCACCTTCTCGGAGCTTCGGGTCTCATACAACGTCTTGGTCATCTCGTATTGACGGTGACGCAACAGCACCAACGTACTCTTAGTAAATTGCTTGATGGCAAATGCCATGAACCCAGACCTAAATGCTAGGAAATGGGAGATCTCTGCAGCAATCGCCTCATGCTCCATTTTAATCTCCACATTGAGGTCCATCACCTTCTTCACTTCTTCAGCCTTAGAGAAAAGTAACTTGCGGTAACGACTTTTTTTGTTGTCGATCAATCCAAAAAATGTGGACTTGCTCTCTTCATCTTCAATCGGAATTGCATCGAGAGACATGGTGCTTCGTCTTGAAATCGTGCCGGGTCTCTCCTCCCCATCTTCAGTGCGGTGAACGACGATTTGCTCTTCGAACCGGTGGAGCTCGGCATTGATCTCCTTGATTTTTGTATACTTTTGCCTCCATCGATTGAGTTTGTCAACTACAATCCCGCAGTTCTTAAGAAGTTCGGCAACACAAATCTCAATCCATAGCACAAACGACTGAAAAGTATGATACAGTGCATCAATGGTTCTGGCCTCTTTCTTTGGTTCCAACTCGTCCCACTTCACTCCAGGTAAGGTCGTCAACAATTGGTCAAACACAGCCCGATAATCGCATTGCTTTATACCTCCTACAGCAGAGAGTTTGTTGAGCTTGGAGATCTGACGCATGTACTTCAAAAGATCGTCTTTGCTGTATCCTAAAAAATAATCGATCTCATCGATTTTCTGCGGAGACAACTTAACTTCACCTATGTCGGTCTTCTCGATCTCTTGCTTATGAGCATAGTCATTCATGAAATCCAAAACCAGAATGGGTTCATTTCGGCAGCACATAGTCAAGCTTCGGAGAAACAAAGTCTGGGACGTTTTAGATTGGAAGTTCATTGACTGAAACAACATGTTCAAATGCTCCAATGCTCTGTTTGTTCTGAACTTCGAACAAAACGGGATGGTAGAGCCTCCACTGGGAAAATTGACCCAAAACGCTTCTGGAATCATGGTGAAACTCAATGGTGATGCAATTTTAATAATCTTGGTAAACTGCCGGAGCTGATTTAATGGAACATACCTTGTAGCCACAGCATCTTTCTCTACTGATTTGTTGGCGATTTTGACCATGGACGAGAAACCGGAATCTCCAGAATCTTTGTAGGCTAGATTGACAATCCAGTCTTTCATGTTTCCATCATAGCGTGCGTTCATGGCACCAAACTCTATGGAAAGCTTATTTGGAAAATAATGGCGGAAAAACTTCGACACCACAGCCTGGCGAATCTCCCCTATGGCTCCCGGATTGCCATTCTGTGCTCTGCTCGCAGAGAAGCTGTAGTAGTCTAGGACATTATAGAAGTTCTGAGGATCCTCCAAATCAAAAATAAGCCGTTTGTCCTCGAATAGACACCGTAAGTTCTCCAACCGACTATAGCGAATAAAAACCCCAATAGGCAGAAGGTATTTATTGTTGAACTTGTTGACATTGATCAATGACTTAGACTCGTTGAGTAACCCAGAGGCTTTGATGTCTTTGGCTATGACATGAAGCAACGTATTGCCAGATTTGTCGATGTGGTCATCATAAGTAATATAGCCATCCTGAGTATTCGCCACACACTCAAAAGCCTTCCGTATCAACGTATAGTAATCAGGATGATCGTAGCATCGGCACAAGCTTAGCAATGGTGTATATGAGTTACTATCTTTTGCTTTCCAGTCAATCGAATTGCCAATCGCATCTAAGACGGCCGTGTCGTGTGACAAGTAGTGGCCAACGGTCCTGCCATTGATATCCTTGGAGTTGTAATAGAGATATTGTTCCTCTACTGTGGCTGTTTCGCCTATTGTGTCAATGATACACATGCACATGTCGTGGGCTTCCTCCTGAAGAGCCAACATTAGCAAGTTCTGGTCAGTGGAAGTATTCATATCGAAGATCAAATCTTCAAACAGAATCCAATCCACGGTTCTGGTAATGAGCATTCTGAATATCTTGCTATTTTTAGAACGAATAGCAAATGTAAAGCAGCTTTCTCCGTGGATGTTTCTGCTTCTCAAGTAGTGGTTCTTGGGCAATGGTTGATGCCCGTACTCCTCAGCAACCTGGTCTAATAACTGACTTACCTGAGAAATGTTTTTCTTCTGTATGGCCGACCAAAACTGATAGTTGAGAGTGGAAAGCTGAGACATCTCCTCTAGATGCAAGTTCAGCTCTCCATTGGAAAGATGATAGATCACTGCCTCAAAGTTGCTGAGAATATAATTGAGAAGTCCACTGTCAGCAACATCATCAGCCTCGGAACTATTCAGAAAATGCTTTTTCACTTCGAAATGGCGAATATAATGAAGATGTGCTTCCAAATATGGTACTTTTGAGTGCACGACCACCATGATTGAGAGCCCTATAAGCGTATCTGCGTCTATAACAATATTTCTAGCTTTTGTCCCTTCAGCTTTTGCCCCTTCGGTGAGAATCTTCATGGTGTCGGTGATGATCTTGACCTTCAGGCTCCAGTTGGACGTGCTGGGATCTCCCAACTTCGAGAAAGTCTCTATAGCCTCTGAAACTCGTTTGTACAAGGTATTCATAATCCACGGCTCTTCTGTAGGTATGTCGAGCTGGTTCAAAGACAAGCATGAAAGGTCTTTGTACAAACTTTGCGTCAAGAGTAAGACTGGTAGATCCTCTCCGCCAATGCCATCATCGGGTCTATAATTTTGATATTGGAAAACAAGCTGCAGCCACACAGTATCGTAGATGTTAAGTTCCACATACTCGTGAATCAATTTATCCATATCTAGTCGTGGATACTCCTTGAGAATGGCATTGATGATGTTATAAGCTTTGTCACCTTCAGTAGTATTGGCAAACACGCATTTGGTGATAATGCCATTTGTCTCGCTGATGACAGTCTGGAAGTCACCCGAAATAGTTTCTAGTGGCATTCTGCTTCGTGTTCGAAGACGCTGGAACTGCCGATTGTTATGGTGGAAGAGAACGTAGAAATGCTCGGACATCGCCTGTGAGAGCACAGGAAAAGTTCGTAGAATCCGCTCAAAAGTGACATCTTGTCCAATGATGGGCTGTGTTCTCGGTTTGGGCAGCTCCTTCACCATTGGCGGATTTGGTCCCGTCATCTTGTGTCCATATAAAGTATCTTGAATGTAAAGTACTAGAAAGCGACTTCCCTTTGGGAAATAGTCACAGAACGAGACAAAATGGCCCACATCTACGATTGAAAGCTTCATGCTCTTCTTGAAGCCTTTTCCCGTGTAAACCATCCGGTTTTTGATGAGTACCTGCTTGCCATTCATGGTGTTGTAGATGATCAGCTGCACCTTGGACCCTGGCGCAGAAGTGGCGGAAAATGCCACCTTAATCTTAATAATATGTGATCTCACAAAATCATCATTGGAATAGCAAACATCCACGAGCTTCTGAGAGGAATCATCCTGAAATTCATGGAGGATCTGGGCTGGAGGAACCAAAATTGCAAAGTCATTGTGTGCTTGACCGATCTCCTGGATGGTGAACCGAAGAGCAGATTTTTCATGGATTGGGTTGTTAAAGATACTGTTGAGAAGCGGATTGTAGAGCAACGGTAGATGCTTCTGTTTGGTGCTAGCCATAGTTTTGCTGACTAGACACTGGTAGTAGCTAAGTCTTGGTCCTGCACCAAACGATAGGTGATAAGTGAGGTAGTGACATGATGATGAGGTTAAATTCATGAAACTCGAGAAAATATTAGAGACACGGGGTCAATTGTAATCGAAGAGATGACTCAATGTTGTTGATTTCAAATGTATATTTAAGACTTTCTAGTTGGTTTCCTGGACAAAACTCCTCATACCCACCGATCCAGTCACCCGACTAGGTAATGTGCTCTTCACTCCATAGTCCACAGTACGTTGATCAGTAGCAGTAGCCTTGGATTTTCCTCCGTATCCTCCTCCGCCAGGAGTCATTATAATCACTCGGTCTCCTTTCTTGACCTTGACAGTAGTCTTTCCTCCAAGATATGTAGATCGAGCTTCTTCGCCCTTCTTGGGTTTCTTGATCCACACATTACGACCCCTAGCTCCACTAGATCCCCCTGCCAATCCAAAAGGAGCCAAGGAACGACGCTCCATGAGGCACGATACTTCAAGTCCATCGTAGGAGAATTCGATGTCTCGAATCACTCCGTCTCCTCCACGGTGGTCGCCTTCTCCTCCAGAACCGGCTCTAATAGAATACTCGCGAACTATCACTGGATATCTCTTTTCAAATAGCTCGGTATCGGTGATTCTGGTATTTGTGGTGTGGCACTGAACGGCACTCTGTCCGTCCCAAGTTGGTCCAGCACCAGATCCTCCGCAGATGGTTTCATAATATCCAAAGGAGACAGCATTTTCCTTGTCATTGATACCAAAAGTGAAGTTGTTACAAGTGCCCTGAGATGCTGCTGCCGCCTCAAACGCCTTCAACATTACATCCACAATTCTCTGGGTGGTCTCCACATTTCCTCCAACGACAGCTGCTTCATACGACGGATCCACAACGGAATTTGGCCTGGTGATGAACTTGATTGGTTTGAGACATCCATTATTCAATGGGATTTCTTCACTGATCAATGACCTCAACACATAGAGGACTGCCGAGTACAAAATAGCCTTTGGAGCATTTAGATTGCCGTACATCTCGTCTCCAGACTTTGTGAAATCGAAAACCGAATCTCCAGTTTCTGGATCAATTGCGATTTGAACAGCAATTTCGGTTCCGTCATCCAAGTAGTCGATAGCCTGCAAATTGTGGCCATTGAACCTTTCGTAAGCTGTTTTCAACAAATTTCTCACCGCCAACTCAGCAGTATCTTGGATTCCAGTCATGTACAAGTCAATCACGGGATACGTGTACTCTTGCACCAATCCTTTCAACAAAGTTATACCCTTGAAGTTGGCGGAGACTTGCGCTTTCAAGTCTGAGATATTGTCGCTCAATGCTCTGGTTCCAGAACCTCCAGGGTGTTTGGCAGGCTCGTCCAACAAAAGTCGAGTAATTCCTTCTTCATCAAACTTACCCTTGGAACACAACTTGTGAGTAATGATGGCTGCACCTTCATCGTAAATAGTCTTCGAATTTGGAGGCATGGAGCCAGCAGAGATAGAGCCAATATCCGCATGGTGGCCTCTCGAAGCTGTCCAGAAAAGCACCTTTCCATCATCATCGATGACTGGCGTAATGACGGTAATGTCTGGAAGATGGGAACCTCCCGCACATGGGTGGTTAGTTACAAGGACGTCACCTTGCTCAAGCTTTCCATCCCACAATTCTTTCTGTGCTTTCACGGCAAAGGACATTGCGCCCAAGTGAATGGGAACATGAGGTGCATTGGCTACTAAGTCTCCATTGCTGTCAAAAAGCGCACACGAAAAGTCCAACCTCTCTTTGATATTAGTAGAAATAGCTGTCTGTTGTAAAGTGCGGCCCATCTGCTCCGCAATAGACATGAATCTATGGCCAAAAACTGAGAGCTGTATGGGATCCACTGTCTTCTCGGACAATTTGGCCCTTTCCTCCTGTTGAATTACAATAAGAATATGTTCAGAGAGGATAGCAGCCTTCGATCCAGGATCAACAAGAATTGTTTGCGTGCTATCGAGAATCACAGCTGGAGCCTCGACGATGGTACCTTTAGGGAGGTTTTCTAACTCATATACATTGGTCGTCTGCCATCCAATTTCGTCGAAGTAAACTCTCTCGGATGACTGGGGTTTTGATGCAGCTGTTGGATTGGTGAGGTTTCTGAACTCCTCATATGGGTTGTTCTTATGCTTATCCTTCGATTGCACTATCAACAACACTTCAATGTCATCCAAGAGGACTTTCCTATCCAAAGTGAAACCAAACTCGTTTCTGTGTCTCTCGATGAATTTCTTGTCTGCATCATTCTTGTCGCCCTTGGCAATGAGAAGGTGAGTGTCAGATCCAACGTAACGCATGTTTAAGAAGACTTCAATCTTCGTATCAAAGCCCTGATGCCCCTGATCCTCGTAATCCTTGTAAGCTGCAGCAACAAGTTCTTCCACTTTCTTGTCGATAGCTGCCACGCTTTCACTATTGTAAGCCAACGATATCGGAGCCTGCTTCTCGATGACAATATCAGCTAAATAGATTCCGTATGCTGAAAGCAATGACGAATACTTGTGGATTGCAACTTGGTTAATGCCCAAATTCTTAGCAAGTGCGACCGAGAACTGGCCACCGGAACCTCCGAAACATGCCAAGTTGTGCTCAGAAACATTGTAACCTTTGGCCTCTGTTAAGTTACGAATAGGACGAGCCATGGCCTCCACGGCAACCTTTAAGAATCCGGACGCAACCTCTTCAGGAGAGTAACTAGCACCCTCAGCATTGATCTGCTCTGTGAGCTCCAAAAATTTAGTCCTCGTAACCTCGTAATCGAGCGGCTCGTCCTGGTTGGGTCCAAAGATCTTAGGAAAGTAACCTGGAATCAACTTCCCCAAAAATAAGTTGGCATCAGTCACTGTTAATGGCCCTCCCTTTCTGTAGCACGCAGGGCCAGGATCTGAACCAGCGGACTCGGGACCCACCATGAACATTCCATTCTTCCAAAAAAGCATCGAGCCACCTCCAGCAGCCACGGTGGAAATATCCAACTGTGGGGTCTGTAAACTTACCTGGCTGACCACGGTCTCGTAGATGTGCTCCAAAGTTCCGGCGTATCTGGAAACATCGGTGGATGTTCCTCCAGCGTCAAAACCAATTGCAGAGGTTTTGGTGGTCTCATCATAGCATGTTTCACCGTATCCAACCATTCCTCCAGCTGGACCAGATAAAATGGCCCGAAGTCCCGTGAATTTGTACCACGGACACAAACCTCCGTTACTTTGCATGAACAAGAGCTTGTTTCCAAAGGACTCGAGGCCACCTTCAAAGCCCTCTCCAAAACCCTGGATGTAGTTATTGATCACGGGGGATAAGTATGCATCAGCTACGGTGGAAGAACAGCGGTTAACCATACCGATCATTGGTTGTAACTCGTGAGAAACAGATACAGCAAAGCCGATTTTCTTTGCAATTTCTGCGATCTTCTGCTCGTGGCTAGGATAGGCATAAGAATGGAGTAAGCACAATGCCAACGTCTTGATTGATCCTGCGTTGTACAACTCTGTGAGCTGTTTCTCCACTTCCTCATAGTTTGGCTTCTTCAAAACACGCACAATATCCCCAGTGACTCCAACATCCAACTCGGGGTCATCGATTTCTCCCACGTCAAGTCTCTTCTTCAACTTCTCTTTCAACTTATCACCTCCGCCTTCCGTAAACAGCTCCATGGTCACTCTCTCGTCAATTTCCAACACTTCCAGGTACAAATGGCCCAACTTGTGAGCTGTGAGGTCGAAAATGGCCGGTCTGGTCTGGTTTCCAATGCGGAGCACATCTTTGAAACCTTTGGTGGTGACCAAAGCCACAGCAGCGCCCTTTCTCTCTAGCAACGCATTGGTGGCTACTGTAGTTCCCATACGGATCAGGTCAATTGAATCGATTTTCAATTTTTCACCTTTGGCAATTTCCACACCATGGGCATGTTCCAATACTCTTCTGATACCTTCAGTAGGAGCATCTGGATAGTTGAGAGGATCCACGGATAGTAACTTAAACACAAAATCCGGCTGGCCGGGGATTTTGGCAATAATGTCACAGAACGTACCTCCTCGATCAATGGCGATTTTTATGCCTTTAATGTCCGAGTAGCTCATGATTAGTAAAGAGTGTCGAAGTTATGTGTGCACACTGATAAGGTGGGATTGCGAGCTCAATAGACTGGAGGTACTGGATTGGATAGGACGAAATGAAATGTAGAAAGGGGGAAATTTTATTCATTTAGCGGACAGCTTCGGATAATGTAGGAAACCCGAACTATTGACAAATGGGGATATATTTTAAATTTTATGAATGTTCAGAAATTTTGATATTGGTTCTTGTTCGAGATTCTCATAGTATGAGCCACATGTCTATGGTGCACTACAAATTGAATTTTTTTTATAGTTCTGTAACATGTTCATTATCATGACTACATATCGTAGCTCTCAAAACTATATGCTGATTCCTGCCACCTTATTGGTGACCTCTATGATGTTTCCCAACTTGTCGTACTTGACCTCTTCCTCTTCCTCATACTCTTCTTCATACTCTCCATTATCATTTTCTTGATCTTCTTTATTCTCATCACCTTCTTCCCCTTCACTATCGGCTTCCTCTTCACTATCGTCTTCCTCTTCTTCATCTTGCTCCTTTTTCGTCACTTTCTTCAGTATTATGTTTCCTAAATTGTCCATTTCCACTTCCTCATCTTCTTCTTCCTCTTGCTCCTCTTCCTCATCGTCCAGATCAGCAGCTCCTCCCCTGTTCACATTTCCCATCATCCACATATCCCCACTGGCACTCTGTTGTTTTCTTTGTCTCACCTCTTCCTCGAGTTTGGCCATCCACTCATTTTGAGCCTTTTCAACAGATTCCGAGTCTGTGCACTGCCTGTACACCTCCAACAACTCCTTGTTGATTTCTAAAAACGTTAGACCCCATGAGAAGTTTTCTAGAAGCGCCGCGGCCCAATCTTCATGGCCCACAATGGCAAAACATGCCGCTAATGCCTCAACACAATTGAGTTTCCATGGCCGGCCATAATTCACAGTGTTAGCGGCCACCAAGTAAGGCAAAAGACGCTCATTTCTGCCTCCGATCTTGTTGAACGGAACCTCGTCCAAACGAGCCCATGAACACTCCACAACGGCTGCTCCAGCACTTTCTACGATTTCTCGATCGTTTGGACAAACTACACCCTTTCCGTTAGGGGAAACGACCACACCTTGAAATTTTTGGCCCACACGTAGATTTTTGATGTAGCCAAGACGCTCAAGTTTTTTACCTGAACATCTTTTGGGGTCACAGTGGTCAAAATCCCACATGGCTAATTTGACTGGAAAAATTGCTTCAGAATTCTGAGCTTGAGCTCCCGTCTCCTGTCTTCCTTTTCTAGCATGATGCTGTTTGGATTTGTGTCCGTTAGAGGTTCTAGACTTTGAAGTCCTCTCTTCGGACGTTTTATTTTTTCCTTTAGCCATTAATAATAAAGATAGTGAAGATGATGGTGATGAGAATATTGTCTGGTGCACGGGTTTCGGATAACATCACCAGTACTTTTCCTACTCCCTGCAACCTTGATGAGGATTCATTCGATGCTTCGATTTTTGCTTACTTTAATCCCTTCTCTTCTTCATATAAACGTAAATTTCTATACAACATTAAGGAAATGAAAGGCCAGAGCCCATACCAGATGGCCAGGGGACCCAGCAAGATACCAAAAACATGACTAAACAAACCAAAAACAAGCAGTGATGCATCTAAAAAAAACTTTTGTGCCTAAAAGTCCTCGTCGAACGAGAAGGTGTTGCTGCTCTTAGCGTCGCCGGACTTGGCCATCACTCCAGCCTTCTGGTAGTCCGACACTCTCTTCTCGAAGAAGTTGGTCTTACCAGCCAACGAGATGTTCTCCATGAAGTCGAATGGGTTCGTCACATTGTACACCTTCTTGTTGCCCAAGGCCACAAGCAATCTGTCGGCGACAAACTCGACGTATTGGCACATCAACTTGGAGTTCATACCCAACAAAGATGCTGGCAAAGCGTCGGTGAAGTATTCCTTCTCGATGATAACAGCCTCGGTAATGATTCTTTCCACAATGGCTTGCGAAGGTCTGTTCTTCAAGTGCGAGAACAACAAGCATGCAAAGTCGGTGTGCAAGCCCTCGTCACGGCAAATCAACTCATTGGAGAAGGTAAGACCAGGCATCAAGCCTCTCTTCTTCAACCAGAAGATAGATGCGAACGAGCCGGAGAAGAAAATACCCTCCACGGCAGCAAAGGCCACCAATCTCTCACCGAACAAAGCCTCGTCGTCAGAGATCCATCTCAAAGCCCAGTCGGCCTTCTTCTTGATGCATGGGATGTTGTCGATGGCATTGAACAAAAAGTCGGCCTCCTGAGGGTCCTTGATGTAGGTGTCGATCAACAACGAGTAGGTCTCGGAGTGAATGTTCTCCATCATGATCTGAAAACCGTAGAAACACTTAGCTTCAGGGATCTGGACCTCAGCAGAGAAGTTCTCCACCAAGTTTTCGTTGACAATACCGTCAGAGGCAGCGAAGAAAGCCAAAACACGCGACAAGAAGAACCTCTCATTCTCGTTCATACGGTGGTTCCAGTCGTGCAAGTCCTTGGACAAGTCAATCTCCTCGGCGGTCCAGAAAGAAGCCTCAGCCTTCTTGTACATCTGCCAAATCTCGTTGTACTTAATAGGGAACAAGACAAATCTTCTCTTGTTCTCCACCAAGAGTGGTTCGTCCTTCTCTTGAGCCTTCAACTGATGACGGTGAACCTTGTGGCTGGCCAAGAACTCAGCATGCTCAATGGTAGCAGCCTGAATCTCCTTCTCAACCTTAGCAGCTTCCTCTGCTCCACCTTCCTTAATGTGGGCAGGACGAACGATACCAACAGGCTTTCCAGCAAGCGAATCGACAGAAGTACCGGCATCCTTAATGGCGGCTTCAGCAGCCAATTTGTCAGTCAATGAAGAGCCTTTTACGTTGGACATATCAAGCGAAGAGATTTTTCCGGTTAAGCCGTTGGTTGGGGTTTGTTGCACAGACATAATGTTGTAAAGAATGAAGTAAAATGCGAGAGGGGGAACGCGGGTCTTTATATATCGCGTAAGACCGAAGTCGGAAGGATCTTTTGTTTTGATTTCGAAGGAGGTTACGTGTTGCTGGAGTAGCGACGGGTATGATGGAGGATGGATCACGTGTGTGGCGACGCTTTTATGCCGGATGAGATGGGTGCTGAGCACTTTCAATAAGCAAGGGAAAATCGATAAAGAAGGGCCTTAAATGGGGAAAAAATTAGATTATTAGATTTGAATAGCTGAATTACATGACTTTGGGTTTTTTTCTGAGGAAATTTGGCCGGTTGGTTCCCATTTTACTCAAAGTTTTGTATTTTTCATGGTGGAATTGCTCTGGGTGGCTGGTCGTTATATGCCGGATGAATGTTTACCACGCGCCCAAGAAAAGGTATGCACAAAACCACGCGCATCGCGTGCTCACACGCCTTCCTCCAGACGTGGTTATTCCATCTCCAGACGTGGACGTGACTGTATTAGAATATATCGGATCGTAATGTCGGCCACAGATCGGGCAATTGGGTAACCTTCCATATGCAGAGGTGTGTAGAAGGTTTAGTCATGTCGGCCATGATCGGAGATGGGATGTGAATGGATGAATGATGTAGGAGTTAACTTCTGTGAAGGAGTGTAGTGAATATAGTTGGAGGGAATTTAGATTTGAGGCTCATGGTTTTTTAGAATTGTATGGAAGTGAATTGTATTATGGAATTAAGGGAATTGTAACAGTTTTAGAGTTTCTAAAGGTTATAAAGTTTATAGAAATAATGTTTATGTATGGAGTTTATGAAGCTCATGAGTTTATGAGCTGTTTGATGGATGGATGGAATTATTAGAGAATATCCAGGTTCATTTCATGTCTGATGACATATGAATATTTTTTCGTAAATCGAATTGGCCCACCATAGTGGGGTTTTGCACTCGCATATGGACTGATTGAATAACTAGTACCATGATACTACGAGAATATTGTCCTGAATGCGTCAGAATGTTGTTGGTGTGACTCGATTGCTATGCTTTAGTGATACCATTGCTTGTATAAGAGTTTATTGTCAGCGTGGTATTGAATTGAAGTTTCTGATGTGAGATTTGAACTTGTCTGTTCATTTAGTATTTATTTAAAGTTCATTATAGTGTTCATTTAGCATTCGTTATCAAATTCATTTAAGTTCATTCAATGCTCATAAATATTCTTATCAATCTCCAAGATACTAATCATACTATTGTCCATGGTACTCTTCACTGTCCACACTACTGTTTTTTATCCAACAAAACCTCAAGCTCTCCCATACTTAATTCTACAATCTTCTCTATCACTTTTTTAATTAATTCTTTTCCTTATGGACCAACACGAACTGCCTTATCATCATTAATGGCGAAGTAATGCTTGGCCACATTATCATCCAAAGGCGTAGGCAAATCAACAATTGGCTCCAACGACCGGATCACCTCGTCGTTTGTCAACTCATGGTTGGGTATGTTCCCACGGCTCGGCCGTGGCGAGTACGAACTACTCTCAAACTCAATGGGCCGTCCCAAATACACCTGGTCTCGAAGGGCAATATTGGTGTCGCTGTCAGAAAAAGGGTCAAAACCATTCTGTTCACTGGCGGACTGTCGAAGCTTGGAAGGTACTGCTGGCGGCATAGGCGACGTTACCCGAGATCCATACTGAGGAAGTGTGATCTTGGGCGAGCCCATGCCATCCAAGGAATCCGCACCCTCTGCCTCCACTGAATCGAAGAGCTCCACGATGTTGCCCTCTCCTTTGTAATCGCCGTCTCTCTGTTTGCACAGCAAATACTCCTTCAAGCAGTTTCTCCACTGAAGTTCGGTCCAGTTTTGAAGACGAGCGGTGTCGAAATTGGCAGCCACGACTTCGTATGCATCCTCGTCTGATAAGTAGAAGCAGTGAGGTAAAGATGGCAACCCAAAGAGCATTGACACAGGCAGAAGCTTGTCGCTGTTGAGGTGCTCGGGCCGGCCGTATAGCTTGAATGCGTCTATAATGTGCACAAAGTTTCTGATCATAATCTCAAGGGCTGAGACTCCAGGATGGGTCAAAGGCATCACATACAAGTAATTGGTGGAAACAAAATTGTTGGCAGTCTGCTTCTTGAAGAAGTGAGTTCCTGATCTTGTAGGAGAGCCTGGCATCGACTGGACATTTCCTTCTGGATCTGGCAGAGGAGCATTGACAAAAAATGACGATGTTGAGTTGACAGACGTACTTCTGGATCTGGCACCAGAGCCGTTGGCTGGTGAACTGCCTAAACCAATGGCTGGAGGAGGATTGAGCGAACTCATCGACGTCTGACTGGTGGAACGAGAAAACATCTTCAGGGCCATAGTAGGTGTTCCTGGAGGTTGGAATGACTCGTAAGAGAAGAGATGCTGGAACAGCTTAGAAACAAACACCTCACCTTCCAACTTCATGATCAGGTTAAAGTTAATCATGTTGTAATCTTCCGGATACACGTTGTAGACAGCGTCAGCGTCGTTCACATACAACACTAAAGATTTCTTGTTGATCTTGTCCAGGGTGTACACCTCAACACGGCCCTTCTTCTTGCCATCGCCAGGGATGATGGCCATGTACACACGGACCCACTTGTTCAGCACCTGTGGCAAGCGCAAGTTGCACCATTCAAAACGAGGGAAACGCTTCTTGTGGGCTAACAACGTGTAGATATCCAGCAACTCTGGGCCCTTTAGCGAGAGCATAACAGCAGTGAAGGCCTCGTTGAGCGAGGTGTTCTCAAACTTGGCCAACTGCAAGCCACTGAGCCATGAGGTCATGGCGGTCGAGTTTGGGAACCGGAAAGTGGTGATCTTTGTGTCGAAGTCCTGGAGTACCACCAAATCGTAGAGCATGTCGTCGCCAGGTACAGAAGCCCTCAGAGGCACGATGGAGCAGTCTTGTACGTTCAAGTAGCGGGCATTGGAGCTTCCCTCGAGCCAGATACACAATTCTGTACCCGTGAGCACAGCATCGCATGGGATCCAGTCGAAGTTGTTGGGAGCCAACACTAAAAGTGGCCCTTCCGCATACTGACGAACACGTTGTGCATTTAGCAAGTTGATGACCGGCAGCAACTCAGGAGGCAAATCGGTCTGGATGGTTTTCAGCCGCTGGCGCAAAGTGCCTGCCCTCAGAAACATCGAGTCCAAGGCTCCCAAGTTAGCACTGGCGCCTGAGAGCACTCGAGAATGACGAACATAAGATGGTACATGACGATCTGTGGACCGTCTGCTCACCGGCGACGATGGAGCGGAGATAACAGGTTGGTTGGTGTTGAGACGTGGCGGTCTGGGGCCCAGTACGACGAGGTTGGAGCCCAGATTAGACCGCAGGTTGGCTTCGGAGCTCGTTTGTAAGGATCCAGAGTCCAAAGCGCTAGCCATGGGCCCCGATAAGCTAACAGACAGCGATAAAGAGGTCAGGTCCTCAAACTGGTTGATGAAGTTTGCGTAGTTGGGCTTTGGAGCTGTGGAAACAGGCACCGGAGCCGAAGCGGTATTCCCGGAAGATTTGGTAGCGGGAGCCAATTGTCTGGAGGGTCTTTTGCGGGTGGCAACGTCCTTATTCTTGAGGGATGATGATTTGGAAGCATTCAGGGGCCTTTCAGGCTTCTTCTTGCGGGAGAAGAGCGAGAACATGATGAGATGAGGTTGAAAGTGAAAAGCGTTGAGGAAATTCAGGAAACTGGGAAAATATGGCAGATCAGGGAAATTCGGGAAGTGTTTTGAAAATTCAGGAAGGTGTGGAAATTCAAAGAGATGTGGAAATTTGGAATAATAATCAAATCAGGAAGATGAGTCTCCGGTGATATCAAGGCAAAAATTCGCTAATCTATACGATTTGATTAAGAAGCAACCAGATCTGATGCACAGCCACAGATTGCGAGCAAGGATCTGGAACGATGTCAACACAGGCCCACAGCAACTAATGCGGAGGCAATGACCAGAGGTTTGGGAGCGGTATGGGGACGGCAAACACCAAAAAAAAGCAAAATATATTAAAAAATCGACACCCACGAAGCAATTCTCAGCAACAAATAAAGCAAACCAAAAAGTCGCAACCGCAGGTGTCTGCGGCACCACCCGGTTATTTAGCCTCACCACCTATTTGGGGCCTGCGGTGTGGCCAAGGCCTGCGGGTCTTACTGCCGGACTCCTGGACACAGCTCCATACGACCTAGGAACGAGACATTGGGGTTAGCTACAGACGACAAGGCTGGGGTGGGTAGTTGGTGATGGGTGAATTGAAGGATGGGGCAATTAAAGGGGGGCACTTAACCTGGGGAGTAGTACGATGTGATTTTATGATTTAATTGGTGGAGAACACTGAGAGAAATGCGATGGTTGGTGAATGGACAAGGTGGATAGCGCCTTCAAGAAATTGTTCCACACACGGCTGGCCTGCACTGGTGGCATTGGCGGCCCGTTAGGGCCTAATGGCCCGCGCCAATGATGTAATTCGGAGCGGAAGCCTATGCGGATGAGCCGGAGGATCCAGGACAAATGCGAAAAAAATGCTAAGAAATGCCTGGGAATGGGAGCCTAAAAGAAAAAGAATGCGAAGAAAATGGGGAATGTCGAGAAAATTGGAATAAGCAAAGAAAAAAGGGTAATGTTGAAAATTTGCAAACTTAAACATGAAGAAATGTGAAGAAAAGTAAACTGTGAAATTCGAAATAGGGGCTCCACGATAGGATTGTATTGACACAGAGCGATCCTTAATCGATGCTGTGAACGGCCGAATTCGGCAATGGATTAATAATAGATAAGGAGAAAGAAAGTGGCAGAAGATGTCTCCTACCAAGATTGGAGCTATCTCGGCCGGATGTGGTGCGGACCTGCAAGACTCAACGACAATCATTAAGGGTATTTTCGTTTATTTGGTTTGATGTTTGTTTTTTGGTTTGATTTTTTTTTTTTTTTAGTTTGAGTCTTATTTGCGGTTCTTTTTTTTTTTTTGGCTGATTTTTTGTGTGGTCTTAGGTGTTGTTTATGTTTTGGTTTTAGTTTTTATTTTTGGCTTTTATTTGTTAGTCTTGGTACTTGGAAGATTCAAGTCTCGAAATCTTGAGCAATAACTTCTTGGGGTTTGAAGAATTGGGGGATAAAAGTCTTGGGGATTAAAGTCTTGGGGATTAAAGTCTTGGGGATGATTAAGTCTTGGAGTATTGGGGCCCAGAATTCCCATGTGCATTCTTGGTCGATGGAATTATTTTCTTCCACATTATCACACATTTTAACTTTCATCATCATATTGATCTAGAATTTCCTTCATATGTCGATTTTTCTTCATTTTACAGTTTGATTTTTTCCCACTTTCATTTGTTTTCCGTTTCTGCTTTTCACGTCTCTTTCGCATTCCTCATTTCTCATGTCTTTCAAATTTCTCTTCCCATAGATCTCTTCCTTCGTTGTCCTCTTCTCACACTATTGTAAATCCTCCCACTTTTGTAAACCTGCTCCATTCCATTGTTTCATCCATTCGCCTATACGTTTGATTCCATGACCATCTTTACCATTGCTCATCACCTTCCGTCGTATTTGTCGTTTTTCCCCACAAATGGCAACCTCCGATCGGCCATGGGCTCATCATCGGTCATGAGTCATGTTGCTGAGTCACTGTGATTGCTAATTCCTTCCTCTCCTATGTGAACTCATCTCATTGTATAATGCCTGTGCCTGAAAAAACTCCGGTGTGGGTGAACATGCGTGTATTTCGGAATGTCATAACTGCACGGGTTATAGAAACAGAGACTTTTAGGAAAGGTTCCAGAAACGTCAGAAACGTCGCTTAATGTCAGACAACTTTAACTATTTTCCAAGTGTTAGTCGTATCCCCGTGTGTGGGTCCGATGTTTCTTTTTCGGCTGTCAACGTCACTGGCCTTACTTCTCTTGACAACGGTTGATCACACTTTACGCATAGCGACTTATAGGACATTTTCAATTTGATCTGCTCACACTTCTTAAAGTTTGTAATTGCTTGTAATTTTGGTTATAGTTCTGGTTACTATTGTAATGCTTATTCTGGTTACTATTTGGTTAGTTTTCTAGTTACTGTTTTTGTTACTGATTTTGATCCTTTCCCTGCTCCGTTGCAATTTTCTCGTGGGCCATCTCTTTCTACCAGACCCGTATTTCTTCTCTTGTCTCGCATTACTTCTCGCCTTTCCTCTTCTCTACCTTGCTCTACCTTGTTCCTTTTCTGTATTAGCCATTTACCTTCATGCCATGATATTCTTGTCACAATATGTCATGGCATACTTCGTTCAGTTTCTGCATGATCTTTTTTCTCTTCATTTCCACTTTCGAAAATGCTATTATTCTTTTCCGAAATCATTGGTTTTCCGCTCGCTAGTTTTCCTGTCTTCACTTGCGTCTCGCCATACTTACTGGTATCATTTTCTCGTTCCCTCACATCTCCCTTTCCTATTTTTTTCTCTCTTCTTATCCTCACATCTTCTTATCAAACTCAAAGTCTCCTTCTAATCTCCGTTTTGTCTCTTCCATCTCTCTCGTCTCTCAATTCTTACCTCTAATATTTTCAAGTTTGATCCCTCCTTCCAATCGCCTTGTCCCACTGATTGCTGTCTCGACATGCCGGACGTGTTCCACCTCGCATAAGCCCGAAATCTAGCAACCCTATCACCTTTCATGCTCTCATGACGTTTTCACCATGTCGGGTGGCCGATAGCACCTTAAAAGCCCTCATCTTCATCCATTCCGGTCCTCCTCCTTTTACTTTTCCTTCTCCATCTCCCACAGTCTCTTACTACTCGTCATCTTGAACCAAGTGGCCGCGGTATCTGTCTCCTGCACCTGTTGATTCCACTGATAAGAGCTAATCATCTTCAAATCACGGCATACCGGTCTGATCTGGATTTTTCACATCTGCTAATTTATAGTGGTTAATTGCTGGCATTGTCCCATACTTCAAGTTTTTCCCAGCTTTCATTCCTCTGCATCCTTTGTGCATTCATCTCCCACTAGCAAAGTCTTGCTTTCGCAACCATCCATGGACGATCAACTCTACACCAGTCATCGTGTGACTCCCAGATTGGCGTGGGCCACAGCCATCACTTGCCTCAGTACCTTGCAATTTGGCTTTCATCTTGCAGTATTAAATGCTCCCCAAGATATTTTCTCCTGCAAGAAGCACATCCCTGGCCCCCTCCCATCCTATGAAGATACGTTGTGGAATACCTATGGACGAGCACAGTGTATCCCCATGAAACTGAGCAACATTGCGCTTCTAAATACGCTATTTACCGTTGGTGGTTTGCTCTCGTCGCTGTTTGCCGGCTCTCATACCGTCTCGGCCATGTTTGGACGCAAGAAACTTCAGAAAATATGTGCTCTCTGTTACCTATTAGGCTCGTTGCTTTTAACCGGAGCCAACTCACTTCCGGCCATGTACATGGGAAGGCTCTTTGGAGGAATCGGCGCTGGAGCATCCATGGTGGTAGCTCCTATTCTCGTGAGCGAAATCACACCTTTTAACCACAGAGGACTCATGGGTTCTTTGCTCCAGTTTGGAGTGGCCATGGGCATTTTGGCTGCGCAGCTTATTGCATTCCCGTGGTCCAACGACCAGCAGTGGAGATACTTGTTTCTTTTCGGAGCATTCGTGGCGTTGTTCCAGTTTCTCCTTCTCTTCACTACTGTGGAATCGCCCAAATGGCTCATTTTGCATCGTGGTGACGTCTCTAGTGCCACTGAGATCTTACACACTTTACGTTCCGACATTCTGGCTATGAGATACGAAATCAACCATTGGAGAAGACTCTCCAATAATACTAGCACCATTCCGGCGGACAAACTTCTCTCGGAAAGATCCAGTTTGCTTGAATCCGGGCCGCAAGACGATTTCCATCCACTATCTACCTCCATGTCTCGTAGAGGCTCAATTGACCCAAGCACTTTGTCAATCGTCGAGTATCTTGTCAGTCCACGCTACAGAAAGGAGTGGATCGCCATTATAGTAATCATGACGGCCCAGCAGTTGTGTGGAATGAATGCCATCACTTTCTATGGAGTGTCAGTTCTTTCCAACATTGTACCTCTGGAAACTAATGTCTTGTACCTCACATGTCTGTTGGCATTGTGTAATGTCATTCTGGCACTCACTATTTCGCCCTTCATTGATAGATGGGGCCGCAAACCTTTGTTGCTTGCGTCAGTGACCATGATGGGTACTTGTTCGGTTTTTATTTCCTTGGGTTTGCTTCACAATCGTGATTACATGGCGGCGATTGCATGTTTCGGGTTTATTGTTGGATTTTCCATTGGATTAGCCCTGATTCCATTCTTGATGGTGAGCGAATTTGCCAGTCACGAAACCATTGGAATCGCCCAATCATTCGGCACCATGTGGAACTGGATTGCCAATATTATCATTGCTTACCTGTTCCCACTTTTAAAAGATATCGTTGGCAATTCCATTTTCTTTGTTTTCTTCGGCATCTCGGTCTTTTACTTTGTTGCAATCTGGGCAAGAGTTCCCGAGACAAAGGGCAAATTGGATTACCGGGATATATGGGATGCCTTCTACTATTAAAAAAAAACACTGTAGTCTTGAATTTGAGAATATGGTGAGTGTATGGCGTGAAAATATCATCTTTATGAACTAATACATATTCCTATTTCTTCCTCATCTAATATATGGTGGCTTCATCTTGCATTCTGGAATGTTACTTAGAATGTTGCCCTGATGAGGTAGTGGTCCTGCAAATGTGTCCTGCAGTAACATGACGTCTGCCAGTGAATTTCACCTCTTGGACATGTATAAAATCACCACCCAATATAGTCTTGATTTATACTATTGGCAAGTTCCATTAATGTAAAATAACAATTACCCCCGTTTCAAGCCGTTGAATCTTCACCAGCCCCTCCTCAACACTCGTAACACACCCTCGTATTTGATACCGTTTTTCGGCGTGCAGATACTCCAATGTTCCATGCATGGCCGTCTCCACTATAAATACCGGCGAGGTTGCTGTTTTCTCCACCCCACATTGTCACCGGTAATATCCAGTTTACAATCAACACCACTACACAAAACAAAAAATGCCTAACTACCAATCGTGGCTCGGAGAGCTCAACAACGACACCAGACTCTCTTCCCTCTCCATTCCAGGCACCCACAATTCGTTTGCCTATCACACTGCTTTACCATCAGTGCAATGCCAGGGCGAATCTGTCACTGACCAATTGAGACATGGAGTTCGTTTCTTGGATGTCCGTGTCGGCAAGCATCCATTGAAGTCGGGAGATGAGGCCAATGAGTTGACTGTGGTGCATGGCAAGTTCCCAGTAAAGATTCCCTTCCCATTGAAGCTTTCCGATGCTTTGGATGAGGTTTACGACTTTGTGCGTGACAACAACTCTGAGACGGTGATTGTGTCGCTCAAGCAGGAAGGAACTGGTGAGTGGAACAACGACCAGGATGAGTTTGGTAAGTTGATTTGGGACAAGTACATTGGACCAAACGAGAACAAGTGGTACTTGGGATCAGAGTTGCCAAACATCGGTAGTGCCAGAGGAAAAGTGATTCTTTTCAGAAGATTTGGTGTGCGTGATGACAGAGGCGGAAACTATGGATTTGATGCTGCATCGTGGAAGTATAACACCACCGAGGATGATCGGGGCCGTTTCTGCGTCCAGGACTTCTGCGAGATCCAATCTGCTGACGATATCCCCAAGAAGGTGGAATACGTGAAGAATTTGGCCAGAAAGGCTTCTGATTACAACTCCACGTCCACGGACAACAAGTTGTTTGTGAACTTTACGTCTGGATCCAATTTCTTCGACACGGCCTGTTGGCCCCAGCAGGTTGCCAAGGCTATGGCTGCCAACAACTTGCAAGACAGTTTTTCTCGCGGTAGTGGAATCATTGTTTTGGATTACGTTGAGGAGGACAACTGGAGAATGACTCGTGAGTTGGTGGACAAGAACTTTTAATGAATGACTTATTTCTTTGACAATGGGTATTAGTAGGAAGAGGGAAAGGGTAGGAGAGCAGCAGTAGAGCATGAGAAGAAGAAAAGAGATGGTAATAATAAGAGAACAGAGGTACGAAGAAGAAAATGAAGGAAAACAAAGAAGACGTGAAGGTAGTGCCATAGCCTCATATGTATACTAGTAACATTCAAGAGGAAATCACTTGAAAGGGTAAATCGCTCTGAAAATAATAATCACAGATCAATTTAGACTTTTGGTTCCTGTTCTTTTGCTACGTTAACTGTCTAGATTAGCGCCCGCTCGATAGATGAAGAATTACTCAGTCTTAAAATTGTACATTTGGGGAATTGATGTCCTACGACCTGAAATTCCAGAGCAGTATTCGAGAGAAAATCTTTCTTTCTCGAACTTTATTTTTCCATCTGCTCCAATGATCGCTGACTCTTCCTGATTAGTCCATACTTTCAAAACTCTATGTCACTCGCAATTCTCAACGTCACTGTCAACTTTACATCAATCACCAAATCTCCATGTTACTCTCATTTCTCTTTAATTTACTATAGAAAGGGTTAATAAAAGAGACAACTTGCCTAGAAATTCAACTGTACTCATAAATATTGACTCTTTTAATGCATTCCGGTTTTCTCCATCCCAATCTCTTCTGCCCCATACCTACATAGTGCGATTTCGGCATCTACAACTCCATAATGTTACCTAGATCCGTCGGACGCACGCTCCCACTGGCGTCTCTATGGCCAATGGCGGCCCTTTCCGCCAAGTCTACCATTTTCTTTCTAGCATGTCGAAACTATGCCAGTTTTGACGACTCTAAACTACGCCAAATCATCGAGACTTCCAACATGGGCATGGCTCACCAACTCGAGAAACAAAAACGGGAAATCGACCTGGCTCAAAAACACACGGCCCGCTGGCTGAAAATAGAACGCAACTACAAGCATGCCCAGAGTACAACAGCCGAAAGGCTTCGCGCAGGCGCTCTAGGGTCGTCTCTTTCTGGAGTTACTACTCACTCTGTGAGTGAGACAGAAGCTGAAGGTGGAGATGTTGTCAAGAAGCTCCGCAACAAATTGTCAGATTTACGTGCCACTCTTACATCGGCAACACAGGCACTTAACGACTTAACGGGATACACGAGGATAGAGACTCTCAAAATGACTGTAGATGGGCTTGAGAACGAATTGAGACAGGCCAAGTCAAACCTCAAAATCGCCAAGGCAGAATACACGGAGGCAATTCAGAGACGGTCAGATCTGCAAAAGGAAATCAACGAGTTGCTTACGAGAAAACATAACTGGACTCCAACGGATTTAGAGAGGTTCACGGAGTTGTATCGAAATGACCACCAGAACCAGCAGGACGAGAGAGACGCCGAGATCAAACTAGAAGAGACAGAGGTGGCTGTCGATACTGTGCAAGTGAAGCTTACTCAGCTGATTCTCACGCGGTACCACGAAGAGCAGATTTGGTCGGATAAGATTCGTCAAGGTCTGACTTGGGGTACATGGATGCTTATGGGAGTGAACGTCATGCTTTTTGCCGTGGCCACATTCTTAGTGGAGCCATGGAAGAGGCGTCGACTTGTGGATGCCTTCCAGCATGAGGTTCAGCTGAAGTTGGATGAATTTTCCCTAGACATTCGAAATCTCTCTAAAGAATTAGAGAAATCCAGGGTGGAGCCGGTTGTTTCCTCGGTAGACGAGACATTGGAGATTTCTGAGGCGCCCCAGTTAAATTCCTTATTGGTTTCCGAACAGAGTTCGAGTGTTCCAGCATTTTGCTTTGGTTTTTCTTCAATCAAATCATGGAGTACATTCCAAACTTGGGCAAAAAGGACGTTCTGGTCGCTCCGGGATCCACAAACAAACAGTTTTATTATGGACAGATTAGATTTTGGCATCTTCCTGGGACTTTTGGTTACATTTGGAGGAACGATGGGGGCATTATTGACTTATCTTATTGTGAAGTGAGCAGCTACGGTTGCCTCGGAGAAAGCCGAGACCAGAGTCTCTTAACGATGAAAAGAAGAAAAAGACTAAAAGCAACGGGAAAATCGATTTTTCTTTTTTTTTGACAATATCTTTGGGGAAAAAAAAGTGTTGCTAGAATTGTTTAGTTTCGAAGATATTCGTACCTTAGAGTACATCACAAACATCACCAGTACATAACATCACCTATACATAACGTCACCAGTACATATATTACCAATACACTATTAGAGTTTGATAGTTGGAATACCATCAAACTTTATTAGTGAATCTACTAATGCATCTACTAGAAAAATAATATAGAAACAATTTACTACCCATACATCTCGTTCATGATTATAATATGATTAATACTCACGGCTAAGCTAATTACACCACCAGAACTGAAGAAATAACTGAAGAAATTAAACAAATATCTCAATTGGTGGACGAAGAAGCAGCGTCTCTCTTGAGCTCGGCCTCCTTTGATGCATAGACCTGCAATGCGTGCTCGTCAGCAGAGCCAACAACCTCCAACACCTGCTCGTTGATCTCCTCAATTTCATCGTCAACCTGTGGTAAAAGCAAGTTCAAAATGACACCAACCAAGCCAGCAATGGCGAAACCAGACTCCATGACCAAAACAATAGCATCAAAGAATCCCTGCAATGATCTGTTTCCACCAGAGTAAGTGAAAACTCCACTGAACCAGGTTGGAACCAAAGTAGAACCAAGACCAAGAACAAGCACCGAGGTCAAGACAAATCTGTCTCTTCTGGTGAAAGGCGTAGTGGAGATAATCTTGATACCAGAAACAGCCACAGAAGTGAACAAGAAAGTGGTCATACCTCCCAATACAGCCTTTGGAATCGAGACAATGGCAGCAGCGAACTTGGCAAACACTCCCATAATGATCAAGAAGAATGCACACCAGTAACCCACGGTTCTGTTGGCACACTTGGTGACGGAAATGACACCGTTATTCTGGGCGAAGGTAGACATTGGAGTGACGGTCATCAAACCGGACAAGACACCGTTGATACCGTCAGCAAGAACACCACCTTGGACTCTGGACTCGTAAAGCTCACCCTCAACCTCCAATCTGGACACATCAGAGGTGGCAGTGATGTCACCAATGGCCTCCATCATTAACACAATGTAGACAGCCAAGAATGGTAATACTGCTGGTCCGTAGATCTGCAACTTGAACGTGTGCACCCATGGGAAGGTGGCAGCAGGAGCAGCAGAGATACCGGTGGAAGAGAAGTATCCACAAGCAGCAGCAACAATGCAACCCACCAACAAACCGACAATGACGGCACAAGATTTCATGATAGGCGATCCAAACTTTTCAGAGAGAATGATGGTAGCGTACACTAAGAAACCCAAACCAACAAACTCAGCAGATCCGTATGGCAACTGCTTTTTACCACAGAGCTTACCCACACAGTCAGAGCCACCGATCCAGTTCTGGAATCCGGTCTCAACCAAGTGAGTACCGATCAACAACACCACTGGACCTGTGACCAATGGTGGGAACACCTTTTGCAATGCACGGGTTGGGCAGAAGGACAACAAGATTTCAATAAGGGCACAAACCGTTCCGGTAGCGAGAATACGGCCGTAACCATCAGGACAAGCCTGCTTCACACCGTCAACCATAGGACACATTCCGTTGCTGTACATAATAGGCAAGGAGTTGGTGACGATGGTGATGGTAGCAAATGAGGTACCCACCACACAAAGCAAACCGGTACCAATGTAGTATGGGGTTTTGTAGATGTGGAAACGGGTGATCTGAATGCATGACAAGATACCCGAGACAATCAAGGAGGACGAAACCAAATATTCTTGGATTCTGTCACCCAAAACAGCAGAACCAGCAATGATCATTGGGGGAGTAACGACACCAGCCAACATGGCTAAGGCGTGTTGGAAACCAAGCACGAATCCCAAGAATACGGGCATGTCCGAGTTTAAACCAAAGAATGGTTGAGTCTTAGGAGCCTTCTTGGTGAATGGAATGTCAGGGAGAAAAGGTAGCCATAGTCATAGTCACCAAGCAAACCTTCCTTGGTGGTCCATTTCTTGACGGTACGTCTGGCAAAAGCAGAGAGGTCCGAGGCGGCAATCATTTGTGAAGAAGAATAGACAATGACGAGAAAAAGCACAAAGAAAAGAGCCGAACCGAAACTTTCTGGAGTTCCATGAGTGGGGAGCACTGACTATATATATTGGGTGCAAACGTATCTAGCATAGGACCTCCTGCAGGACGTGCTTATAGAGGAAGTGAGCAAATCGAGCATGAGCATGCTTATCATAAAGTATGTGCAGCGCATGGAAAGTTCCGAAGGGGCAGGAAACGGCTTTTTTTTCCTGTTATTTTAATATTTTGAGGGGTGTGCAGTGGGGCTTTTGGTGTCGATCAGCCGTGCCTGATCTTAATGGTCCAGCGAGTAACTGTTGGGGGCAAACTTTCCTGGGGAAATCCAAATTTCAATTGACTAACTACTCTGGGATTGTCCATTCAACCTGTCAAGAAGATAAAGGAAGGAAAACGCCTAATCACCTCGCCCAATTCCGTTTCTTGGCATGGAGATTGCCGGCCCTCTAGAGTGCAGGCCTGGAGTCGGATTCCACCCACTGTGAAGGTATCCTTGTCCCATGTAGGCAGGGTTCCATGTTACGGGTGGGCCCTTTCCCCCGCCTCGGAAATGTTTATCGTCGTGATAACAAAGATAAAGCTCACAAAGTCATCTATGGGTTGCATCATGACTTTATCCGGTGCGGTCAATGATTAGGGTTTGTTGGATGTAGAATAGTAAGAGAATAGAAACTGGACATGGAAAAGTTTGAATGATGAAGAAATCGTGATTTTAGATATCTTGTGAGTTTGCTTTTTCACAATCTCACTGATAATTCAAGGTGGTCTACAGACACATTGATCTGATCTCCAGTCACAAGCTTTGATTCTAATCTACGCCTATCGGTGATCGGTGGCCTGTAATTGGCCTGCGCTAGTCTGTAAGCCGCATAGCTTGTATGCCGAAACACAAGTCGCCTAAAAGTCTGTAGACAACCTACCGGAGAACACCGACAGATGCTGCTAGAGTTATGAATGCGTAGGGAACACGTAGAGAATGCGTGCTTTTGTTCTTAATTGGTTTTGTGTTGCATCTATAAGCTGGTCCTATTGGACTGAGCTGCACCGAAGTCAAATGCATCATGTACAACATACGGTGATTTCGGTGTTTGGGAGACCTGGGTCTTAGTGGGCTTGGTATCTTGGGGAGCAAATTTTCTTATCATCGTAACTGTACCAAGCATTTTGGAGATGACCTATTCGGTTCTGATGTTTCGGCTATATCCATCCAATAATTAATAATTGTTAGTAGTCACAGATCTATTATTAATTAGGATACATTCAATCTTGGTGATCATTGAGTGATCGATTATTGATCAATGAAAGATCGATGAATGATCAATGGATGATCAATGAGTTTCTTCTTGTAGTTATGGCCTATCTTATCTGTCTCGTGTCGAATGCATCTTAATCTTTTCCACGTCTTCTCCACAATTTTCGGTCAGCACAATCTTGATTCATTCTTTGGACTTACTTTCCCGTCATTATTACTTTCCGGTTAATTTGGGATCTTCTTGTGTTTCTCAGGCCATCATTCATGTTACAATTTGTAAAAGCTGTTTCTTGTTTGAGCCATTCCGCTCTCCAGAATGATTCCGGGATCCATATGGAAAGTCCCGAGGGGGACCGGTACTTCCCGTGAGCCCATAGTCTTACGAGATATAGAAACTAGTTATTGACTTTTTCAATTTCCACAAGAATTTAATATCTTCATGTTTTTTTTGTCTTTTCTAATTGTTTCGTATT
The DNA here is from genome assembly GCA_900106115.1 of Sungouiella intermedia. Taxonomy (NCBI): domain Eukaryota; kingdom Fungi; phylum Ascomycota; class Pichiomycetes; order Serinales; family Metschnikowiaceae; genus Sungouiella; species Sungouiella intermedia. The sequence goes on along the minus strand of LT635756.1, from coordinate 1,891,493 downwards.
TCTATTTATTTTGTTTTCTTCTCTTTTCTTTGTTGTTTGGTCACATTTCACTCTCCATTCTTTAGCTTGTCTGCTTTTCAACTCATCTGTTTCCCCTGTTTCTCTATGTTTCTAGCTTTCAGTTCTTCCTTTTTTTTTCTTTACTTTTTTATTCCTCTAGTTTCTCGTCTTTTGTGTTTCTTTCTGTTTCCACATTAGTTCCTTCGTTACAAACGAATTTAAAGGTTTCTCCTCCAGAGAACTTATCCACTTTCCAATTCTTTCTATAAAGAGGATAGATAGAACAAAATGGCCCTAATATCCGAAAAAAAAATCCCTTTTATTCAGGCCGCAGATATAAATATATCCTCTCCATTTCCCTTACCCTTCCTACACTTCACCATTTCTATACTCTCATCCATTTATATACTTATTTAAGAGAGACCAACTTAATGTCAAAAGTCAACTCAGAGTTAGCTGGAATACCTGGCAAAGCCTGCGAGCCGTAACCCATCTTGGCTGGAATAACAACTCTTCTCTCTCCTCCAACAGCCATACCGGCAACACCCAAGTCAAATCCCTTGATGCACTCACCCTTGCCCAAGTTGAACACAAATGGCTTACCGGAGGTGTTCTTGTCAAAGACCTTACCGTTCTTCAACTTACCGATGTATCTGATACCGACCTTGTTACCAGACTTGGCTCCAGCACCCGATCCAACCTTTCTGTCCTCGGTGACCACACCACCCAACAAAGTGTTGGTTGGGAACTTCTTGTCCTTCTTGTCAGACTTCTCCTCCTTCTTCTCGGTCTTCTCTTCCTTCTTTTCCTTCTTCTCCTCCTTCTTCTTCTCCTTCTTGTCCTTCTTGGATGGAGTAGGGCCCTGTTCCAATTCCTTGGTGAACTTCACCTTCTTCTCCTCCTTCTTCTCTTCCTTCTTGTTGTCCTTGGCCTTCTTGTTCTTCTTGTTGTCGCTGGAGTCCTCGGCACTTCTCTTACGCTTGATCTCCTCCTCGACCAACTCGGTGATCTTGCTCTCGATGTCAGAAGCATCCTCCAAATCCTCGATGTCAATGAGCTCATCCTCATCTGGAGTCAAGTTGTACTCGTCCTCATCATCCTCGTAGTACTCATCCTCATCAGAGTCGAAGTCGTCTTCGTCGTCAGCTGGGTGTTCGACGTAGTTACCGGTCAAGTGAACTGGGTAAGAACCAGTGACCACGAAGTGAACCTCTTCGTTTGGAGAAATGGTGAAGTCAAGAGACTGCTGGAATTGCACCTTTGGAGAGAGAGTACAGAGAACAAATTCCTCGATCTCCTCGTCGTCCTCAATGTCGCTGTCGTCCTCGTCATCTTCCTCATCCTCCTCATCTTCGTCGTCTTCCTCAACCTTCTTAGACTTCTTGGACTTCTTAGGCTCCTCGACCTCCTCCTCCTCTTCGCTGTCCAATTCATCCTCCTCATCATCACCTTCCTCGGCCTCCAACTCATCCAAGTCCTCGTCGTCAATGAATGGTCTAGCTCTCTTCAAGATTCTCACGGTGGAAGGCTCTTCCTTGTCATCAGTTGCCTCTGGGTCCACGGCGGCCATGGTGATTCTGACGGTGATTGGGAAATCGTCTTCCACGGCAGGAACCGGGTTAAATGGCACAAGGGCCAAGTTGTATGTGCTGATAGGGATAAGAGAAGCCATTTTGGTTTGTGAAAAGAAAAACCTGGTGAGATGAGGTTAAATATTGAGATGTCTGCAGGACCTCATCTACAGATGGGTAGGTTCTAATTGATATTAACGGATGGGGCAAAATTGTATTGATTTTGAAAAATTTGAATTGTTTAAGATGATTTTCGATGTTGTAATTTTGGATGTTTTCGACCATTTGGAGGTTTTTGGGGGTGGTGTATATGCTTAGGTAATGGTGTGCTGCTTGATACGATAAGGTAATGAGATTTCTAGAGCGTGGATAGACAGGGTGTGGAATGGTACCACAATGCAATATGAAAGTAGGATAGGTTGTCATTAGAATGGATATATTTTATATGAGAACTTTGAGATGGTCGAGATTTGAGGGTGATTCGAGTAGGCTTGGAAATGGCTTGTTAAAAGAGACAGTGTAATCAAGTGAAGATATCGAATGGAAAGAATAGGAAAGACTTGATGAAGTTGAATGAATCGGATGAAGTGAATAACGGGATTGCTAAATCGTTAGAAATTTGAGGTAAATGGCATGAATTTCAAAATTTCGTGAGGAAGATAGTTAATCATGAATGATTTTGTAAAGTATATTGGAAATTCTCGATTTTTAACTCCAAAGTATGTGAATACGAAAATTTTAATAACTGCAATTGGCTTCGATTCTGAATTTTGCAAAAGCAAGCTAAGATTACTCAGAACATTTGGACAAAAATTGTTTATTGCATGTCCATATCATGAAAATGCGATGAAGGGAGTTGTCATTCACTTTAGACACTATAAAAGGCAGAATTCATGATTAGGGAGCGCATGATACGATCCTCCAAATATATAGAAGTCTTTTTGGTATGAGACGATAATTTCTGGGATCTGCATTTGATACTTATTGAATCCGTATGTGATACATATGGCAATCTCTATGTTGTCCTACATCTAGAGGTTATAATGGATATTATGGCATAGAACTTGGTATTGCAAAACTGAATACCAAGAGCACTACAGAACTTGATATCGAGATTGTTATACAACTGACTGAGAGTTTAAAATATCATCAAGAACAGAGTTATAGATTTTACAATTAGCATGTCCAAGTTGAATCTCACCTCTCACTCTACACTATACTTCTTTTTCCGGGTGTATTAAATATACATAGAAACGATGTACCACCGAGCAGAATTAGCGCCCGATTAGAACTTCAACAAGTGTGGCTTGTCACCGCTCTTCAAGGAGAAAGAGGCAGACAAGTATTGCTTCAACAATGGGGTCTTCTTGATCTCAGACAACAAGGCAGCGTCGACAGACTTCTGGTCGGCAACTCTCTCAGCCTTGATCTCCTTCTTTGGCTGCTCCTCGTTGAAGAAGTCAGCCTCGGACTTCTTGGACTTTGGAGCCTTCTCTCTGGCAAAGTACTCAACGTTGTACTTGGCAACATCAACACCAGAAACAGACACCTTGGTGGAGGTGGCAATGACGTAACGGGAGTTGACTCTTCTCAATGGAACACCGTTGACCTTGAAAGGACCGGTGACCAACAAGGTGTTGTCCTCCAACTGCTTCAAGAAGACAACTCTCTTACCTCTGAAACGACCAGCCAACAAGATCAAGACGGTACCTGGAACGATAGAGGCACGCAACTTGTGTGGGTTAGCGGTCTTTCTGGCCTTCTTAGCGACGGCAGAGTCTGCACTTGGGTACCACTTTGGTTGCTAGAAATGTTAGTATGAAGTTTTGGAGATGTTTGCCATGTACCGACGTTGCTCCAGTAGTTTAAACTGAACATGGATAAAGTCTTGGTATATTAAGGGACGAGGAAGAAGTTTCTTCCAATTTTTATTCAACATGGTGGAAGTTTTGTATGAGTCGATGATGGAGTAGATGGATAACTGGCGATAGGACAACAGAAACGAATTTGCTAAAATACAAAACGTTCATGAGGAGGATGCAAGGACGGTGCTCATGGTGATATTATGATGGAGATGTAACATACAATCTGGCTCATTTTGTCTGATTCTCTGGTTATGGAAATAAAACAAGAGTCTGGAGTTTTTTTCACTGTAGGCAAAAATTCTCACCAAAATTTTTTTTGAGATGGTGTGCAGATAATGTGGTGGGATGTATGGGTTTCTTGTTGGTTTTGGTTGCCGGTTCGAGATGAAAGCAGTCACGGACATCACGTGTATGTATTCTATATAGGTCCTATAGAATCGATAGACTTAAGTCAAGATTCAAATTTTATGGATTACGTGAGGAGAATGTTTTGAGTTATATATCGTGGTATTTCGGATAGTTAGTGATTCTGGTGGTTTAAACATTTGTAATAGTATATTTATTTAGTCGTGTAACATTATTATGATGAAGTAACTGTAATTTAACTAATTGTTGGTGACTTACGTACAGTAGCATTGTCATATATGTCACTGTATATCTGATTTGCAACCAATGACTTACTCCACTCTTCTACTAGGCTGTGAATTAAGTTTTGAACGATAAGTTATCTATATTTAGACATATTTTCCACCCCCATATCCCGTATTGATAATCCTACACTTTTTAAAACTTCATTTTATTACATAGTACAATCAATCTGGTGGCCCCTACAACTGCGTAGAGACATATCTCAAGCTAACATTCAACTCTCCGCCTCCAATATGAAGTGGAATCACTCCATCAGAGTTAACGTAGTCTGCCAACGAAACCTCAGCACTTCCAATCGTCTGGTTCCGTCCGAATGTGTGGTGCTCTCTTACCAAGAACAGTAACACTCCCTCCGATGGAGCCTTGAATACAAATGTCTCATTCCACTCGTACTTGCCGCCATGAGCTTTGACAAGTCTAGTCTTGTGAATGTCCTTGGACTTTGATGATGTGCTCAATGTGGTCTTGATCTCAATAGGTCCCTTAAATCCGGTAGCAGACACAATATTAACTCTACCTGGGATACCATCGGGGCCAAACATGCCGGAGTTGATGGTACTAATATCCGACGTCTCGCTAACTCCTCTTCTGTGTCCGCGACCCTCTGGACGCTGTGGTGGTGGAAGCAAATCTGGGTCCAAGTTAGGAATAGCATTCTTAATCGATGGTGGCCTGTTGTTCTCAATCTGTTCCTCTGGAGATGGTGCTCCTTGACCTTTGTCATCTTCTTTGCTAGATGAAGATTTCACCTTACCCTTTCTGCTTGGGTAGCTGTTTGAAGTAGTACCAGTCTGGTGAGAGTAGTTGGATCTGAGATCAGAGGTCATAGTAGTATCACCGGCCTCGTCCTCATGAGAAGCTCCATTGCCATTTTTGCTGCCATTGCTGCCATTGTGACTACCCTCCTCGCTAGATCCGTTAGGCTTTCTCTTGGACTTAAATCCTTTCTTGAAGAGATTGGCGCTCTTAGTCAAACCATCAGCAGCAGCACCAACACCAGTGTTAACCACGCTTCCCGTAGCTCCAGCCACACCTCCGACAACCTTCAATGGAGCACCCGCAATGTCATGCATGTCAATTGGTAAGGCATTAGACTTGGATAAGACTGGTCTAATAAACTCGGGCTGGAACGTAGCTCTCAATTTAAGTATACCTTGAGTATCCAAATCCACCTGGAACTGAGATGACTGATTTGGTGCAATATTAGAGATATCAACATTAGCTCTACCCAACAATTCATCATCGTGAGTCAAATCCCAATCGTATACTTCCAAGAGAAGCACATCACGAGATCTAGACAACATTGGGAAGTCAATTGCCTCGTTCCAAATTGGATCCAAGGTTCTTCTCTTTTTATCGGTCTTGTATATTTCAACACCATTCAACTTGACAACCACCAATGGGTCTGACTTACCGTTGCTGTCGACAGATGGCAAGTTCTCAGCACTCAAGATATCCAATTTGACATGTCCAACATCCAAAACAGTGTCCAAGGGAGCCAACTTGACTGCAGAGGGGAAGAACTCCATGCGGAAAGTCAAGGTGTTCTTTCTGTCAAGGGAAACGGTGTATGGTTTGCCAAAAGACTTCTTTAAGAGTTCAATTGTGTCGAAAATCTTCTCAACAACCACCTCCTTTTGGTCCTGAACATCAGCCTTACGGGCAATTCTAAAGACAGTCTTAGAGTTTGGCAAATCTCTCATAAAAGCTTCAGCCAACATAGGGGTAGTCAAGAAACGAGTTTCACACTTACTGGAAACACCAGATGGATAGGCGTTTTCATCGAATAAAATGTGAACGAAGTAATCTGGCTTGTTGAACTGACCCTTCAAAATATGAACCGCAATGTCTCCGGCTCTGTACTTGATAGCAGTTTCCAAAGGCATTTCCACCTTTGGAGGCTCCCCAATGATATCGTCTTGCATTTCGACCCATTCGTATTGTGATGGGTTTTCCTTGTACAATTTTTCTTCCTTCTCGGCCCTTTCTTTTTCCTCGAGCTCCTCTTTCTTCTTAATCTCCAAGTACTCTTCGAGGTTGTCCAGTTGAATGTGTGTGTACACTGGAATGTTCGGAATAAACGAGACTGAGTAAGTCATGTTACCGTAACTCTTGCCATTGTACAACACAGGTTGCTCGATAATTTCCTCGGATCCATCATAGCCAAGATAGTAACCTTCGCGGTTCTTCTTCAAGAAGTCCTTGACTGTGATAGCACAAGATCCCAATGGTCTATCCTTTCCTTCAGCCTCAGCATCAAGAATGTCCAACAACACATGCTGGTGCTCATTTGTGACTGGCAAGTAGAAAACGTCGTTGTAGATGGGGTTGGAGGTGTTGGCGATAATAGCTGTCTTGGCCTTCATTCTGCCATTCTGCACAACTCTGACGTATGGATCAACATCACCCACACTTTCAAGGTTGATCAAGCCGGAGGCGGCACGGACATGCAATCTCAAACCACCAATTGGAGCATTGGCCCGGATTTCAATCTCCTCATCGTCCATTCCAAGAGCCTTCCACTTAGCACCAATTCTGAACTTGGCAGGAGTACCGTTTGGTCTCACTGGGGGAGCACTGATCCATTGTTGACCTCTGGAAGACTCGAAGATAATATCTTGCAAGTTAGCGTCCAATCTGCCAACAATGGCATCTTCGGCTGAGTCCTTGACAAGCACCTGGATTTGAGTTTGAGATTGCTGAGTGACAAGTGACTCAAAGCTTACACCAAAGTCTGGCTCATTGGTACGTCTCAATTTTCTAGAAGTTTTGATCAACTTGTTGTTGACATACACTTCAGCGTAAGGATTCAAGATACCGATAGCAGATTCAGAGATATCCAAGTCTTGTGCGCCATAAACGGACAACTTCATAATTCCAACTTCTGAATCGATATTTTCTTCCTTGGTGCCGTCTTCCAACACCTGGTTCTTCAAAGCTGGGTACCACTTAAGGTCGTATTCGATTTTTCCGACAACCTTACCAGACTCGAGGATATTCTTGGTCATATCATTTTGAACCTCTTTCTGCAATAAATCAACCATTTGAATTTGAGTGATACCAAGTGCTAAGTCGTCCATCTTGTCAGGAATCATATGGAACACATTGAATAACAATTGGTTGGTCTCCAAGTTATTCACAAGAATGTACTTGGTCTCCAAGAATACAGGGTCTGTGGTGTTCTTCTTGACCTTTGTTCTCTCCTTAACATCTGAGTTGTTGGCCAATCCAATTTGTACATACGGATTGAACTGGTTGTCCTTGACCTCCGTGGCACATTTCAAGTTGGTAACTCTCTTGATGGTCACAGCCAATACACCGATAGAGTCATTGGACTGCTGCGACATAATTTCCTCCACGTCGATATCTAGAGAGTTAGGAGCGTACAACATAGGACGCAAGTTGGAGTGGATAAGTCCATTAACAAACGAGGACAATCCCGGGATGAAAGTCATGATATCGAGACCAAACGTGTCACCACCCACAGGCTTCAAGGAGTAGTCAATGACAGGGGCCTCAAGGAACTGGATAGACACCATCTTAACGTGGGGGAAAGTGTCGTTCAACTTCAACTTGATGTTCATTCTTCCGGTGAATGACATGTCCTCCACCAAAATAGGTAACGATTTTGAGATGAATGCCTTACCAACGGTAACACCCAAGGCCACCTTAGGGTTGATCTTCTTCTTGATTTCGTTCTTAGTCATGTCATCAGTGTCATTAGGAGTGAACGAGAAAGCCCAGTCCATCTCAATGTGGTCGTTACCTTTTCTGGTGTACGACTTAATGGAGTCCACTCTTGGAGCCTTGGAACCCAAAGTAAATTCGTCCAACGACAATTTCTCAATACCGAAGCCAGGAGCAGAGTCCTTCAACACCTCATTGGCTTGGAACATGACCATTTCCGACAATGCAGGCATGTAAATGACCCAGAACTTGGCCAAGAAGGAGTTCAACCACTCCATGGTCTCGACGTCCTCCTCCAAGCGGTTGGCTGCGTTGATACGCGACATGTCGTCTCTGACGTCTCTGTTGAATCTGCGGAACTCGGCTCGGTAGACCGAGCTGGCACTCAAGAGCACCACTGGCAACCACAAGAAGGAGAAGCCGATTCTGGCGAAGAAATAGGCAAAGAAACACACGCCAATTGGCAACACCGTGTTCCAGAACCAGTCTCCATACAAATGGTCCACCACGTATGCCTCGGTAGCCTTCAACCGCTTCAATTCCTCCGCCTTATCATGAGTTTCTGGGATATCCCATGCGCCAATGTTTTTCCAGGCAAAGGTGGGCCTGGCGCTTGAATTACGCTTGGGTTTCTCACTTGGAGGCTGCGCCTTGAAGCCTTCGTTGTTGGAACCATCCACGGGGGCCGAAATCTCGGTCTGCTTCGATCTTTTCTCTTTGTTGGCCTGCTCTACTTCGCTCTTAGTGGCACCAGGGCCATGCGACAGCGGATCCGCTGGATGTTTTTGCTAAAACATGTTAGGATTGCTATACGAAGGGAAATAACGATAGTCTAGTGGTTGCTGACCACAAGGACCACGCCAATTGAATAGATGGAACGTACCTCAGTCATGCCAATTGGATAAAAATCGATTGCACTGAAAACAAAAAAAAATATGGGACCAGATCAGAGAAAGAAGGATACTTTGATAAGAATTGTTTTGAAGATTTTACCTGGATGAGACTTGGGGGAGGTTTGGTTGTTCCTGCAGATGATACATTCTTTTTTTTCGAGTTGCGGTGTTATGTATAGGAGTTTCATATGCGATGTTGCGGAGCAAATGTATAATTAGGGGTGTGTGGTTGTATTTTCTTATTGTTTTTGATGTATTTTTTTTTACAAATAATAATGATTGGATTGCTTGCGTACGTATGGCGGGGATCGTTCCGAAATGTGGGTATCGATGCCGGCTTTTGACACCGGGTGTCTCACCTTCTCTTGCATCAGTGTTAGTTTCGATGCATGCCGTGTAAATTGTCCATGACGTATTCTTGGAGTTGTGAGAGGTTCTGGCGGAGTTGTGGATTCAAATCGAGAAGGTTAGTGATTGGCATAGTTATTGAAGTGGATATTGGTGAGTATGTTTTGGCGGCTGGGGACGGTGTATGGTTTGGGATCTGAAGGTGTCACATGGATGTAGACAGACGGTGCAGGACGGCTGCATGGGTATAAAAGTTGCTGGTGGGAGAGAAACGGAGCAATTGACAGGATATCAATTTTTTTCTTTAGTGTAGAAGTTACGATTCTTTTATTTTGAGTTTTTGGATGATGGCTTGTCTTGGCAACTTGATTTGATTTGAGAATCAAGCGACCCATGACGTTCAAAATATATACGTCATTGGGAAGATCCATGCCGATTGGAAGATCCATGCCGATTGAGAGATCCATCTTAAACAAACAATTTTTATTGTTTGAACAATTTGAATTTATTACTTAGAACATAAAGGACTTGAAAGTACCGTTGCTATCCCATGAATTTTTGCGATGGTGATTGGTCCGTTAGTAAATTTTCAAGAAGAGATTGGTCTTGTTTCTTGTAATTCTCACAGTTGTCAGTCGCTGCATTTTCACTTCAAAATAACCAGTCTTTGTTGGTTTAGTCAATTCCCATTCCCGGCATTTTCAGCTTTAGCCTATAAAAAGTTTGATAAGTGTGCATCTGGAGTCCTGTGTTTTGTCGTGCATGGTTTTGACACTATTGACAGTTCGAGCCGTACGTATGTCAGGCCAAAATATAACTCTATACACCAGATCAAAAATTATCATCCTTTCAACTTGGTACTGATGTACTTCTACATCTTTGAATTTCCCGTCACTCTGTCAGCTTCGTACCTCGGAAGGTTCGAGTGATGGCATCCTGAAGTCCTTGTCTTTCTCCAACTCATTACAAGCTCATTACAATACAATTCCTTGTAGAAATTCAATTGCTTACAATGCGATTCCTTCTTTGGTTCTTGATTTCTTATACATCTCTCAATTCATCGTAAATCCCTTGTTTCACCCACCAAAAATCTACAAACTGCTCACTCAAAAATTGATTAACTAATCATATTCATGCCCTACTCTCGGCCTCCTTCTTCAAAGCCTCATTGAGATCCTCAAAACTGGCCTTGGTCTTCTCGAAAAGTCCCACCAAGTTTAACACAGGCACCAAAAACCCTCCAAAGTCCTCGCCCTGCACCAATCTGGTGGCAGCTCCATCATCGATACTTTCGAACTTGAAGTAGTGTGCTCCTACGAAAACAGAATCAAACCCTAAGTTTCCTTTCCATTTCAATTCGTCCTCGGAATTCACCAACACAACGGGCTTCATGGTACGTACAGTGGTCTCTCCCTTGAGTTTCATGTCGATTTCCAAACCAGTGCCTGGATTGACCTCTCCAACGTCCTTCACACGAACAAAGAATGGATTCCATTTGGCATGCGACTCAAAGTCCAAGAAGGTGCTTCTGACTGCTTGTGGAGGTGCGTTGATGGTAATTTCTGTTTTAATTGAAACCATTGGAGAAAGATGTAGTAGATGGGGGGAATGTCCCCAACGCCAAAACGGTCTTAGGTTTATCTCCGTGAGCCGATGAGATTGCATATGGAGATAAATGTGGCAACGAAATCACCTTGGGGGCTCTCATTGTTGATGGAATATTCTGATTGTTCCGGGTCGTCTTTGCAATATTCATTAAGTCATGGATACAATCTACTGATTTTTTTCTCTAATAGTATTTTCACGCTTTTTTTTTCTAAATTTGTTGATTTTTATTAGTCATGGTGGGGAGGCTCGACATTGTCAGTAACGTCATAACAGACAATTGTGAAGTTCTGCATTCACCAGGTTTTATAAGGTGGTGCCTCTACAAATTTGTCATTTGTGTGTTTTTGTGATCTTATGTGGCTTTATAATATTTATTCTTTTACGTCTCTTCAAAATTTCTGTTGATTACTTTCACGACTGACCAAGTAGGTTGTCTGACTATTCTATGTAATTTCGCAAATGTCTGAATAAATAGAAACTGGCGACCAACAGGAAAAACCCAATTCGAAGCAGAAAATGGCGAGATGAGAAAATGAAATGAAAAGAAAGACTAGACAGAAGAATGCTATAATGGAATTGGAATCCGATTAACTAGAAATATTTTCAACATCCCATCACCATATAGGCCTGACACAATCAGTCAATATTTTGTGCAGTTAAAGTAATTCTGATTAATTGGCAACATAAATTTCCACTAGGAGATGCCATAAGTATATAGAGGAATATTCAAGCAGCTTCAAACAACATGAATTACTATGACAATTCCAGTGTCCAAGTGTAGTATAACCAGGGCCAGTAGGTTGACTAGTCATGGATTTCTATGTCTTTCTGGCACCCCTAATCCCTATAAAGCATTAGTCATTATCTACTCTTGCGAAACTTGTTGACCACTCCCTCTACTTGATTCTATCGATGATTGTGTCTTATTAATATTTAGTAACAGACGAGCTGGAGCTCAGAGAGCTTAGACGGATTCCAAGACAACGTCCTTGAAACCGGAAGAAACCTTCTTACCCTTCTCCTCGGTGGAACCCTCACCGTGCAAAGCCAACAAAGAGCCCAAGTCGAACTTTGGCTGCTTCAACAACTTCACCTTTCTGATGTGGATGTTCTGCAATGGCAAGATAGACTGGGTGGACTTCTCAATCTCACGGCCAATCACCTCTGGGATCAACTTAGAAACCAACTGAGCCAAGGTAACGTTGGAAACCTCTCTCTGCATGATCTCAATCATCTTCTTTCTCACCTCTCTCAACTTGGAGGACTGAGCGTAGGTGGTCTTCTTGACCTGGTTAGCCTGTCTCTTGGTGAAAGCAATAGCAAACACTCTCAACACGTAGTCGTCAGCGGTCTTGACGGTAACGTTGGCCTCAACCAAAGATTGCCACTTTCTAACCAAAGATCTCAACTTGTCGGAGGTGAAGTCCAAACCGTGGAAGTTGGTCAACAAGTTCTTACCTTGGACCTCGTCGACTCTCAACTTGATCTTTCTGTAAGAGTGGTCCTCGGAGCCCTGCAAGTCGGCCAAGCAGACCTCGACGACACGGCCCTTCAAGCCATCGGCGGCGTTCTTCAAACCAGTAGACTTGTTAATCAAGGTCTTACCAACGTTTCTGTTCTCGAAGGTGGATGGAGCCTTGATGTCGAACCATTCCTTTCTGGTGAAAGGGTCGACGGCCTTCTTCTTCAATCCTTTCTTACCCTTGGACAATCTCTTGTTCTTACCAACAGCCATGATGTAGTGCTAGGAAAAGTAATCTGGAGGTTTTTTTTCATTTTTTTTGCGAGTGCGAGAGAAGGTGGTTTGGCATAGTAGCCGGTCGGGGTCGCACGACGGGATGGTCACGTGGTAAGGGCTGAAGCCCTAGATGATGATGGCATAGGTAATGAATCTGGGATTAATTAGTGTGATATGAAGACTTTGATGGTGGAATTATTGGATTCGAAGATTCAGAAGTGATGTATATATTTATTTTCCAACTTTTGTACCATTTTTATTGGGCCGATGGGTGGAATGGAGTTGATGAGTAGAGATGAAATGAGAATGTGAATATTGAGTAAAATGGGGAGTCTTAGAATTTGATATGGAAAAATCTGTTTCTATGAATTTGCAATTCATAAGAAAATAAAACCTACTACTAGGATGAATTGGAGAAGCTAAATGGAATGGTTGTGGAGGTTAGTGAGCAGATTCGGTACATCGAGGGTATAATGAGAATACAGGGAGAATAGCATAGTGAAAGTTTAATAGTAAACTGGCCAAGGACCAAACTAAAAAATGATAATATACATGTGATTGTGAACCGTAAGCTGTGAAGTATGAACCTAGTATCATTTAGGACAGAGTAAAATAAACCAATGTTTTAGGAATAAGAATGGGAGTTGATTACTACGAATACAGTCAACGATGCACTATTTCCAAGTTCATTCTAACCAAAAGAGAACTAAAATACATAAAAAAAAAGTAAATACTGAATAGTTGAATTTCAAAAAGACCAAACATAGATGAAATTATGTAAATAACTTTCTTTATGAAGGAACATTCTTGACTACAATCAACTGATTTCACCTTAAACCGGGTAATTTATGCACTCATAAACAGTCCACTATCGACTAAAGAAGCATTGGTTACGATTTGAATTTACCAAACATTCAACTCTGTACTCTCTCAACTGCCTATATTGAGCTTGCGATCATAGTTATGGTCACTGTGGTCACTATGGTTACTATAGTTACTATGGTCGCTGCGCTCACTATCTCAATACATCATCTTATCACTCTATAACCTGACCAAGATCTCAATCAAAAATTCGATCCGTATCTCTTCAATTGCATTCCAAAAGCAATCCAAATTTATTCACCATTCCAATTTTTATTGTCTCACATACCTTCATGCCTACCATAATCCCCCCTGTACCCCGGCTATTTCTCTGGTCCACACGTGACTTACACCAAAATAAACATCTTTGATTCAATACAAACCGGCTATGGATCAACCCCAGCAAAATAACCAGTACGTCTCTCCCGTTGCCAATGACCTCTTCAAATTACTAACCTCGCAGGGTCGCTCTCAAAATCGGCCTCATAGGCGACTCCCAGATCGGGAAAACGTCGTTGATGGTCAAATACGTCGAAGGATCATTTGACGAAGACTATATTCAAACTCTAGGGGTCAACTTCATGGATAAGAAAATCCAGATACGAAGTACCAACATCACATTTCTGATCTGGGATTTGGGCGGCCAGAAGGAGTTTATCAACATGCTCCCGCTCGTGTCCAATGACGCGGTGGCCATCTTGTTTATGTTTGACTTGACGAGAAAGTCCACGCTCAATTCCATTAAGGAGTGGTACCGGCAGGTCCGAGGCTTCAATAAGACAGCCATTCCGTTTTTGGTGGGCACCAAGTACGACGAATTCATCGACATGCTGCCTCAGGACCAATTGGAGATAACCCAGCAGGCCAAGAAGTTTGGCAAGGCCATGAAGCTGCCGGTAGTATTCTGTTCGACGAGTCACTCCATCAATGTGCAGAAAATCTTCAAGATCATCTTGTCAAAAGCGTTTGACTTGAAGTTGAACCTAGAGGAGATCGTCAATGTGGGCGAGCCTATTCTCATATATAAGTGAGGCTGATATCAGCCATTGCATCATCTGGACGGGGGCCAACGGAACTAATATTAGTAGTAATCGACTGTTACAATGACGTTTACGCTGTTTCACTGGGTTTCACTGGGTTTCCTCGTGTATTACAGTATCCTGTTGTAATACAGTAGTGACCATACTAGTTTGATTATTCGACAATACTGAACGGCACTTAAAGAGTACAAGCAAAAAGAATAATCAAAAAGAACAGCAAACAATAGAAATGCTTGAGTAAACTACACTTGTCGACTTCATTTTAATTTTACTACAGATACTGATCTCTCTAATGCACAACTTCACCATCTTCCTGTACACTCCATCATCACCATCTATCTTTGAGTTATCATGGCCAAAAGACAGAAAAACTTGGTCGACTGGAAGATTGTTCTAGATGATGCTGCAGATTCAGAGGTCTCAACTCCGTCTAGAAGAAGCCGAAGAACGGCACAGACATCGCAGGCTCTGAGTGTGAAGCTCGAACGTCAATCAGACAGTACATCATTACAAGTGGGTGATTGTGTGTTGTTAAGCGGCACTTTCAAGGGTCAGAGAGGCTCCAGCAACTCATATGTTGCAATTGTTGCCGACATCCAGCTTGGAATTAAGAATTTCCTCGATGTCCAGGTGCTTCCGTTCGTGAAAAGTTCAGATGTGTCTCTGGACGATCTTCCCGAAGATGGGATGGACAACGAGGTGTATGTGGTCCCAGAATTGTCATTTATCAGCTTGGCAGACTTTGTTGAGAAAGTTCAGGTTGTGTCAGCGCAGCAGTTCCACGAAACTGTTCTGGATATTTCTTCATCAACCTTCGTTTGTCGAAGAGGCTGTGATCGGTTCACTGAGCGATTCTCTGATGTTTTTGATTATAAAGACTGGCACACGCTCCTTTTGAAGAACTTTCACCAGGCTGTGGCTTTCATTGCGGAGAAAACCCTGATCATTATCTCGCCCAATAAGGCCAAATCTTCTACGCAATCTCTCCGTCAACGGCTCCAGGTGTCTGAAAGTCCACTGCGGAAGCGGTACTTGGAGTCTTCAGATGAAGAATATGATGATGATTCGGATGATGTTGTCAAAGAAGAGGAAGATGATGATTCAGACGATGAGGAAGAAGATGAGGAAGTAGATGACAAAGAGGTTCTGGACGAAAAAACAGATAAGGCTAAGCGAGCTCTGACCAAAAAAGAGCCAAAGGAGCCAAGGAAGAAACGTCAGGCCGCCTCGTCATCACCCTCTCCGAAAAAACCGAAAAGAGACAATGCCAAGGTCAAAAACCTACGTAGTATGCTCAACAAGAACTTCAAGGTCAAATCCGGAGCCTCCGCTGCCAGTCTTCCGTCGTTATCGCCTTCCAAACCAGGAAAACAACATATGGGAACATCTTCGGATGCATTCAGAGAGCTCAAGGAGAAATTACATGCGTCCGCCAGAATATCCTCTTTGCCCTGTCGAGAAGAGCAGGCCGACCAGGTATTTGATCAGTTGGCACTGGCCATTGGTGAAGAAAATGGATGCTGTATCTACGTGAGTGGAACACCGGGAGTAGGGAAAACAGCCACTATTCGAGATGTTGTTAGACAGTTGAAAGAAATATCTGATAGCGGTGGGTTGAACAGCTTTCAGTATTTCGAGATGAATTGCCTAAAGCTTCTTACACCGAATTCCGCCTACGAGAAGCTTTGGGAGTACATCCACGGTACCAAAGTGACGCCTTCCAATGCTGCGTTGCTCTTGGAGGATTATTTCTCCCAAGATATCGACGACGATAAGTCACGCGAGCTCATCAATAGCAGACAGCCGTTGGTGGTACTCTTGGATGAATTAGACCAGATCGTCACCAAGAACCAGAGTGTCATGTATAATTTCTTCAACTGGCCCACTTACCGTCATTCCAAACTCATCATTATTGCCGTGGCTAACACTATGGACTTACCTGAGAGGATGCTTTCCAATAAAATCTCGTCTCGTTTAGGATTACATCGGATCCAGTTCAGTGGATATACGTTCAAGGAACTTGGATTGATCATCGAAAATCGATTGACGTATTTAACCGAACAAAACCGACGGAAAGTGACTTTAGGAGCCGATGCCGTAGGTTTCGCCTCGAGAAAAGTCGCCAGTGTCAGTGGAGATGCCCGGAGAGCACTAGCTATTTGTCGTCGAGCAGTTGAGATTGCCGAACTGGAATTCCTCGAGTCTGCCAACGTGGACGGCGTTCCTGAAGAAGAGCAAACGTTTTCGATTTTGATTTCCCATATTTCTCGAGCCATCAACGAAACCGTCAACTCCCCGCTTGCACAGCTTCTCTCGTCACTATCTTTTGCATCTAAATTGATCTTGGTGGCAGTTCTTCTTCGAATCCGGAGATCGGGGCTCGCTGAAAACAGTTTGGGCGATATCATTGACGAAATGAAAAATTCGCTTGCCCTTTTAACTACAAAGGAAAGTTCAGTCACCTTGCAAGATATCTCGGCTTCTGCAAGTATGATGGACTTGCTCTACAGTACCGGAGTGGTTGGGGATTCTCCGAAGCAGATAAACATTCGAATGTTTGCCATGTCGCAATTGGTCAACGAACTAGTTGAGCACGGCATTCTTGTACAGCAGAATATTCGAAGTGAGAGGTATAGACTCGTTTCACTCAATATTTCTGAGGACGAAGTGTTCAATGTATTGAGAAAAGATCGCGAAATCGCATCCATGTTCTAATTCTGATTGTGTTGTAAACTAGAGGTGTACGGGTGTACGATTGGGCCAAATCTTTTCTGCGATGCTCATCACCAACTAAGAATCAAACTCACTATAAAAATGTCTGCAATTGATCCAACGGACTTTGTGGAGGTTGAAGGCGACCAGACGCTGTTGAGGTTTGGCGATCCAAGACAGCAAGCGAAATTCGAGCTTGGAGTCTGCATGGCCATTCACAAATGGGAAGAGTTGACCACTGCAGTTGAAAATTCCTGGGGAGGTCCCAACTCTGCCGATAAGAGAGACTGGATCTCGGGAGTCGTCATCGAGTTGTTTGACGAAAAGGCTGTTGACATCATTTTGATTGAAGACACCTTGTTGTATGCCATGGCCGACGAGTTCGATACTCAGGTTGATAACGATTCTGCACTTTTGATCGGTGACCTTGTTTTGAAGTTGTACAGAGACTGCGCAGCCAAGGATTACGCTCGCGTTGATGAGTTGTACCAGAAATACCAACAGAAGTTGCAGCTGGGCCAGTCCAACAAGGTAGTGGTCGGTGCAGACCCAAACAACCCAGATGTCTCTGATGAAGACGATGACGAGGATGACGAGGACAAAGCGCCTGCCTTGGTTCAAAATGACAGTATGGACGTTGATGAGGAGCCTGCCGGACCAGTCATTGATGACGATGGCTTTGAGCTTGTCCAGAAGAGGGGACGTAGAAGATAAATGTATATTAGGAATGCATAGATGGTATGGAGTATTTTGGTACAGATAAGACATACATATACTGATGAAAATGAAATAATACTTTATTAAATGGTCAATTTGTTCAACTTTTGTTAGTTTTTTGTCAGTATAAGTATTTCTTCCAGTATGGGTGAATGCATGGTTTGCTATGTGCTAAAGGAGTTTCTCGGAGTATTTGATCTGCTCCGGTTGAGAGTATTTAGCGAATGTAAAGAACTCACAGAGTTCCTCTTAGATAGACGTGGCCCATCGGGCAGTTCGTCTATGGTCTGCGGAATCGAAGTGGTTGATGAAACGATGGACCGGCTGCGGAAGTCACTGAATCTTCGTGCCAAAGAGTGAGTGATATCGTTAGCGCCACCAATGTTCGGAGTGGCGTTGCCGAATTTGAGCCCAAATGCATTAAAAAACTTGTCGTTGTCGTTTGCTTTGATTTTAAACAAGCGAACATTGGAAGATTCCCATAAGTTGAGCCAACACGAACCCCTCTCGACGTAGTCAATGGTTATTTGATCCTGATGTGAATTTGGAGCAGGAGTTCCAAGTCCTGACCAGTTCGATGCGAATTTGCTTAAGACTGCAATGGAAGATGAAATATTATTCATGAGTGTCTTGCTGGTCTTCACAAATTTTCTAACCGTTTCAGTGCTATTATAGATGTCGAAATAGAACGTCGACACATACCATCCTAATGATAAGGAGCTCCAATTGAACGGGAGGGTATCCACTGGCGTATCAGGCAAGAAATCATAATTAATTTGTACCCTATTTTGTTCAATGACCGCTTTCAAGTTGGAGCGTTCAATTTGTGTCACAACATAAAAGTTGTCAAAACTATCGTCCTCCTTGGACAATAAGTCCTCTAATTCTAACTTAATATGAGGTATAATGATAGTTATTATAATCCTCAAGGCGTCATTTCCTCCCCAAGTTTGACTGAGCGACGAATCCTGTGGAAGCTTCTCCTTAGCTTTCAGAGACATACCAGTGGGTAGTGGAGGTCTCAAGGCATCTCGCAAAGCACTTTCGTCGTCTTCATCCGTTTCTTCTGTTTCCTCTGGTAAGATACTAATCAAAGAATTGGTCAACGAGTTGTTCAACGAGTCCTTGAATCCTGGAAAATAGTCTTCGTTCGTGGTGACAGAATTTATCGAATGTTGGTCAGGAGAAGTAACTGGCCGACTTGTGAAACTGCCATATACCGGGGACGTTAATGCCGTTTCCGGGTCGTTACTTTCTTCTTCATCCTCCTGAACATTCATCAACTTCATGTTCTCGCTGTAGAAATACTCGTTTCCCAATCCGTAAATGACACTCCAAATGCCATCGTATATCTTTTCATTTTTCATGAACGTGAATAAAAGCATTCTGGATGCTGTCGGCTGCTTGATAGCTGTTGTACACAATGCACGCAAAATCAAAGCCAACATCTCTGCATTACGAGGCTCTTCTAGTAAAAACGTCTTCGTAGAGAACTTGACTAATAGCTGAGTGAGTGCACTGCATGCCAGATACGAGAGCCCACCGTAAGCATTGATATTGGCCATTCTCTTGGAAGCAATGCTAGTGCCTTCTATGTTTTTGTTGATGACAGGAGTAATATTGTACAATATTTCCACCAAAGTCGGCATCAAAAACGACAGCAAATGTGCTGGCAACTTAATATGTCCCGTAGGAGACACACCCCTCAAAATGTCACAGATATGGACAATTAGAAAGTCTCGAGTGGAGGTAACATGCAGAGATTGAAAGTCTGAAGGAAATGCATCGATAACGGAATTGCTCATCGGCAAAACGAGGGTCTCTACCCATAGCTCTTCGGTAGAAATGTAAAACAAAAAGTATGCAGAAATTTTCACAATGTTGGAGTACTGTGGATTGTTGTGGAATGCAAAGACATGATACAAAAGGTATGGTGCGAGAGAAACAACGAGTCTATGAGCGATGGTGTTCCTGAAATTTTTGTTGCACTGTAAGAGCTCCCACAATATAATGGTAGCCTCCAATGCCCATGGTGACGGCTGACTTTTGGTTCTATCCTCTTGGGATTGAAATGGAAATTTGAGAATGTTGAGCAAATGAGACACCATGAACAACAACTCGCTGTCCCTAGAGAGATTCCCAAAGAAGAGGCGCACCACATTAAGAGGTTTTTTCGATGTTGTGAGTTGGTTATCGAGTAACAACTGCGTGGTTTCCAGAGATGGAATGGGATGTACTAGCATGGCTGTCAAAAGCTGGACGGAGTAACTCACGCACAAGTAGCGCAGTTCGGAGAGTGCCGTATTGTCAAAGACCAAGCCACATTCATCAGTTTTGCGAGCAGATCGACATGTGATGTTGAACAAGCTGCACACCATGGATACTAGATTGGATCTCGGCAAGCAGGCGACCATGAAAGTGAGGAATCTGGAGCCCTGCGAGATGACAGTAGACGGTTTCTCATAGAAGGATGACGAAATTAGCACCAACAAGGTACGTAAAACCTCGACTCTATTACTATCGTGGATAGAATTCGGAGGGCGATACTTTCCAGAGCCTCCGATGCCTGGCTCCCACAAAATGAGCTTGGAGCTAGCCGTACCATTTGACAACATCCCATTGGCCAGTTTTCCATCCTGTTCATCTACGGTGAATCCTGGTTTGAGTAGAAGCTCCACAAGAGCAGTGGCTAGACTGGCAGCCAATACTGGCTCTTCATCGGAAATAACCACCGTTGCTGAAGAGTCGAGAGTGATTCCTGGAGAGGCCAGCAAAAAATTCAAAGGAGTGAATTTGCGAGACCAAAATAGGGCCGGTTCGATTTCCGATGAGTAATTAGGAAGTTCATATATGAATGGGATGACTTTGGAAAGGAGCCTGAGGCAGTTGAGAAGCTCCAAATGTTTCCTGGAGGAGAAGTTTGTAGCAAAATGCAGCGTTTTCAGAGCCAAAACATACACAAACAGAAGGACGTTGGGAAGATTCTGGTCCCGGACTGTTTGGATATCATATGGTGTAAGCAAATCGAAGATGTCAGTCAGCTCACGTGGCACATTCCAGAAAACCAGCCAATACTTGTCGTCAGATACCGGGATTATGCGACCCTGGCCCAACTTGAAGAAGTGGTTTTTAAACTGGATCTTCTCTTCTGGGGTTTTCATTGTGAGAAAGAAACAGTGTCAAAGTAGTCCAATTGAGATTGGGGTTGTACACTGTGCCGGACGCACATCGAAGACCAAAAAAGATGGGAGGTGCCTGTGAGGACGATGAGGTGGGGTAATATAAGGATAAGGATAAGGAACAGTGAACAGCCAAGTACGGGTGAAATTTCTTCTTTTCGCTGGCGTTTCTCTTATCATGTAGCGATATCTCTAATCTGGAACCTTGGTGGCTAATGCGCACGGCGATGGTGGTCCATAACCGTGAGAAAACTGGAAGATGAGGAAAACCTTAGAACAAAAAAAAAACATGGTAAAGACTTCTTCTGAAAGAGTTTTTTTTTAAGCAGTTAAGTCGTCGTTCTCCCTGTCCGTTTCAGCCAATAAGGCTATGTAATTGGCCTCATTCAGCCTCATTTAGCCTCACTGCACTCGCCTCATCTTCAGACTCTTGGATCCGGAGTTTCTTCTCCGTGCTACACCAGCAATTTGTCCACTGACCACCATCACATTCATGCCTGCCTCCTCTACTTCATCTTCTTGCTCTACTTCCTCTTCGTCTGCGTGTTGCAAATCCTCGAGATCGTCTGCATCACCGCTATTGACCCATCCAGCTGGAATTTCCAACTGAGGTTGATGCTTGAGGTTTTCAGCTGTAATCCATCCGCTTCCAAAAGTCTCATCTTCTCCTTCCGAGTCAGACTCAGAGTCAAAATGGAGGGCTGAACACGTTGACAATGCATTGTAGAGCTGCTGGATGTTGGAATTCTCGCTGAAGAGCCCAAGATCCTCGCCGTTACCTCCATCATAGATTACTAGCTCCACAGTCTGGGTATACTCGTCAGCTTGCGGAGAATAATACTTAAAAAGTTCACATGAGACCAATTGTAAGTAGAGAACTGGATGAGTGTCGACTTCCTTGAGCGCATGGAGCGCTATCAGTGTATATGGGATGTCGATGCCTATATTGTGGTTGTTCATCCATATCACGAGACACTGGTTGAGAACATAAACGGAAACCGAACTCCCCGACAAGTTTTGGATCCTAGAGTCTATTTCAACAACCAGAGGAGGCGACACGGGCGCCACATCCACTATATAGTGAGTACCTCCGCCGTGAAGAACAAATTTGTCATCGTCTAGAAGTGAGAATCTTTCTGGATACTGTGCTCTGTATGCAGCGAGTGGGATGGTATTTTCCACGTTCGGAGGTTCTTCAACGATCTTGGGTTGTCTTGGCATGTCGAACTATGTGTTAATGGAGGGTTTTAGGAGTTTGAAGACGGAAATGGATGCTCATAAGTTTATTAGGACTTTTTTGACATGGCGCGGTGCTCGTAACCATCAATTATAGGTTATGACTCAAAATTAATCCCTTTGTGATGCCTTTGTGAGTACTGAAAGAAATAGAAAATGAGAATGATTATAAGCTTACATACCTCGCATTTCAAACTTATCGCTGTTATTGTTGTTTTTCTTTCCGAAATTGCATTAAACTTACTAAATCCGTATTTCGTGTCTTCTTTTTCGTATAGTCCTATACCGTCTCAGCCTCTCGTATTTGCTGTCTTATAACTCATGGTCAGCCAGAAAGTTTTCTGATAAGACGCAGAAAGACCGGGTTGCTCCCTGGAGAGGCAATGTCCTTCTTGAATTTCTCCTGCCTCTTTTCCTCTAACTTCTTCTGCTCATCCTCTGAAGGAGGCATGGCCTCATTTGCTAGATCAGCCTTACGGGCGTCTTCGAATGTCGATATCGTAGCACGAAGTCCTTCACTTCCATTACTCAACGAGCCCTTAGGCAAAATGCCCTCGTTCATGCTCTTTAACCGGTCAACGTTTTCTGCCTCCTCTCGCAACACCTGATACATGCGTGCAACTCGACCAATGGCCAACACTTTGTTTCTCAAAGCAAGACGCTTATCCTCAAGCGTTGTCCCAGGGCTGGCCACTTCTGCGGTATTGGGGAACGCCATTGGAGGTGTGGTGACAATGGGCGATGCTTGTGGCGAGTCGAAGCCCTGGGCAATTGGTGTCTCTTCCTCGAGCTCCTCTTCAGTACAAATATTCAAAATGGATACTAACATGTCAGTGACCTTTTCGCCCACGAACGGCAACGACCAAGTGAAAACATCCATAAAGTGAGGCAACCAGTAAGGGTGTGGCGACGAGTTGAACTGACGGATGTTCATGACATTGTTCTCGTACTTGAGCACCGCTGCCTTATTGTTGTAGTTGTCCAAGTAATTGGGAGCGGAGAACATGGTGAGCAACGACGGAAAGCCCATGGTTTTCGTACGCTTATACATTCGGTACCCGGCATCCTGGGCCTCATGGGCTCGAATGATGGAAAGCAAGCCTGTGCGCTCCAAGAATTGGCATGATGCCTTGTAGGTGAAAGCATATGAGCAACCACGTACTGCATTGCGGACAAAAGCCTGGTCCATGTTGTTGTCGTCATAGTCTTCGATGGGGTCTGCCCAAAGCAAGTCACACATCAATCCTTTCGTCGGAGGCTCTCTGAAACGGTCAAGACGCGCTAAATCGTCAAGCGTCCGTAATTCTGGCGAAAGTCCGCCATGAACACAGAAAAACTGCTTGTTCATGATGGCTGCCAACGGCAATGCATTGAACAGTTGCAAGCACTCCTCATACAACCTCTCGGAATACTTGTGGAGACACTCGCCTTTGAATGTGAAGTAATCTGTCAAGTGCTTGCACTCGTGGTTTCCTCGCAACATCCAGAACGTAGTCGGATAATTGAGCTTTAGACTGTACAAATAAATCAAGCATTCAATAGAAAACAGTCCTCTGTCAACATAGTCTCCCAAAAAGAGATACTGAGTTGTTTTGGGGTCTCCACCCACCTCGAAAAGCTTCATCAAATCGTAGTATTGACCATGAATATCTCCACACACCGTCACGGGAGCTGGCACCGTGAGAAGGTTGGGCTCGGTGCTGAGAAGATCGGTGGCATCACGGATAATCTTCACGGCCTGGTGCTGTTGTAAGCGACCCTCATGGAAGAAATGGTCTTTCAAAAACTCCGTGTTGGGCAAGCCGTTGGGCAAGAACACTTGCGAGTCGTCTGGTTTAAATGTTGCGGGTGCCGCTACCGAGGGCACAGCTCTATCCACTGTACTGAGCTTTTGTCCATCTTCTGTGATATAAACTGTCAAATCCTTGGTTTGGACAACCTGGCCGGGTTTCTTGTTGATTGCCTGTAGAGCATTCTTGATCTGGTTTCTGTTCTCCTCTGCCTTACGAGAGTTGCTCATGCTGGGCGAAAGAAATGGTTAATGGCAAAGTATGCGTAAAACTGTCAAATGCTAGTATTGATGCTCTTTATTGTTGAACTTGCGTACGCTGCTTTGTCTTTTGTGCCTATGGAGAATAGGCCAGGAGGCTGGGTTTTCTTTCAGTGACGTGCCGTCCTCCATATTGCGCCCGGCCTTTGCGAGGTCTATCTTCGGAACTTGGGTATGAGGTCTAGACTTTGTGCGTCTGGGAAGTTTTACAAGTTGGAATAGTCGTGGTCTTTGTTTCAAGCATAATTTCGAACATGTGGGTTTCTTCTAATGCTTCGTTTTGTACTTACAGATCGACGTTTTCGTTCTTTTGCATTCCTGTGTGTTTCGGCCCGACTGTATGGGGTCTAGGTCTTCGGCAAGGACATTTTCCAAGATGACCACTAGGAAAATATGTAGGCTGAGCGAGTCAATTGAACTAATATCCTATTTCATACTATTGTCTTATTGTCTTATTTTCTTTCTTTTTTTTAAGGTTTTTCTTTGTTTCTGAGTCTCCGTAACAGTCTTTTCTGTTATACAATTCACGACATATCCTACGGTGTCTAAAACCTTATCATCCTGCATACGTCCTACTTCTCCACTCAATCAAGGCTAGCCTATTTCAAATAATTCTCTATTCATGGCAAAGTTGCCAGCATCACGTACTTAACATTAGCGCGTGAGCTGAACCCATTGAACGACGTAGTGGCTGCAGAAGTGTAGGCGCCCAAGTTGCTGAAGTACAACCAATCGCCCACCTGAACATTTGCATCCAAAATCATCTTGGTCGAAACGCAGTCCAACCCGTCACAAGTAGGTCCCCAGATGGAGAAAGAAAACTCTTTTCTTTTTGCATCCGTAGTCTCCGTTCTAGTATTATCCTCAAAGTAAACTTCTCCGTCGTGCTTCAAGACCTTGGCTGTAGGATGCTGGTGGTCAAAGAGGATACAGTTCAAGTTACCGTAAACTCCATCGTTGATGTAAATCATCGCCTCCATTCCCTCTACGTTCAAGTCACGGCGAGCAATGATATGGGTAGCCAAGGTAAACGAGTTGGCCACCATGAATCTGCCAGGCTCAGCAATAAAGCGAATTCCATTTTGCTCAGTGTAAGTTGAAGGGAAGAACTTGTTGAGCGACAAGTTGACCATTTCCGACGACTTGTCAAACGACTCTCTTTCGAACCCTCCACCAATATCCAAGACAGTCATACGCATACCCAACTGCTCGGCTCTGTCAAACACATATCTCGCCTCCTTCACTGCACGGTAAATAGAATCAAAGTCTTTGGCTCCAGATCCAACGTGGAAAGCTACACCAACAACGTTGAGCTGCAACAGCTTGCACAACGGCAACAATTCATCAACAGCGCAGTTGAGCGAGCATCCAAATTTGGTCGACAACTGGCACTGAGCAGTGCTATCATCGGTGGCAATACGGATCAAAATACCGCACTCTGGGTGGAACTTCTTCAACTTGTGGAGCTCCTGCCCGTTGTCGACCGTGGTCAAGTTGACGTTGACATTTCGAGCATGACGAATGAACGAATTGGTCTTGCATGGATTGGCATAGACGATTCTCAGCGAGTCGAACCCTAATCCCAAAACAGTGTCAATTTCTGTTTTTGAGGCACAATCGAAGTTCACTCCGAGACTTCCCAACAATTTCACAACCTCCACATCGGTGTTGCATTTCACAGCATAGTGAGGATGAACTTGTGGAAGCTTCTCCATCCACAATTGATAGGACCGGTAAACTTCACCCAAATCAGCAACGAAAAACGAGTCTTCGTCGCCTGCATCACAAACATCATGATCGATGTTATTGACCTCGGTGACTAAGGCAGCACGGACCAAGTCCGTGGCCACAGCCAGATTTTTTCTCTCAAAATCAAACGAGTCAGCCACTTTGGGCTTCTCGTAGCTTAAGAAATCATTTGCATTTTCATCCTGCAAAACTTCGAGGTATGGGGCCATATCTTTTAAGTATTGACTTGAACTGTAGTGTCGAAGACCTAAAAGGTTTCTGACTCGGACGCTTTCTGGGGCAATGAGGTGCTAACCTTCCAATGAACTCACTAAAAATGTGAGTCGAGTACTATGAGACGTCAAGCGGCAGCTCTCGTGAATGGAAAGGTTTTTCTTTTGGTAGAAAGTTGAACAAAGAAAAAAATTAAGAGTCAGATTTGGGAAAATTTCTAATGATGTTGTACTGCATATTGTGTCAGTCCGCCCAACGGTTTTTGCTTAGCAACCAAAGGGGCCATGGGAAGGTTGCTGCTAGTAAGATAGATAACATTGAGGTCTTGTTACTGTTAATTTCCGATTGCTGTAAACTTTTGATTGTCAAAATCCAAGTTTTGCTATCAATTCAATTTCTGTTAGACTTCTATCACTGACTTCCAAAGCCTCATCCTCGCGAGATCTGCATGGACTAAAGTAGAGGAACGGCATTACAACTCAATCAAAGGTTCAGGCTCTGACTTGTACTTCTTTGATTCGGAAGTCTCGAGCTTCTTCAATTGTGGCATGTCCAATTCATCCAATTCGGGATAGCGCGTAGACGCATGGGTTTTAGGTACCTCGCTGTCGTCAACTTCGTCGTCAGAGAACCCAGCAACAGGAGGATATCTACTGGCAACACTCTCGTTGTCGCTGACGTCTTGGGGCTCCTCCTGTGGGTAACTAGATGCTGAATTTTGCGGCTCCTGTAATTTCGTATCAGAACTCGATTCAAAGGATGGGTAAGAAGGGTAACTGAACTGACCCGATGGGTACCCTGCACCACTCTGTCTGTAGTCACCAGCTTGGGAGTACTGCTGCTTTGAAGGCTGTTCTTCCAAATCCTCTGAGGGTGCAGCCCCGAAGTCTGGCTCGGATGGGTCTGCTTCGAAGTCTGGCTCAGATGGTGCATTAGTATGAGCAAAATCTCTCTGAACAGAAGAAAGATACGACAGATATGGCGTGGGCTCCTCTGCTGGGTATGGTATTCCAGATTGGCGCCCTGTCAGCTGTCTCTGAGCACTCTGCTGCGTATGTTGACTCTTCAATGGACTTCCGTTCTCCTCCTGCAGTGTCTGCTGATACTGGCCCGCTTGTTGCTGATAGCCTCCGTACATGTATTGAGGTTCAGTCTGCTGTCCAGTGGTTTGAGAAGGTATTTGCTGGTTTGCACGTGGACCTGTTTGTTGTCCGTTTAACTGAGGTTTCGTGGGCTGTGGACCTGTAGCCTGTGAAGTAACCGGCAACTTGCCATATTGTCCATCAGGAGCACCATAAGCGACATTTGGCCCAGTGTACTGACTCTCAATTGATGCGTTTGGATTGCCCGTGGCTTGCCCGTACAGGTTGTATGGGGATGAAACGTAATGTTTGCTGTATGCCTGGTTGAGTTTTGTCTCCAAGAATTGATCGTAGAGGCGGGTAATAGTGCTGATCTTGTTATTCATATCCAAGAATAACTCGTACTTCTCGATGGCAGTGCGGAGAGATCTATTCAACTTAGGCTTCAACCGCATCACCTTACTATGCAAATCTGCCAAATCTTTGTCATAGAGTATGTTGGCCTGCTTCGAACGGTCAGTCTTGATTCCATGCATTAACTGAACGTAGAGATTGATATCCTCTTCCTCTTGGGGAGTTAAATCCTCCACACGAGCCTTATGCTGTTCGATATGCTGCGCTGGGGTCATTTGCTCTGAGCTCGACAAGGGTCCCAGTGCCCCAGTATTCTGGTAGCCAGTGGGCTTATTCAGGTTCTGGTACCCCAGTTGGTTTGTGTTCTGGTATCCAGTCTGGTTCTGATCCTGGTATCCTGGTTGATTCTGGTTCTGGTATCCAGTCTGATTTGGGAAACTAGGCTGTGCATCCGAATATGCATTCATATCAAACAGCATGATATTCAGGTAAAAGTCCAGCTCTGGCTCAGGTTGATTTTGAGGTGGTGCCTGAGCTTGTTGCTGAGGTGGAGCTTGAACCAGTGACTGAGTCTCCAGATACCGGCCAGACTGGGACTCTTTCAAACTAGCCTCAATTGCAGCTCTGAGATCATCGTCCATTTCCTCATCATCTTGCGCCGCCCCTGGAGCAGGTACTGTAGCAGAAGTAGGCGGAGGGTAAGAAGGTGCGGAATACGATTGTCCATAATTGGAAGCGATCTGAGAGTCCTGTAAACTCAACTCAATAGCCTTTTTGATCTGCTCATCTTCATCGTCAACAGGCTCTGACTGTTGTGTTGAACGGTCGGTGCGTCTTTCCGATCCACTCAGTCGAGAATTTGAGTTTCTTCTCTTGTGGATCTGGTAACAATCATCACAAACTCTCACGGGCTGAGTAATACCCAAGGAAATGAGCGGGATGTTCTTACTCGAATGTGTCTGACAGAAGACATTTCCGCAAGCCCGGCAGTGGTGCTTTCTATTCATGACCGAAAACGGAGTGTAACATATAGCACACTCATTGCCATCGGTCCAGTCGGGAGGTGCCTCGGAGTCGATGAAATTGGAGGCTCTTTGTTCGATCAGCGGGTCCACTGCCGGAAACTCGTAGCCTTGCCTCTGCAACATAGTGTATTGTCTCTCCAAGTAGGAGGAGTCCAGGTTCTTGAAATAGAGAGTCCACTCCTTGATTAGTTTGAGGATCTGGTTTCCTACACCGAACTTTGATTCATTGGAGTACACCTGGTAGTTTTTGATGTCGTAGTTTACCTTGAGGATAAAATCCACCAAGTAATCGACAAACTCCTTGCTGTTGATCTCCGCCACGAAATGACGGCCACAGTTCTTCACACACAAGTCGATAAGCTTCAACGTAGAAGAAAGTAAGTTAGGGTTGTTATAAACTTTTGTCAAACGTTTCTTCAAGCATCTCATGGCAGTTTTAGGTGGCACCTTCTTGCTTCTTATCATATCGGTGATTTCCAAGCCGACGGCGATGTCCAACTCGCCATTGGGGATGGATTCCGAGGTTGCCTCCTCGATTTTGGCATCAAGTTCGACACTAGGGTCTGGTTCTCCAAACCAAGCCATAATGATGTAAGAAGGGTTGATAGAGTGGAGGGTTGTAGATTAGTGGAGGTGGAGGGGCGAAGTGCAGGCCACTACTTTGCCACACCTGGTCATGCTAGATGAGGAGAGACATAACTATTATAATTATGGAGATAACAAGAGGTAGAAAATATTTACAAAGATGTAGAATTCATTGTTTAATTTAGGTGGATTTGGATGTACGGTGGTGGTGAAAGTGGAGAGTGGTGTCAATTACTGATGGTTGTGAGTGCTGGTTAAGATTGGTATCGATGATTGAGATTTAGAAGATTGGGAAAGATTGGATGTTTAGATCATGGGATTTTTAATGTAGAAACTTCTAGGGAAGAGACGGATGAGACGATTTATCTAAGGATGGTATTATTGGTTCTTTTATGGACTTCGAGTAGATTGGCCATGAAGACTACAGGGGGTAAAATGAAAAAAATTAGCATCTCATGTTGTGTGAAGTCAGGATTCTCAAGAAAGTCCGTCAATATGGTAATGGGGCTTGTTAACCGGTGAATATTGACCAAAGACCAGGTAATTGACTGGTCAGATCTGACCTTACCATTTACTTGACAAAGTAGAATTGCTACTATTGACTAAGGATTAGAGAGACTATCCGTTAGCTAGACCCACTGTTGACTAGAGAGACCTTTCAAAACACTATTCACCGAGGAATGTTAAACATTTTGAAAGACTTACACACCTAGACTTTTTGTTTGTGTTGTGAAGTCTCCACTGAAAATCTCCAGTGATAGACTGGTTCAGTTGAGACGTTTACAAGTAGTCCAACATTATCTAAGCAACTTGTTGAAACTTCTCGAAACCTCTCACTCTCACACTTCGATTCTTCTATCGCTACATCTCTCAAACCAACATTGTATTCAATAAACCAAGACTGTTGCTTCAACAGTATGCAATTAGGCGTGGACAACCGCATGATCGTGGTGGTGCCTAACGCAACATAAACAACGCCGAGCCAACTCCCAACGCACCAGCAGCACACCACCACAATCTATCGAAATGCTCATTTGAAAACTGGCGCACTGCATTGGTTCTGTACTGGTTCTCCAAAGAACGTTTGACTCTCTTTCTGAGCGAAGAGCTCGTCTCAGATGCCTTATCCGTTGGGTTCAAAGCATAGGTAGGCAACATCATAGGTGGCTTGTAGGCCAAGTACAAAGGCTGCATAGGAGATCCATCAAACTGGTAGATCTGCAACATGTATCTACCGTAATAAGGGCTGATCATCACCTCGTAAGTCTTGAACCAGGTCGGCTGGACATATCTAACGTATCTAGCCTCATTTGGGAAATCTCCACATGGCTGACTCAATAACTGTCTGCCGTCCACGGCGATAGGTGTAAGCACCACGCTTCCGTTGTTCAAAATCTCATACTTACCGTGCTGGTACGTGATACTGGCCACGGCGCACGAGTGGTTCTGTGGGTTTGATGTGATTCTATACAAGGCCTCCTCGTAGTAGCCGTCGCTGGTGAACGAGTAGGAAATTCCAGGCAACGCGGGCTCGATCAAGAGCTCATCGACAGGATCATAAAATCCAGGGCCAGTGAACACAGTGTTGGACTTCGAGGTCCACGTACCTTCCAATTCTTCCATGTTAGGCGCTGCCCACACTATTTTTAGCAATAATAATGATAAAAGATATGAAAATGCGAGCATGGTGGGGGATAGCAAGACGGTGGCGAGAAGCAAATTTGAAGAAAAGTCTGCTTTTTTTTTTAGTGACCTTGGAGTTAAACGACGGACTCAGGTGAAAGAAAACAAGGAGTTTTGAAGACTACAGGGTTTAAGCCTTTCAAAAAACTTGGAAGAGTCGCGGTTTTATGCAGGGCCAAGGAGAAGATTGTTAGCGAGGCAATGTCAAACATCCAGACCTCTCATATAACATCAGTACATCTTCAAGAATGGAAATAAAACCCGTACATCCAAAATTGTGGTATAAACCGGTACCTTTCAGTTGATTCTTTTCATGTCTGGAGTTCAGCAAACACCCGGACCTCTCATTCCGAGGAATTAGGTTGGCCCACTCGTCTAATTGGATATTTTTTATGCTGGGGGATCATTCAATGACTTAAGCCAATTTAACTTCGTAAGAAAGATCTAGATTTCGTTTGGCCGATATCAGTGTCGAGACTGGCTATGACTCAAAATTCCTCAAAATTCCTCGCACCTGGAAAATTGTCTCTCGTCCTACACAATTGGCCAGTTTCCATTCCCTGCAAGGTCTCCATGAGCATCAATACTCGTGTTTATACCCCAGATCTGCTATATCTTATCTACATTCCCTAGGCACGATTTCAGTACAAAGTGCCGTATGTGGCTTTGAGAATTAAAATTTTTTATTTAAAAAAATTACGTAAACTTTGTAATAAAAAAATATCCTCTAGATAATAACCGTTGAGGTTGTTGTGTTAAGCGCAGTGCATAGTTCACTGCAACCACTTCCTATTTAGGAAAGTCACTATATTGAAAAGCAAGAATGTTGTCGTCATTCTAGTGCAGAATGATAGCAAAATCTCAGAAATCAAACGAAGGTAATTTGTTGCCGAAGCCGTTCTGAAGAATAAGGTTTGGAAAGTGGTGCCAGAACTCCGTCAATTGTACGTCAATCACATGTCTGAGCGGTAACAACTGAGCCCGTCGATCACAATGATTTTCCACTTCGAAATGTGGCCAGATACCAACGGATTTGCAATCGTGCAAAAAAAAGAAAAAAAAGCCGGTACCGGTAAGCACGCTAGTGCAAAGGTCAAGTACCTCAATGCGACCCGTTAGTGATGCAAATCTTCCTGTTGGAGATGCGGCACCAAGTTAGTGTTGCAACATCTAATGCACGAGCACATTCTTAGATGGTGAATACAGTGAAAAAAAGGGGAATATCCGGATGCGGAATTGAAACAACTGGCTCCAGAATGCCTGCAGTAATACGGCAAACGCGTCAAACGGACCAACTCAAAACTTGGACAAAGACGAAATGCGAGCCAGATGCATTGAGGCTCGAGACCGAGGGAGGCACAATGCACATTTCGCAGCATGCGTGGTGCCATGCGATGTAGAACTACCATGCGGCCAGCCCATCTCCGGCTCTCCTACATTTGAATGGAGGCTGTCTTTAGTTACTAGAGACAAAGTGCGAATCTCCATCAAAAGCGCACATGATGAGAGGTGAATTCACTGACAATACACTAGTGGTAACAATACAGGTTAAGTTCCATATACAATAGTAGCACGTGCCGCATGAATGATATTTTATTTAGGTAGCTATGCAGAGAGGTGGCCTGGCTGAGCGAGTGGAGTAGACCAAACCTCGTGAGGCACTTTGGCCATAGAAATGAATTCTGGTGAACGATGGTGACGAATTAGAAATGATTAAGATGAAAAATGATGTCCTTCCTCTCAATTCCCGTTAATTTATGTCAAGGGAGGCATGATGAGACAATTGGGGCCCGTCTAGAACGCCCGTCGTTTTGCCTTGCCCTCAGGAACATGCTTGAACTCTTCATCGACGCTCATTGGCGTCGAGATGCCGTACCGGGCCGGATCGTAGTCGAAGATCTCCTGGTCTTTTGACGATGCGGATCGGAGGCTCACTTGGCTGTCGTTGTTCCGAAGGTAAGTGGAGCATGCGGGCGGACACATGGGAGGGTAGTGGTGGCTGTTGGAGTGTAGGGCGTCGAAGTCTGGGGTCGGGGCCATTCGGGGTGGGCGCCGAGTGATGGGGGCGAACCCTTCTGGAAATTTTGGGTCCAAGACTGACTTTGGTGCAAATTCGCCTGTGTATTCAGTGTTGTGGATGGATGGTGCTGGAGATGCGTAGCTGTAGTTGGAAGTAGCATGGTACTCCGAGAACACCGAGCTGGAGGCCGAAGAGGGCTCCAGCACCATCGATGCAGTGTAGGATGAGACATTAGCAGGTCTGTAGTTAGATGCCAAGAGCAGGTGAAGCAGTTGTGGGCCTCTGGAAGCAAACATTTGCAAGAGGTAAGGTGGAGCCTTGACAATTGCTTGCACCAAATGCTTTTGGATGTCGCGGTAGGCTTTGAAGTCCACCACCGCCTCGTCGACAAGGATGGATTGATTGAGGGTTTGGAAGCGAAGGTCCAGCTCGCGCAACGAGAAGGTCTCATTGATCAAGTCGACAACAACTTTGGACACCTGTAATGGCGAGTAACCCACGAGCTCGTAGGCGTAACAGCTTGCGTAAGAAACAAACTCTTTCATTTTGAAGAACTCGCCGAGCTTGGCCTCCAATGGCTCATCTTCAGTGACCTTATACTCATGCGAGTACACCATGTACTCTTCGATGGATGGGTCGTTAAGACGCCAGTCCAATGCCGTCATGATATGCATTTCCATTTGTTTGAACATCTCGGCATCATAGTTGCAACGGGAACCACAAAGTTTAATCAACTCATTCAATTTGGGCAACCTGTACCTCTCGGTGGGGCCTCTAAATCTTGCACCTCCACCGTAACCCAAGTCAGAGATGGTGTTAACAGTGTTGTTTTTGCGGTCCGACGACATGTTAGCAAAATGGTTATTACCGCCGTTGATTTTAGCAGCAATCCACAAGCATGTGGTGATGATAAGCTGTGCCTGGTCTAAGAGCACAATGCGCTTCAGGCAGTAGCGATCAAAAATGCGCACTGCCCTGTAGAACACAAAGGGTAAGATTTTCAAGCGTACCAGCATCTTGAGCAAGAAGTCCACCAATTTGAAGCGAACCACCGGGCTCACGTAGGGCTGGTTGTTGTATAGCTTGACGTTTGGAGCGGCGGCTTCCAGAGCGGCCGTCATTGTAGCGAGAATCTCGGTAGCGTATTCGTGGATGCAAGTTTCATGGGTTCTCACTTCCGATCGGTACAAGTGATATGGATACTTATACTGGTGAATGGAGACATGGTCGTTGGAGAAGGTTCCATGAATGTCACGCATGATGAGAGAAGTGAAGGTGGTGAAAAAAAAATTCGTCGAGGGCAAGAAACTCTGTCGGAAATTATCTATACTGGCAGCAGCAGAGTTTATAAACGCAGCAAGGTGATATGGAACGCACCATCAGTGCAAAAGAGGCTAAAGCGAGGAAATAAAAAATATCCCATCCTCTAGGACCAGCATGAGAGACAAACAACGCATGGTGCATGCACAGTCAGGCATCCAAGCCGTCCTTCTGACGCCTAACGCATGCACCATTATCAGAAAAAGGGGACGCTAGTAACATTATGCCAGAATTAGTCGATATCACCCTGGCGTCTCTGCATGGGTGCGGCGCAGCGTCAATCCCACTCGTTAGCCGAGGCTACCTCCTGTTCGCACATCAATATTCAGGCACTATTGTACATTTGCGATATGCTTGTGAGCGCCATTGGGCGAGTTCCCTCCCCATCCCGAGAAGGGGTCACAATGGTCTGGAGTGCTTGCCTAGATGTTAGCTGGAAAATCTTACGAAAAGTTACGGAGTTTAGCTTCATCCTTGCTGTTTCATTCTCCATCGGCATTGGTCGTCATCTCGTCTGGACAATTATTTTCACCTGTCATCCGGCGCTCGTGACCCAATCGTCTGGACTACCTGAGGCGGAGGGTAATGTATGCGCGCGCAGGCACATTGTGCATTTTTGTCACCATGAGAAAACAATAATGTGAACCCCATTCATGATGGGATTAGACTTGGTGGTTGTATTACTAAGTTTTCCGGTGTGTTCTCTACTCTTATGTGGGCGACGGATGGGATGTGGGCGTAATTTGACGGAATTTTGTTTTGTGTTTGTATGTTTTCTATTTATCTTTCCCTTTGTTGGCCAGATGGGAACCAGTTAACAGGTTGTCATGGCAAGTGAGGGCTTATTTTTTTTTGTTTCCAGTTTTTCCTTCTTCACAAGTTCGATTTTTTTTTGTTTTCTCGCTGCGGTCAATCTGAGGCTGCCTCCTGGATTCTCCATGTATCACTGCTAATTGAAAATACAGGACCTCAGGACATGGAGGTCCTCTGTAATATGCGCTACAGGTCCAAACATCACTTAGACTATATTTTCTTTTCTTTTAATTTCGATAAAACCTGGCGATCATGTTGCTAATTGTGGTGTGCAGCAGTGCATGGAAACGATGATAATATCTAGATGGTGTAACCAGATAGAGGGGTCGACGATTATGGGAATGTGGGAATGTGATGGCATGGGATTGTGATAGGGTGTGCGAATTAGGATACTTGGCGTCTTGGATGTCCCCTGGATACTGCGTGGATAGTGCCTGGATAGTGCGTAGATAGTGCCTGGAAAGTGCCCTGAATAGTGGCAGGGTGCGACTGGAGTGGCCAAGGTGGGCCAGAGGGGTCCTTTTTTCTTTGCGCACAACTGCACCGTGGCTGTAGTGGAGCAGACAAAAGCACCTGCGCGCATCTTTTTTCCACGCTAATCTCTACCATTCGGGCTTAGGCAGGGTGGAGATATCTTGAGAATTTGACCAATTCGAGGGATCTAAGGTTGGAGTGGAATGAGCGTATGGCTTATTGTAGAAAGCTTGCAAACTGTATTGCGAATTGTTTTGCGAGGTGAATTGCGAGGGGTATTCTAAGAGCATCTTGTTTTTTACGATATTGTATCAGGATGTATAGGGTATTGTTATAGATACTGTAGAAGTATGTATTATGGCATTGTATGAGTATTGCAAGTGCCCCGAGAAATGTTCCCAAGAAGGTTCCTATGTTGTGCTGCCTGCCACATGCTTTGTTACCCCGTTTCTAAAGGGCGGTGGGAATCTGCTACCTTGGTTGCGAATTGTGACTTGTCAATAGGCGACCATGTTGCTAGCAAGAAATAATGATAATGACGGTTGAATCCCATGGGGAATTTTCATGATATAGAACGGAATCTCATTCATTTTACGGAAGTTTATTTTTCATGTTTTCCAGAGCCAGCATTTTGTCTATTTTTTTTTTTTTTTTTTTTTTTTTTCATTTCTTCTTGCTCCACTAAACCTTAATTCACTACCTTAATTTTTCTCACACTCGCTTTTCAACTTCATAACCATTCTTGAAGAGTGGCTCTTTTGAAAGAGTGGCATATCCAAGTCCTCCAGGCGTTTACAAGCTTGATTCGCCTCTTCCCCTCAAAGTTTCCGCCTAATTGTTCCCCAAAGTTGCCATACTGATTCTATTGTGTCTGTTTGTTTGGTCACTCTCTTCCTACCTATTCTCGCAAATTCTTATCTCCTTAGGGCCTCTCAATCCGGAATCAATACGTTCTCTTTAGGGTTGCACCGAACAATCATCCGGGGTCGTCGGGTCTACCGACCATCTTTCCTCGAGATGCATGGCCCTTTTGGCCAGAACAAAAATAAACCAGCTCCTTGGTCTGCTCCCAATTCTATACCTACTAACGTCATCTTATTTACGAACAAGGTGGAGAGTTGCAAGAATTCGATTGTAGCTTGCGATTAACGACGTGCGGTATTCAATCCACAAATCCACCAATCCATGGCGTCCCACCAATTCCATGTTTATCCCTGATAAAAAGTTCTAGGTATTCTACATAATTTTCCACGTGACGATTCCAAGTAATTTTCTTTTAAATTGATTCTTCCAGGGATTCCACATGATCCACCACAATCATGCACCGAACAACCACCGTAACATACCACGCACCGAACAACCACAGGAAATGTTCTCTATGCTCAATTTGGACATTGTCATCCCCAAATATCAACTTTTGGACTTTCCGGAGTTGCCGATTCTCAGGGCAGTCCTTTGTTCTATTACATGTCTAAGGGATCTGCGGGAATCTTCTATTGTGTTAATTCTAACAGGTTGTGATTAGCGTTCGGTCTATTTCATAGGCAAGTTGTAGAGGGGTCGGTTTTAGAGGCGCAGATTTAGTTATGTTACATGGGTGTCTATTGCACATTAAGCTTCCTTCTTTTTTTTTTTTTCTTTGCATTCGATGACCTTTTGTATGTTTTAGACCATTTTTTCAACATTATTTTTTCCTTCCGTTTTTTTTTTTTTTTTTTATTTTCTGGTTCCTTTTTCCCCTTTCCGATTGCATGGGTTTGAAGCGCAGATCACTTAGAGGCGACCAGATACATACGCATGGAAATTTTCATTTGTGACAAAATAAAAAACATTCTCTACAGTTGAAACACCCATTGTCTAATACATTTTCAGATCAAACAGTGTCATTCTTTCTTCTATAAAATCCTTTTCTTCTCTTTGAAATCTCGTAATTCACACAAGGTGGCTCGACAGCATCGCAGGCACTGTAGAATGTGCATCGATGTTGAGATTGCCGTCCTCCACAATTCCTTCGCTAATACACTCTTTGATGATGGAGTCCCAGTCACTAGTAATGACAAAGTACGACTGCAGGGCAGAAACGAAGAAGAGTGCAATAATCATACCGAGCCACAATCCCAAGAGCTCCAACTTAAAGTAGAACGCAAACAAGAACGCGAATGGCAACGCGATCAAGTAGTAGGAAACCAAGTTGAGAATTCCGCCAATCTTCTGTCTGCCCTGACCTCTCAAAATGCCTCCCGTCATACACGACAAGAAGTCGTTGATCTGGTATACTGCTCCCACAATCAACACCTTGTCTGCGATCTTCAAAACGACCTCGTCGTCAGTGTACAATGAAGCAAAGAAGTTTCTGAAGATAAAAAGAATGGTAGCATTAAGAGCTCCAAAGACAATTGCCGTCAACATAGAAGCCTTGGTAGCCATTAATGCAGCCTTCTTAGAGGCAGCACCAATATACCATGCGATTCTTGTGGAAGCAGCGATGGAAAAGGCAAATGGAATTTGATATAACAAAACACAAGTGGTTGACACAATAGACTGGGCAGCCAACACTTCGGTACCGAATGTAGAAGCCGTGAAAGTGATGATCTCAAACGCAAGCCATTCGGCCTCCACCATCAACACACCAGGAATCGACAAGTTGATCATTCTTGTCCAATTGGTGAAGTACACCTTGTCATACAATGGCTGTATAGGCAAACACTGGTACCCCGCCACATAGACGGTGTAGCCCAACAAGGCAACGCACATGACCCAGTTGGTGATCACCACTGACAATGGGGCACCAATGAAACCCATACCAATGTGCTCGTTCCACACAAGTACATAGTTCAAAAGGGCATTGAGTGGAGCACACACAAGAAGCACATATGTGGATGCATGGAAAATACCCTGGGACTGTAAGAAATGCTTTAAGTTCTCGAAAACAATGAATCCAGGCACTCCAAGAGCAAGCACCTGCAAGTATTCGGCAGCCAAACTGGCCAAATCGGCTTGATCAGAACCAACCAACGCAGTCAAGATGGGCTTGGAGAGCAAAACCCATAACACAAACATTGGGATGTATAAGAGCAAAAGCAAATAGGTGCATCGAACAAAGTGCAACCCCACAGTATTGAAATCTTTACGGCCATAAGCCTGGGCACACAATGTATCCAAGCATGTGGAAACACCCTGGATGATGGCGTATCCACTGATGTTGGCAGTCATGGATGACAAGGAAACCGCAGCAAGTTCTGTGGATCCCAAACGACCCACGGAGAACACAGAAGCGACAGTAAGAGAGTATTGCAACAAGAAGGTGATGATCAATGGAATTGAGTACTTCAACAAAACACGGGTCTCGGTCTTCAAATTTGTGTCTGGCTCACCCAACATGGAATTAGAATGCACCGATAACACATCGTTGATGTTGGAGACGTTGGATCTGACAGCATTGAGGTCGTTAGGATCCAAGCTTGTCCTGGAGATCTTCTTGCTCAAAGCAAAGTGCGTAGGGATATTATTTGTTCCCACGGAAATGATGGATGCTCGTCTATGCTGGACATAAGCAATGATTTCCGAGTCGTCGAATTCGGACTCTGAGTGTCTGGATACCGACGAGGTCACTGGCAAGAGGGACGAATGTTCATCCACGTGTTTAGACATAGTTAGTGGATATGGGGAGGAAGATGGGAGGTTCTAAACACTTGAAACAGGAAAAGAATACTGGCCAATATAAAGAAAAAAAGAAAATACTTCGTTTAGTAACGTCAAAAAGCGGCCATCCACCAGAAAACGAGGAAATGTCAAAGATTATCTTTAGCCTGGAGAGGTTTATCTTATCTCGCGCATGCAGGCAAGACCCCGAAAGCGTGGTGCCGATCCCGTCATCGTTGTGAGCCAACAGCCAATGAAACCTGGGATTATTGAGATTAATTAACTATAAAGGGCGAGTCGATCCGGGGAGGAGAGAAAGATCTTCGAATGACTAAGTTTTTGGGGGTTATTGGTTTGGGGATTTCTTGATGTTGGAATTTCTCTACGATTTCTTCGGTTTTCTCTCCCCGATACTCCATGCACTTGTACTGACATCGTAGGGCGTGTTTACCATAGTGAGCCCAAAAGGGTAACCACCTTTAAAAAGGGGAGTGAAAAATGGTTAGATATGGAGAACAATAAGTTTAGAATATTTGCAGTAGGAGAAGTGACAGACAGGCCGACATTCTCGATTTGTGGGGTTAGCATGAGCCCTTTGTATTGTTTTGGTTTTTTTGGATCGTATTGTTGGAGAGTCGACGGTATCAACATCCTGAGTGGGATTATACAAACTGAGATCACCTTTTAATAACTTGAGGTCTTCAAGTGTAGACTCTTTAAATTTGCAACGCTCTTTTGTTGAAAATCTTATCCTATTTATTCTCCAGGGTTTTGTCCCTTTTTTTTCTACGTCGTCGTGATCTTCGTCATCTTCGCTTTATCAGTAAATGTTGAAGGTTTCCATACTCTTTCTGTTAGTTTTCCCTCTTTACAATACTGTAATTTCCTACATCAACTCATTCACGTCCTTTTCTCGACCCCTTTCCTTAATCTCCTATCCTTCGCGTGTACTTTCTTTTCCGTGTATTTTTCCACGCCTTTTCAGTTACCTCAGTTTATTCTTTCTGAATTCCCAAGGGGTTCCCCACTGCTACATCTTCTTACCCGTTTTCAACTAAATGACTTTAACTGAATGTCTACAAAACTCTTGTGCACCCACGAGTCTCTTATATTCTATCTGTCATCTATAAATATCTACAACTTTCCACGCACCAAGTTTCTCACCATGTCCAATCCAGTAAAGTAACTGGTTCTTCCAAAAGAGTAGTAGTCCAATGTCAGGGAGGCAAACGAAACAAATCCAAATGGTAACATGGCAGGAATCCATCCCTGGGCTAATTCAAGAGCAAAAGACCCGCTAGGCATGGAATACTGCTTCACCCATCCACGCTGCAAGTGATGTTGGTCTCCTGGAAGATACACTTCAGGTGTGGTGGCATTTGGAAGGGCAGCCAACTGCTTTCCGTACAAAATCGTGAAATAGTCGTCAGCATAGTGCACTCCCGTGTGGCCCTCAGTGCCCACCGCAGATCCAAAGAAGATCAAGTACTCCGAGATGGAAGCATGCAAAATAAACATGGTTCCCATAGCTCCTCCGGCGTTGTTGTAGACCCAATCTTCTTGGTTGAGGTCGTTGATGAGACCTGGATATGCTTTGGAGATCTTTGGAGCTAAGGTGGTCATGATGTCCATAGCACTTCCATCAGGAAGCTCTGCCAAAGTCTCTTTGACGAGATTCTGCAAAACGACCTTATCGAACACAAAGTTGGCAGGAAGCCACGTCTGGAACGACGCTTCGAGAATGGCGAAGATCACCACGGCAACAGTGACGAATTTGATCCACATGATAGTTGGTTGAAAAGTGAGTGAGAATTTCGGTACTATATATATATATGAAAGTTAAACGACGCGACTATACGAGTTGGACAAGAAGGCAGAGCCAAAGATCACAGGAAGGTAAAAGCTGAAGCAGGGTTCGGAATCTGGACCTTTCCCTCGGATATTTTTAGGTTATAGACTTGGTTGCAATTCCGTTGGCAATGTAGTTGTGATTTCCGATGAAATTCCGTCGATACCGAGATTGAACGTTGATATCATGGTACGGTTCGTTTAAAAAGGTTGGAGGGATTGAAAAACCCTGTTTTTTTTTTTGATGGTTTGGTTACTTTTAGCTTTGAAATTCTTTTCAATTTTTCCGTATTATTATATAGCTAGGATTGTTATGACGTTTCTTCCACTTTTCACCTCTGGTGATATACTTCGCTTATACGATGAATAGTATGGAGGAGCCAAATATTCATCTTGATGGTAGATGTAAAATACACAACTAATAGCCCATTCCAATTTTTCTTTGGTATTATTAAACATCCAAATTTACTTTTATCTTTTCAATGAGGTTTTTTATGTTTGTGGCCACATTCTGATCTCTTTATTGACTCTATACTCAACTCTATACTCTATGCTCCAGATTAAGTTCCATACTCACATCCATACATCCTCAAACACTCAAACATCCTATCACTCTTACACCTAACCTTCTTCATGGAGCTCCACCAGATCATCGATCAGAATGTCGACCAATCGACTCTTCTTGAAAAATTGCACCGGTATATCCGGTCTCTACCTTTTACTCCCGATTTGGCTAACCAGCTTCTATCATTGACTCCATCTAATCCTGAAACGGCGACAATAGTCAAAATCTTTGCCATTGAAGCACTCATGTATCACTCAGGACCAATAGCCCATAAGCAAATTGATGATCAGTTCAAGCAGTTAAGTTCCATTGGGCTGAAGCGATCGGACTACCTGTCGTTACTTAGAACCAAGTACATGGACCTCCTCACAGACTACCAGTTCCTACTATCTCCCGATGTACGTGAATTGAAGCTCACGGACTTGGTCAGCAAGAAAATCAATTTGTTAGGTGTAGAGGATGACTCCCTGGTATTGGTGCATGACATTCAGCTCAAAGTGCTTGTGTTTTACCTTCTCTGCGGGTCAGATTTTAGAAAGAAGAACATCCACAAGTACTTGAGTGACGAGAACGTCTTTTCCCGAGATTTCCCTGCAGCCATCAGTAACTACGTTCGTTATAGCCTGAGGGGCGGAATCATACCTATCGATGTCTATAAGGAGTTAATCGACCATTTGATCGATTCAGTTGAGTTTCGCTCCATCTACTCGAGACATCTGCAGCAGTTATTGGAGAACTTCGTAGAGACTAACTTAGAAAAGTTGCCGAAATACTATAAGTCCATTCGGTTGTCTAGAATCCAGGACTTGTTGTTGGGAGGAGAAACCTCCGTTGACATAGAAGATGTGCTTTTCCGTATGATCACCAGCAAGAAGTTCGCTGCAGCGACGAAGATCGATCAGATCGAGGGCCTAGTGGTGTTTGGGGATAATTCGACAAAGTATGATGGGTTTAATATGCATATCAAAAAGGTTTGTGATTTGGTCGAGAAATTAACCCAGTGATGGTCAGCTTGATGTTTTGTATGGTTGAAAAAACCTTTGTTATTTGAGATATAAATGGGGGTCAATCTTCACTTGGTGCAAGAGCAAAAGCGAAA
Organism: Sungouiella intermedia; assembly: GCA_900106115.1. Lineage (NCBI taxonomy): Eukaryota > Fungi > Ascomycota > Pichiomycetes > Serinales > Metschnikowiaceae > Sungouiella > Sungouiella intermedia. Next base: position 1,848,868 of record LT635756.1, on the reverse strand, counting down.
GAATCTACTAATAGACGTTAACTATGAGTTAGAAAATTTAGCTCCCTTCTTCTATACAACTCACTCAATTTGTCAAATTCACATTGGATGAATCAAAATAATCCTACGCATTCCATTTTGACACAATTCTCAATTCCTCTATCACTTAATCGTACTTGGCATACTCAGTCGTCCAGTATTGTCTCAACACGGGGTGTTTTGCTCCCAAGTCAGTAATCTTCTTCACCTCCTCGTCAGCCAACTCAAAGTTGAAAAGATCCACAAACTGAGCAATTCTCTCCTCCTTAGCAGAAGTGGTTACAGGCAACACGTTCTTCTGGATAACCCATCTCAACAAAACTTGAGAAGCAGACTTGCTGTATTTGGAACCCAAAGTGTCTAAATATTCAGTGAATTCGCCTGGCTCACCCTTGACGATTGGACCCAATGGACTGTAGGCTTCCACTAAGATGCCGTTTTGCTGCGAAAACTCAACCACTCCCGGTGTCTGGTTCTGCAAGTAAGCGTTGAACTCGATTTGGTTGACAACGGGCTTAATCTTTGCCACCTCCAACACCTCCTTCAAGTCATCCACGGAAAAGTTGGAAACACCAATATTCTTGGTGAGTCCGTCATCCACGGCCTTCTCAAGGGACTGCCAGGCCTCCTTCAAATCGAAGCCGTGGGTCTCCTTCTTGATAAATGGAGCGTGAAGCAAGTACAAGTCCACGTAGTCGGTCTTCAACTTGTTGGCCAAGTGAAACTTCAACGAGTCGTAAGGCGTACCCAAGGAAGATCTGGCCTTGTAGCTGGAGTCTCCAGCAAAGTACTTATCAGTGATGAACAACGAGTCTCTGTCCTTTCCAGAAATGGCTTCACCGATTTCTGCATCGGTGTTGTAGATTTCGGCTCCATCAATATGAACAAAACCCTTGGCCAATGCCAACTTCAATGTGTCTACCAAGTTGGTATCGATCTCATCGCGGCCCAACTTGAACCACTTGGTACCAGTACCATAAGCAACAGCAGGAATGGTGTTGCCGTTGGACAATGTGAACACTTTTCCAGAAAGAGACATGTTAACAGAAGATTTGTAGACTAGAGTATGTGAATATTACAGCAATTGAGTAGCAATTGAGTAAGTACAATATGTAGAAAATGTGGTGGGGCACTTAGTTGCTTATATAGTAATGTGGGGGTACTGCGGCCGGAACATCGCACTTCCGATCCACACGAAGCCACAATTGTCCACAGGGGCATTGTTACATGTGGAAAGACACAGTTTTTGTCTTACCATCAAGGATCATGTGGAAATACACAATGAAAATGCCATGATATTGGCTGGAATATTCGTGGTTAATAGTGTGGATTAGTAATCATTTCTCAGTGGAAACGTCATAGGTGGCCACCTACTCAAGGTGTCTGACCTGTATGTAGGATAGTCTAAATGTTAGTGGGGGGAAAGGGAAAATGATAAATGGGGTAAATAACGATGAAATTGGAGGACAATGGATGAAGGAAGTTCAATTGCAATGGAAAGATCATACTCTTTGGCTCTGCATGCGAACTTGTGGTTTTTTAACACCTTGTCATTTGATTCCTATTCTCACTCTTCAATCTACTCCAATCTACTCCCACTTCAATCTCCAATTATTCATGCAAATTATTCGTCTATATATTTTTACAGCATCTTTCTTCATGACACATATTAATCGTAATGCAAACTCCTAGTAGTAACCCAGCCCAAGCTGTAACAACGACTTGGCCACAGAGAAGCTGTTGGGTGTACCGAAGCTGTTACCTCTCAAAGGCGACGACCCAAGAATATCCTTGCGCCGGATTTCCTGCTGCGTCTCATCCCCAGTCTCGTCTATAGTCTCATCGCTATTGGAGTTAGTCATGTTGTACATCAAGGTACGTGTGGTGGTACGAATGGGTGTCTTCAAGATCTTGTGCACTGGGGGAAGCCTCTGGGCACCAGATGCGAGAGGAAGTCTGTTCGGATACACGTTGTGAAACGATGACAGTTGTTTTATGTGGTAAAGGCGCAAGTTCCCGCTGGCGGAAGCGGTCGAGCTACCAGTAGAAGCACCGAAACCGGCATTAGAAGCTGGAGAAAGCTTTTGAGCCACCGACGTCAACAGCGGACGCAGACCCAGGCGAGGTTTCTGTAAATTCACGTTGGCAGAACCGTGGAATGTCCGTGGACGTGGCGCTTTGGCCTTTGCCACGCGGATGTTAGGACAAGCAGCCACCAGGTTGTCGCGTTTCAGCTTCAACTTGTAGAACGCGAGTTGCAAGCGAAGTTTCAACTTGGTGGCGGCCAAGTCGGCCTTGACATTGCGGCTGTTTGTGATTTTGTAGTCGGAGAAACTTTCCGCCGAGCGAGGCGCCAGGGCAAGCGATGTGGTGGAAGGGACTACCACGCTACTGGACCTTGTCAACGTGAACTTAGGAGTCAGTGACGGCGTCAAAGGGAAATTTCCAGGGAATTTCCGTCTGTGGAGCGGCGAGCTGACGTTGACGTTGACGTTAATGGGCGCCAAAGCCACTCTCTTGGACGGAGTGGAAGACACTGGCATTTGTCACGGTGGTGATTTGAATTAAGTTTGGTGGAAGATGGCAACTGGTACGTGGAACAGGACAAATTTTGTGAATTAAACCTTAACGAAAGTGTATCTGGAAAGCCGACTGAGACGGAACGACACTCTCTGATGATTAATGGCTGAGGTAGGAGAGATCACTTCAGATTCCCTTTCTTTATTCTCAGACTTGGATGTGGTGAAAGAGGCCGTGTGAGCAGAACACTCAGTATATGACTCGCGACGTGACTGGTAAACAGTTCCCAAACAATGCCAAATCAAAACAGATGGAGGTTCACCAAAGAAGAAATGGCGTGCATGGACTTTAGTGCTAACGTATGAGCACCAGCGTGTCTGTTTATTTTGGTCTGTACAGGGAAGTGAGAGGCAGGATTTGGAGCGAGATTTCGGAGGCAGAGTGAGTAATGTTTGAATATCGGAGTTGAGCAAGAATACTTGAGATGAAACTAATGAGACGACACGGAAGAGATGAATCAAACAGAGGGAAAAAAAGTAGGAGCCAATCAGAATGAAAGCAATCAGAATGGTGGATGGTTGATATTTCACGGTTGTTCATTTGTGAAATTCTCGACTATCACCTAGTCTTGAGCTTCCTGCACTTTCGATTCGTTTCCGACTAATGCACGATGGATTCTGCACCAGGCTGAAGGTCGGCTTCCATTGGTTAAGGGTGACGCTGCCTCTTTGGGAGTGAAAGTATGCCAGAGCCCGTAAACTATATGAATCTTTGATTTCTATTGTTATTTTTTTTTTTGCCATCAGAGGCTTTTACTTCATAGTCAACTGGTGTCCATGCTATGAATTACCAACGATGTTTAATTAATGGTGACTACTATAAACCTATGTTCCATTCTCCACGATCTCTCTAACCTTAATCGTTCTTATTTGCTTTTTTCTTTGTTTCTCTCTTGTTTATGCTGCGAATTCGGTACGGTACGTCGGGAGCCTATTTAGGTTTTACTAATTCGGGCCTAAGGCTTTGTTCGCTGCGCATTGAGGATCGTTTCTTCTACATAGCAGTCGTCAAAAGTTTGCAATCGTTATTCCGGTTATTGTTTAACTCTTCATTGCTTTCGAATGTGAACCCATAATCAAATTTCAAGTTCAATTGCCATATGCTCCAAAACCTATGATCTGCCTCCATTCTGTCTTGTTGTCCTTGAGCCTTTAACCTTTCGGCCATTTATTTTCTACCCTTTACCGTGCACTCCCAAGTCCAGTCTACATGTCTTAAAACACAGAAAACTCTCTAGATTGACCCAAATTAGCATTGAATTCCGTTTTGAAGAATCATGGCCAATTTAGGTGTGTCAAAAATACACCTGGCGCTTTTTTTCTGTGTAAAAATACATATTCGATTTTTAAGATCCACAAGTTGTGTTGCCTTTTTGTCTTTTCTGAGAAATTTCACAAAATATTTCCAAATTCGCGGTGGAACCCCAAACAAACAACATTTTTGCTTTTTCCCGTTTAGTTATATTGGAGATGAGGGTCGCGTGGCGTTAGGTGGGTCTTCCACGCGAGGCGGGTGTTTAATGTTTGGGTAGTAGGTGATTGGGGGATTTGATGGGTTTTTAGGGATATGTATGAGACTCGAATGAGTGAATAGTTGTCTTTCCACTTTAGTACTTTCACGAATACAATGTGAAGCAACAAAAGTGAATGGGCTGACTAATTTACAGTAGTGATATACTTTCACTTTATGGATCATTTGTATAGGCTAACTGGATTTGGGCAATAAAGACTGAATTTAGACATTAAGTTTCTAAGTTAGAACATTGTAGCAAAAGTCTAATGAACATTCGCACTAAATTGTGGCATTTAGACACTACAGTGCACTCTACAAATAATGCCAGGTATACCTTAGTTTACTCATTCATTCAAAAGAAGTCCCCTTTAAATTAAACCTAAAATTATGTTTTAGTCACCTTCATCAAATGATAAGAACCATACCAACTTTATTAAACCGTTTGCTCCAAATGAGCTCTATCCTCTCATTGTCTCTCATCTCACTCCAACCTTGCCTGACCTATCCTCCTGCACGCGGTACTCAATCGATAAGAATCCCTCTTATCGCCTTCTTTCTACTCCATCATGAGTATCAGAAGCAAGCTCTCGTCGTTGAGAGAATATTTGACTCCAATCAATAATGAGTCCAACTTCCGCAAAACTGGCGAAATTACCCCGGAGGAATTCGTCAAGGCTGGTGACTACTTGGTGTATAAGTTTCCCACATGGAAATGGGGAACGTGCCCTCCAAACCTTCAGAAGAAGTTCTTACCCGCTGACAAGCAATTTCTCATCACCAAACACGTACCTCTGTACCAGCGCGTGGCATCATACTTACCTGAGTCCCAGGACGCCACCGAAGATGACCAAGACCCTGACAGTGACAGCGAATGGGTTCCACGCATCAATACCACCAGCATCAATGCCATGAAGCAGCAACAACAGCAGCAAGACTTGGATGATTTGATGGATGATAATGTGGAGGATGCGGTGGCCGAAGATGATCTTGATGAGTTTACACATATTGAGTCCAATGAGCTGAATCTCCGCAAGTACGACCTCTACATCTCGTACTCCACGTCGTATCGTGTTCCCAAGATGTATTTGGTAGGGTTCAGCGCTAATGGAATCCCACTTTTGCCTCACCAAATGTATGAGGACATCTCTGGCGATTATAAGGATAAGACAGCCACCATCGAGAACTTACCAATGTCGTACAATACTACCTCAGTGTCGATTCATCCATGTAAGCACCTGTCGGTGATGAAAGTGTTCATGAAGCACGCCAAAGCGAAAGCTACGACGGACACGGATTTGGCAGCGGATTTGGACAAGTTGGATTTGGAGTCTGAAGACGATGGAATCCGTGTGGACCAGTATCTTGTGATTTTTCTCAAATTCATTGCGAGTGTCACCCCGGGCATCGAGTATGATTTCACCATGGATGCACTTTGAGATTGTTGGGGTTTTTCTAAGGGTCTGTACTGGTAGATTAATATATTAGAGTTGTATTGAGAGTAGGAGGGTTGCGTAAGAGGGTAGAAAGGCAGGAGGCAAGAAAAGAGAGAAAGATGAAGGAAAAACAAAAAATAAGAAAGAAAGAAGGAAAAGGAGAACAAGAAAACAAACTAAATCTGTCAATTATTGGGAATCGTACATTGTTCTCCATGTCTTCCTAAAGACAGGATCTGCCTTGTTATCTCCACATTATTGCTATAATTGTTATATCTCTATAAAACTTATGGACACCACTACCAGAAATACCCCACGTTATCTAAATTGCCGTCCGACAAACTCTTCGACACCTCTTCTTTTCCTCTAAACTAATGCCATTCAATGGACTCATACCCATAACGGCAAATACACCTTCCTTCCTATTGCTCCCTCTACATATTATCGCGAACTGACCATTACCACTTAGCTGCTAGTAAGAATGTCTGATTCTGCTGTGCACAGCCGGAAAAGTCGGAAAAACCAACCAGAGAAAGTCAAAGAAACTCCTGTCGAAGATGTCCCCGTTGAAGAACTTCTGCCAGTCTCAAGCCACGAGAGGCCGCAATTGACTAGAAACCATTCTCGTCACTCTCGCCATAAGAATGCCAAAGTGAAGCTGGATCTTAAGAAAAAATTGTACCAGTCAAGAAGAGTCACATTTATTTTGGGTACTATCATTGGACTTTTGGCCACTGTGGTGATCACTGCCATGCTGTCTGACGACATCAAAGGCGAATTGGATAAGTTGATCAACTTTGACTCTTTCAATGTCTTCCTAGACGATTGGAAGGGTGCATTGCCCCTTAGTTTGCAGCAAATGCTTGATGACTCTAATAGTGGCGCAAAGAATGAGCTTCATGGCTCTGCAGAATCCTTCTCGGTGGGTCGGAGAATGACCAAGAAATATAATATGACTGATAAGTACAATGTGGTGATGGTGCCTGGTGTCATTTCCACCGGAATCGAGTCGTGGGGACTCAGTGAAGATGGTGACTGTCCCTCATCTGCCCATTTCCGTAAGAGATTATGGGGCTCCTTTTATATGTTGCGTACCATGGTCTTGGACAAAGCATGTTGGCTCAAGCACATCAAGCTTGACCCTATCACGGGCTTGGACCCTCCAGGTATCAAACTCAGGGCGTCGCTGGGTTTCGATGCTGCAGATTTCTTCATGGCGGGCTACTGGATCTGGAATAAGATTCTCCAGAATTTGGCAGTTATTGGTTACGGCCCAAACAACATGATCAGTGCTGCCTACGACTGGAGATTGGCGTACCTTGACTTGGAAAAACGTGATGGCTACTTTTCCAAGTTGAAGATGCAAATAGAAACAACTTACAGACTCAATGGCGAGAAGACTTACTTGGTTGGCCACTCCATGGGATCTCAAGTGGTGATCTACTTCATGAAGTGGGTTGAGGCTGAGGGTGAGTTCTATGGTAATGGAGGAAAAGACTGGTGTAACAAGTACTTAGCAGGGTTCATCAATATCAGTGGATCTGTCTTGGGTGCGCCTAAGGCCATTCCAGCCTTGATTTCTGGAGAAATGAAGGACACCGTGCAGTTAAACCAGTTAGCCGTTTACGGATTGGAGAAATTCTTTTCTAAGAAGGAGAGAGTGGACATGTTGCGGACGTTTGGAGGTGTGCCATCCATGATTCCAAAGGGAGGGAATGTAATCTGGGGAGATTTGGCCAAATCTCCAGACGACCCAACCAATGAACTCCAAACGGACGTTTCTGATGTTGAAATCAGCGGATATAAGAACGAATCTTTTGGACCATTCATCAGATACCATGCTAGTAAGAGCGACGCTTCATCCATAACGGGTATCACTGAAGAGAAGAAGGATTTCACTATGGAAGAAAGCATTGGTTTCCTTTTGAAGGGATCGCCAGATTGGTTTTCCAACAGAATTAAGGAGCAATATTCCTTTGGTATTGCCAAGACCAAGAAGGAGCTCAAAGCCAACGACCAGGATCACTCCAAGTGGTCGAACCCATTGGAGATTGAGCTCCCTAATGCTCCGGACATGAAAATCTTCTGTTTCTACGGTGTGGGAAACCCAACTGAGAGAGCTTACACTTACAAAGAAGACGACACTAACTCGGGATTGCCATTTGTGATCGATACTGACAGCCCAAACCCAGTCTTTTTCGGTGATGGAGATGGAACGCTTTCGTTGATGACACACTCCATGTGCCATGAATGGCAGAAGGAAGGCACTAGATACAATCCAGCTAACATCAACGTGAAGGTGGTGGAGATCAAGCATGAGCCAGACAGATTTGATATCAGAGGAGGTGCAAGAACTGCAGAGCATGTTGATATTCTTGGATCTGCCGAGTTGAACGAGCTAATCCTCAAAGTTGTGTCCGGAAACGAGCACCTCATCAACACCACCTATGTATCTGAGTTGCATGATATTGTTGCCAACCTCGATATTTAAGTATGAATTATCTTTCAGCTATTATGACTTGACACCAAAAGTACTGTATTTTTTTTTTTAAACATTTGTGTATTGGGTACTATATCAGGGACCAGGCTGAGAAGCATGGTCATAGTCCCGTTGAGAGTAGATAAACTAAGGTTGCTGAAATGCTGCTATCATCACCAAAGCTCTCACCATTCGGCTACGCAAGTTGCCACTTCCAGAAAATAACATGTCCAGATGCAACAACCGACAAGTCAGCTTTAACTCAGGGCACTACAGAAAAATTGGATGTCGATAAAGAACGTCCCGTGGCCGAAGGGGCCGTAAACTGTCCCCTTCTTGGCTCTTGAGGTGACGACGGACGTATTCATGTTTAATGATACGTACTAGGCGATCAACCTTACGGGCATGGTCTAATTCAACAGGAAGAGGTGCGATCATTTGGGCGAGGTTAAGTTCACCCAGTAGACCCACCGCAGTCCATAAGGCCCTCGTACAGTTGCAAAACTGATAGAGATGCCTAATTAGAACTGCATGAGGGATTGTGTGCATACAAAACATGCACTGAGTTATTCTCACGTCAGTGGGCCCTCGAACTGTAGATGTAAAGGCTGCGAAATTCGCCTGCACTTGTAGTAAACTTAATCAATGATGGACACAACTCCATGCAAATCAGTGGAATGTCCATTTTGCAGGAAAAAATTTGCCTCCAAAAGTACATATGGAAGACACCTTGATTCAAAACGGGCTGATTCTCTCCATCCAGCTGAGGAAGTGGATGCGCTACGAAAGAACGTGGTGAGACGAGGTGAGAGAGGATCGGACGAGGTCAGACAAGAAAAGCAGAAAATAGCCAAACAAAAGGCGTCTCGTGCCTATAATCTGAAAGATGATGTGAAGGAGCGGAACAAAAGACGCAGAAAAGAACGAGATGTTCGTATCAAGGCAAGTCTAAAGGCGTACGCTTGGTACACCAGTAAACTAGCGAAGAGTGAGATGAAGGAGCCAGTTACGTTTTTGGAGATGGTAGCAGTATACTTACCTGTGAGCCAATGGCCCAAGCCTGGAGAATATCCTGGAGAAAGCGAGCTCCAGAAGCTATTGGCGACATTGGTGGGGAAGTCTTCAGCAGATGGAGTATTTGGAGCCTGGGACGCATGGAAGAGAAGTGAAGGAGATAAGGAGAAGAAATGGCGAGATACTAGCAATAAGATGCTTCAAGAAACATTGCAAAACACGAGTTTGTGGGAAATTGTACGTTGTCAGCAGTTGATCAATGAGAAGTGTAAAGAGGGAGTCGAGAACTTACAAGGAGGATTCCTTGACATGTTAATGAGTGGAGAAGAGAGTCAGGATATGATAGAATAGGGTTTTAGGGAAGAAACAGGAGGATACATAGAGGTTAAGTTATATGTTAAGGTTTGGGTTATTGGTTGAGATTACATGTAAAGGTGGAGTAGAGTTGATCTGGAAGTCTCTTTCCGATAGCTCAATGGAACTAGTAAAGTGCTCAAAAGATGGTTATCAATGTCAAAAGGAAAGACCAAACCTGAGACATATTTCAAGTTCAGGTTCAGATACTTCTACCCAAACTTCTGACTCGCTACGGATATAGTAACATAGACTAATTAGAAGCGAAAACACAAGCTTACACTACGACAATCTATAAACGCAAACCTCAATGACCTACAAAAATAAACAAATTAAAAAACCAAAGATCCAAAAATTCAAATAAATAAATTCAAATTTCATAAATTTATCCCCCCCCCCTCATCAGTACTTCAACCTCAAACTCTTCAAGGTCCATAGTGTTCATGACTCGGTACAACCTCCCGCACCTTGTTCACATACACACCTACGTCCACCCACTTTTAACAACCACATTATGAGGTACGGCGTCCCATTATCCATGAAAACCCACTAAAATTGACCCCACTAACACTCAGCGGAAAATTTGTCAGAGCGTCGAAGTACAGACACGTGTTTGGCCAGGCCGCCAAAAAGGAATTGTGCTACGAAAACTTGAAGATCACCAAGAATGCTTGGGACTCCAACATCATCAACACCAATGGAAAGTATCTTTTTGTCAATTGGGATGCATCTGGAGGTGGAGCATTCGCTGTAATTCCTCTTAATGAGGTCGGAAAGGCTCCAGATACCGTGCCTTTGTTCAGAGGCCACAAGGGTCCAGTTTTGGACACCGCATACAATCCATTCAACGAGCAGCAGGTGGTGAGTTGCTCTGAGGATGGCAAAATCTTGTTGTGGGATATTCCTGAAGACTATTCGTTCCACAACTACGTAGATGAAGACGACAAGGTCAAGGAGCTTGAGCCTACGAAGGTTCTTTCTGGCCACACCAGAAAGGTCGGCCATGTGGAGTTCCACCCCTGTGCTGAATACGTGTTGGCATCGTGTTCCTTGGACTACACAGTCAAAATTTGGAATGTCGAGACCGGAAAGGATGAGATCACCTTGCAGCACAAGGATTTGGTGACGTCGTTTGCTTTCAACTACAACGGTTCGCTTTTGGCCACAACTTCCAGAGACAAGAAGTTGAGAATTTGGGACATTAGATCTGGGAAAGTCATTTCGGAGGGTCCAGGCCATACTGGTGCTAAGCCTTCGAGAGTGGTGTGGTTGGGTAACACTGACCGTATTTTGACCACTGGTTTTTCTAGATTGTCCGACAGACAGGTTGGTATCTGGGACGTCAATGACATCGAGAAGGGTCCAATCGACGGTTTTTTGGTCATTGACTCGTCATCTGGTGTGTTGATCCCATTCTTTGATGAGTCTACCTCCATCTTGTACTTGGCTGGTAAAGGTGACGGAAATGTTCGCTACTATGAGTACGACAGCGACGAGCTCTACGAATTGTCACAATATGCTTCCACAGACCCACAGAGAGGTTTTGCTTGTGCTCCAAAGATCAAGGTGAATCTTCACGAGAACGAGATTTTGAAGTCCTTCAAGACCATCAACGACCATTCGATTGAGCCTGTCTCGTTCATTGTCCCCAGAAAGTCCGAGTTGTTTCAAGAGGATATCTATCCTGATGCGCCTTCTGACAAGCCGGCGCTTTCTGCTGCTGCCTGGTTTGCTGGGGAGAGCACCAATGGTCCATTGTTGGTAAGCATGGAGGCTATTTATGATGGAAGCGCAGGTCAAATCAAAGAGTCCACTCCGGCAGTGAGCATCTCTGAGAAGAAGAAGGAGAAGGAGACCAAGGCTGCTACTCCAACACCAAAGGCTCCTGTTCCATCAACTCCAGTCCAAAAACAGACTACTCCAGCACCTAAGGAGGTCACACCGCCAAAGGACAAGGAAGTTGACGAAGTGTTGAAGTCATCCAAGGAGGTCGACAGTCTTCTCAACAAAGTGGTAGACGAGTCCGATGACGAAGATTCGAAGAGAATTGAGGAGAGCAAGGATGATGACTGGGAAGAGGTGAAGAAGCCTGTAGAGGAGCCAGTGAAGCAGCCAGTTGTTGAAAAGAAGGAGCCAGTGAAGGAACCAGCTGCTGAAAAGAAGGAGCCAGTTGCCGAGAAGAAGGAGCCAGTTGTGGAGAAGAAGGAGCCAGTTGTGGAGAAGAAGGAGCCAGTCGTGGAGAAGAAGGAACCAGTCGTGGAGAAGAAGGAGCCAACTGCTGAAAAGAAAGAGCCAGTGACAGAAAAGAATACTGAGGCTAAGGAGGCTCCAAGGGCCGAGTCTGGCCCAAGTTCAGCAGGGCAACCTACTTTGAGAGCAACAGTTGACAAGCTTGCAAAACTCGTGGAGAGCTTAGAGAAGCAAGTCACTATCTTGACCGAAAGTGGTCTTGAGAAGAACAATAAAATTGAACTGTTAGAGAAGAAGATAGATGAACTTTTAAAGAAGTGAGGTTCAAGTGTGAGATGTATACAATAGAAGATTACCAAAGTCTTTCTTGTAGAAAGTCGCTAAAGCAAGCAAACTTATCTAAATACCTAGTGGTATTCAAATGGAATACAATTAAGTGTAAACGATTAATGGTGGCATAATGAAATACACTACTGCTCAAAACCGGACCTGATGCATAGGCCTTGTTATTCTTTTCGAGCTAGAGTAGCGAAGGTGAGTTAAGCTTTTGACCGAGAGATTTAGAATATCCAAGGAAGCAAGAGGATATATAGAGGGAAATGTTTAATGAAGTAATTGGAAGGGTTCGTTCATTTGGAGGAGTGTAAGAGGAGAAATCTTGTAGGGACTTATCCTGCGACCACGATCAAATTATTAGAATGATAATGTGTTCCTATTATACATAATTCACTATTTCCTAACCATTAACAAACCCTTGCCCCCTGGATCATCCATAAGTTCGAGACTAGCTTCTCAGGTTCATTTTCAGTCTTTCTTAATGTCGTAGAACTTTCGGAAGATCAACGCAGAGAGGTTCTCAGTGTCAAATGTCACCATTCCGTTGAACATTTCCCATTTCTTCTTTTTCTCGTATTGCTGGTCCAACAATTGGTCCAACGTAATGGAACCACATGCTCCAGGGATTGTCACCGAGCCGGTTGCTGCTTCAATGACGAACGTTCCCAGTTTGTGACAACTGAACATGAAATCAAGCTTAGAACTTGATGCACTCTTCCCTGAGAGATCTCCACCAAAGTCTAGAATAATGTCCTGGTCCATAAGCCTCTTGGCAGAATACTTGTAGGAACCAAACTTAGGCAAGCGGTTGTTCTTTCTGAGCTGACGATGGTAGAAGTATTGTTTGCTGAAAACAGGGATTATATTGAAAATCTTTTTCTCCTTTGGTTTGAGTTGCAACTCTCCAAGAACCTTTTCGATATGCAGCTCATAGTCTTTGAGCTGGCGAGTCAAAAACTTCTCCTTTTCGAGCAACTTGTTGACAGTCTGATCTGCGATTTTCAATTGTGACTTTCTGGAAACTCTTTGCGAGTCTTTGGTCTTGATATCGACAACAATCAGATTGAGAAGCTCCTGAAAAGAATTTTTACGTGAAACAATCTCGAGCGACTCCAATTGAAGAATCACCTTGAGTGCTAGTTTCTTCAAGTCGATGTAGCTCATCTTTGTCAAATCTCCCAAGAAAGATTTCCTGTAAGGATTGATCTCGTTACCACTGGACCCATCATTTTCGATTTCGATGATCTTTCTAAACTTGTCTTCGTGGATAGGCTTGATTCCATGTATGAAAAGCTCCAAAAGGTCGTCACCATCTTGAACTCTGATGATATAGAGCAAGCACCTTTTTGCCTGCGTCAAAAGCGTTCTGACCTTGGAATCTGCGACTGTATCCTCCTGGGTTTTTGGAGATAGAGTCAACGTGAGAGAACCCATTTCAGTGAGAGTAACGAAGTCATCAGCAGAATTAACTACTTCGTTCAACTCACTTGCAATAGTGTACAATTGGTCATCCAAACTTGGTGCCACAACATCGATGTTCCTTGTGATCATTTTCTCGACTGCAATCATATCACTGACCTTCATTGTCAATTGTGGCTTCGAATGAGCGACAATATCATCATAGTCGTTCATTTCGTACTCAATCTCCAACAGCTTCACTTTTATAACCTCCTTGATGATGTCTCTGGTAGTTTCCGCACACGATGTCACGTAATCGTTCAAAGGCTTCATGAAGTTGTCTGAGAAAGGCTTCATGGAGAATATCTGCAACAACACTCTGCTGAGATGCTTTAGGTTCTCAGACAGCGTACTAGGAGATCCCACCGCTATAGCATATGGATCTTTTGTAGAGTATCCGAAGTTCTCTGGGAATTGCAAGATGTTGTTAAAGTAATGCTTGATAATGATGACACCAGCTACCGCAAGATGCTGCTGTTCAGAATGGTCAGGGAAATTTACCAACGAAAGCTGGTAAGCCTGGTGGGCAAGAATCCTGACATGAATTGGAATTTCGGAGACTGAAGACTGGATGATTTCGAGTGAATCAGTAGCTGCTTCTCTCAATGCAATCAAGTTTCTAACAAACGACGCCGAAACTTCTTCGTCCTGAATTGCTTCCTGCGGAGTGACAATCATTTTCTTGGACGAAGTACCATGAATCCTGTTTTCTTTCTCCCGGATATGATTGTAGATTATAGAAGGATCAGATTCAAATGTAAGCTCATCTTCATCGATAATTCTCGACACTATCTTTCCGAAAATCTGCTTGAGGTGCATTCTCTGGTAGACGTGGTTGTTAAAGTCGACGATATAGTCAATCCACAAGGCTGATTTAACCTTGGTGATATCTGCAATGTTTTTGCTTCTTTTCATATCGTTCTCCATCAAGGCACAGATGAATTTCAAGAAGAAGAACTCTTCTCTAGAATGAGAGTTCACAGAGCCTTTCAGAATTGGATACACCAGAAGAATTTGATATTGAAGATTCTTGATGTACTCATCACGATCGCAACTTGGATGTTCCTTGTAAAGTCTCAACCAATAAGTGGGCTTCGTTTGCAAGAAGTAAAACATTGATTGATACAACTCAATTCTCTTTCTGGAGGACACATTCAATTTATCCAAATTCTTCACGTTCATGGTCTTAGGTTGAATTGGTTTGTATGCTTTGAACTTGTTGTTCTGCTTCATAAAGTCTTCGATTGAAATCTTGTTTTTGTCCAATAAACTCAACTTGATATCCAAATTCTCAATCAGCAGCTCCAACTCCTCGTTGTTTTTGGACTTTTCAAGGATGAGATCTTTGAGCTTGCTCAACTCCATCTCTTCCAGGTAATCCTGACCACTATTGGAAAGCAAGTAGGCGAACTTCCTTACAACCCCAACAGGCGGATTCTTCATGTTGATCAATGCCTTGTATGCGTTTTGGGTGTACTTACTTCTGAGAATCGACTGTGCCTTGATAACCTTATCGAGATTAGTGGTATAGTGAGCGTCTAACTGCTTTCTCTCCATGACGATCTTGTTAGCTCTTATCTTTGCTTGTAATGTGATAATAGAGTTAACATCTTCGTAGATATCCTCCATATCAACATCTTGGCGGAATCTGAGCAAAATACCTCTGAAAATCGTCTGAAGAGGAATGATTTCTGACTCGGCAACGTAATCCAAGACAGCCTTCTTGTATTCAACCTGTCTTCTTACAGAGTTTCCTCTGACTTTGGCGAAAAGCTCATTCATTTTAATGTCTTCTCCAAGCAATGTAATCAAGACATTATTACAGAGCCGAGTTCTTAAAATGGCTCCTCTTCCTATACTTTGAAGTTCTTTCATAGAATTGCGCTCTCTACCAAGTCCTCTCAAGTAGAATCTCACTTGGTTTCTAGCTTTTGCTCCTCTAATTAAAGATTGAAGTGGGACCATATCTTGTTCCTCCAATCGTGAAACAATTGATGAATTCGACCTTCTGTTATACAATATGCGACGACCCATGGATTGAAGCTCAATGAGAGACCTCTCAACCTGAGATCTGTTTGAGGTGATGGTGGAAACCCTTCGATGAATACCCTTTCCCCTAATAATGCATTGAAGCAGAAGCAACTTGGACTCGTTGTTTTTCAATACACTCTTAACATTTCTTACTCTCTGTCTGGCCATTGACCCACGAATAATGTTCTGGACGTCTCGAACAGAATTCTCAGAATCAGCCGTGAAGCCATACCCCAAGAATCTCCTCAGAAGCTTGCTTCTGGCGATTGACTGCAATGTTTTAATATCTTGTTCGTAATAACGCAAATCATCACGATGACGGTGCACAGTTCTTCCTCTCGTAAGGTTTCCTCTAATGACGGAAAAAAGTTCTGTAAGTTCCGAGTCGTAGGATCTCAAAATAATCTTATCCACGAACATCTTGTATCTGAAGATTGCACCTTTAGACAATGCCTGTAACTTGATGACATTGACCACATGACTGTCCAATTCGGTTGTGTGGGTATACGTAACGGACGCAGGCTTATACAAGACCGGGGAGCTGCCATAATTGACGGGAGACCTTCCATATAGAGAGGAAACTTGTCCGACTGGAGACATGTGGACAGGAGATGAAACTTCCAGTGGAGATAGACGATCCAGGGATAAGAGTTGCACTGGAGAAAGCGTCACGCCGGCTGATTTAGTGGGGCTCGATTCAGGCGTCTTGTGGATGGCTGCAGACAAGTCGGGCTTTCTGACACTGTTCAATTCGTAGTTCAGCAGTAGCAGAATCGTAGGTGACTTCTCTCTGAACGGATTAGGATCATCCATGGTAGAAGGTGGTATCTTCGGACGCATGGGTAACTTGGAAGGCGTTTGCATGGTCAAAGTCCTGTTGATGTATGAATTGTGGCCATCTGTACTCGACCCGTTATCAGCACTAGAGAAGTTTGGCAACGAGTGACCCACCAAGGCCCTGTTTGCTGTTTTGATGTCGGATTCGGAGAATTCGAGTTTTCCCACCAAATTTTCAATAGCTGGGTAGCTCACATCCATCTGGTGGATGATGTAACTCATAGCATGGAGACAGAACCACACCTTAGGCACGTCCTTGGCATCATAAAGGTCCGTGAGCTCGAATCTGAACAAATCAGGGATGTTCAAGTGCTGGAGCAACTTGAAGAAGCGATTAATGTTCTCCGTGTGTCTGAATTCAAGCTTGCGATCGTTGGTATATACGTTCTTTCTCACGGGTAAGAACACATTGGCCAATTTGGCCAAGTAGATTCCATTCTGGATGTATGAGATGAGAGTGACTGGATCCTGGGCGATTTTCTCCCGAAGAACTATCTCGAGCCAATTCTTGATGGCCTGGATCCGACATAAGTACTCGTAACCTTTTGAAGTTTTGGATCCTGGCTTGAAAGTAGCGGGCTGGCTTAAACTAGAAACGTCTTTGGATGTCTTAGACCCTGATCTGCTCTTTGGGGTGGTCTTGAAAGATGAGACGGTGGCAGATGGAGTCTCGAATGAGTTCCGGAGAAGCACGTTACGGGCTGGCGTCTCGATGTTCATCTGGCGAGCCAAGTCCTCTAAGTCTGGAGAATCAAGCTTTTTGACATTGAGGTTGGACTTGGAGTTGAATTTTAGCGTGGATAAGGGCTGCCGTGGCTGCGCCGAGTCCTCCAAGGCCTCCAAGTAGCGAGAGGCAATGTTTCTAACGGAAGCCATCGAAGCAAGAAGTAGGGACTTGGAGATACGTACAAGTTTATGTTTGGAGAAGTGATTCAATGGTGTTTCCGCATTGGGCCAAATCCACAATAAAGCGCACCATCCGCAGCCATAGACGGTTGAAACATGGAGAAGAAAGCAGAGAAAAAAGAGATGGAGGGATGGAAGAAATTGAATTGGATAATTGGATAGTTTAGAAGATACACCATAATCCTTGAATATAGTCTAAGAAGTAAATGAGATTTATTGAGAATTATAAAGACATGCCCAACTTATGTTATGATAAGTTTCTCAACTATGGTTAGCAGCTCTAGGCCAGTGAATCATCGTGTCTTTAAGCTGGAGGAAGGGAAGAAAAGTCAGGTTCCGTTGTCCTTGAATAGGGAAAATATAGAGAAGATTTGTAAATAAATTTGGCTTTGATAGTTTTAGATGAGAGATTCATACTAGAATAACGAATTGCATTGAGTCCTCGCGTACTGGAATGAATTATTAGATTAGATTTCATTTATTCCTAATTGCAAAGTCGCCTGATTCAAATTGTTGATTCGATTTAACAAGCTTGAATGATACATCACTTGATACTACATAGTGATTAATATGTCTATGGTTTGTTAACGTTGCCCACAAATGATCAATAAGTGGCACAAAGAACTTTCGGCAGAGAACAACCAGATAAAGTTAAACAGCTGGATCTCAACTCTAGAATTATGAAGCAATGGGACCTGAAAGTGTATAATTGATGGCACTGCACTGGAATGCCAGAGCCATAAGAGGTCCCACTATCCTTATCCATCATACCAGTCAATGCAATAAATAGGCGACTCTCTTGACTGAAGGACTTCGATCTACGACATTGGAGTGTTTCAATATTCATTTTATAGATTTCCGATACAAATCATAGTAGCGGCCACCACATGAATGAATACGGCAGACTCGTTGTATATTGACAAAAAATTCTTCCGTTTAATCATTTGTTACATTTATAATAAATTTCAAACCTATGTTCCATTCAATACTTAAATTTCCCTATTCTAGAACATTTCCCTGCCTATCCATTCTTATATCCGTAATCAACTTCTCTCAGCTTGTTGCCTTCTATAACTCTCCTCCAAAAAGGTTATTGTTTGATCCAATGAGTCCAACTGGGCCTGCTGACGCGGAAGTGCACTCTTGAGCCCTGCAAGGGACTTGATGCTTTCTTCGAGATCTTGCACAATACCATCGGCATTTGGAATCGTCTCTTCCATGGTTGGGATGTCTACTATTTCGGGCTCAACGTCAGCCAACTCCTTTATGATAGAGGTCACTTCCTGATCTGTGGATGCTACTAGCGACTCGTAAGCGTCGCGGGCCTGCTGCGGGAGTTCACGTCGGAGTCTTGTGACCTCAGTGGTCTCCTTTTCTACCAGCTGGATAACCGCTCTAAGCTTCTGGTTCAATTCTGTATCAAAAGGAACTACTTCCTCTAATGGCTGAAGCGCAAGAATGTCACGAATCAGCACGTTTTCCTCGGCCAAATCACGGCCATCCACGATAAACGCCAGTTTGGCCATTTCGAACGCCGCAGCAAGGTTGTCGTTGACAATGTTCTCAACTTCCACACGTAGAGGATCATGACGATCAGATACGGGAAGATGATGCTGAATTTTGGCTTGTGAAGCCACGAGAAATTGACGGTAAAGATGCGCTAGGTCTTGTTTGGAGAGTACGATCTTGTCGTAGTGCTGAGCGCTCATATTGCTATTATTTTTTTTTGGTTTGGAACGAAGTAGTTGCAATGAATCAATTTGTATTGTAATTCTTTTAAAAGTAATTGTTGTGACAATGAATGTTTATGAACTGCTTGAATAAAATGTTGTAGCGAACTATATTGATGTATTTGTATGTAGTTGTAAAGATGTATACTACCTGCAGTACACTTGTATTCCTTATCCAAGAACCTTCGAAGAAAGTATAAACAACCAACATAAACAGATACAAGGGTGAAAATAGTGGGCAAAAAGAAAAAACTTGAATATCTCTCTACATTTGTATTCACTGCCTTCTCTACATTTTATTTATCTAGTCCTATCTGTTTTGAGGTTCGCACGTCCCGCATGTCTCCGACTTGTAATAAAATAATCTCAACTCCAACTACCTAAACCAAAATGAGTTCCACCAGCTCCGAACTCACCCCACTCTTTGCTCCGTTCTTGGGTTTCGCCGGCTGTGCCGCATCCATGATCTTTTCATGCGTGGGTGCAGCTTTCGGCTCGGCAAAGTCCGGAATTGGTATCTCGGGTATTGGTACTTTCAAGCCTGAGCTTATCATGAAATCTTTAATTCCCGTGGTGTTGTCGGGTATTCTCTCTGTGTACGGATTGGTTGTGTCGGTGTTGATTGCCGGAGGCATGAATCCATCCGAAGAGTATTCGTTGTTCAAAGGCACTATGCACTTTGCTTGCGGCCTTTCAGTTGGTTTGGCTTGTATGGCTTCTGGTTACGCCATTGGAGTCGTGGGCGACGAGGGTGTCAGACAATTCATGCACCAACCTCGTTTGTTTGTGGGAATTGTGTTGATATTGATTTTCGCCGAAGTTTTGGGCTTGTATGGCTTGATTATTGCCTTGATCTTGAACACCAAGGGTACTTAGCTACAACTCAATGCATAGTTAGAATTTATTGTACATTGTCCCGTAGGGAATCTTTTCCGCCACCTTTTTCTCATGGGCTCTAGGGGCTCTAATCCACTAGTCCGTCTGCATTTTGTCGTCCTCGACCTTGCCATTGGATCCCAAGTTGACACGGCCCTCATCGTCAATGAACTTATGAGAAAACTCACTGACAAATTTCACAGACCGCTCCGAGTCCAAGAACAACGTGTATGCTCTCTTGAGATCCACCAAGTCGACGCTCTGACTCATTCTCTTCAGGGCAATCTGCTGGGACACGGAAATCAAGTTGGACGCATATCTCAAGCTGGTCTCCTGGCCAATCTTGGTCAACAACTCCAATGCATCGGAAGTCAACTCCACCTCTTCCTCGTTGGCACGAATCGACAAGATGGTACGCATCTCGTCCGCTGTGTAGTTGGACGTGTGGATAATAATAGATCTGTCCAACAAATCCAAGGGAACTCCATGTGGAGACTTGTAGCTAGTTCCTCTGGTTTGTGAAACACCACGATTGGTGGCCATCACCACAATGGGGGCAAAGTCGTCCTCCAAAGCACGATTTATGAACGAGAAACACTCAATGTCCAACATGTGCACCTCGTCAATGAACAACACTCCAGGAACAATCTCGGCCTTACCTTCTTCTTTCCATTCGGCAACCTTGGTGTTGATCTGGTCACGAACCTCGGATCTGATCTCACCGGTGTCACCTGAGAATAACGCGAGGAAGCCTTGTTGTCTGGAATTGATCACATCGATCTCGTGCAAAGACACCGTGTGGACAACCTCCTTTCTCTTCTGCAACTCGCCCTCAGGACACTGAACAAACTTTGTTTCTGGACCCATGGCATCGTAGTCTCTAGCTCTGGTGAAAGACTTACCCAACTTAGTGATTTTACCGGAGGCTTTGTCAATGGAGATGACATCTCCAGCCAAAACCTTCTCCTTGGTCAAACCGTCAATCATCTTGTTTCCCAACTCATAGATAGTCTCCATATCGGTGGTCTTGATAGTAAGCTTACCCTGCTTGTGGCCACCGGTGATGGAACGGTCGATCTGAATCTCCACCACCTCACCTTCGATGATCTCAGTCTCCTCCTTGATTTTGATACCGATGGACTTTCTGAATGCCTGGGTCAACGACTCGGTCTTGGACAAGTCCAACGAGAAGATCTCAGATCCGGCAATAGCCGTGAACGGCACGTCCTGGCCCAAGCTCTGAGACAAACCCATGGCAATGGCTGTCTTTCCTGTTGATGGAGGTCCTGCAATCAAAACAGCTCTTCCAGCAATTTGGCCAGCCTGGACTAACTTCAAGATGAGGCCTGCGGCTCTTCTAGCCTTAAGTTGGCCAACCATGCCCTGAGCAGATTCCTTTGGCACCAAGTTGTCATCTAAGCCCAAACCGGTGATGTGAGAATGCGATGCAATTAGCGAGAGCCCGTTCTGGTCTCTTGACTGGGTCGACGTGGTAGCAATAGTGGACGCCTGGATGTTAGTATTGGGGCTGATGAAGCGAGTTTCCGCGGGGATACGTACCATTTGGTTGTTGGTGAAATGTTTGAGTTTTCGATAGTGAAGAGGTGAATGTCGCGGACTTCGCACGACGGTTCCATGATGGAGTAGTGGGATGGTATTAATGGAGGTATTTTAAGGATTAGGGTGAATAATAGATAATTTTTATATAAAGTTGAAATTACAAAAGAAAGAGTATTTTTCTCATCAATATTTTGCAGGGATTCAATCAAGACGAATAGTTAGTTTCATGGTCTCTTGTATATGCATAGTAGATTACTAGATACACATTTTCCAGTGGAATAGTATCACTAGAAGAGAGACCAGCAGAGACTTGGATGATTTTTTCCGAAGATCCTTCGATATTATGAGTATATGGCCATTTGAGAAATTATTGTTAATCAATAGTTCCTTCTTACTCAATTGACAACCAATCAAGATTGGCACTGTGGTGGATGTCATGGATCTATCACCTCGGATGAAAATTTCCACACCAAGCTAATGTAGACATCTTATAATCCACTCGAGAAAAGACGGATTGAACTCGACAACCTGACTTACGTAGTGGCTTCAGTAAAACACATAAGTTAAGAGACTCGAAGTCCATACTGGGAACATATACAACTCCCTACAATATTGTCTCATATTCTTCTCTCATTCATCTATCTAAAGCTTCTGCTTCGTAGCCAATGGTTGCTCTCCGTACATGCTGTCGATCTGACTGGCAAAATATTTGGCCGCAATAGGACGTCTGATCTTCACCGTAGGAGTGATCACTTCTCTCTCCAACCGTAATGGCTCAAACTCAATGTACAAGTTCTGGACGGTCTCGAATCCCTGAAGACCCTTAACATTCTTGTTCAACTCCCGAAGCAATTTGGTTCTGTTCTCATGCTTGTTTACATGCTCTAAGATCGCACTTTCGCTCAGAAGCTCCGACTTATTAACTCCACACTTACGTGACAAGAAGTGCACGATCTTCTCGGGGTCAACTCCCACAACTGCAACCAAGAAGTGGTTCAACGAGTTGCCGTGCACGAAGCACTGAGTAAGAAGGGTGTTTCCACTGAGGTAGGCGTTCTCAACCTTCTCTGGCGTGACATACTCGCCCTGCGATAACTTGAAGAAGTTCTTCACACGATCAATGATGAAGATTCTTCCGTTCTTGTCAATTCTAGCCACATCTCCCGTGGAAAACCATCCATCTTTCAAGCACTTTGCAGTCTCCTCTAGATTCTTATAGTAGTGGCTGAAAATCTGGCCACCACGAATCTCGAGTTCTCCACTAGGTCCGCGAGGATCATCCAAGGCATAACCCATGGCCGGTAACTCTCTGACACGAATCTCAGTGCAGAGTCCGGGAGCACCACAAGAGCCTGGAACCTTCTCATAAGGCGAACTGAACGAGAATCCAGCAAACAGCTCTGTCAATCCATAACCTTGAGAAAAGCCAATACCAAGGGCAGCTTTCATGAACTTCACAGTCAGCGGAGAAATTGGTGCCAGGCCCGTGATACAGTAGACCATGTTGTCGAATCCCAAAGCAGCACGCAACTTGGGCATCAAAACCTGGTCGTATACCCAGAGCTCTCCCTTTTGCTCGTCAGCAGCTCCTTGTCTGTTGTACTTGATACCAATGCATTTCTCGAAAAGTGATTTCTTGAGAGCCAGGTCCAGGTTGACGGTGGCATTCTTGATGGCAGTTTCCATCTTTGTGTACACACGAGGAACGTTGGTCATGTGCTTAGGCTTGAACAACTTCAAGTCCTCGATCAATGTCAAGGCTGAGCCTCCATGCTGGGGGAAACCAGCCAAGCCTCCCAACACCAAGTTGTAAGCGAGGGCCTGTCTTTCAAAGATGTGAGCTAATGGCAAAAACGACAACGCCGTGTCGTTCTTGATACGTGGAACACGGCACGCAAGGAAAGTGACACCCGAAGCAGCGTTTTCTTGGGTCAAAACCACACCCTTGGGGGCGTTGCCTGTTGTACCAGAAGTGAAACTAATGGTGTAAGTAGTCTTTGGTGAAGGAGGCAAGTCTGCATGAGGGAAGAGTTCTCCGATTCCAAAGACCTGGTTATAGTCGTAGAGCTCAATTCGGGCAGCACGAGCTCTCCTGACCAAGGCCTCGCCAATGGATGCGGACTGGCAATCCAAAGGATCCATGGAAACGAGCGAGATGAGCGCAGCCAATCTGTCTGGAAACTTCTCCTTCAAGGAGATGATCGTCTCTACATGTTCATAGGAGCTGATCACAATAGGCGACTCAGTGAGCTCCAAAATGTACTCGGATGCCGAGTCACCCAAAGTGTCATATAAGACGGTGTTGGTGATGGCGTAGGAAACACACGCTAAATCTGCCAAAACCCACTCCTCACGGTTGGCCAGGTACAAAGTGACGATAAAGGAGTGGTTATCCTTGTCGTAGGAGGCGTAGTCGGTGGTGTGGGCATCAATTTTGCGGTGAGACTCGATGTCAGGGTTCTTGAATGGGTTGTTGCGAAGAAGAAACATGATTCCGGAGCCAAGGTTGCGCTTCAAGGTATCCACTTCGGTAAAAGACTTAGTCACGTAGCGGGGCTCGGATTTTTGTGTCTTATAGTCGTAGGGTCTCGAGGAGAACGCTGGCTTGTCACCATAAAAGGTCACAGCGTTCTTCCACAAGTGGTAGTAGGTTTCGAGATCGCTAGACAAGGCCGTTTTGAGCGACTTCGATGCCTTGCAGCGGAAAGTCGCCGAGTAGCCTGGCTCGGCCAGGCCAGGGATAGCGATGGAATCATCACTGTCGGGAAGAGCTAAGTGCTTCTCGGCGAGCTTGTCGAAGGGTATACCGCACTCAGCGTAGTTGTTAAACACGTACTTCGAGTCGGTGGGGGCAAAGGGGCTCGGCATAGCGGCTAGGGCGTTGGACGCAGTGTAGAAGATATAGCTGAAAAGCTAACAAAAACAAAAAAAAATTGCTCAGGAATAGATCAGGACTACTTAAAGTTGAGTAGACCTTTCAAATGATTTGCAACCAAATTAATGAAATAATTGGAAGACCAGAGTTTAACAATAAAGACCCCAAATCGATGTCAACAGCAACAATCAATAATAATAATATAAAAAGAATTTACCTAGTGATTAAGTATAGATTCCAATTGTTGAATCCATAAGGAAGCCCATTAGCCTTTATATATATAGAGGCATTTCTCCACCTCTCGGCAACAATGCCGCGAAATGTGGGGAAACATGCCGAAACCACCAACATACCTCATCGCCAAGATCGAAAATGATTCGTTGGCAACAATATCTACATAATCGGCGCCCAAATATCTAACCCGAGGCGATAAGCGATTTATGGTGTATATGGTGGTTGAATCTTCTGGAAAGTCAGTATCGGTGTCTCGGTAGGCACAAGAACCCCTCATTCTCGGAAGTTCCGAAGGCCGAGTGAAAAGTCGTGGAGATGGATAAGCCGGGGATATAGAAGTTGTAAGTAATTGGGGTAATTCGTTCAATAAAAACTTAAGATGATTATTTCGAGTGATTGTTCTGTGTGATTTTCATTTGGTGGATTTTTCATTTTTTTTCGGATATTTATAATGTATCTTTTCTTCCTGGACTGGAGATTGCTGTGGTTTCGCTATCCAAACTTGTATTGTATATGAGCCACGATTCTGTCGATCACCAAGTGTCAAGAGACTAATATTCAACATCTAGGGTTCAGCAATTAAATTGCTTCAAATCTTTTATTTTCTTTTTTTTTTTTTTTTTTTTTTTTTGAATTTATTTGATTCAAATCTTCTCTCATTTCCTTTAACCCGAAAATGCCACGGATCCATCGGGATTATGTTTGAGTTCCTTCAATCTGGTCTGTTGTTCTCTCAACCATCTTAGATTAAACTTCTGTACATGTGCTTCTCAATAAGTTTTCTTTCCTCATCTCCTTATCTCCTTATCTACTTATCTCCTCATCTCCTAATATTTTTGTTAATTAATTCTTCCTTGCTTGTCTCTTGATCATTCTTCTACTTATTACCTCTCTCTATTACATTACTCTCCATCTCTTTAACTCTCTTTGTTCTCTTTATTACTTTACAAATTTCTCTTTTCACCTTTTTACACCCCTTTCCTTTTTGTCACACTATTGCCCCAACAATCTCTTAAACCGAACTGGAACATCGAACTTGGGCAACCGCAACTCATTCATCTCAATCTTTCCGCTCTCTCCACGCTCCATCACTTCTTGCAATTGCGCAGGCGTGTCAACTATCGTGCTAACATGCTGGGCTCCCTTTGCGTCTCCAAAAATCTTGAAGAAATCAGTCCATCTCCAAGTATCCTGGATATCATTATACGACCGCGTGGGACCCATGATAATTCTCTCCACCGTGTATCCCTCGTTGTTCAAAAGGAAGATCTTGGGTGGCTGCACATCGTATCTCAAAAAGGACGACAACTCCTGAATTGTCATCTGCGCAGATCCATCTCCTTGCACCAAAATCACTCTTCTGTTGCTTCCCAAATCTCTAACTGCACGAGACAATCCCAAAGTAGCTGGCAAAGCATAGCCAATAGATCCGTAGAAGTTCTGCGAGAAGAATTGAACTCCCTTGGGGAAGCTAAGATCTGACACTGCAAACAAGAAGCTGCAAGTTTCCACAATCAAGATGTCGTCTTCCTGCAAGTAGTTGTTGAAGAAGTCTGTCAACTTGTTCTGTGTGATTACTCTCTCGTCAACAGTATCTTTTAAGGAGAATTGCTGAGGAGCGTATTTGTAGTTGATGTTATTGATCTTTCCGTCGTTGAACAGGAACTTATTGGCGTTAAAATCACTGGACAATTTGCTGAGCAAGTCTCCGATTGAAAAGGCCCTATAACCTTCCGAGTTCTTCAAATTAACATATTCGCCATCGATAAGAACATAGTCAGGATGCACGTCCACTCTATCCTTGATGTTGCTTGTGTCCACTGTGTATCTTCCAGAATTGATCTCGTTGTTCAATGCACCGAGCGTCAACAAGAAGTCGGTATCCTTCTCCATGCTGTTGACAATAGCATCATCAGCACTCAAGAAGCCCTGATAGACACCAACAAAGTTAGGCAAAGTCTCATCGACGTTTCTGGCCATAGCAGTAGAGAACAACTTCACGAAGTTGACTGGCAATTTTTCGACGAAATCATTCAATGCATCCTGGACGCCAAAACGAGTAGTCAAGGTGTCGGAGAGCACGGAAGGCTTCTCAGCAGTATACAACTTAGACAAGATTCTCAGGGAGAGGTTATTCAAGAGCTGTTCATCGTTGAGTTCGCTGAATGCAAATGGCACTTGCAAGTGCGATCTTGGCACCAAAGTGTTGGGCATGTCGCTTGGAACGAACAAGTATCCTGGTCTTCTCTCACGCAAAATGGTGGAGATAACTCTGTCAATTCTTGCAAGGTTCTCCACAGAATTATCAGAGTCCAAAGTTTCTTGAGCAACGGAGAAGTCCTCCACCACACGCTTGTAGACATCGTGGTTAGGTGGAGCCAAAGCGTTTTTGTTCTGCACCAAATGGTGGATGTTAACGATTTCTGAAGGAGAGCTGACTCTCTGGGCCTGGGAACTCTGTCTCAAAGCAGTTGTACCAACAATATGTAAGACAGGAGCGAATTCAGCGAAGGCTCCGGCAATCCCGTTAAGAGCCGAGAGCTCACCGACTCCGTAAGTTGTAATTAACACGCTCAAGCCATCGATGGCTTTAGAGTAGCCGTCAGCAGCGTATGCGGCATTAAGCTCATTGCAAATACCAACAAACTCGAGGTTTTTTCCGGTTGCAACAGAATCTGAGTACAAATGCTCCAACAATGCCAAGTTGAAATCACCAGGAATACCGAAAATAGACTTCATCTTAGGGTTTGCCTGAGCAATTCGAAGAAAGAGATACTCACCCAATGGGATGGTCTCATTGTATGAAGTAGAAAGGTTCTCATCCGAGGGGGGTCTTGTAATGACAGGAGCCATGATTAATGTAGAATTGAATTGATTGATTCAACAAAAACATAATGGATATTCACATATCTTTATAGTTGCAAAATTTTGTAGCATCTGTGGCTTAATTATTGTGTAGACAGAAAGTGTGCAACGGGTGAGCGCGGGTATTGACGGCTATCAGCGGGGGTGTACGGCAATTGGCGGATCCACCGAACGTGACAATAGAAATTAACCGAGCCAACAAGAAAATAATAAAAACAGTGGGCCGTTCCAGGAGTGGCACCGCAACACACCTTTGTGACTCATGACTGTTTTTAGTATGCCTTTATAGTGCCGTGGTAGAATGAGGAGTGGTTGCCATGGATAGATGAGGAGTATATGTCAATGAGTCAGTAGATTAATTCACACGTTGATCCTTGAATGGCAATTGGAGCTAATTCGTACTTGGCACAGAATGGATGGTGTTTTGAGAAGTGTATCCAAGCTTGGTCCAAGAGTCATTGGCTGTCACGAAGCTTAGACTTCAGTCATTGGTGCCAAATGCGGCAACGGCGGGGAAGCAACGAGAGCATTAAAGTTAGTGGGCCTTGTATCGATACCTTTGGATTATTTTAAGCTTTTCGTATCGAGCAATTGTCGTATTCCATTTGAATTCGATCAATGAGATCACTCTAGGTCTCGCAGTAAGCATCAAGATTTGAAACAGACAATATCGAAACTAGTCTTTTCCTTCGACATCTTCTTCGTTTTTTCTGTATCTTTCTAATTTTCTTCTCTTGTTCTTCACTTTCTTATTCCAAGTTCCTCATGACCTGTCCCACCTCCCTCACCAGTACTTGCCCTGGTCACGATCTCCACCAAGCATCATCAACTACTTCCCGGCAATAACCGAAACCTTCTCCAATTGTAACGCTTTCATCACCACCATTTAAGCATATGTATCCCCATCCCCATCACGATGCCACTTCTTGCCACGGACTTGCTCCCATACCGTCTGTCCCCACTCTGCCGTGTTTGGCACATTCCAACAAAAATCTGGCCCCACCGTCGAATAGTGGGGGCTTGCTGTAGCTTTAGTAGGCCAATTGAAGTCATCCACAGCGAACTGGCACTCTTCAAGCGTCATTGTTGCTTCCTTAAACCCTCCAAACTCGATTCTATCACTGTCTTCAATTATCACTCTACCACTGCGAACGTCAGCAAACACAGAACATGATTGGATATTATGAAGTCGAAGTTGATGGCTAACTGCTATTAGAATGCAATTAGACATGTTTTGAACAAAAATTGGCCCTTCACTCCGTACATAGATTACACATTCCAGCGCATCTTCAATATGTACAGATGGCGCCGTCACCAGCGCCACACTCCTTTGAAACTGGCGCAAAACCCCAGATTGACGAAGTTCAAGTTCCAATGTCTGGTCCTCAATTTTCTCATGGAGTGAAATATCCGGTTTGGCCACATTTACGATGGTTTCCTTGGTGAGTTTTGCCGCAACACTTTCCCTTGGAGGAATCGGATCTCCTTGAAATTGGAAGTACAGCAGATTTAATCGGCGATCAGCAGCATCAACTGCGGACCAGAGTTGATGCAATGTTGCATTTATTCGCCTCTTATCGTAAGATGTAGCATGGCTTTTATGACTTTGAATATCTCGTTCTAGGTTGATCACCTGAGTTTTGAGCACACTCAACTCTGTTGACGTGCAGCATTGCAACTCTGACACAAGATCTGTAATTAGTAACTACTATGAGGTATTTAATTAGCTTTTGAAGTTCGTAACTTACTTTTCAGGGTCTCTAGAAGTTCGGTAGTCATAGTTGAGAAGCGAGTTGTTTGGAGATTGTGCAGGCAGCTATCAACTTTTCCTTTCGTCATTACATCTTCACCACTCTATTAATGCACAAATGTGCGTCCCTACAAAACCTTCTATATCGTTGTCGTAATAAGTATATCAATGGATTCTGCTTCTTCCCACCAACTGGTCGCAAATGTCTCTGGTCTTGGCCCAAGAAATCTTCTTAGGCATTCTCTTTGGGATCTCGGTCTCGAAATCCCACAATTGTCTGATAGACGTGAATTTCAAGTGCGAAGACTTGACACCCAACACTGACGCCGTAGCAGAAAGCTTCTTGTCGTCCACGGCAAAGTCAATGTCGTCTCTATGCTTCAGAATGATGTCACAGGAGTCTTCGATGAACTGAACGGCCTGCACTGCAAATCTGGTACCTCTAGTTCTATCGATTGGCGATGGCAATCCACCTTGCTGGACATGACCTGGGATAGCGGTCTTGGTGTCAAACTCACCGTAAGCCTCCAGCTTGATGATGTCAGCTAAAACCTCAGTAGTCAAGACCTTAGAAGCATTGGTGCTCTTCAACACTAATTTACCAGACTTAGACAAACCACGCTCCGAAGCGAATGCCTCTCTCAAGGACTTAATATCAAGCTCCAATTGCGACAAGTCGATACCCTCTTCAGGTACGTAAGAAGCTTGTGCACCACAGGCTAATGCGGCGAAAGTTGCAATGTATCCGGAATTTCCACCCTGCACTTCAACAACGAATGCACGATCTCTTGAAGCAGATGCGGACTGCTTAACAATGTCACAGTATTCCATTAACGAGTTCAAACATGTGTCGGAACCCAAGGAATATTCAGTACCAGGGACGTTGTTGGAGATGGTAGCAGGAATCAACACCATTGGGATTCTGAAACTTGGGTACATGGCTCTGGCCTTCTCCAATTGGTCTAAGGATGTGAAAGCTTCGAAACCACCAACCAAGATCAAACCGTCAAACTGATACTTCTCGAAGTAGTATGCAATCATTCCAAGATCAGTGTCTTCGGGAGTTGCTCTATTGGTACCAATTTCGGAACCTCCGAGCGAAGTCCATCCTTCAATGGCTAACCAGTCCATCGTACGCACAGACTCGTGTCTAGCCAAACCAGAGAAACCGTTGTGAATAGCGTAAGGCATGTGACCACGCGACATACAGTAGGTAGCCATGGCGTAGACGGCACTGTTCATACCTCCAGCTGGAGCTCCGACATTGATGATGGCGATCTTCTTTCTCTTCTCCACAGGAAGGGTTGGGTCTTCGTGGTTGGCAGAGTTGATGGCCATGAAGTTGCTCAAGTGCTCGACAAACTCCGAGTCACGCATGGACATGGCCTTGGCGAAGTCCTTGCTTTCGATGGCAGCAGCAACCGACTTTGTGATACGCACAGCATCCACCAAAGACAATCTCACGATCTTATTCTCCTCAATACCAATCAATGGAGATGGAGTGTCTGGGGTAGACTCCAAAACAGCCTTGACAGCCTCAACACCCTGCAAAGTGGCAAGCACTCTGTCGTACGCTACGGCAGTACCACCTCTCTGGACATGACCCAAAGTAGTGACTCTGGTGTCCAAGCCCAACTTGTCTACCAAGACATCCTTGACCTCCTTGGCAGAAATTGATTTTAGATCACTAGTGATGGCACCCTCGGCAACAATGACAATGGTCTTTCTCTTACCCTTGGCTCTGTGCTTGGACACGATGTCACACATCTGGTCTTGCCAGTCTTTGGAAGACGAAGGCTTCTCGGGAATCAAGATGTAGTCCGCACTGCAAGCAATACCAGCCATCAATGCCAACCAACCACAGTGTCTTCCCATGACCTCAACCACAAACGCTCTGGAATGAGAGTTGGCAGTAGCGTCGATGTAGTCCACGGCTCTACAGATTCTGTCCAAAGACGAGTAGGCTCCAATGGTGGCATCGGTGGTAGCCATGTCGTTATCGATGGAACCCACAGTACCACAGATGTTCAAGTGTTTGTGTTTCTCGTATTGCTCAGCAGTAATCTCTCCTGTTTCTTTCAACTCCTCCATTAAGCTGGGCCACTCTGCCCTGAACAAGTCTGCACCAGTCAAAGAGCCATCTCCACCACAAACGATCAACGCATCGATACCCGCATCGATCAAGTGCTTACATCCCTTCAATCTACCAGCTCTCTCCTTGAAAGCCATGCATCTGGCAGTTCCGATGTTGGTTCCTCCATCCGACAAGAATCCACGGACGTCCTGCCAGCTCATTTCACGAATGTACTTGGGGCCACCACGCACTAAACCCTCGTAGCCCTCCATCACAGCAAAAGCCTTGCAGCCTCTGTAGATGGCAGCTCTTACCACTGCGCGGACATTGGCATTCATTCCTGGAGCATCACCTCCGGAAGTCATCACTGCAATGTTTCTGTTGGAAGCTGCACCGGTGTCGATATTCTTGGAGTACTCCGACACCGATGTGGACATCAAGGTGGCCTCCTGCTCCTCCACGTTCATCTTCTGCACGGGAGGGTTCAAGGTCAAGGCATTGGCAGCGCTGGTGAAGCCAATCAAGTGGCCCAAGGGGTCCACGGTGTAGGCCTCAGTGGGATATAAGTCATTGGGGAAGAGCTGGACTGGGAAGTCGAAGCCCTGGAACCGAGTGACCAAGTCATTCAAGTTAGACACTGATAACGTCAAGTGCAGCAGACGAGAGCGCCAGTCACAGGTTTGAAAGGTTTCAGCCCAGCGAGATTTCAACTCGGCAATGGAATCAACGGAATCGGCGGATTCCGAGATCTCAATTCGGATGGTGGTTGCGTTGTGACCAGCCAAAATGGCGGCCGTCGACGTCTCGGACTTGATGGACATTCCGACCATGTTGGAATAGAAGTTGATTGTCTGGTTCATGAGTGGCTTGTCCGGTGCCACCAACAACAATGTGGCTGTACCGTTTACCACAGGCACAGGCATGTTTTACTGATGAAAGTGTTACAAATGGAGTATGTAGTGGGAAGTAAGTAGGAGATCTTTATACTCCGGACTATATTAATGAGCATCACCTGACAGACGGGGAATGGGAGTCCGGTGATGTCGAGGGAAAATAAGCAGGAGATGATGGGGTGGGAATAAGGGTTGGGATTTATGGGCATGATATGGGATTTATATATCGATGGGTGATATTGAAGGGGTTGGAAATATTAGGTGAATTTGTGTTTTCGGAGGGTGGATCGGTATGCGCATAGAGCAACCTGCCAGTGATTAGAGGCTGGTGATGGGAGGATGTCAAAAATTATCGACAAAAGTTTAATGGGAGAGGGAAAAAAACTGGAATCTATGGAAAAGGTTTAAGGATGGTGTATTCTCTTCTTTTTGATTAGTGGGGGATGGGATAAAAGAGAGAGTGAGAGAGAGAGAGAGAGAGAGAGAGAGAGAGAGAGGTGTTGGAATTTGGTGGATGTTTAACTGGCACTATTAGTCCGTTGATTGGCTGCGAAAGATTTTAGAAAAGGAATCGAAGTCAAGATCGTAAGTGCAAGAACATGATGAACCGGAGACTAAGAAAAAATGGGGGGAGGATTAGCATGTTAATGGAGAGAGGGGGAAAGGGAAAGTGACACTGTCGATACAACATCTAGATGACGTGAATTGGCTGAATCATGTGGCTTTGATTAATGCCACTAGATGTGATACGGTTGAATATACTTTACATTACAAATTCGGGCTTATGTGGTCGATATTGGTACAAATTTCATTTCTTCCATCACTTTTATCTGATTCTATCTATCTGATAATCATGATGTCTGTGATCTTTTCTTTCAATGTTAAGCATACTAAATTTTTGATGGGTACACTTTTGCCAACTCTTCCACATGTCAAGATTCAATCACTTCTCTCCTTTTCATAATTGTCACCTCACCAGATATTGGCCACCATTCAAAATTTTTCTCTCCTTCATTCTTTCAATTTATTTCTCAATCTCCATAATTTTCCAGCTTGCTCGTCCTCTCCACATTTCCATATTCTCAGTCACCTATGCGCAACTTCAACCATACCACCTACGCTAAAACACTCAAAATCCCAAACCACCGCCATTACCAAATACCTATGACCAATAACCAACCTTAATCACCAAAATCATTTCGCCAATCTCCTTTTCCCACCGTTTTTCCCATCCTTCCTTTCCGACTCTCCAGTCTCACATTTACCCGCACCTCACTCTCCCTCATACACCTCAGCGTAATCTCCCGCACACACAAATTTTTCTCGCTCGACATTCAAACCTTTCTTCACTTCTTTCTAACCAAATCATGTCGGAAGCACCATTGACTGATCTCACCAAGATCGCCGTGCCTACCCTCCCCAACTTGTCGCCTCAGATGCCCAAGCAAAATGGCTTGTGGTCATCCAACCCGGTGTTCTCCTACTTGAATGATGTCTACATTAACATCTCCGAGCACAGAAAGTCTTTGGGTTTGACTAACCCAGGTACCCTCGAAAACATCTCCAAGGAGGTCAACAGAGACGTGTTCTTGAACCAATACTTCTTCACTGGTTTGCGTGCCGACTTGAACAAGGCGTTCTCCTTGAACCCTGCATTCCAGACCTCTCACACCTTGTCCGTTGGCTCCAACGCCTTGCCTCCATACGCCTTCAGTGCCTTGTATGCCAAGGAGGACTTTTTCGTTCAAGGTAACGTCGACAACGAGTTGTCTTTCAGCGGTAAGATTAACTACGGTTGGGACCAGCACAATATCCTGAAGGTTACTTTGCAGATTGCTCATGGCCAGCCTGTCATGTGTCAGTTGGAGCAGGATTACCAGGCCAACGACTTCTCCGTCAACTTCAAGACTTTGAACCCTTCCTACTTGGACGGTGCCTTCACCGGTGTGGCCGTGGCCTCGTTGTTGCAGTCCTTGTCTAGTAACTTTGCTGTGGGTTTGGAGTCTATGTATTCCAGACAAGCTGTTTCTCTTCCTCCTGACAGTGCCGTCAACTACTTTGCTCGTTACAACGCTGGCAACTGGATCGCCACTGCCACTTTGCAGGCGCAGGGTGCTTTGGTGGGTACTTTCTGGAGAAAGGTCACCGACAAGGTTGAGGCTGGTTTGGAGACCCAATTGGCTGCTTCTGCTAAGCCAATTGTTGACTCTATGATGGGCACTCCTATTGGATACGAGCCTGTTGTTGAGGGCCAGACTACCATCGGTGCTAAGTACGAGTACCGCCAGTCTGTTTTCCGTGGTCAGTTGGACTCCAACGGAAAGGTTGGTGTTTTCATGGAGAAGAGAGTGTTGCCAACCGTGTCCATCTTGTTCTCGGGTGAGATTGACCAATCCAAGAACGCTTCCAAGTTGGGTGTGGGATTGCAGTTTGAATCTGCTGGTAATGAACAGTTGATGTTGATGCAACAGGGTTTGGTGGACGCTAACGGTAACCCAGTGCCAGGTGCTCCTCAGTTGTAATCTAACGACGAATGACTTCTGTATATAAAGTATTGTACGCTTAGTACCGTTACTTGTTACTGTATCGTAACTGCTCTCCATCTACTACTATAACAGTCAACACTTTCTTGTGTGCTTGTCTATTGTACATTGTCATAAATACGTGCTCACCATCCGAAAAAACGGCCAATCCCACTTCGTTTTTCGGATCGTTGCTCTCTACTACTAAGTAGCTGATAAACCTCATTGGAGCTGAGGCCATCTTGCTTGTTTTTGAGCTCGCGATGCTCCACTTCTGCTTTTTTGCGATTGACTTGCTCAGAAACAAGTAATTTCGAATAATAAGGACTGCTGGGCCCTTTGGTTATTGGGGCCTTGCTTGCTGTAGTGTGTGCCTTCTGTGCGTGCTCTTTGTCTTTACCTGAAGCTATTAGCGACAAGTTATTCAGGGTAATCGAACGGTAAATTTCATTCAAGTTGGGCTGACGCGAGGTGCTGTGCTTGCTGGCCAATGAGTATGTGGATTTGGAGTGTGCAAGAGCAGTTCTAGAGCCAGGTTCCATCCAATTACTCACCGAAGTGTAAAGCTCGCTTCGTGAAGACCGTCTAGACCGCACACTCCGCGTATTTTGTCGTGTTCTGTTGTATTGAGAAAGTGAAGTTGTTGGGAAGTCATCCTCTTCTTCCTCTTCTTCCACGGTTCCATAATGAGACCCCAGGTTAATGATTCTGTCTGGAAAAAGTGCCATTTTTCCTCGCTGGTATTGTACGGGGGGTGGATGAGCACTGGAGGTGACAGATACTGCCCGGGATGGGGGCCGTGAGATGTTGAAGTTGATGGATTTTGTTGTAGAAATATTCTCTTCGTACTCATCAAGGAGTGAATCCATCGATGACAGGTCAGAGTGGCGATCAGAGATGCCATTACTGGCTTTTTGATATGGGTTGGCAAGTATCACATTTTGCAGATCATCTAGACCATGCTTCAGAGTTCCATTTATCCTACTCTTGCGTGACTGCCCACCCAAGTTAAAGTTAGCCAATGAAGAGTTGATAGACTGATTCATTTTCTTCGGCATTACCGAAAAAACGGGCTGCTTCACTGGCAGTAGTTGGAAGTTATCTTGCACAAACAAGTTGAGATTACTGGGAGAAACCGGTGCAGAAGGAGGCAGTTCGGGGACATGGCTGAAAAATGGGGTGAAGTGGCCGGAAGGAGTTGAATCTTTCTCCGCATCCGGTTGTGCAAGAGTGTAAACAGCATGATTTCTGGATACTTCATGGGCTGCACCATTTGTTCCTCCTTTTCCATTTGCTCCTTCTTGATAATTCAATCCCTCTTGAATGTTATCTTCATTTCCTCCATTCACTTGTTCTGTTGCATTCGTTCTTTCGTTCGTTTGTGCAATTCTTTCTGATCCCTTTATGCCACCACCTCCTTCTGTTCCATTGACACCATTGAGCGATAGATTGGTATAATTGACGAGTTTCTTGAGAACAGCCTCCAATTCGCTAATCACAAGTGCATCCTCGGAATCAATATGAATCTTCCAGTACCTTTGCGGGTTCACAAGTGGAAGAATGAACTGGTTTTTGTCGATGCGAAGCATCTTGAGTTTGGGCAAGAGTGGATACACGAACAGCCTGCCGCATGCTAAGTAAGTCACGTCACCATTATGGAGTTGGAAGATTTCGAATTCTCCGTGGCCCAAAAGTGTCCCCGATGATGCGTTGGTTGCCGAATCCTCAAGTTGCTCGTGAAATACCACAATACGCGCTGCTGGACACTTGTATAAAGAGACCTTATCTTCGACAGTTTGGTTCGATAAATCCAAAGAAAATTTGCGGTATTCTACCTCGTCAACAGGCGCAGGCAATGGCTTGCGGTTCTTCTTGAGCTCCTTAACTTCACTAACAAAAAGCGGTTCCCCGATGGTTGCATCCGACTTTCTGTGGCGCATGAGCGTCTGTTTGCGCGGACTCATAGGAACCAGAGAATGTTTGGCGACAGATTCAGCGTCCATTCTAGCATCTAGCGAGGCCTGCAGCGTCGGTAGCGGATCATCGTTTGTGAGTTGGTGATCATTTGATGGTTGTTTCTTCTTCTTCGGTTTCCGTTTTTTTCGCTTGTCGAAAGGGCGGCTCTTTTTTGTATCGGCCGCCCGCAAAGTGGTGTCGTCCATATCCGAGTATTTGGCAGGACCCCAGGATGTATTTCGTGTGATTGGTGCTTAACCTATGTCTTTATTAGTATTACTCTGGGGTTCTGGTATAGTGTGGGGCCACGGCGCGAATGTACGGGTGTATTGTCAATGCTTTATAGACATAGGTAACAAAGGCGATTGGTAGACAGAGATAATAAAAATAAAGAATATTTTTGACATCAACGAAAGTTCAGTTTGAAAGGATCATTATTTTGTATATCTGAAATGTCGGCGTGAACGGATTTATCAAGTATACTATCTCGCACCACCTCTTATTATACTAAATATACACCATGTGAAGTTACTATTGAGAGATTTGAGAAGGAAAATGACAAAAGGACAATCTCGTTCCATCCTCACATGTCGACACTTGAAACTACTCAAGTTCCCAATCTTCTGTTAATAGACTCATAAGGCTGGGTGGCAGAAGGTTGTGTGGATGCATTCAATTCCAAATCACTGGAGAAAATTGGTCTGTAAGTCACGCCTCTCTCGTTGACAGCATCTTCCTCTCTTATATAATCCACCAAGAGCTGCAACTTGGCGATTCCCTTAGCCAAGTGCTTCTCGATGAACATGAGAACCTTCAGTGGGGGAAACATGAAGTTAATTCTGTCTGTAGCCAACAAGTAGCCGGTGCTGATGCCGGCTAAGTGACCAAAGAGAGCCGAAGAAGGCACCAAAATCGTCACCACAAGCAAGTTGACAAAGGGGAAGTAAAGTGTAGGAATCAGCACTTCTCTACCGTTGTACTTGAACGTGTAGATCACAGGCATCGACACGTGTTCTTTGTAACAGTAGTAGGTCAAGAACGTGAAACACTCTCCCAGCAATCCACCCACATGCTGGTTAGGGTATAACAACATTCCCACCAATGCATATTGGAGAGCAGTCACCACAGCAACAATGTTCAACGTCACGCCGGTGTAAACGGTTCCGTGGGTCTTTTCGTACCTGGAGAGCAACGGGAACAAACAGAAAAGATTGATAGTCAAGTGAATGATATTGACATGAGGGAAAATGTAGAAGGAGATGGCGTTCAAGTTCAAATCATAAGGTGACCATGGTGAAAGAAGAAGTGCCTTTGATTCAGGAGGGTAAACCATGTAGAAAAGAGTGGAGAAGATGATGATACCCACAGAGAGGGCCGGGGTGGCCTTAAGCTTCAGTTTGAGCTGCTCAAAGGTGGGGATTTCCAACGAAGGCATAGTAGTTGGAAAATTGATGTATCAACAAGGTGTGTGTGCAAGTTGGATCAGCGAGAGGGCTAGGCAAAGAAAAAATTGATAGAGGCGAGAAAATGGATGAATCGGGAAGGGGGAAAAAAGGAGAGGTAGTGAAAGCAGGATGGTAATGTGAATTCTTGAGAAGAAAGTGCAAATTTAAAGAAGAATTTGACTTACTTGGTTACTGAAATTTGTCGTATTACTGTATCGCGTTCAAGACAAAGACTGAACCTGAGACCTGAATATATCTAAAGGTTATTGAGATCCTCAAAACTGAATCAAATTCCGAAATTATGTCTTTCTTGGGGTCTAGGGTTAGAGACAAAAACCCGTGAGCACTGATACTCTATGATTCATTCTTTCGTTTATGAGATCTCAATGTAGACGTTTAACTACATGGAAACCCACACTTCACATCTGGACCCGGCCCAATGATACTCGGCCATAGCCTTCATAATTCAGACCTAGCCAATGATCAAAATCCGGGCCCCTTGCAACCAAACGTGACCAATCAGTCATATAACCTTATCATTCTATTATTGACATCGATTCTGTTCTTAAACTGATAGCTTTCGTAAATCCACCTGAAATTTATCCCAGCTTCCCCAAGTCCGTAAGCACCCGCTCACGAAACTGACTCAAAAACTCCACCTTCTTCTCATTACTTTCTTCAATTGTCTTGATCTTCTTCTCTCGCTCATTGACCGTCTCACATATCCCATCCACCTCCTGCAAATACTGCCGGACATTATTCACCTTAAGCCTCATGGTTCCAGCATTATTGTTGAAGTCCTTGGGCTGCACATCGCCCTTTTCTAGACTCTGGAGCAATGCAAATAGATCGGGAAGTAGCTCGATATCTCCCAACTTTTGCAACGGATCCACCTCATCCGAGTCCGAGTCGCTCACTTCGCGTCGTAATGGCGACTTCTTGGACTGTTCGGCCTGTGGGCTGCCACCACGTTCAATAATTCCAAGTCCTTTAGCACTCATGAATCATGTGGAGATTTGGTTCTCTGAATTTTGACACTCTTACAGTAAGTATAAACATCCGTACACCAGCTTAGGTCAGAGATTTGGACCTCTCATACAAAACGGCATCCCGGCTGAATTTTCAATTTGTTTGGTATCAAATCCTCTGAACACTATTAGATACTCCAGTTTCACTCTCCTTTCCTAATATTTATCTCTTTATCTGAATTTATCACACATTTTCCTTTATCTTAAAATCCTGCAGGTAGTGCGGTGGCATTACCTATAATCACCTTGCTCTGACTTCCCAATCCTCAATCTATTACCATGGATTTCCTACTAAGCGCCGTGACAAAGTGTCTCCCATGTTTTCCTGACCTTCTGCACCCATCAATAACTGTCAACAACACCCGCTACAAAATCATACGTCTTCTCGGAGAAGGTGGCTTCTCATACGTATACTTGGTGTCCCAAAGTAGCAACTCCAATGTTCTTTACGCCATGAAGAAGATGCGGTGTCCGTACGGCAGCAATGATGCATCGTTCACCAATGCCATGCGCGAAATCAAGAGCTATCACCGATTTGCTGAGGTGAAAACACCTTACATTATCCATACTATAGACGAGGCAGTGGTTACTGAGAGTGACGGATCCAGAACGTTTTATGTGCTCTTGCCATACTTTGAGAAGTCTTTGCAAGACATAATCAACTACAATGTTCTCAATAATATCACCATGGATGAAGAAGAGGTGCTCAAGATCTTCATAGGTGTGCTGAAGGGTCTCCAAGCCATGCACAAGTATAAGTCGATAGGTGAAGAAGAAGAGAACGACGAAAATGACCCCATGCTTCCGCCTGATGAGGATGCAAGTATCTCTAACGCCTATGAGACCGAGCTTCTGGAGCTCTGTCCGTATGCACATAGAGACATCAAGCCAGCTAACGTGATGCTCTCAGCTGAGGGACTTCCAGTGCTTGTCGACTTGGGATCGTGCTCCAAAGCACGTGTTCAGGTCAGAACACGCCAGCAGGCACTTACTTTGACGGACTTTGCCCAGGAGCATTGTACACTTCCGTATCGGGCGCCAGAACTCTTGGATGTAGCCACCAATGCTGATATTACTGAGCTGACTGATATCTGGTCTCTTGGGTGTCTTCTTTATTGCTGCTGCTTTGGGTTCTCGCCGTTTGAGAAATTGGAGATCGACCAGGGTGCCAACTTAAATTTGGCCATTTCTCAGGCAAAGTATGAAATTCCCTCTGATACTAAGGGCTTTTCACCAGAACTTATGGATGTTATCAGACTGTGCTTGGTGCTCGACTCTACACAGAGACCTACGATTGATGAAGTCTTGGAGACTGCACTCGGCTTGTTACAGCGGATATAATCGGATTTGAGGATCTTTTTTCCATTATTATTTTTTTTTTTGCCTGGCAAAAGTCATCTGGCCAGTGTTTTCTTCATGTTTGGGTGTTTCAAATTATTGTGATTCCTGTACACAGCCCTAATTAAGTGAACCTTTGTCATTGTCCTGCGAGTATTTTGACTAGAACCACCAGATCTCAAACTCAATAACAGAATGACAAGATACCAACGTGGCGACTTGATGGAAGGTTGGAACGACTGTCCTCCTCCTACCCTCTCACG
This sequence comes from Sungouiella intermedia, assembly GCA_900106115.1. Classification (NCBI taxonomy): domain Eukaryota; kingdom Fungi; phylum Ascomycota; class Pichiomycetes; order Serinales; family Metschnikowiaceae; genus Sungouiella; species Sungouiella intermedia. The sequence continues at coordinate 1,808,311 of LT635756.1, read as the reverse complement.
TGACTCCAGCTCCTCCAGCATTAGCACCGCCAGATCGAAAAGGCGCACTCCGAGACTCTCCGGGCTAGTCTCTGGTACTGAACCTCCAACGCCTCGACGTGTGTCTGGAGCAACAGCTCCTCCCAACGGGCCACCTACGGTACCCCCAGGAGCTCCCCCAATGGGACGTACTGCACTGGCTGCATCTTCAATTCTGGGAAGCAATCTGGAACGTCTGTTAAACACAACGGGTACCGAATCAGCTGCTGAGTCGTTTGGCGATATCAACCAGACTCCCGAGAAATTGCAGAGCATCCTCAAGGGCGCTGATCTTTCCGCAAATGATGAGACCTTCTTCACAAACAGAATACTCGATGTCTACCCCACTTTGAGTGAAAACCACAAGGGGTTTGTAAGTAAAATTGTACACGGACTTGCAAGCGGGCAAGAATCGGCTACACTTAAAGGAGAAATCCTCAATTATATGATGATCCACAGTGGGGTCAGCACATGGTGTGTTCCACTCAAGAAGCTCGTGGAGAGCATATGAACTTAGGAGCGAGAGAAGTTGAAGTGCTAAAGCACTGGACGAATCGAAAGAAGTGAATGATGGTATGACATTATGAGATGGTCAAAATTGCAAAAGGCAACTCTACATATATCCAAACTCTTTGTAACGAGATGATTAGTACTATACAGATGACACAGGACAGCCGTGTAAGCCAATAAAATGCAGCCACACAATTGTGCAAGTGTAGCAATGGTGGAACGGAAACCCGCTCAAACTCTCTTTCTTCTTCCGACTTGGGCCTGGAAACCGGTCTTGATGCTCGACACCGATCTGGTGGACCCACATGCTTTACAACTCAAGAAATGTAATCTGTTGGCAGACTCTCTCTTCAACTCCGTGTTCATGGACTTGCATGTTTTGCATGTCACGTACTCTATGATGTATCTTCTCAACACAGACTCCATTTGCTTAGGCTGGAACTTACCCTTCAACACCAATCTCTTTTCTCCGTCGATGGATCCCGAAGTACCCAACTCTGCGAACAAAAACTGGATCAAGTGCTCAGGGTTTCTTTGCAACACAGTGGCGATGTCTTGAACGTTGGCAAACAACGTCTTCTTAGAACCTTCTCTCTGACACACTGGAGGAGGAATCTTGAATTTAGGACCTGATCTGTCACCGGCCAATTCGGGGTTGTTCTGCTTCAAGATGGTGAAAAAACGAGACAAGAGGAACTCATATGGCAAGCCCAAGTTCGTCTGTACGGACTCGTCGACCTGCTGAGCAGCTGGAGCCACATCATCCAAACCGGCTTCTTCCAATTGCTGTTCAAAGTCGGTGGCGGCCACCTTAGTGGACTTCTTCTTCTTCTTCTTCAATCCCAAATCATCCAAAGAGGCAGACAAGTCGTCCACAGCAGGAGAAGCACCGGAATCAGCCAGCTCTTCGGTGGTCTTCTTGGACTTCTTCTTCTTTTTCAACCCAGCGAACATGTCGTCCATGTCGGCAGCTGGGGTGGAGGCGGCACTGGTGGCAGTGCTTTCATCGGCCTTCTTCGACTTCTTTTTCTTTTTCAAGCTTGGATCGAATCCCAAATCACTCATGGCTAAGGCTTATAAATGGTGTAAATTTCTCTGGCGAAATTTTTCTTTCAGTCCACCTTGGACCGCACACGACCTGTCTGGTGGAGTAGCTGACTTCTGAAGTTTATAGAAATTGAGATCAAAAGCTTAAAAATGAAATATAACGATTTCAATATTTTATATACTATTGACTCGAGTATAATTTTCAATTTTCTTTTAATATGTATTTGGTGGTGCTAAGTTTGTCCCTTTTTGACATTCTGTCACTTTCTCACCGTCCTTTATATGATTTTTTAAGTACCATACAGAAGCACCACCATAAATGATTGATGAAAAAGAGCAATGTAAAACCGAAAACTCGAAAAAAGCTGAAAAATTCAAACAAGCTTCTTTTCCTACCATCACTACATCATTTACATGCTCAAAACCTTTCTTCCTTACAATCTCTCATTTTTTCTCCAGATTAATTATACTGTACAAGAGCTCCAGCTCATCTATGCAATTTATAGCTCCAACTTGGCAGTCTGGGACTCCACATCGGTCACATCCTTCTTCTCGGTAGCCAACTTCTTGGCAGCCTCGGAGGCTTCGTCATCCAATCTTTGGGACTCGGATCCTGGAGTGTATGTGATCTTGGTGTCTTCTCCAGAGTCGTCCACCTTGATGTCGTCTTCAATAGCAAACTTCAGCAAAAACCAGTTCTCCACTTCCTCCTGACCGCCATTCTCAGCCTCAAAAATGGCGTCATGGCCTGAAGAGTTCTTGTCAAACACATCGGCTCCGTACTTCTCTACCAATGCCTTCACCACTGGCAAATGTCCATTGAAAGCAGCCCAATGTAACGCAGTGTTTCCGCTGTCATTCTTGGCCTTGACCATCTCAGCAGCTTTTTCAGCACTCACAAGCGACAAAAAAAATTCCATCACCTCCAAATGGCCATTTCCTGCTGCCATGTGGATTGGAGTACTCAAGGTGATGCTGTCCTTCACGGTGGGAAGAAGCAGACCAGGGATGATGGAGGGAAACGCCAGTTTTAAGAACTCGAGGTCGCCCTCTCTGGCATCGTAGAGGATGGCATCCATCTCTTCTTGGTTCAACGACGTGACACTCATGGTTCTAGCTGAAAATGGAGATCTCAAAAGTAGAAAGATATGCTCATCTACTTCTCATCGCACCCGTGCATCCCCATACTTAGTACTCTCCACTACTAATCAAGATTCCACCTCTTAAGATCGTTTCAGCAAGATTCTTAATTTTGCCATGAAAATAGAGGAAATCGAGGGTCCAAAACCTGAAAAGAAGAATCCCTTTGCTCAGCGCAAAAAAAACAACTGTCAAGAGAGAGCGAGATGACGTCTATCCCGAACGCAAAGGTCTTAATAAGCCGGACTTTGTAGGTGAGTCGCCATTGGACGTGCTTTTCGCCAAACTCGAGAAGATCTTGGACAAAGAGCTCCCTGAGACGACAGTGGAGTCTGTATATGTGGCACTTTTTACTGACAACTTCCCTGACGACCTGGAACTGGCCCGTTATAAGGTTGTCGATCAACTTCTAGACTATCTTCTAGATATCCAGAAGTATGCCATAGTAGCCAAGGAGGCATCGAAGACGAAAGATCTTATTAGCATCTCTCTTCATGATATCAAGACGTTTGCCAAATTAGTCAACGTCATCATCATGTTGGGAATATACCCGGCCATAGGAGCATTCAGCATTGGAATACCATTTGAGAAAAGAAGACTCAGTGATTTCGGAAAAAAGGTGTTTAAGCCAATAAAAATCACGCCCATTGCACCTTCACAGGTTTCCAATACGGCCACAAATCGCTTTTCTCGTCATTCTGAAATGCTACAATTGGTTTACCGCAAGCTATACCTGATTTTCAACATCGATTCTGATGTGAGGGAGCTTTTACTCAAAGGCTCTGGATACTCTGACTTCTTGACGGTTGCAATCACACTCATCACTGTGCCATACTTTGAGAAATCCGTCAAAGCGTCAGTGTCTCGGGATTATGAGCAGATCACCTCGTTTGCTGCTACTTACGAATTATATCAGGACTACACCTTACTCATCAACACACCTTCTCCTTCCTATTTCAAGCAATTTGTCATGGACAAGCTACAGCTCTTGCCATCTAGTGCACCGAAAGGTGACGGTGTGTTGACTGTAGTGGAATTTGTACTTGGACTAAGAGACCAGGAGGAGATCAAGGTGGAGAAACTTGATCATGTTGCCAGTATACTTCTCCTGAAGCCCAAATCTCTCACCACTATTGAGTATTTCACCTCGATTGGCAACCAGTGCTACAATATTCTCGTCAACATCAACAGACCCACCATATCCACAACCATATGCCATTTTATGGAGAAATTATGGTTGAAGAATCCCCGTGTGGTTCAGGATTTCTTTCTCAAGCGCATTTGGGAAAATCTCAATCCGCCATCCGACTCCACTAAGTTGGTGTTGGTCGGAGAGATTGCATTGAACAATAATATCAATGTGCTCATCTCATTGACACAAAGAGGACTTACAAGTGATCTTTTGGTTGCCCTTTTCATGCCTATTGCTGTTCCACTTTGGTCTTACTATGCATTTTTGAGACCCCACGGCAAATCCAGTGATATTACTCAGAACATTATTGTGGGATTTTTGACTTTAGTGGGAGACTCGGAGAACTTTGCTGTCGATGCGTTGGATTCCATGGCGAAGAACTTGGTGTCAGATGGAGGAGAGCATTGGAAGTTTCGTCTAGGGCCAAATCAGCTTGTGGAAATTTGTCCCGATAATGAAGGCATGGATGCTGTTGATGCAGAGAAGAAAGTGCTCTCGTTCATTAAGCTACTTGACTCAAATTGCAAACTGTTTGTGGAATTGCTCAAGCAGGTCGACCATGAAGTGATTCTGAAATTGTTTGTGAGAATTCTTTCTAGATGGCTCAAAGACCAATCTGTTGATACCAGTTTGGGAGATGAGAATCCATTTGTTAAATTGATCGATCTTAGACTCCTCGAAAGTATCGGAAATGAGTTTAAAGACAGGTTGGCGCAGTCTCCTTTTGATATATTGGACCTTGTCTCGACAATCTTACAATATAGAGTGAAGAACGAATCTGGAGCCTCCAAAATGGACGTTGACGAAGGCGCAGATTCTGATGATGAAGATTCTGATGATGAGCAAGAGGATTCTGTCAATAGTGACGTCGTTTCCACAGTTTTGGAGCTTCTCTCTGCTATCATCCTGGAATCTAATCCCGCAGAAATTGATGAAAGGTGCAGAGACAAATTGAAAGTTATTCTCCGTCTGTTGAAGTCTCGCTACCTGGACTTGTCAACAGCCAAGGCACTTGGAGAGAGAATCAGTCTCCTCCTCAATGGCGATGCTCCTACTACTGATGAGACAGAGGCGCAGAGAAGAATCTTGACAAGGGCAATCACCAACCTCAATGACCCCCTCGTTCCCATTAGAGCCCACGGGTTGTATCTTTTAAGGCAATTGGTTGAGCAACAGAGCTCCGTTCTCACAGTTGACTTTGTTGTGAATTTGCACTTGATGCAATTGAAAGACCCGGAACCGTTTATTTATTTAAACGTCATCAAAGGTTTAGGCAGCTTGCTTGAGTGGAACGCTGGAGATGTTCTTCCCATTTTATTGCTGATCTACACAAATACTGATAATAGTGATGATAAGGACAAGTTTGAGACTAAAGAGGAGAAAACTGAGAATTTGGACGAACGTTTGAGGATTGGAGAAGTTCTTTTGAGATATGTTCAACAACAGGATGAGGCATTCACGGGACAAAATGCCAAGATGGTTTTCAATGCTGCTCTCAAACTTATCAGGCGTCCCGCAAATGATGCTGACAGAATCGATGACCGCTTGAGGATGTCTGCAATGTCCATTCTTGGAGTTTGTTGCAGTGTGAATCCTTTGGGTGTCTACGGCAGCTTGGAGTTGGCCTTGGATTGTGCATTGGGAATCCTAGACCTTGAAACCGGTAAAGATAGTGCCATAATGAGACGCTCGGCGGTGGTGCTCATCTACGATTTGATAGCCGGCACTTCGAAGACAGATAAGGTTCCTTTCCCCAAGCTGTATAGAGATAAAGTGTTAACACTGTTGAGGTATGCGGTGGAGCAAGATAACGATTTGTTGGTCAGAGAGCAAGCACAAGATGTTCTCAACTACATTGAAGAGCTTGTCAGAATTGCAATGGACGTCGATGGGGCTTAAGGTACTACTTACTTACGAATATATGTAAACCAAAGATAAATTAAAATTTGTCCTGAAACTTATATATCAGAAACTAAAATACATGACTTCATTTAATCAACCTCCTCCATGGCGGACTCAACAGCTGGCTCCTCAGTGGAAGCAGTAGTGGTGGCCTCCTCCACGGCTTCAGGCTCGTCATCCTCGATGTTCAAACCCAAGGAGATCAATCTGTTAATTCTACCAGCGAAAGAAGATGGCTCTTCCAAAGAGAAACCAGAGGTAAGCAAGGCGGTCTCGTACAACAAGGTAGTCAAGTCCTTAACAGTCTTGTCCTCGGCACCGTCAGCCTCGACCTTCTTCTTCAACTCCTTGATGATAGGGGACTTTGGAGAGATCTCGAAAGTCTTCTTGGAGGACATGTAAGAGGACATGGTGGTGTCTCTCAAGGCTTGGGCCTTCATGATTCTCTCCATGTTAGCAGACCAACCGAACTGACCGGTTCTGATGGCAGCTGGAGCGTCAACCAACTTGTGGGAAACAACAACCTTCTCGACCTGGTCACCCAAGATCTCCTTCAAAGCCTTAGTCAATGGCTCAAACTCTTCAATCTCCTTCTCTCTCTGAGCCTTCTCCTCCTCAGTCTCCTCCAACTCGAAGTCCTTGGTGATGTCAACCAACTTCTTGTCCTCGAACTCCTTCAACTGAGTCATAGCGTACTCGTCAATTGGGTCAACCAAGAACAAAACTTCGAAGTTCTTAGCCTTCAAAGCGTCCAAGAATGGGGACTTCTCGACGGCCTTGATAGATTCACCAGTGATGTAGTAGATGTTCTTCTGGTGCTCTGGCATACGGGTGACGTAGTCAGACAAGGAAGTGTACTCCTCAGAAGACTTGGTGGAGTAGTATCTCAACAACTTAGCCAAAGCCTGTCTGTTCTGCTGGTCCTCGTGGATACCCAACTTGATGTTCTTAGAGAAAGCAGAGTAGAACTTCTCGAATTGCTCAGAGTCCTCGGCAATCTCGTTAAAGGTCTCAATCAACTTCTTGACGATGTTCTTCTTGATGACCTTCAAGATCTTGTTTTGCTGCAACAACTCTCTGGACAAGTTCAATGGCAAGTCCTCAGAGTCAACCACACCCTTGATGAAAGACAACCACTCTGGGATCAACTCCTCGGCATCATCAGTGATGAAAACACGACGAACGTACAACTTAATGTTGTTCTTCTTCTTCTTGGACTCGAAAGCGTCAAATGGAGCTCTCTTTGGAACGAACAAAATTGCTCTGAACTCCAATTGACCCTCAACGGAGAAGTGCTTGACAGCCAATGGGTCCTCCCAGTCGTTGGAAATAGACTTGTAGAAAGCGTTGTACTCCTCCTGGGTGACATCGGATGGGTTTCTGGTCCACAATGGCTTGGTCTTGTTCAACTCCTCAAGCTCGGTGACCTCCTCGGTGACCTTCTTGGTCTCCTTCTTGTCGGTCTCCTCATCGTCAACCTCCTCCAACTTTGGCTTCTTGTCGTCCTCGGTCTCTTCCTTAGACTCTTCCTCAGCTGGAACTTCCTTCTCGACCTCCTTGGTGACAACCAATTGGATTGGGTAAGCGACAAACTCAGAATGTCTCTTGACAACCTCCTTGATTCTCTTCTCCTCCAAGTACTCCAATTGGTCCTCCTTCAAGAACAATCTGATGATGGAACCACGGCCAATTCTCTCGTTCTTGTCGTCCAAGGTGACAGTGAACTTACCACCAGCGTTAGACTCCCAGATGTACTGCTCGTCGTCGTTGTGCTTAGAAATCACCTGGACATGGTCAGCAACCAAGAAAAGAGAGTAGAAACCCACACCGAACTGACCAATCATGGAAACATCGGCACCAGCAGACAAAGCCTCCATAAAGGCCTTGGTACCGGACTTAGCAATGGTACCCAAGTTGTTGATCAAGTCAGACTTGGTCATACCAATACCACTGTCTCTGATCTCCAAGACCTTCTGTTCTGGCTTTGGAGTAAGTCTAATGAACAACTCAGGTTCGGAGTCCAACAACGATGGGTTGGCCAACGACTCGTATCTGATCTTGTCCAAAGCATCAGAAGCGTTGGAGATCAACTCTCTCAAGAAGATTTCCTTGTTGGAGTAAACAGTGTTGATGATCAACGACATCAACTGAGTGATCTCAGCTGTGAACTCGTGTGTTTCAACTTTAGTGTCGGACATTGTCGATTATTCTTTCTGTAACGAAGAAGAAAAGGTGGAGGACTTAGGGTATTATATAGTTGCAAAATTGGACGAGGTGCGCGTTGGCGAAAAATTCCATGAGCTTCCATGGGTGGTGGTTGGGGCACGACCTGGGGTTGACGGGAAATGATACAGAGAAGAGAAAATTCAAATTTTGTATGGAGTTGAAGTGGTACAAATTGACAGATGAGAGATGAAGATGAATTCTCAATTATGTGGGTTTGAAATAGATGGACGGTTGGTGTAGTTGAAACATAGGGACGTCTGGAAGTTTCTGTGGAAGTTTCGCACCCAATTTACCTAATGCGGATCAATAATTAAATTGACATTGGAAGTGAAAACAGTAGAATGAAAAAGAAAGTTTTTTATGGAATAGGATGTGGACAAAGGATACTATGGAAAAGGGTATTTGTATAAATTGAGAGTTTGATTAAGTATTTTATTCAAGGGATTTGAAGTGGGATTTCCAATGCGATCTGTAATTTGTATAGAAGATCAACTTCTCAAGCTATCCGTAACCTTTTTTTCGCAACTTCAGATCTACCGCTTTTGATGAATCTTCTGAGAACTAATGCCCATGTTTGAATGTAATCAATTAGTAGTTCTTTGATTCCATTCAGATTTTGATTGCCTGTTATTTTCTTTTACTGAATTCTACTCGCAACCTCTTCTTGCGAATTTCCTCTTGCAGTTCATGTTATTAATTTCTATTACCAGCTAATGTTCTTCAACTTATCTATCCAATCAATGCTGCTCACCTTCTGACTTTTCCAAAGCAAATACCGTTATCGTTCCAATTCTGATTACATTCTTCTCTATATAATAACCTCCTCTGTCTCGAGCCCACAATCCACACATCGCCTCTTCACCAACTTCTCTCCGATAGACAACGGTGCAGACCATTCATGTACATGTCGTTCTCCCAACGACTTTCCGTCTCGGAGTTTCCGTGTATATTCCTCGGCACGTGTCTTCTTTCTCATTTCCTTCAACTTATCCTGGTATCGCTTGTCACGTCTTTCAAGCCTCGTCCGTTCACGACGTTCCCACTCAGCATCAAGTCCCTCTGGTGACCCCCACTTCTTCCAAGCGAATTCCTCTACCTGGAACCGTAGAAACAATTGCATTCGCAGAAATCCATGGGGATTGGGCTTCTCGATTCTATTGAGAATTGATGTGTCTCGAAGCTCGGGTTCCGTAAGTAGATAGTCTTCACGACATTCGGTCTTGGTTAACAACGAGTATTTATCCTGTTTCTCCTTGATACATCTCCGACATACACGTACCTTGAAATTGGTGAACATGTTTGGGTCAATTTCCAACGAATTACATTCGAAACATTTGGGTGCGTTCTCCAAGTCTAGAGGAGGAGCCAAATCCTTGACAAGATGCTCCTGTTTCTGCCTTTCCTTCCACTCCTGGAGCGACTGCGGTTCCTCTTCCTCGCCACGGAGGCCAAAGTTGTCTTTCTCATCCAAAAAGCCACCTCTGCTATCTTTCATCGTTGAGAAATCGTACTCAATGTAGTCTTTCTTCTGGATGGAAGGTCTCTGCTCCATTTTGAATCTTTTGCGATCTCTTTCAGTAACTGGGGCAACAGACGTGTCATTTACTGATGCATCGCGGCGATTCCGTTGGCTGCGCTTAATGGCCTCCTCTCTGTTTCTGGCTATTCTGTCTTTCTGTTCTTGGGTAAGTTCCACTCGTGGTAGCGATGGAATGACCCGCTCAGCTTGGGGAAGCATCAGCCCATGATCTGGTGCACGTAATGGCATGTTTCTAGTGGACGCTAGACTGTCATTCGACCCTGAATTTCTAGTGGCGTTTCCACTGACTGGCTTGGATGAAGATGCTGACTCATTTGCTCCTCCACGCCTTAGTTTGAGCCTTTCGAGTGCTTTCTTTCTGTTCTCCTCCTGGTTGGTTAGTAACATACACAGGTGAATATGGCCCGGTTACATACTATTCTTCTTCTCTGGTCATCTGTCAATAATCTCAGAGACATGATGAGTTGGTGATAGACATGTACCAGTGCAGGATGGTTGCAGTAGGAAAGATTTAGTGAATGCCGGAACATGGCAAACATGAAGTGACGGAAATAGATTAAGTCATTCTTTAATTGGTTTCATTCTTTTAATAAATATCAGTCCTATGGCTGTCTAATCGTCTGTCTTATCATTTGCTTTGCTGCCAGGCTATGTAATCATCTTTGCTACTAAGCACCAGTTCATGATGATATCCAATTATCTGTGATTTATCGCCATAGCAGCCGTCCTATTCCCTTACCTTACTCTGCATCAATCAACAAGTCTCTTTGCCCATAGTATACACCCACCACCGCCAAAATCATATCAACAGTCTCCTCTGCTACGGCTGGTATGCTGAGACCCTCACTCTTCCCTTCTAGAAACTTGGTTCGGAGCTTTCTGGCCTTGCGGCCCAAATCTCTCACTAGTGACATCTCCGTGTGGTCGAGTCCATTGTCGAGCCTCACAAATGTGACGAAGATCCACTCCATCAATGTGGCTGGCATCGATACCAGAAGCCATTTCGTGTAATAGACAATGAGTTTGATGATGGTGGTGTGCTCTAATCTAGTGTTGAAGAAGCTAGTAGGTGGGGGGCTCTGTGAAAATACTAGGCTCCTCCATGCTGCTGCAGACTGAGGTACCTCCATCTGTGGCTCCAGGTCGTCCGGCTCCTCGACCTCCACATCGACATTCACATTCAAATCATGGACATCAAGATCTGCATCGTCTTCGATATCTCCTTCAATCTCACTGCAGTCCAACTCGATCTCTCCGACTTGGATCTCATTCTTATTGGCAAGCTTGGCTTCTTCTAAACGAGTCATGACCATTTTAACGTATTCTGGCGAAAGCTTTGTCGATTTTGAAGCTTCTGGCTGAGTCAGCTCTTCTGGATCTCTTGAAACAAAATGTACTGCAGCATCTGCCTCGGCCTCTTTTCGAACACTCGCCAAATAGTCGAATACAGACGAATCTTGCTTGCACGTTCCTTGTACTGCCGCATCCAAGGGGAAAGCGGCATGTTGTCCAAATTTCTCATCCAATGGACCTTGTGTGTATGTCAGAGTTTCCTTTTTTGGCCGCTTGTCGCTGCCATTAAACCTTGCAACACTTCTTTTACACATGGAGTTGAGATTTGGTTATATCCAACTGCATGTAGGTGAGTATTATGTATGTCCACGATTTAAGCAGGTGTTGGAATTTGAAGTTATTGATGGAAATTATGATATATATAAGCTAGTCATATCTATTCTATGCCAGCAAGGCACCTCCCTTGCTATAGTAGGGAAATAACTCCCTTCCTCTTCATAGTTCTATATCTCAATTACTCATGGCTCATGCTTCTGCGGTTTTTTCTTTCTCTCCATTCTCGTCCACTTTCCGTTTCTTTCGTGCAATCACTGGCCCTCTCCGAAGCTTCTTCAAGAAATCCTCGTCAAATTTCGACTTGCACGTGGGACATTCGCCCAGCTCGGGAATCAAACTCATGATACATAGACACACAGAACACACGTAACCAATGTCCACGGCTTTTCCTGTGATAAAGCAGCTGGCCTTGTAGTTAACATTGGAGTTGGCTGGTAAGATCACTAGTGACCGAATGGAAGGCTCAATGAAAAATGCAGTCGAAAGTGTCTGGATAAGGCCCTGTGGTTCTCGAATATGAAGATACACTCCATTGGTGGCATCTGCTGCCTGCTGAAGGTATGGAGAGTCTTGTACGCCGAGTTTGGCCACATCGATTGACAATTTCATCTTCTGTGCTGCGAAAATCGAGTTCATAATGGCAATGTAGTTGTTATCGTAAGTATCGTTGGCTGTGATGATAAGCACCCTCGAGTCCATGGACGTCGTCAGAATCGTGGTGGTCTGACCATTTGCAGACGATGAGTTCTGTGCCTTATTTGTTGTAGAATTTATCGCTGATGCAGTGGTGGTAGAGATGGACTGGTCCACATGGAGCATTCTGTTCGTGTAGGTTAGAGCCATCAGAAGGGCTCCACCTAACGTGGACAAATTTTGCTTCTCAGGATTCTGAGTAATACGAATAAGCTCAGCATTGAGTTCTCGGAGTACCGTTTCGTCCACTATTCGAAACTGTCTGTACATTTCCTTATTGACCAAATGAGATTCTGGTCTTGTCTCGTGATCATCGAACAGATTCTCCAAATTCGGATGCAAAAATTTCGATCCAGACGGCAGCGATGCGATGAACGCCACCTGGTTGCTGTTGTTGAGCGCCAAATGGGCATTGAGAAGCACCAAAAGTGCCTGTGTGATTTCTTGGATAGTGATCTGGTCACGGATAGCATACCAACTTTTGGGGGTCAACTCGAAGATCACAGTCAACAATGAAGGGTTGTCGACAACCTCTTCCGTTGTCGGGACCTCTGTGAAGACACTTTCTGAGATGTTGTCCATGGCTTGGTGCTTATGGTTGGTTGAAGTTACTTTACATGTCAAACTTGAACCCGTACACCCATATATAAGGTATTTGAGTTTCAGATCAAGAAACCAAGGTTAAGAAAAATTAAGTAAATGTGAATGGTTGAAATTAAAGTCATCTTGGAAGTGCTTCAATGTTGTGTTTTTCGCATGGAATGAGTGTTTGGAAGTTTCTTCAGACATATTTTGTCTTAAATTTTGACATGGACCATCTAGTGTTGAAGATTAAAGATCCTGCGGTTTCTCAAGAAAATGAAGGTGTATTAATTAACTACTTCGCTGACCCATGTCCTTTGATTTCTCTAGCATCCCTTGATTGCCTTTTATTCATTGGTTAATGACAAATCTGAGTATGATACTCTTATATGATGAGATACAAAGTGTCTTTTTGCCAACTACATTCCTCCCGCCATTTTACTCCATGCTATTAGGTTGTTTGTATGTGTGATCATTTTGAAATTCACTATGTGCGAACTTCACCTAACTTATTCCTCTCCAATGTCTTCATTCCATTCCTCGGGTCTTTCTTTGATGAAACGAGACATCAACTCCTCACATTGTTTGTCTTCCATGTTAACTACTTCGATTCCGAGCGATTCCAACAACTTTTCAGCACCCACAAAGTTCTTGTTTTCGCCCAACACAACTCTTTTGACTCCATACATAATGCAAGCTCCAGAACACATGTTGCATGGAGACAAAGTGGTGTACATGGTGCACTTCTTGTACACTGAACCAGGCAAACGGCCCGCGTTCTCCAAAGTAGAGATCTCTCCGTGTAAGGTAGCAGAGTTCTTCTGGATTCTCATATTGTGGCCGCGACCTAAAACAGTTCCATCTTCATGGATAAGGGCCCCACCAATTGGAATACCACCTTCTTCATAACCTGAGAGCGTTAGTTGCCAGTTTCGATTTATATTAGGAAACATTAAATCACATACTTTTCTTGGCTTGTTCGAATGCAATCTGCATTCCAAGTTTATCGTCGAATGGCATCTTGAAGAAAAAAACGTGATTGAAGTCTAATAAGTGACTGAACAATCGAAAAAATGTCTAGTGTGGGGTATGCAGGAATAACGGCTTTTGATCATCACTTGAACACAAAAATTGACCCATTTCTCTCCACGGCCACTACCATATTGTATGGACGGCTCACGATTGCCAAATCGGTAATGGTGTCGTGAACCGCACCCTGGATATTTTCGTTGCTTTTTTGTTTCGTTCCCACAACTGCTTTTTCGTATGACACACTAAATCGCAGAGAAATCTGGTTCTTCGTAAAATTCACTTCACCATTCGTGAAAAGCAGCACTGACTTGCTGATATTATCAAGATCCCACAAAATCACACGACTGTCCTGAGTAGCTGTTATGTAATAGCCATTCTCGCGATTAGTACCTCCAGCACCAGCGCTATAAGCAAGCGCAGTGTTGCTTCTGCTAGTATCTTGGTCTTGATCAACAGTAAGATCAGCTAAAATGTCTTCCACGCTCATTTCTTTATTCAATTCCACTTCCTGTAAAGCGTAGGGTTTCAATCTTGGGGTGCTTTCATTAGCGATGAAAACCTGTCTGCATTCAAAGCTGGGGATTTCCCAAACTGTGATGTCTGATTCGTTGCTTCCTCCAATCATTGCAAAATGCGTGTTGGATGTTCCCTTCTGGTCCGCCTTTGATGGTGAAGATACCACAATCAACTTTCTTATAGCTGACTTGGCCTTCGAGACTTGATCGACTATCACTCTCCACGCTTTAACCAAAATGTGAAATCTGAGATCCCAAAGACATAAGATTCCGTCTGAAGTACCGAGCAAAAGCCAGCTCACGCTTTTGGAAACAATAAACGTAGTTGGAACTCCTAAATAGAGTGGATTCTGCAAACTGAACTCCTTGTTCATCGTTATCACATCAAAAGCAGCAATCTTGCAAGTGGATGTGATTGTGAGGCACAATGTCTTTGAGTTGGTTGTCACAAAGCTTAGGCTTCTTGGGTATCCATCTTCAACTTTGCAAGACCTGATGAGGGCAATCTTGGAATACTTGGAAATCTTCTTGTTTTTGCCTCTGGTGACATGGACCCTGAAGATCCGAATGTTGCCATCCATGCTGGACACTGCAAAAACAAAACGATGTGGCATGAAAACGATGTCAGTGATGCACAGATTCAAATTCACGACAGCGCTAGCATTCTTTCCGGTGATGTTCTTATCCAATTTGGCGGTATCCCACAACTTCAAATTTCCATACTCAGATCCAGTGACAAAGAATTCTGATGTAGGGCATACTGCAACCTTCGTAAATGCCTCCGTAATATTGGCGTTACTGTTAGCGTTGATCTGTGCAACTAGGTTTCCTTGGATCTTCAATTCTCTTGCGCCTGGAGGCATTGACTCACGATAGTTCTTAATGACATTGCCAAATTCGGAAACGTCGTTTATAGTTGGTTCAAAGTCTATCTTCTGCAAATACTTCAAAATGTAAGGATTAGAACCGTTAAAGTTGTGCTTCATGGTCGCGGAAATTAATTTCTGATTATTGACACTGAAAACTTTATGTGTCATATTTGCCTTCTTGTTGGTCAGGTGGATGTGGTGATGTTTGTTACGAGAGTTCAGACTCTCGTGGTTGAATTCCATCTCTCCAAGAACGTTTGTTTCCACTGTCTGGAGGGAAGCTCGCGCTTTACCTTGGTGAGGCAAGACTAGAGAATTGGATTCCTTCGCTGAATAGACAGAATATGACAAGGTTTCTGAGGGTTGATAACTGCTTTCGATAACTTTCGAACTGTTCGCAATAGGCTCAGATTTGTAGCAAACTTCAAAAAAGATATTCTTAGGAGGCACGTTCACCTTGCTTGCAAGTTCAAATTCACTCTGATCATTCGAGCTTGCGTAAGCACTAGCTCTTTTCAAATTCAAAAAGTGATCTTTTAATGCAAAAACCTTCCAAAGATCCTTATCTTCCAATCCAACTGCTTTCAACTTCAAAATCCATTGTCTGTCTTCCGGTGATAATGGTATATCCAGGTGTTTGGAGTCGCTGGTACTGGAAGAATTAGCTTGAGAAACATAAACTGACTTTCCCATATCCTTAGTGAACGATATGAGTTTTCGTTTTCCGTTAGACAGTACGGCAGAAAACTTAGTTTGCTTCCAAAACATTGACCTGTTCGTAGCATTATTGAGCCAAGTTATTGAGGTATCATAAACTTGTTTGGATAAAGGCTTGGACAAGCAGGGATACATCGTGTCCCAATCCAATGTCGAAATATCATATGACAAGTATGATTTGATCAAAGGGTAAAGAAAGCAAAATCTTTCGGCGTACAGAAGATTTTCACTGATAGCCAATATGAGATAAAGTACAGACTGTCTGATCCACTCATTTGGTTGCAAAAGCAATGTGATGGAATTGGCCAATAGTTCCTTATAGACTGAGAGCACATTGAATTCTTGAGCTGGGTTTATGAGCCTCTCCTTAACAAAAAAGTGGAATATCTCAAGCACCTTTAGAACAACGAATTGTTCATGGTCCCCCAATGTTTGAAACAATAACGGTAATAGGTATTGTTCAAATGCGAGTGCACCAATAAAATACCCAATATCAATGATAGACGATAGGAAGGCAAGTCGAAGTTGGTAATTAGAATCATTCAAGTAAGTTATCAAGTGTGGCAAGATAATGTCATTGGTTCTATCCACTCCAAAGTATTGACAAAGTGGAAGTATATGATTGACGAGGCATATTCTCAAATTGACACTCCTATCAATGAGGAGAGCTTCTGCTATGTCTTTAAAGTCAATTTCTGTCCTCGATCTGGGAATCTCGTAAGATCCCAATTCGCCGTTATCCCCGTTGATTTGCTTACCAGTGTCGTCATCATACGCTCTGGCGAATGCTGCAAACTTTTCTGATATTCTTGCAAGGTAAGGGAGGCACGTTGCTAATGTAGACTTAATGTATGTAGCTTCATCATAATTAGGACAATTGAGGAAAGCGATGTTCTTGAATCTGGGGTTCAAATATTCAGGAAATGTCAAAGCATTAATTGCATTGATACTAGAACATGTCGCCAATAGTGAAGTTATTGCTAGCAACGAGGTGGATGCCACTCTGGTTGAATATTTGGAATCGGTTGCAAAATTGGTGTTGTGAATGGATGGTTCCTCGACTTGGGCAGATGATTCATCAAGAAAATCGTCGATCAAGCTGCAGAGATAAGGAAGCAGCCTATCCAACTTTTCTGAATCACTTATTCGTTCGGAATATGCTAGAATAAGTTCAATTGCCTTGACTCTTGACTCGGGTCTCTTTGTTGAAGCTAAAAGTGTGCAAATGAGATCAAGAACAATTAGTGCACCATTGTCTTCGGGGTATGTTCCTCTTAATTCAGAAGAAGATTGAATAACATAATTTTCAGGGATGCCTTTCAAGCCGAGACGTAAAGCTGGAAACTTTGGACCAAATTCACTTTGTTTATGCTTTTCAAAAGTGTATCCAAATGATCTGCTGGCTTTGCTGAAGGTTTCATAAATCCGGTCTATGCGCAAGTCGCTAGGTGAGCAGTTGTCCACATTATCGTCGGGCACCGTGAAGTTCTCCGTACTGTTCATCTCGTACATGAAATCATACAAGTAGTCGTAGAAATAGTCAGGGAAGCAAGATCCTCTATACTTTTCTAGCAATTGTGAAGCCAGCGGCCTTTCATTGGGATCGATACTTAAAAGATCCTTCACCATCTGACGCATGTTGAGGTCGGAAATCGCTCCTAGATTGGGTTGGAAGTCGTTTCTCTTATACCGATACAAATCTGAAAGTGTGAACGTAGGTTCTCCATCCATGTATAGCTCAGCAATGACACAGCCAAGTGAGAATAAGTCCATTGAGTCAGTGAGAGCCGTCGACTCTTTGGAAGGCGACTTCTTCAGATAGAACCTCTCTGGGGCAACGTAACAGGATCTCCTATCGGAACTATCGAAATAGAAGACAAATTCACTAGGATTGTCGTCCGGTAACAACACTGGCTTGGTGTGCTGTGAAAAGTCTGTAAGAACCACCCAATTGGCGCTGGTCACCAAGATGTTTTCTGTCTTGATATCTCCATGAACGGTATGAAGGTGAGTATGGAGCAATTCAACAGTCTTGAGCAATTGAAACACAATCCACAGTTTTTCTATAGGTGCCAAAAACGGTCTTAGCGAAATTCGATCGTAAATGTTTGTTCTTCCCAACTGTCGGACCAAGTATCCAGCCAGATCTGTTTCAATGATACGCTTCCAAGGGAGAACGTTTGGATATTGAGCGAGAAGCCTAGATTCTTGAGAAAGTGCCTCTGCAACTTTGTTGAGAGTGATTCCCACTTGCGGTGGCTTAATGAACAACTTCACCACAAGAAGACATCCAGAGTTGGTGTCATATACTCTGATTGTCTTGAGAAAACGAGAGTCATTGATGACATCAAGAAATTTGTAGCCTGGTAGGACATCCACATATGAACGTAATGCCACGGTATGGGCATGAGGCGCTAGTAGGGAAAGATTGGCGCCCATAGGAGAAGATGTAGCCTAGTGACTATGAATTGATTAGGTGAACTGGATGCACAACTGATAAGAGAGGGAAGTGCTGAAAGCTGTCACGTGTTGGAACCAGACAATGTGTTGTGGAGAGCAGTATTGGGGCTATATATATTATGTGATTGTATTGCAGCTATCTTCATTGGAGAAAATCTTGGTTTGAAATGTGCAACTTGGTTATCTTCAATGAAAGTGCACTGAAATTCAGTGCGACAGTGCAAAGAGAAAGGTGATTAGCAGTGAGCCTCATGATTATCTACCTTTGAAGAGTAATTAGCTTACAGAAGAATTAATTTCATATCGAAGCATTAGATACTATCGAATTAACCCCGTGTAATATAAATTCGAAACTGGTTTCTCTATTGTCCACGGTCTCATTTGGGCCTATTGAAAGGCTGTCTATCTGAACCATCCGTAATAATGAGCTACTAGTGTTAAACATACCCAGACTATTGTATTGAAATCATTTAATCCATAAGAATCTTCCAATTTTTATCAAAAATAAACAGTATCACCCTCTATCGTTTCTTCCTCAATGTCTAATGTCTTTGACGGGAATCTGCTTCTTCATCAGACAACTCAAAAGAATCGAACCGACGCAAACCAACCGTCTCCTCGTCATCGTACTGACCACGCGAAAGCTGCATGGATCTTCTCATCGAGGAGAAGCCTCCCACTCCATTGTCCATTGGAGCCATGTCCTTGCCATTATGGACTCCAAAGAGCTCTCTCTCACGACCCTCATTTTCCTTACGTGAGATGTTAAGCAAGTACACACCAGAGAAAATGATGAGAAATCCAATCAACAAGGAGATCACGTTGACAGCCAGCGCAGTGTTAAAGCCCTTGAAAAGAATGAACGACGCAACCAATGTGAAGGTGGTGAATGTCACATAGTAGAGCGGGTTGACGATGGAAGTATCGAACTGGTCCAAGGCCTTGTTGAAGTAATTCATCTGGGTAATGATGCATACTGCCACCACAATGATGAACACGTATGTCGATACGTGGGTGAATTGGTTGTTTCCAGCCAAGGTCAACTTCAAAGCAATGCCAAAGGCCTTGATGGACATCACCGAGATGGAGCCCACGGTCGAGCAGATGGAAATGTAGATCATTGGGTTGGTGTGACCGTACTTGGGCACAATCTTGTAGATCATAAAAAGAGAATAGGCAGTGACCATGAAAGCATAGAATAAGAAGCCTGGTTGAGTGGCATAGTTCAAGATCTCATCCACGGTCTGGATCTCCTTGTCAGGAGGAGCATGAAGCACAATGATGACCGAGCCCATCAAGCAAATGGCACATCCCATCTTACCCAAAACACCCAATTCTTCTTTCAAGAAGATGGCGGCCAAAACTGCTCCGATAATCACGGAAAGAGCGCCCAACGGAGTCACCAAGATTGCAGGAGCAAAAGTGTATGCTGCAAAGTTGGCTACCTCTCCAATGGCCATGGTGGCTATGCCTGCCCACCAGATTGGGTTCTGCAAGTATTGATGTCCCGTGGCATTATCAGCGCCAGCTCTGGAGGCATCCATCAACCCTTTTTTCGTGATGATGAACGAAGTTCCTATTGCCAACGAGGACGACATGGCGAGCGCGAGCCCGATATACTTGTCGTCGACCATGATAGAGAAGGTAGATGTTTGAAGTTTGAAGTTTTATGTTTCTATGAACGCGAGCACCTTTACCTCTATGAAGGTAGAGAAACTGGAGAATACTAGGTTAAAAGGATTAGTGAAGAATTCTTAGAATGTTTGAAAATTCGAAAATAATGGTTGTTCCTAACTAGCTAGATGATTCTCAATTTATAAAAATTCAATTTGGAATAGATCCAAATCGATCTGAATTTGTAAGTATATCTTTGGTTTAATGAATACTTTTTGTTTGTTGACCTGTGTGCTGTTTCTTTTTCCATGAGGCTGTGCATGGCCGATTTACAATAGAAAATGGGCAAAATGGAGGGTGGAGAAACTGGGGAAAAGTCATTGGGAACATTGGTCGGGCAAGATATGAATGTAAGATTTTGGGGAGAAGTGGAGTAAAATTGGATTTTTGGCAGTGTTATGTTTGAATCGCGACGATACATCGAAGATGAATTGGAGATATATTATCGCGCCTCGAGGCGAGATATCGCACAAAATAGAAACCGGAATAATTACGAGATATGATAGTGCAAATGGTATAGAGCTAGGAAATGATCATAATAAAAAAAGAGAACTGGATAAGAGGATAGTTTGAACATTCATTCTTCATCTTCCTCTATTTTCTCTATCTCTTCTCCTCATATCTGATCTATCCATATACTTTCATTTTGTCCAATCTGAACCTTTACTGTGGTACCAATCTAGAGTTCAATAACACTCTTCAGCAGAACTTCAGAGCGAGATCGCGCCGAGATAATCACTTGTGCATCCCAGAATCCCATTTTCTAGTAGACTTATGCCTAATTTCTACTCCACTTACCCCTTATGGCATACAATTACCATATACCCTATCATATGCTCTATACTACCTTGCATCCTACTTTGTTTGTCCTACTATGGATACTCTCCCTTGAATCATGCTATGGATACTTTCCAAGTCCGTACTGTTAGTATCATATACCAACACAAATCCCATAATATCTTACTCTGCAATAAAATCTCCCTCACATAACCGGTTCTCTCCTTCTACAACTTCGGACTTCAATTAGCAACCTACATTTGACAATCTAAAAGTCGCAGACCCTCAGACAGACAAAAAATCAGATAGCAAAACCAAAGTAGAAAATCAAAGAAAGATCAAAGAAAAATTTCAGATAAGAACAAAATACAACAAATCTTACATTCACTCATTGAAGATCATAAAATTCACCAACTTCAATTCAAGCTATTTCCTCCATTACTTCCATCTCCACTTCTGGCAATTGTCAAATGTCGCTCCCCTCCTGGTCACCTGCTAATCTACACATGATCTTATCGTCATTCGCGCATACTGATGCTCCTGACAACCTACTACAGATAATCCACACCTATTCGGACTCTGCACCACCGTTGATATTTTTTTTCGATCCGCTTCGAATTCCACTCGAACTCTGGTCTACTTTTCATCGTTCGCCACATTTATTTCTACCGCTTTCTCGCCTATTCCACCGACCCTGGCGCGTTCTATTCATCTTCAACCCTCCTCGTTGCCTTCAAGCATACTCTCAGTGTGCCACAAGTGACCTTATTATTCCAACAAGCAAACCTGTCGAATTGCAACATAAGCTACTCCCTGCTTTTCCTGCCAGTCTGTGGCTTGTACCTGTGCTTCCACGCTCTCTGATCTACCTTGACTAGCCGCTCACTCCACTCATCCACAATGAATAGCCCTCATGGTGAGGATCCTGCCACCTCCGCTGGAAACGGCCACGACATTCCTTCCGCATCGTTCCGCAAGCTTCTCAGCTCGCATCTGTCCATCTACAACGCGCTCACCAACCCTGACCTTGACCTCAATCTCCCTAATCTTCCTGGCTCTCCCCTGCGCAATGAGCGTTACACACCGCCACCATTGGACTTCCCTGTGGCCATGGAGCCACTAGCATCGTTCCCACTGTGGCTGCCTATAAATATGGTCCCCGAGGGCAAGGATTTGGCCCTTCAGATGCTTGCATCCTCTGCGTCTCCTAGACCTGCTAGTGCATCTATTTTATCCATCACCTCCGAGGAAGACAACCCTTCGGACTCCATGGTGGTGGTGCCCTCGCTCAAGAATGCAACTTCCAAGGTTATGGTATTTGAGACCGATGAGGAGGACGACGGTGACGAGTATACTTATGTGGGTAGTCTGAAATCGGCTTACTTGCACGGTGACGATAAGACGCTCACAAGTAACAGTGGAAACACGAAGAGGCACGTTTCGGCTCCTAAAAATCTGCACAGCCTGTTCATCATGCCGAAAATGTCCTTGTCTGATAGTGGGAAACCCGTGCAATTGACCATTCTCAGCACCTGCAATGATGCACTTAAAGTCGAAACCCAGGCCATGATCGATTACATCAAGAACAACATGGATATGCCCCTGAAGGTTCAAGTGCATCACTTGGTCATTGCGCAATCACCTCTGAAGTTCGATATTTCGGTGTTGCGCAACTCAAACTTGCTTTTCCTCGTCAATGATGGTTCATTGTTGTTCATTGAATTTATGGACGCTTTGCTCCAAGGTGGCTGCGAAAATTCGCTTCCAAAACTCACTGTCATCAATATTATGACGACAAACTACTTCATCAATTTGTTCGACATGATCAATAACACCCGTCCGCATCAGATTTGGAAAACTCCATCTCTTAGGAGTACTAAATTGTTGTGCAAAATGAAGACGTACATTGATGAGGAGTTAAGCGACGGAACCAAAGGTAGACACGCTCAGGAATTTCAGACTCGTTCTAAGAAGTACACCAGAAACAAAAAGCCTGAATGCCCCCAGTCTACCACAGAATCGAGTTCCATGTATGACAGCTTGACTCCAACAAGAAAGCCCGACTACAAGTTGATCGAAAAACAAATTCGATCCGAAATGCTGATGTCTCTGAGTTACACCAATATTGATCCTTTGCGGTTATCGTCCAACTTGAGCCATTTGAGAGCACTTGTGGGCGCATTCAAGCGATACTTTAGTTCAAGTTCTTCAAGCCTGGTGCCTGAAGATAATGAAGGTCTCGCTATTATTCGAAGAAATATGTGGCTCATTTGCAGCTTCTCTGTTGGCATTGGTGTTGGAGTTACTGTGGCCAGTGGTGCAGTTACCTCACTAGGGAAGGGCCTAAGTGATCTTGTCAGAAACTTACAACCTGTTCAAACAAGTACTAACGGTACTTACCAGCAGTTAGTGGCTGCGGAAAGTTCTGTGGGAACATTTGCAACATCTGAAATGGCAGAAAAATTGATGGACACTGTCAGTGAGTGTGGCTGTCATATATCCAAGGTTGCAGTTGAAAGTATCCAAATACTCACTGATAACACAATTGTCAACTCAGTTATTGACTACTGAGTTTGGCATTCAAAGAGTTAAAGTCCCTCAGTATGTTGGCAATGCAATCTGCAATCGGCGGATTGCGTAAGTCTAGTAATATTGTCTTGGGCATGTTTTGGTAATGGTTTAGTGTGATATGTTTAGTTCTTCTAATGCGTTTTAACGCATCTGTTTTTCATTAATGATATATGTATATCATCTTACTATGCACAAGTAATGTAGTGAACACCTCTAAGTGACCATGAAACTCACATTTTTATAAAAGTCCAACATCGGGTTCTCTCCCTTCTTAGTCGTTGTCAGGTCAACATCTGACCACTGCTCCAAAAATTCTTGATGCAGTTCCACTTTTGCAAGTTTTCCTGTCACCTTTTTATACATGTCGCTTGCAAGGTTGAAGTCAGTAGGAAACATGATATCAAAGTAGCCCTGGTGACACATATACGTCGATACATCCACCATTTTATCCTGAATCACTGTCTGCACCACAGGGGCATTATAGTAGCCCTTGATGGAGTTTGGTAGACTGGAGAAGTCGGAACTGATCAAAGAGTGGTTTGGGAATCTGTGCTTTAAGATCTGGAAAAATTGTAAAAGTCTAGTAGGAATAAATTCACCAGGTGTCAAGTTGTCTTTGAACGGAGCAACACGGTTTTTTAATGTTAACTTAGTCCGTGAATGCAACAAAGGATGAATAGCATCCTTATCGGTGAGGAAAGGCACTAAAGTTGCAAGCTTCTTGAGTCTTCCAGACATGGAGTCGACTTGAGGCAAGATAGGATAGTTACCATTTTCCCTCAAATTCAAGAAAGCGTTTGTGTAATAGCTCAACTCGGGAGTGAAGAACTCGTAGAAATCACCCTCTTCGTCTACAACCACATATCCTTCGTAAGGCTCCCCAGTGGTTGCATCATATCTAACCAAATCATGAGCAAAGTTATCGAAAACCTCGAGGGCAATAAAGAAGCACGGCTGCTCGACAGTCTTATCCCATTTGAATATGGACTTGTTGATGATTTCAAGCTTCTCGGTATCTAAGTTCTGCGCCACCAACTTCTGCTTCATGGCCAGCGAAAACTGCTTGAGAGCTAACTGCGACGAGATCTCAATGATTTTGTACTGGGTCCTTGCATAAATATCTGGCTCATTAGTTCTGATATAGTTCAAGATATTGCACATTAACGTTCCATTTCCGCCTCCCATTTCGTAGATTATCAAGTCCTCGTATGGGTAGCATCCGTTGAGCTTATAATTAACCACAATATAGCGAGCTAGAGCCTCTCCGTAGTATGGAGAGAAGAGCTCCGTGGGCGTATGCCACAACTGGATGGATTTCTTCGTCTTTGGAGCTCCTCCGGCAGCCACCAAGTCCTGGCGTTGGATAGTCTTCGCGTGCTTAGCAAACACCAGCAGAGATTCAGACTTTGATTCAGACTTCGAATTAGACATTAAGTCCTCATTGAAAGAATTGGATACTGGCTGGGGAGGATTGACCTCATCATACTTTGCATAGGCTTTCTGCCATGCGTCCATAAACCCATCGACGTCCTCGATGTTGTTGTAGTCGAAGGGTTTATCATTGTGGAAAATCTCCACCTCTTTGGAGAAATACCCATAGTTGGGATTGTAGAGGGAGTCTTCGATAAAGTCAGACGATAACATCTTGACTTTCCGCGGACGGTGGTTCAACCTCCCCATTCGAGAGGAGTTAGTCATGGGGAATCGATCAAACACATCCTGTGGAGTCTTGTCGTGGAATGGATAGTTGGTGGCATTCTTATAAATATACTCAAGTACATTGAAGGAGCTGAACTCGCTGGTTCTGTTTTTCTGGAGCGGATGCTCACTTTGTGACCGTGACGAGTGTTCCTTACCAACTACACTGGTTAGGTCAGCAGAAACCTTGAATGCAAAGGTATCAGGTCGAATGGAATATTCGTGATGTTTGGAATCGACTTCTTCTCTGAAGGGTGCAGTAGGGAGGTTTGACCCTGCTACCTTCAGAGTGTTTTTAGCCTTTTTAAAGAGATATCTCCTGCCTGTGATGGGCACTAGGCCACACGGTTTTAGGAGCATTGAAATGGATAATATTTAGTACAGGACGATGGGCCAAGATGGTTGAGTAGGTGGTGAAAGTATTTGGTGATGTCCCAATAAACAATTTCTATCGAAGTTTCATAACTATAGTTGTGACCGTAATTAAACTCGTATATTCATTGTTCTATTATAGTTGTAATCGTGAACTCTTGATGGATCAGATCTGGGATGCCTATTCCTAAATACGAATAAACCCTGACAATTCATAGAAACCGTAATTATCTGAAAAAATTGGGGAAAAACATTTTTCATCTGCAGAAAGTGTGCTGATTGCGTCAACTCCACAACGACAAATCATTGTATCTCTTCAAAAACATTCTATTCAAACTGCTTAGCCTCTTGTCCATCAAACTCATCCATGCATTCCACAATGGTCTTGATATTATCTATAGCATTGCTAATAGCAACTCTGATCACTCTGTCCGAAACTCCAGCAAATGTGCACTTCATGATATTCTCCACAGCTTCGTAATCAACAGAAATCTCATCTTTCTTCAAGACTGGATCCACAGAAATGCTTTTACATGCAATGGATGCTTGTCGGGCAGTCTCAAAAGGAATATTTAGCGTAACAACATGGTCGAGTTGTGTCATTCTTGATGGATATGCTAGCGTTTGTGTAGTAGCAGGTAATTTTTGGTGAAGTTCCAGGCGATTTTGTCAATGTCTACTTGTAGCTACTCTGCACACTCTCATGATAATCGTAACATTCATCTAAATACAGCTAATATACAATAAATATCACCGAGGTCGTCTATAAGATCGCCCGGAATCATGGCTATGGCATCTAGACTCGCCTGCTCTGTGGTGTAGAATGCTCTGAAGGGGCATTGTCAGAAGGTCGGGATTTGCTCTTGTTGTCCTGGGACAGCATGATGTCAATGATTTGAAGGCAGAACGGTATGCTCAATGCCATGCAATCAATTGTGGTTTGCAAGAATTTGCTTCACGAGCGGTTAGTCAGGTAATGCTCTCTCGATCCAGGTATGGAAGCGGCTCAGGTAAGATTTAAATCAGCTGTACATACAACTTCACTTAGTCTTCTCGTCGTCGACGACGGCGATGTGCACCAAGTGTGTCCAGAGTGACATCGACTTGCGATCGTCGTTCGAAGTTGTCATCGGCTCCAATGAAAGTATGTATATGCTTAGTCTGAAATTTTTGTCTTAGAGAGCCAGTTCGCTTCACCTTGCGGTGTGAAGCGAGTTGTGCGTTTGCAAAACCGAAATTCTGGATGAGAGGAAATCCATGATTGAATTCTTTTGAAGAGACTTTACTTGATCCCTGTTTGATTTTTCCCTCTTGTGAAGTGGATTCAAGATTGGGGGTTGAAGCGGCCTTTGAGTGAAAATTATACTTGGCTGTACCAGCAGGTGACGGATTGACAGACAATTTGGACTTGGAAGGTGTATAGCCGAAAAGATTGGAAAATTTCGTCATTTTCGGCCCGCGAGCTCCTACAATCACCGATTGGCCCTTGGGAGCATTGCTGTTCAGCAAGCCGACATTAGCCAGGGAGGGTTTCTTAGAATGCTGGCCACCTTGTAGTTTTGGGCCAATACTCTTTTCGACCTCTCGGCGTAGCATTTCATCCCCGTCCTCCTTATACAAGTCATATTCTTCAGATATCATTCTCGTCAACTTGGAGGTCTTTTCTGGTGGCTTCTTATAAGTTGATGCTGAAGCTTCTGTCAGAACTTTCGTGGTATTCTTTGCAGATTTGGAGACCTTGACCAGGGATTTAGTTGATTCCTTTGATGGAGAAGTCTTTGTTGATTTGAGTGGCTTTGGTTGCTTGGTCAGGGACTTGTTCAGAACTTTGGCCCTAGATGACTTTTGAATCATCTCCAAACCCTCATCGCCCCTCTGCACCTTGTAAATCTTGGAAACATTTGCCTTCCATTCATCCTTGCTAGTCGAATTCTCCAACGCTAATTTCGCGATAGTAAATCCACTGCTAGTCCCAGCATTCAAGCTCTTAATCACTGGTTCGCGAGCAACAAATTTGTGATTCTTGAGATATTGTAAATTGCTTCTATTCGTCTCAAGAATGGAAGGGTCTATAGCTTCCAAAAGGCTGTTGATATCATAGGATTCTCCTGGAGATATTGGCGTAGGGTGCGAAGGTGTGATACATTCCATACCAACCTCTTTCCGGAGTACAAAATCAATATCCACCTCAGAGAAGAAAGCACAAGATTGCGGTAGTTCTCTAATTCCAAGTTGCTCGCAGAACATGGCTCTGGTCCATA
Organism: Sungouiella intermedia; assembly: GCA_900106115.1. Lineage (NCBI taxonomy): Eukaryota > Fungi > Ascomycota > Pichiomycetes > Serinales > Metschnikowiaceae > Sungouiella > Sungouiella intermedia. The sequence continues at coordinate 1,780,886 of LT635756.1, read as the reverse complement.
AGTTACTGATTTGGAGTAACAAAGCACAGAGCAATTTTTGATCGTCCCTTACAAAGTAACGCAACTCATCATGGACAGTGATCATCAATCTTGCGTCCAATTTGAACTTTTCAATCAAGTACTCCATGGAAACGATCAATAGGTGGAGATAGTCAACACCACTGCTCTGAATGGTCCAGTTAATTCGTGACGTGAGGTAGTTGTTCTTATTAAGATTTCTCTGTGTGAGTGCATCAGTAATGGATGCTCCAAGTGTAGGTGTCTTTGGATTCTCTTGATAAGCGATGGATTCAAGTGCATTAAACATCACCGACTCAGTTCCTCCATGGTAAATGCGTCTCAGAAACAACTTTGAGTGGCTGACCTGACCTTTGGTCAGTTCATAAAGCTTTTGTGCTTTCTCTTCAGCTTCAGCATCGCTCAAGGAAGCGTTACACTGTTTCAACAATCTAGTGGCGAACTTCACTCCAGCACCATAAATACGGCCGTAATTAAAAACCTTGGCATCATTCCTCAGGATACCCATGATTTCTGCGGTCTTGGAATGGAGGTCGGTCTTCTCATGCTTATCCCCTTCAAGTGTCATCCACCCAAGTGCTGTTCCACCATGGATCTGGAACATTGAATCCCCAATTAGAGATGCTATCCATAATTCTTCAGAGTCAACGTCGGCACCGACGAAAGCATAGCCCTTGGGTGCCGTTATCATCGCTTTGAGCTCAGAACCAATTCGATTAGCCTTACTATTGGAAGCAGTAAGCCAAGTATTCTCAGTTGCACGTCTTGTGACAGTTCCCATCACACAGAGCTTCGGGATGATAATTCCCATTTCCTTGTGTGACTTGCAATCCTTTTTAGTATCGAAAAACTTGTTCTTCTCACCTTTAGGATCACAGTACACAACGAACTGATCCATGATACGGGCCCTGTTTCCCATCCAGTAGGAAGCAGTAGCATTCAAATTGAGAATTTCCTTGGCATAATCATATTCTGAAGTTAAAACTCCGTTGTCAAAATATTTAATGTAACTCTTTGACATAATGAGCGTGCACCTCTTCTTGTTTCCCTCTGGATGTGGCACCTTAAAAAGTTCATGAGGAATACCATTATCGCGAAGCTCAGGCATCATCATCTCAAAATCTTCCTCACTGAGTTCGGCCTTTGTATAATTTTTCTTTAGCATTATGTCCACGACCTCGCCCTCGTATGGTACTTTAAAGCACCACCCGGCAGATTCTGTCCAGATCAATGGATATCCTTCCCACTTGAGGCGTAGGAGGAGAGGCGTGATTCTTGTTCTCACCGTAATATTCATCTCACGTAGCTTCTCGCCGTCTTTTTCCGTGGTTGTTTTGAACAAGTCTCTGTACCATTCTGGGTATCCTGTGAGATAGGCTTGACGAGCATAACGAGTTCCATCTTTTCTAAGACGCTCCGGCTTGATATTCCAATTGAGTTGCTTGAGCCACGGGTCCAGCTCCGTATCTGGCTTGAGCAGGTCGTCATTTTCATGGATGTATCGCACTAATTCATTAACTCGCTCCTGAAGTATTTTGTCCACCAGCTGTCTATTTTCTTGGTAGACAGACTCTGCGCTATTAACATAGGAGTCCCAGGACGTGGATGTGGGTAAAAACAAGGTACCCAACAGTCGAAGAGCAGCAAAAGAGACGGGATGGGGAATCTTCTTGCGGAACTCAGGAAAGAGTTTCTGAGACACTTTGTAGGTCGCAATAACATCATCCGCACAGTAGTTCATCAATTCCTGGAAGTTTTCTGTGACATCGGAAATATTGGTGGAGGAAAAGGTGTCTCTAAGGTCCTTCTTCATCTTTATTCCGCAATGGAACTCTGCCACATTTGCAAGAGAATTCAGCGAGCCCTTGTTTAGCCACGGATCATCCATGAGTTCCTGAGCCACATCAGATGCAGAGAGACCTGACAAGGGGTCTTCTGGGTCCAGATCAAAGTCTATGGACTCAGACTCCAGCTCTGCATTCTCCACGGCTTGCTTGTGTTTTCTAAACTTGTTCCATGTGGGTCTCTGTTGCGAGCAAAATCCACTGAGGGCAATGTGAAATGACATGGCATCAAGAAAAAAGGCTTTGGACTGTTTGACCGAGTACTCTTCCAAGATTCTTGCTCTATCGTAGCTGACATTGAAGCCCACCAAAAGTTTTGGCGATGCATGAGTGTTCATAGGAATAAAATGGTTCCAATCTGAGTAGGAAGGATCGTTTGCATATTCTGTTAGTAGCGGCGACACCCAGCCATACCATGCCTTGGAGGACATGGCTGTGCACATGACCGCATAGTTCGACCGCTTGTACATCACCTCTACGTCAAAAACCAATTCATCTTCAAGCGGAAAATCCACCTTCTCTGGGTCACAGCCTGGGGCATAGCGAGTCCAGCCGCTAGCAAAGAGCCAATTGTCAGGTTTAGGTAGAGAGTCTCTAGATTGCAGTAGAAAGTCTTCTGCCATAGAAAGATACGGCTGCGAGTAGCGGTAGCCGATCCTTGTAAAGTGTTCATCTAGAGTGTTCTTTCCCACCAATTCTGGAAGATTTGGAATCACGATGGGGTCGTTGATCTGGGTCTTCTTATTAAGTAAACCGGCATTTTTCAAGTGACTTTCCACCAACGAGAGAAGGAGCGGGTGCTGTGATTGCAAGTAGTCTGAGGGTGACGTGTTGGGAAAAACCTTCTTCTGTAGGTCATTGGAAAGATATTGGATGCCCACCTGGTTTATCCGGGGCAGCTGAAGTCGTAGTAGGGACCTTGAAAGGTGCCTTGTAAAATGCCGTAGGCTAATAGACTGCCTAGGCATGATTGATATGAATGGGAGAATGAAAACGCGTAGAAGAATCCTATAGCATCTAGTACGCCACCAGAGCAATTCAAGACTGAAGTGATGATGATGATGTTAGCAGATGTTTTGTTGCCGATTTGAGAGAAAAGTAAATAGAACGTGATGGACTGCACGTGCCAACGGTTTAGTAGAGAATGGAAACAAAAAGGCAAAAATAGAGAATGGGGAACTATAGTGTATAGATAAGGAACAATGAGGAGAATGAAATGGAATATTCTAATGGAGGAAATTTTCGAAAGAAGAGGGGAAGTGGACGTCTTTGTCAGGGTTCTGGAAAAGGCTGTTAAGTGTTGCGCATTCTAGAGATCTTGACAAGATCCAAAACGGTCACTGACGGAGTCAACTCGGTAATTGAATTAGTTGAATGAATTTAATGTTCAAATTAGTAGGATTTTATAAGTTGGAACAAATGAGAAATTGTAATGGAAAATAGAATAGAGATTGGAATGGAAAAGATCTGATTAGGTATGGCTGCGAGACTCAGATACATTGTGGGGACATTAGAGACAACTCACGATATCACAAAACGTAGGAGATAATCAATAAAGGTATGTACTTAATCATAGATCAGAAAGGCAGGGAATTTGAGAAATTTTGTAGAAAACACGAATTTGATTTCGACAGACAAGTATATTGGCGGTCTAATAAAGTGAATTGACAACATCAGTATAGATGAAACTACTTTGAAATTACACTGGAAACAAATCCTAGTGACTTGAGAGAATGGTCAGAGGACAAGTTGAAATTAAAAATTCATAGAGAATCCCATCTCTGACAACTCTTCAATGTCTTTCTTCAAAATACTAAACATTTGTATTATGAACTCTGCCGTTTGCCTTATGAGCGCAGAGTCTCATGTTGAGGACTGGTATTAATTGCAATTCCAATCCTTGAAGTCATTTACATATGTACCATACAAATTCTTCTATCTCTTCAACTTTCATTCCAGCATGAATAATGTCATCATTCTATACGTCGTAGGAGTGTCTAAGATTGCTCTGTTCATGTAGAGGGTCATCATCCACACAGGTGCACTCTTGCGTATTCAGTCCTACAAGCAAGAACATTCTACTAAGGTCAGACTCTCGACCATCTGAACTTTAGTCCTTTTTCTACTTTTCAAAATTTCAAATTTTTTCTCATTTATTTCATTCCTTACACTTTACGGTCTTTTCAATTCTTCAATTCCATCTCCACCTACCCTCCATTACACAATTCTCCGATCTGTCCTCCCTCCTCTGTATTCGCAGCCACCATACATTCCACCCATACAATCCTTCCTTACACCCACAACTCTTATCACTACCAATACACATATCTACACCTACTCACCTTCCGTTAGCCCCTCCACTGATACCCATCTGTCCACTACTCTACCCAACATCGGCCACAACCTCCAATCACACCCCACCCAACGGTGACAGCAACCTAATGCGGAACTATGTAAACACACCGGTCTCCGGCATACATCTCCTCCACAACAACAACATCGAAAACTCCTACTACATTCTTTACCCACATGTCTGAGTTCAAATCGTTCAAAAAGGCCGACTTGGCCAAAGTAGCCAAAACTGTTGGCATCACTGTTCGGTCCAAGGACACCAAGCAGCTGTTGCTTGAAAAAATCGAATCCTTCATTGAGGAATTCCCTGAGAGAGCCAAAGAGTTGATCGAGGCTTCTGCCGACGAGGTGGAGGTAGCCACGTTGGTGGAGGTCGATGCCACCGACGATGAGGATGCTGAAGATGCTGAGGATGTCGAGGAAGAGGAAACTGAGGACGCCGAAGATGAGGAAGCTGACGCCGACGATGACGAAGACAAGGACTACAACGCTCCTCCTCCCATTGACTTGAAGGAGTTGATTGTGGACCCTGCCATTGGTTTGTTTGAGAAGACCTATGAGTCTGTGTTAGAATTCTTCGACCTGGTCGGTATTACTACTTTGGAAGCCAACGACGACTTGAGAGAGAAGTTGTCTAGAACTGTGTCGCTCAACTACTTGGAATTGGCCGTGGAGGCTGGCTACTTTTTGTACTTCTACGTGCCATTGGTGGCTGTCAAGCATAACAAGCTGATTCACCAGGTGTTTAGAGACAATATTCCTCAGTTGAACGATATTTCTTTCCCAATTCCGGACTTCACTGCGTTGGCCAACTTCACCGTCGTGTCCATAATCCTCAACTGGTCTCTTTACGCCGTTTTCATTCCATTGCTTTTTTCCTACTACGTCAACTTCTCCAGAAGAGTGGTAGTGATTGAAGACGAGGATGATGATGAGGAAGATACCTCGTTCGTGATCCGTCTCTACAAGTACGATCCTTTTGTGTTCGCCTTGACCAAGGTGGTGATTTTCTACTTCATCTTCAAGAACGGAGCCTTGACTACCATTGACACCTACAAGGGCATTGTGCACGCCTTGAAGAACCACCTCTTTATTCAGTTGGGCATCTACCACCGTTTCGTCTCGGGCTTGGGCAACTTCCCGCTCATTATTGGTGTGGCCAACGTGGTGATTGGCCTCTACTCTCAGTTTGAGGACTATTAGTCCTCCAGCTTCGCCCTTCACTTCTGTTCCCCACTGTCTTATCTCTTTCTTATGTACAATTGACTCTTTAGAGTGCCGCTTGTTACGTTGTGCCATATACTAGTACATGACTCTATATTACATCACTATTTTTGTATGCTTGATAATATGCTCCACTAAGTCCACTAGCTCCTAGCTTCCGAATGATTTATATACCCCCTCCTCTTCTCTTTGTTCTCACTTCGTTCTTTTCTTCTCTTGGTCCTTCTACTTGACAGGCCATCTTGTTTCGATTCCAATGAGTTCAAGGTCGTTGCTCAATTCATCTGCAGAGGCTGCAGCCGGACCAATAAACTGCTTCATGATCTTTGCAACAAGTGCAGCCTCAGTATTCTGTTTGGCAGTAGAATCCCCAAATACTGGCTTGGGTGCTGCCCTCCGGCCCGGTCTCCGCTTGAATGTCGGCGCTCCTCCATCTGACCCATTTGTGTCAGACCCAGAAGTCACTGGATCGTAAAGCAGACTTTGGAAAATTGGGTGCCGTGCACTCTTAGTCTTGCCATTGGCATCTTTGGTGGGTCCAGCTTTCTGCGGTGCATCTCCTACAATTAACTTGAACTCTTCTTCCGTGACTAATGGCATCATATCATGAACATTAGCTTGATGCTCTCTGTCAGTGAACACCTTAGAATACTGGGCACTATCAAAGTTGGGGTGCGAGTCTAGTGGGAGTCCCTTGTCTTCGTTCACCACCGATTCACGGAAGATCTCCTTGATTGCACCCAGATAGTCGTTCTCGGTGAATCCATTGTACGTTTTGGCGCTCTCCTTGCTCCGTATATTGAACACGTCACTCTCGTTTTTCAGGTTGGTTGCATCGTGGAAAACCTGTCTCTGATACTCGAAGAAGTTTCGGAGCTTTTGAAGTTTGTTGATCATCAGAAAGTTCATGTTCTTGTATGCCTTGTTGGATGTGTGGTAGAAGGCATATGCGCATTTGAGTTTTTCGTATGTGTGATACATTTTCAACCGGAGAAGATCCATATCCCTACGAGCCTGCAACTCTGTGAGGTAGTAGTCAAGTTCTCGGTCATCTGTCAGCGTTTTTGAATCATCGAATGAAATCTTGGACTGCTGAAGCGTGCGCAATCTCGCAAGCAATGCCAACTTCTTGGATGCATATATTTCGTCTCTGTTGGCTGATGCAAAATCTTCAATCTCTCTGACAGACTGCAGAAGTTCCTGTCTACGTCTCTCCTTCTGTGCTCCCACAGCATTTGTGATGTCACGAGCTCCATTGGTGACAACAGTCTCAGGCATGGCAAACTCGGTCTGCTCTTCGATATCTCTGTCCGAGTACTCGAACGACGCAGCCGGGCGCTTAGCCAAGGTCCTGCCCTGGCTGGAAACCAAAGGAGACACTTGAACAAAGTCGGTTTTAATGGGCAGATCCACTACCACCTTGCCAATGTGCTTATTCTGTGCATGTGGGTCATAAGCAGTGGAAATGTCCACTTGGTCGGCATATTCGGCATACTCCTCGTAGCCTGAGTCCAGAATCAGCTCCTCAGAGTCGCTGCGGTCATCTTCAGCCTCTGGATCGGACTCATGGCGACTGAGCTGCACGATACGGTCTAACTTGGCAACAGTTAAACCATCGGCTTCAGCTTGAGCTCGAAGATCAAAAATCGAGCCTGCTGCACTAGCGACAACCATATCACTTCGTGGTAAATGTTCCAGAGCAGCGATCCAGCTTGAAAACACCTCATTGGGTGTAAGTGTGGACTGATCCGAGATCAATGGGTACGACATGTAGTTTGGCGGTGGAAACGGGAGCGGTGCCATGACTGGATGAAAGTCTACATTTTCGACCCCCAAATGCGAAGACAGGTTGGCGTTAGCGATGGCCAAGAGCTGCGATGCGGATTTTCTGCCTCGTTTCTTGGTGATGGGAGGATCTGCCAAGTATGCTTCAGGTCGAAGCACGGGGATGGGTGGGTACACAAAAGGGACCATGATACCCACACCATTATAGGGCAAATTTGAACTTTTAGCCGGGGCTATGGGCGGCGGGAACTTGGCCAACACCAGTTTCATCTGATCGGAATACTTCTGCGAGTGGTTTGTTTCCACATCAACAAAGAAGTCCGACACAGCAAAAGGTTCCGACACCACGGGGTAGATATTGGCAGGAACGCACTGAGTCAACAGCAGCAGCGGTTGCAGGATGTGTGGAAGGCTGGCGGGTGTAGCAGCTGGAGAATTGGCAGATTCACCCAGTATTCGAGGTTTCTTGAACACAGCAGCCATCTGGGCCGGTGTGGGCATGTGGGCGGCGTGGGGCCGCTTCAAGTCGGCCTGGGACAGAAACATGGGGACCTTGGCACGGGATTCAGGGGGTGGCAGGTCCACAGTATATTGTTGTATTAGATAGAAGAAGGTGGGTGCAAAATGTCGAGGGTGAGACGTCAGAAAAAATCGCTACAATCATGGAACGGCCTGTGTGCCGGGGTGAGTGAAGGAGGGGACTAATGAAAGGTAAGTTAAGGGAGGTATAAGCAGATATAAGCGCCAAGGTAAAGAGGAGAAAGGGAAAATGGGAAAGAAAAAGATCATTGTTCTAATTTCATTATTCGGGGGGAATGTGGCTATTTATATGTTTGGAAGGTATGCATTGGATGAATTGTATCCTGCATGAAGATCGGCCGTCAGATTAATTGGATTAGAAAGTGGGAAGGACATTAACAGAAAAAGTATAGAAAGGAGATTTCTGAGAAAGTCACTTATATATGAATGGTTTGCAAGGATATCAATGTGTTTAGAATTACTTTCAAGGATTCGATTGAGTAGAATATCAATGAACGGCTGAAATACCTTAATAGGATGTTTACACCTTGATAATAATTAGCTGCGACTAACTATAGTTACCACTTGTGTTTAGAGTATACTGGCAATAACTCCAGGATGTCCACAGATATCCACACAAAAGGAAGAAAAGAAAGTTTTTCAATAAATCACTTAACACAATCTCTACAATCAACTGAACTATATCTATTGGAATTCCAATGCCAGAGTAATTTCCACTCCTAGACTATCTGTGCATATTTAATCTCTGCCATTGGTATCTTCTACAAATTTGTAGATCCACAAAACACAATAAGATGCAAGTACAGTCACAAACACTTCCATCACATTCACATAGACTTAAACAATCCCCGATCATACTCAATAAAACACCTTCCTATATTCACATTCCATTCTTCAAAATTTCTGGGCTCATACTCTATGTTGCTGCGAATTGCGCAACCTCCTGCCAGCCAAAAACTATTTATGAAACCCCTTCTTAACTTACTTTAAAATTGCCGAAATTATACTATCCAATGGATTGCCTCCATATTATCTGTATCTTGAAATTCATTACAAAATTTATCTCAAATTTATCCTAAATTTAGCGCAATTTTTATGCCTTCTTACAATTCACAACCTCCTCCAACATATTCCATGGTCGTGCGTCGCACATGTCCTTTCTAGTGATCGCGGCTCCACATCGTAAACTAACCCATTTAAACCACTCTTTTCCCAAAAGCTCCAATCTTCCTCCAAGGCGTCGCCGCCCTCTGCACCAAGAACACGCCCCAGCACGCCTGACGCTCTCCGCTGCACCTGTGCCAACCTCGGACTATTTCTCTGGCTGCACGCGTCCACAAACTGCCGCCTCCTCCAATCCACCCAGGTGTTGTTTTTTTATTGGTTGAACCCGCCGTTCGGTGCTTCTCCATCAATCACGCCCACTCCCGCCACTTGGAGGCCCTCTTCCCCCCGTGCGGTGTGGCTCAATTCGTGTCGTTTTAGCGTGCCAACTCATCAACCGCCCGCCAATTCTTATTAGACTCGCTGGTATCCGAGCCACCTACACATCACTTCCATTCCATGCCGCCAAAGAAGGAGAAGAAACCGGCGTTTGATGCCAAGTCTATGGTCTTGGCAAAAATGACCGGCTTTCCCGCCTGGCCGCTGTTTGTCATGCCCCCTGACATGATTCCCTCTGCCATTATGGCAGCCAAGAAGAAAACCACAAACTTGTGTGTGATATTTATCCCCGACGGCGACTTCAACTGGATGAACGAGAAGCTGTTGGAGGTTTTGTCACCGGACAAATTGCAGGCCAAATTGAGCAAATTTCCAAAGGATAAGTTGAAGGCCAAACCCAAGAAGAAATCCGGCCGCACCACCAACGTGGCTGAGGCCCTTTTGGCAGCCACTAATCTCGACTTTGACGACTTTATGGAGGAATTGGCCCGCCAAAATAAGGGCTTTGCCCAGCAGAACGATGAAGATGATGATGAAGATGAAGAAGAAGACGAGGTTGAAGATCCGCAGGACGAAGTCGATAATGACGAAGACGCGCCATCAGCTGCCAACCCAATTGACGACAATGATGAAGAACAAATCCATGAGTCTAACGAGTCAAATGTTTCGAATGAATCCCACGAGTCCAACGAATCCCACGGGTCCCCCTCTTCCATTCACGACGGTGGAATAGACAACGCGATGCAGACGGACATTGCCAAAAGAGGCCGACGCAAGGACGCAATTGCACACTCTACACTGGATGAAGAAGAAATAGAAGAAGAAGACGAGCTCGAAAACGGTGAAGATCAAGATGATTCAGATAGTGGGGTGCGCAAGCGCACGCGGAATTCCCGAACCACGAACGGAACTCGCAAAAGAATATCGCCAGGTACTGGCAATGGCAAGGCCAAAAATGGCGACAGTCAAAAGGCAGATGCTCGGTCATCGTCGCCAAAACCACTCACGGAAAAGGACCGCCAGCATCAGCTTTGGCTCTGTCGCATCAAACTACAACGATCTTTAATCCAGCGCAATCAGCCTGCCACTCCCCGGGACCCCAAGCAGTTCCCACCACCAACGGTGGACGAATTGCTGGTGGCACGTATCATCTTGCATCGTCTTGCCGACTTTCCCGTTTCTGTCGATCTTTTACGAGAAACAAAGATACATAAGGTGCTCAAATGCATCTTGAAAGACGAGGATTTGGAATATCCAGACAGCTTTCGGTTGCATGAGAAATGCGAGGAGTTGCTAGAGAAATGGAAGGGTATGGTTGAGAGTCTTAAGCAAGAAAAGCAGGCGAGATTTGAGTCTCGCCTTAGCAGCCAGGTGCCTGAGGACTCAGAGATCTCGGGCATTGAGACCAAACGAACCCTTGAAGGTGACCACGCCGAAAAGTTGAAGGTGTGAACTACAGATTTAATAGCATTGAAAGATGAGCAGGAGAACCGCCTGCTACTATGCATCTTCGAGGGAACTAGCGTTTTCTAACTGTATGTACTATAACAATATACTGATGCCAGGAGTGAAGTAAAGGTAGAAAGGAGAGAGAACCAAGAACGGAAAAGTCGAGAATACGAAGAAAAGAATAGAGAGATTCTCACTACATGCAATACCACCAACCTACCCATAAACTGTCACGCCAATTGATATTATTCTGTTGTGACCTGGCTGACTACTACCTTGAGTATAATTGGAACAAAGGCGAAGGTCCGGGTTCGGCGACTGCAGACAACCAGAATGCTCGCCAGTGATCCAGAGGGTTTTGTTACTATATACAAGAAAACTCACGATGTGCACGACCTCGCGTGGACGAATTGTGGGGCGGGTAACCCCGAGCCTGTGACTGTTTATGGACGTCAATCGATGGAGAATGGACTTAATGAATTTTTTAAAAGACTATCTGAATTGTCACTGTTGCCTATAGAGCAGCAAACTAATTATTGTAAGCATTAAGGTTCATTTTCCAGACGAAAATTCAAGTCCTTTCATTCGGACCCATCGCAAGTCGCACATTTTTTTCGGCTTCCAACGACTCTGCGAACCAAAAAGGACTGGAATTTTTTTCTTCCTCTTCTTCTTTTTCATCTAACCTATACAAGTAAAATGGCTGACGAAGACGTATGTACTAAATTGATTATGCCGAATGGACCAACTGACGGCAAAAATTTGATATTCCACTATTTCATGAAGAGGATAGGCGGGGAAATTGGTGATAATGGACACATTTCAGCAACTTTAAACGCCAGGTTCACCAATTCGACATTGAAACCAGATTGCTCCTCGAAAGAAGGAACGAATAAACAGCAACTAACATTCACAGCACACCTTTGAGACCGCTGATGCCGGTGCCGCTTTGACCTTCCCAATGCAATGTTCTGCTTTGAGAAAGAACGGTCACGTTGTCATCAAGGGTAGACCATGTAAGATTATTGACATGTCCACCTCTAAGACCGGTAAGCACGGTCACGCCAAGGTCCACTTGGTTGCCACTGACATCTTCACTGGTAAGAAGTTGGAGGACTTGTCTCCATCTACCCACAACATGGAGGTGCCAAACGTCACCAGAGCTGAGTACCAGTTGTTGGACATTGATGACGGTTTCTTGTCTTTGATGACCGCTGACGGTGACACCAAGGACGATGTCAAGGTCCCAGATGGAGAGTTGGGAGAGAAGATCCAGTCTGACTTCGATGACGGAAAGGACTTGATCATTTCCATCATTTCTGCCATGGGTGAGGAGGCTGCTATTTCCCACAAGGAGGCCCCAAAGTCGTAAGTTTGCTTGGGTGAGGCGTCTAGCGCAATACACAAGATTTGATAATGATTGTAGAGTAGATTGTTTGATGATTTGTAGGGTGAGGTGGGGATGTATTTGAAACATGTTAAGCATGTCAAGCATGTCAAGCATAGCAGGATATCATACTTTCTATACTGGATATCATCATTTCTATTCTGAACATCGGACTCCCCTCAGAATATCATCCCTACCATATTCAACTAGTATTCAGACACCATACTTGATACATTATTGATGAAACTGTGATAACTTTGAATGAGATCATCAGTCCAATTCATAATTTAATAAAGATAATCGCCAGCTCAGATTAATCCAAAGAAAACTTTCTCTCCCATAATAATACCCAACTTGGCCACCTCATCAAACTGGTCTAACTTGACATTCACTCGTTTCAGAATCAAGCTGAGCATTTGCGCTTGACAATGATCATTATACTTCACATCTACATGGTCATCAAATGGCTAGACTCTTTGTGGGTATGCAAAGTACAACACATTCCCGGTGTTTTTTCTCCTAAACCTATTTCCATGTTTGATCACTCAACCGTCCCATCAAAGTGTCTGTCAACCAGATAGTTCAGCATAACTCAAAAATTCAACTCCAACATCAACATCAACATGAATATCAATAGTCTCCAAGTCAAGTTTTCAATCTACTCCTTTAACTTCTGGACATTCTTGGCCCCAACCTGCTAACTAGAGTAATGTTTCCATTAGTCACTCCTACGGCACATTAAACATCGCCAAGTCCAGCATTGTTCGGATTAAAACGGAAAAAGCAATTTAAAAATCTAGTCGAAACCCACAATAGCCAAATCGGCATTATTCATAAAGATATTATCATTCATAAATCACAACGAACAGTGGCCATCATTGTAAGGTTGCGAAAGTGCAATTCTCTCCAGATCAACGTACATAGATCAGCCTCACCTTTACACTAATCGCTATATCCACCACCAGTCACCTCCACAATTAGCCCTCCTCACAAGGTCATCTCATCTCATCTCTTTTCTCTCCTACTCTCATAAATAAACAACCAAAAAAAAAAACTCATCACGTTGCTGATTTTACTTTTACCTTTTTTACCCTTTCACTTTCACATTGTCACTTACATTGACACTTTCACTTTGTCATATTCCTCGCATGACTCGTATTTGGGCCCTCTATGCCGAATGCTCGCCCCATCCTCTGGCCCAAAAACTACTTAAACAAGCAATTTCCTCAAGAAATTTACACATCCTACAACAAAAGTATCGAACGCTATTTTTTTCTCTAGTAGTCGTGCTACGTCTGTGTCATCTTGGCCCTTTTGCTTTTGTCACATACTTGCAATACTCTGCACTGACCTGCTTTGCCCTGCTCAGCACTGCCCTGTGAAGCTTCGCCCTTTCTACCACCGGCTTAAGTTGTACACTTTTTGTCGTGGCCTTTTTTTTTTTTGTCACTTGGGGCTCCTGGCCTGTGCTTAATCACTTTCTGCCCACCTTGCTGAGCCTCCTCCTTGGACTGTGCGCGGCATTTCTGGCTCCTCTCTCTTTGCTAAAGGCCCTGCGAATTTCTTACTAAGGCCTCCAACTTTCTTACTAAAAGGGCCCCGGCGAATCGCTTCCACGATCGCTAGTTTCTGCGAGATTCATACTACTTGGCGCTCTATTCTCACACTTGGCGCATTACTCGCCATTTTTTTTTCCTCAGCCACATTCTCATTTATTCCGGCCATTCCTCACCTGGTCTCTGGCCCTGTACCTGTCTTTCGCCCCACTTGCTCGCACTTACGAGCCCCTGCACTTCGGGCCATAATTTCCCCAGACTGATCAGAGAAAAAGACAAAAATTCCATCTGCCAGAGGGTTGAACATATTCGAGCCCAGTGTTTATTTATCTGTTCTTCATAAATAAAGTGTTTCAGCATCGTGCTGCCACCCAACCTTTGTTACCTTTCGGTTTTGCTGCTCGGACTTGCGCTCCGATCTTTCATGTCTTCATCGACACTTTCCACATCTCCTATCTGGTTGAGCAAGTGCTGAACTGACACCTTGCCACCAAAATTCATCTCTGAAGTTGCTAGAGATACTTAACCGCTGTCTCCGAGGTATCCCTGTTGAAAAATGTCCTCTACCGCAAGTCCCACACCCCAGTTCTCCTCAAGTCGGCTGTCGGGATGGCAGACGTCTACGTCACTGCCTTTCTACTCCAGCAACAACAACAATAATGGCTCGTCCTTCGTGGGTAATACCCCTTCCACCGTGTTGTTCTTCTTGGCCATGTCAGTTGGAGTGGGCATCGCTTTCCTATTCATCTTCTTTACTATTAGATACTTTGTGCGTTCCCGCTATGGTCTCCACGTTTATCCGGTATCAAATAGAGGCATGATGTTCTCAGCGACTTTCAGAGATAATGCTGTCATTACTTATTCACCATCTAACCGTGAACTTCAGGAGCACTTGGACTACCTACGAACCCACCACTTCTTGCGAGACGAGTTCTTAGAACGCCGCATCTTGTCGAGCCAGGCTAGACGCAGAAGACGTAGAAGAAGAGGGCGCTATGCCAAAATGAAGAAACTTACCGCCGAAGAGGTCGAAAAACTCTTCCCGAAGAAACTGTATGCTGAATGGTTACATGAGGGAGACTCGGCCAGCGTAGACGCTCTGCTGATCCAAGTTGACGTCGTGGACCACGATGAGTCAGTTCCTGCCGTTTTGGTTCCTGTCAAGCTGTCATCGAATACCATTCAAGAGGATTCTAATGAGTTTGCTGTGGTTGAAATGCACGAGATGCACGATTTACGAGCAAGAACACTTTCTGATGCGACAGAGGATGCTATGTCGCTGGCTGTGCTGCTGGGCGGCAAGGGTGAACTCCATTTCGACTCTGGCTCGTGTGCCATCTGTTTGGAATCTTTTGAAGATGATGATATTGTCAGAGGTCTCGTTTGTGGCCACGTTTTCCATGCTGAGTGTGTGGACCCATGGTTGACTCGTAGAAGAGCATGTTGCCCTATCTGTAAGCGTGACTACTACAAGGAGGAATCTAGCGCGGATGGATCTGGTGTCAGAGAGGGTAGTGATAATGAGGAGGGAGATAGAGATGTTCCTACTACTAATGAAAATTCAGCCACCAACGCGGACGGAGAGCCAAATCCGGATTCCAACGCGGATGGAAATAGTACTGGTAATGGCAACCCTGAAGGTGAAAACACAACCAGACATGCTTCCGACGCTCCCGTATCTACTACTAACGCTACGAACACAGATGGAAACACGAACGATACACCTGCGGACGGCAGCGCCAACTCTGTTACGCGAACCAACACTTATCGCCAAAACGACGAGGACTCGATCAACTATGATGCACTCAGAAACGATCCAAACCTCCAGGCACTTCTTGTGGAGCTTATCCCACTTGGGGAGCGTGTCAGAGTGATTCTTGATGAGCACCCTGAACTCAATTTGGAAACTCGTGGCCGTGAGGTCGCCGATGAAAAGTTTAAGTCGTTCTGGAAGAGAGTATTCTGGAGGTTAATGGGAATTCTGAAAGATGACGTGTTCAACTGGGCTGTGATACAAATCTATCAGACGGAATACACCAACGAAGATTCGGAAACCCCACAGGCCAACGAGTCTACCCTGGCCGAATCTCCAGGAGAGTCATCAGGCGAAACCCAGCAAACGGCGCAAGTGGCATCAACTGCTGGCGACACAGAATCAACACGAGCTGGCTACCAAGTGGCCTCCAACATGCATTCGAGGGAAAACATTGTGCCTTCCCCACAAGTAACGCAGAGTGATATTGACTCTTCATCGAATTCTCACTCACCAAGCATCTACCACAATGCGTCGCAGATGAGCGAGGTGGATGTCTCTGATGCAGCCAGAAGAGACATTGTTGCAAGACAAGTATAACTGACACAGAAGTCTCACTGGTGAAATTTCCTGGGTTTAATAATTGTACAACGCTTTATTGAAGTTTCAGTATGGCCGTTAACTGTAAAGAATAATTTCATTTTCCATGAGGGTATCGGATACTCTCGAATAGTGGCCCACCTCGATGGCTCTTAGATGTGAAGAATGGGCTTATAATTTGTGATAATTTCTAGTTTGAGTTTGATTTACGTATTCTATGGGCTGTTTGACGAATCATTTTGGATGGCTCCAAACGCCCTAATTAATTTTTGTATTCATAAATGGTGTAGATCAATCGATGAGCATTTCCTCATTGTGTTCCACATAAAATTTCGAGTAAAAACAGTGAAAATTGCCATAATTAAATTTCGAAAAACCACAATACTCCAAATGACCATTAATTTCTAATTCTAACACTTTAGTTCTAACACTTTAGTGCCACTCACAGTCCCGTAATACACTCAAGCTATCCTAGTTTCTCCATCTACATATCCTCCTGCTACTACCAAGTGCGAAGATAATCTACAAATAAAAAAAAAATTTTCACACATACTTCTACACCAGAAAAACAACTGCTACACCATGCGTATGTATCACCGAAATAGCCTCTGGCAACACAAACCCATTTCAGGAGTGGTACTAAGGTTCGGCTGCCAGTGTGTGGACAGCAATTTTCCCATCGTATACTAACATATGTAGCACCAAAGAAAAACGTCAAGAAAATGGATTTGGGCGCCTTTTTGGCCGACGACTCCCTTGGAGGCTCGTGGGCTGACGAGGAGGTCGACATGTCGTCCATCGGAGTCGCTGTTCAGGGCGGATCCACCGCTGCACCAGTTTCCAAGTTCTCCAGAGACGAGGAACAGTTCGGAGATTTCCAGAAGAGAGAGAGAACTGAGTTCCCTGTGCCTGATGTTCCTCCATTCAAGGCTAGAGTTGCCAACTTGCCATACGAGGTGTCGGAGGAGGCTTTGGGCCGTTTCTTCGAGGATAGATTGCAGGCTAGAGATATCGTTGAGGACATCAAGTTGCCAATGGACAACATGACCGGCAGACTTAAGGGATTTGCCTTTGTCACCTTCACCGAGAAGGCAGCTTTGGAGGAGGCTTTGCTCTTGTCCATGTCAGAGTTCAACGGCAGAAAGATCTACGTGAATGTCGCTGCTCCTCAGAAGGCTGATGTTTTCGACATGGACTGGAGATCGGGCAGAACTGGACCTTTGGGCCAGGGTAGAAGAGAGGAGCCAGACTTGGACTGGGGCGCAGCCAGATCTGGTGGACCTTTGCCAGCTAGAGAGAGAAGACAGAGAAGAGATGAGCCAGACTTGGATTGGGGAAGTGCTAGACAAGGTAACCCATTACCTCCAAGAGAAAGAAAACCAAGAAGAGACGAGCCAGACTTGGATTGGGGTAGCGCTAGAGCCGGCAACCCATTGCCACCAAGAGAGAGAAAGCCAAGAAGAGATGAGCCAGACTTGGACTGGGGAAGTGCAAGACAGACCAACCCATTGCCTCCTAGAGAAAGAAAAACCGACTCCGAGTGGAGTTCGGCTCGTGGAAACTTCAAGAAGAAGGAGGAGCCTGAGTTTGACTGGAAGAGAGGCCAGAAGTTGGAGCCAAGAGCTAAGAAGGCACCTGTGAAGAAGGACGACAAGGATGTGGCCAAGCCACAGAAGTCTTCGTTCGATGTTTTGGCTCTAGACGACGACTCTGACGAGGAGAGTGGGCTTGAAAAGAAATTGGGAGACTTGTCTGTG
The DNA here is from genome assembly GCA_900106115.1 of Sungouiella intermedia. Taxonomy (NCBI): domain Eukaryota; kingdom Fungi; phylum Ascomycota; class Pichiomycetes; order Serinales; family Metschnikowiaceae; genus Sungouiella; species Sungouiella intermedia. Next base: position 1,763,178 of record LT635756.1, on the reverse strand, counting down.
CAAAACTAAAAGAGAATGGTGGGAGCACCTGTGTAACATATTTGGCATCTTTAATGATACATGTATTGAAAGAATGTAGGCTAAACTGAGAGAAGGTTGGAGTTGAGAGAATAGTTGATTGTCAAGGTGATCTTGAGTTGTATAGTGGTGGTAAAATTATTTGAAATGCCCCAAATTTTCAATTGCAAAGGTCATAACATTATGAAAATCGAAATTTACTGACTTGTGACGACTGTATCTGGTTCTTTTCTTCCCACATAATTAACTATTTTTACTATTCTCGAATGTCTGCCTATCATCTTGTTCTCATTTGCTCAGTGATAAATCATCTACTCTACATGCACTCAATTACTCGACATCAACATGTGCATGGTAATACCTAAACTGGCGGTGGCACGAAAAATTGCATGGAGAGAGGAGAAAACATTGCCAGTTCCGGTAACTCAAAACGTGAAGAAGGACACAAGACTTTGGCAGGTACCATTGGCGATTGTACTGGTGTATATAGTATATAGACGATTGACATGAGAAGAATAGATGAAATGTTAGTTTGATGTAGGTGAGGAGATGCAAGAGTTTTGATAGTAATAGAAAGAGAACGAGGGGCCAAATCGTTTACTAGAGCCGGGACTGGACCAAAAGTAGGTATTTTATTGAAGTTATAAAGTGGTGTGACATAAGCAAAGACACATGTTTTGAAGGACAACTGGAGATAACCAGATTGTCAAGTTGGGTTATTTGGAAATTGTCAAGTGTATACCCACAGTGTATATCCACTGCGAGATTTTCAATTTAGAATTGGGTAAGGACTCCGGAAGTTATCTTTATTCGAAGTTGTGGTGATCTCACCTAGGACTGACAAATAAAGTCAAAATTTCCGACAATATAATATAACTATAATAAATATTGCTCATTGCGGAGATGATAGTTATTTGAGGAATCATTTTTCCTAATGTAGAACGCTTGGTCATACTTTCTTAGAAGTAACCATTATCTGGGCTTCAGAGTAAAAACGGAAGTGACTTCTTTGAAGTGAATGAACTTTCATAATTGAGGTCAGCACTTGCAAATCAAGATAAGTGAGTGCAAAAAGAGTAATGAAATTATTAGGGATTTTCTGATTCAACAAATTTGATGGGGTCATGTTTTTTAATGGTGTTAGTACACTTATGTCAAGAGCATAAGTTGATAGGTACATCAACATTGTTCAAAATGTAACGAAAAAGGAATGTTGTCAAGCGAATTTTCAGTAATAATCAATTGAATCGTAAATTATAAGTTGACTTCTCGGATCAGAAGTATCGAGCAGAAGGGAGACTATTAGTGAGAGGTCTTAGGTATTGAATACTTTCCACAAGCTAATAAAGTAGCCAGCTGATTAGTCGCGGAGGACCATTAGAGAAGACTGAGTGTTGTTGAAAGTGAGTTAGGAATTTCCTGGAGAGAATGTAAACCACTATAGTCGTCGTTGTCGGCATGGTTCACAATAGATATTCATGGGCATCTATAGGAAGAAGTGGTTTGGGTATAGTGAAATATTCGACTTTCAAGGCTCATTATTCAGATACTTAAGTAAGTGTACTAAGTCTTCTACAAATATATATCGTGAAGCCGAATAGTGGAGATAGCTAATAGTGGAGATACTTTACCGTGAACTCAGGCAATGAAGTTGATTGTATACGTTGACAATGTTTTGTCTTGCTTTATTGTAAAGTACTCCAACGACATAGTATTATATTTAATACTGCAACGGAACCTCAAACATTTAAAGGTTGTAGCTGAATATTCTATTTGCTGACAGAAGTTATATAAGGGTAACTATATAAAGTCATACAACCATAATGGAAAAATCAGAGCAGTGTACCAATCATATTATAATGATCTTAGCTTTATTATCCATTGTAACTATTTCAAACCAAGTTCATTTTCCATACCAGTTCCACACAATCACTCTGAAATTCCATATTAATACTCTGATCGCAAATACTCAGATCAAACTGTCAAGTAGCGCGCAGGTTTGAGATCGGAATGGATCAGATCTCTATTAGCCACATAACCATCGTGGACCGCATAATCAATAGAGCGATTTCATATCATTTCAAGATATCTACCCAATGTCATATCAAATTCTCCACATAATCAAATCATTACAAATTATTCATCGGCGAACTTCATCCTGTCAACAACCTGTCATTTCGCACCTACTCCCACATGTCAATCTGTCATCGTAATAACCACGTGATGAACCACCAAATTTCACCTATAGATCCCCATATAAATCCCCATATAAATCCATTCAATTAAACCAAATTCCACATCCATGCACCCGAACATGCACCTCCACCAAAGCCTCTCCAAAAATGTCAATATTTCATACTCTTCCAACCAATCATTGTTTCTCAATGTTTCGCCTCACTTGGTGCCCTGGTCGAGGCACAGCCTATTCCCCATCAGGGCCAGGCCCCCATGCCTGCAGTGCGGTGCATTCGCGAAACTTCGCATCTCGCGCACCTATCAACCACCTCCCACGATGAAGAAGAACAAGGTTAAAATAGACCATAATGTAAAGTAGCAAAGACCATAAAAGCACGCATTAATTAAATGTAGCTATGTCTTTATATTCATATGATTTTCTCTTTCCATACTCACTATCTTCCTGAAAATTTCTTTTTTTCCTCGTCTCCATAACTGTCCTGTAACCCACCCCTTCCTTGCGTTCCTCCATACATCGCGAGTTTTTTTTTCTGGTTGAACTTTTTCTCATACTATCGCTTCCTTTACCTTCACTTCAGATTTTGTCTTTTTTTTATACCTCCATCCCTTCGCTTCAAGATATCCTCCAGATATCTATATTCTACTTTCCTTGATCTTATCGACTGGCTGTATTTCCTTGTCGAGATATCCTGATATCTGGCCATTTCCGACTTAGAGGTACCCACGTTCGTGTCTACATTTCATTCCACGATACCCACGTCCAAGTACCCACCAGTTCCACGTCCAAATATCCATCCACATCCGAATATCCATTCCACTGTCGTTCAGAAACATGTATCAATTCCTAGCAGTGATTCTGCTCGTCGTCCTCTCAGCAGCCGCCGACTCCGGCCTCGGTTGTTACTCTTCGGTGGACACATCCGTGGCAAGAGGCTACAAAGAAAACCAGTCATCCAGTCTATGCGCCGAATTATGTGGCAGTGACTACCCCTATGTGGCAGTCAAAAATGGAGGCTATTGTTTCTGTCTTCTGTCGCTCCCCACCGCTCTGACCTCCTCCTCTAACTGTAACGTGAAGTGTAATGGTTATGGTTTCGTCATGTGTGGTGGTGCCAACGCCTACACCGTGTTTACTGGCAACGGCGAAGCTGCTGGCGAGCTGGGTGCAGTGGGAGCTTCTTCTGCCGGTGGAAACTCAGTCGGAGCTTCGTCTGCTGACTCGTCCACAGCTCAGGCGTCTGCCTCACCTGCTGCCTCTGCAACAAGCAGCTCAACATCCAGCTCTTCCTCAAGCTTGCCTACTTCCACATCTGTGTCTAGTTCGGTGCCAGCTTCCTCCTCGTCGGGCTCTATCACGACTACCCCCATGACAACTAATGCCGCTTCCACCTCGGTATTTACCACCACATCTGGCGAAAACGGTTCTGTCATTTACAAAACCGTCACCACACAGGCATCTCCCACAAGTTCATCTGAAGCAAACAACCATCTGTCCTCCAAAAAATCCACAAACGTCGCACCTATCGTAGGTGGAGTCGTTGGAGGCTTGGCTGCGCTAGCATTAATTGGTGTAGGAATTTTCTTCTTCATTCGTCGCCGCAGCGATAACGACGACGATGATGAGGAAGAATTCTACGAGAAGGGCTCAGGCAACCTCAACGCAGGCGGAGGCTCTAGTAAGTCCAGAAAGAACAGACTCAACTCTGTTTTCGACATGCCCATGTCCAATCCATTCGCGCATCCTACCGATGATTTCGCTGACAAGCGCTTAAGTAAAATGACTCAGAATGGCGGGTTGACGGATCCAAGACTCAATCCAGTAATGATGGGTCGTAGAAGACTCTCAGAAGGCTCATTAGCTGATGAGACAGACTACTCGCGTAAGATACTAGGGGTGGCCAACCCTTAGGCTACGTGAAACCGCGTCCAGCGCGCTTTTTCGACCACTTGGAGTTTTATGTGTTATAATGAAATTAGGGAATTTCCGGACATCTCACCATGTGTAACTTTCGTAGAATGTGAATAGAGACACCCCGGAGTGGCCAGGGAACCTTAGAATCAAAAACCTCGGGGTCCTTCGCTCACCTGATGTTCCATAGTCACGTGCATAGTCACGTGCAGAAATATAAATATCGAAACATCCCCTATACATATTCATATCATCACCAGAAATGGTAACTAGGTAATGAATATAACCAATCCTCGAGAATCTCCTATCATCTCCTCCTATATACTTATCCCCGGAAACTTAAGTACATCACCCTTCCTTCCCACAATATCCCCGGTTGGTGTACGGGTGTTGAACCCCATCCCGTGAGGACCCGGAACAAGTCATAGATAACTACTCCATCAAGCAAATTACTGGAGGGTGCAACATCAGCGATGACCAAAACCATTCCTACATACGAAAAGCCTACCTATGAAGTGTTAACGGAATTGTATTCCCGGTTGTCCGAGCTCAAAAACAACAGAAACAAATATATCAGTTCCAAGCAAGTGTACGCCATCTATGATGAATTTTTGAAGGAAATTCACGAGTTATCTATAGTTCGGAAAGATGAGGAATTAAAAGGCATGTCTTTGAACTTGCCGACACCGACAGACTTGCTCATTGATGACGTTTGGCAGTTGCTTTCGCTCTCATTTGTCACCTGTGGACTTATCAAGTTTGCGCCCGCCACTTATTCGTCGCTTTCCACGGTATTTAAGTTGTTGACCCACTTGAAGGAGTGCCAGGTGTATAGCGTGGACGATTTGAAGCCTATTCACGACAGATTGAGTGAAATTAAGGAGATTATTGAGAAATCCGAGGAAGTGGATGAAGATGAAGACAATGGCGACGAGGATGCCGTTAACCACAAAAAGGAGGAAAGTTTGTTGTTGAGAAACAAGTTGAATAAGTGTCAAAAGGTCTATGATGAGTTGCAGAAAACTTTCGATGAGATTCCTGACGATTTGGAGCCCATTTATGCTGAGCTCATTCTGTTGAGAAAACAGCTCCTTAACTTGTTAACAAGGGAAGCATCGGAGCTGGCTACGGCCAAGGCGAAGATGGCAGCTATTGCTAAGCAACTTGCGGGTAAATTGAAGAAAATTGAGCAACAAAGAGACGAAAATGGAAAGTTCAAGTCTGACTCTGCCACCGAGGCTCAGTTGGTTTCTGCGCAGATGGGACTCAATGGATTACTCGATGACTGTAACAATTTACTCAATGATTTGAATATCCAGCGTGACACCACGGGAATTAGCGGGAAACTTGAGCAACTTTCGCTCGCCGAGGAGAATTCCGAGGCCAGTACAATATTTGAGGGGTTCAAATCACTCTACCTGGAATTGGCTTCATTGAAACAGAAATTAGAGAACTTGCTCATCACGAGACGGTGGACCATGAGGGAAACAGACTTGTACAATTTCCAGAAGCTGTTGAAACGTATCGACGACAAAAGACTCGAGCTTAACAAGCAGATCTCCGCCAACTGTCAGGGCCAGGCGCTCCGCATGATAAAGAGGGCACAATTGCTTGTTTTGTATCTTTTGAGACGGTGCTACTCCTTGATCTACAAGCTTTTGGAGAGCTCGGAACCGGTGTCTGAGTCGCTCCAGCCCATCCACAATCAATTGTCGACTGTGAGACGGTGTTTATTGGAGATCAAACGTATTGATGGTTTGAACAACCTCCGCGAGTTGTATCCGTTTCAATTTAAGTTGGCCTCGTTGGATAACCTAAGGCACGACGGAAAATTCATTGTCAACAATCAGGTACCTGAGGGCCAGGGCACATTAAATGCGCTTTTGGCTGAGTGCTTTGACATTATCCATGAGTTAAAGATTGAGTTGGAGGAGAAAGAGGAAAATGGCGCCGGAAGTGACTCTTCGTGCGACGAACGTCATGATGGAAACATCACCGACGAAGAAGACAAGGAGTCGGACGACGAGGTGGAAATGAAGCGTAAACGGTACATGGGATTCAATGAGGCTGACTACGACATGGCCAGTGAGAGCGAGGGCGAGTACCTGAGTCTTTCTGATTCTGAATTCGAAAGCAACGATTACTATTAGTGTATATAGGGGAACAAGAAAGAAGAATTAGAGAACTATAGAGAATAGAGATGATGGGGCATTCATATCATGGGGTGCATAATGAAGAAACTCAGAAAAACATCAAAGATAATCTTTTAATGAAAAGCTTATCAGTTTTGATAGAGGTTGTCATAGAAGAATCCAGAATTCATCAAAGTCATACCTTGAACTTTTGGTATGCGAACCAAAATGAGATGATGGAACTTAGGAAAACCAGCTTCAGACAAGAATTAAAAAAAAAAAAAAAAAAAAAAAAAGATCCACAACTACTTTCAAATCATACTCATATATATATCTTCTCCCTTACAAAAAATAATCCGTTTGCCTCTTTCTTTATACTATTTCTAACCAACCGGGTAACATTATTGCGACCTGCATATATACACACCCCATTAAACCTCAACCTCAAATATCTTACTACTAGAAAGAAAAAAAAAGAAAGACTGAACATGTCTATGTCAGCCGGATTTTCAAGGAAAACCCCGTTCCATTCTGAAGAGATGCCACTGTCATCAGGAAACTCCCGTTTTTCTCCCAAAAACTTGAGAAAAAGACGCATTATAGACGACGACGCCCCAAAGCAATCACTGTCAAATCCAGCAGCCCGCAAGTATTTCCAAAGAGCTAAGCGTTTGCGTACCCCAAAAATCGCTGGACTGAGCTTGCCGGTATCACGAATGATTGAAGTTTTGGACCACAAGTCACTCCAGGAGTTGCTCCAGGCTGTGGTCAATACCCATCCTGAAGTCGCCCAAACCATCTCCAAGATTGCCCCTAGACCCACATTAAAAGAGGCTGTGGACTTGATGAAACTGAAGGCAGATGATATCATTGCACATTTGCCATATAAATGTGACACTGAGAGTGATTATTCATATATTCGAATCAAACCCTACCTCACAGAGTTTTTGCATACCCTTTCGGATTTTATACTCAACTTGCTCCCGCCAATGGAGCTGAACCTTCTGCATGCGTGTCAGACACTTGATGTGATCACATGTTTGATGCATAACCTTCCAAATTTCACCAATAACGAGTTCCAGTACACTCGAGCCACAGCATATGAGCAGATTGCCAACCTGTGGTTCATAGTGTTGGCTCATCATAATGGTGACGACGCAGCAGAGCCCACTGAAGACGCAAATGCCATGCACAATGTAGAAAGTCTGATTGAATTTGCCAAAACCTTGGAGGAGTTGGACTTGGTTAAGAAATTGGAGAAGCATAACGAGATTTCACATGGCAAGTTTCAAAAGGTCGAGGACTACGTCAAGGCAGCACTTGATGCATACGAACAGATGAATCGCTCACTTAACGGCAGCGGATCTATCTTCAACGACCTCATTACGGTGGATTACTCCAACTACTCGATTTCTGCCAGAACTTCTCATTAGCCATTTGGTTCAATTTGAGGTGGGTTTCTGTCTTGTTAAAAGACTGGATACGAGCAGGGGCTCGATATGCATGGAGACTCGTGGTCTCAACTATTTTGGTCATGGATGGAAATGACTGTAGCCGTATAATAGTCAGTTAAGTTAGTCATGGATTAATGTCTTGGAAGGTATATACCAATGGAACTGTTTAGGTAAGAACTGTAGGAACTAATATTTAGATATCCCCTAAGCTCTGTGGTTAATAAGATGATAAGTAATCACGCGAACTTAGGCAACCATCTTCTATCATTGAGTTTATGTTTATTATTGGTTAGTCTTGTTAATAATTCCATACTCTTTCCCCAGGTATTCATAACTCTGTCTCTACTACTTCGCTCGCCCATGTTCACTCTTATCAAACATCTATGAAGCTTGTTCATTATGCTATGACCATTACACAAACCTACCCAAAGCTGGACCCAACTTGTCCCTTTCATCAGGCACACCCATCTCCTTGAGTCTCAATTTCTCTCTTCTCTCCTCTTCCATCTTCAAGTTTCTCTCTGCTCTCATTTTACGTGCGTCCATGACGTTGTTCTTGTTCTTCTCCAAGTACTTCTTCAACTTCGATTGCTCCGGCTTGAGGTCCGGTCTGATGGCAAACTCTGCTGCCTCCTTATCGTTGGCCTCTTGCGCCTGGATAGCCTGGAGATCCTCTTTGTTCAATCTGACGTTTCTGGCGTTCTTATCAACAGTTCCAATGAAAGATGGGTCCAAAGAAATGGTGTCTGGAGCCAACTTGTTCAACAACAGTCTCACTTCACCCTCCTGTCTCTGTTTCGAGGATTCATATGGGTTCAACTCCATGGCATCGAAGTTAGCCTCACCAGCACCTGGAATAATGAGCGAGGAAATTCCCTTCTGATGGCCAACTCCCAACACATCCTCAAAGGGAACGAATCGAGTCTTTTCCACCTTAGCTCCCGGGAAAAGATGCTGCATGTATGGCTCTTTCTGGTGTGTTTTCATGACATCTTTCCAAACGGTGACATTTGGACCCCATCCAGCAGATAAGAGACCAGAATCAGAGAAATCCAAAGACGAGGCTGGAGTTTTCATTCCATAACTGTCCATCTGCTCGAGCTTTCGCAAGTCCCAGATTCTTATACTGCGGTCAGCACCGCTGACAGCCATGTACTTTCCTTCTCTATCGATAGCCAAATCTCTGACAGGACCTCCAGTGGCTTGGATCTTCACCAAAGGCTCCGGCATGGTGGGAGCCCATAATGTCACAGCACCATTTCCGTGTCCTAAGTGCATAACTGCGTTCCAGGGGTTCTGTTTCATGGCTTGAGTGGGGCCCAATTTGGTGCGTAGTTCACTCTTAATTACACCTGTGGATACATCATGATACTTCAAGATTCCTGAGGTACCGGCGGTCACAAGGAGAAAATGATATGGCAAGAAGTCCAATTTAGTGATTTCACGGTGCTGTTTCAAACGGTGGAGCTCGAGACCGGTTTTGTCGTAGATGAATGCATACTTCTTTTGGGCAACAGCAAAGTACTGATCGTTGTGGAAGTACTTCACGGCGTGTACCGTTTCATTGAGGAAGAGCTCGCAATCAAGCGTGCCGAGACGCCAGTCCATTGATGCCACATGGCCCTTCTTACCTCCGATCAAGAGTTTTCGGCCGTTTCTCGAGAAGTCTATGTTATAGGGGCCCAACTCGTTGAGTTTCAAGTCGATCTTCTTGTTTGCAGTGGAAACATCTACAGCATCGACAATGTCTTCTTGTCTGAACTTCCACGTTTTTTCCATAGGGCCGTCTGCCTCCAAGAAACCAGCTTCTTCTTGAAGCAACATTTCAGTTTCGGCAGAGGTTTTGAGAAACTCCTTGTACTCTGCGTCGACCTTCTTCATACCATTATTGATACGTCTCGACTTGGCACGAGATACCTTCTTGGGGAATTTGCCCGCATCTCGTTCGAATTTGGAGTGATCTTTCGCCATAGTGAAGAGTTAGTGGTCTTTAATTTTTTGCGATGAGATGAGTAGTGCAGGTGTTGGAGATGAGACTAAGTAGATAAAGAACGAAATAGGTGTAATGTAGAGAAAAAAAGGAGGAAAGTAAGAAAACAATCGGAGAAGTCAATTTGGGAGAAGAGCTTGATAATTTGTAGATTGGAAGCTCAAGTGAAAATGTGAATCAGATAGTATAGTTGTAGGCTGCACCTATTAGCATTGGTAACATAAGGAATATGAAGTACAGTGAGCATCACAGTGTTAGTGATAATAATCAAAATGGTAGTATGGAAATGGAAAATGAAGGGTGAACTGAGATATCGAGAAGCAAATTTCAATAAGAAGTAAAATTTGTTCGTTTGGATCAATTCCAATAGGGTCAACATGACCAAGTTTCCTTCCTACTATACAAGATGGGTCAGAGGCTGCGAAAGAGTGGACTGACATGTTGGATAATATGAAATTGTTAGAAAAAATCCATGGGAAAGGAAAAGAATACCAAAGAAGATGAAATTCCCACCATTAGTATGAGCAAGGAGAATTTCCAATATTTTGAAGCTGATCGAATCTCGAAACTCAAGAATCAATATCTATAGCTATAATGCTGGAAACTTGATTGACCCTTGTATAATGCCAATACTTTCCATCTTTCTCTTACAAATTATTGTTTCCAAGATAAGCTTCATGCAATTTTTTTTTTTCTTCTTTACATTCTAAGATTTTTCTTAATCTCATGATCTCTATATAATCCTCTACGCCGAAGCATCTCCATGACGATTATTTTCTTTTACCCTCCCGCACTCCATGCAACTTTCCAATCCAATTAATTCAAGAAGGTCTATACTAAACACCAGAATAGACAAAAACCAATAAAACATGAAAGACAAAAAAGAAACTCACCTTTCATAATAATCAAGCAATCACATTCTTCAATTGACATAACGATCTTTAATCTCGTAAAAAATATTCATTTTGGTGACCCATTTCTGTATCCGCATACCATCACCAGAGTGCATGCGACCCTCCAATAAAAATCTCCACAACTCCACCTTTCAATTCACCAAAATGAGCCGTTTCTTCCGTTTTGGCGCCACCTCAGCCCGCCATGTCAAGAATGCCTCGTTCCCCATTCTTCAGGCCTCTATTCTCCCCAGAAACGCTGTTTTGGTGGCAGGACTTGTTGGTGCTTCAGCATTCACATACTATGCATTCGATGCTAGAGCCGGCTTCCACGAATACGTGCTTTGCCCCGTACTCAGAGCCACTCTAGACGCCGAAACGGCCCACAAACTCGGCATTGAACTCATGAAGTATGGAGTTGCGCCTAAATTGCGCGGTGAAGACAAGAAGTTGGAGCTGGAGCTCGAACCACTTCTTGGAGTGTCTGTGTTTGGCAAGAAATTGAAGTCGCCCATTGGTTTGGCTGCTGGTCTTGACAAGAATGGTGAAGCCATCGATGCTTTGTTTGATACGGGTTTCTCCTATGTGGAAATTGGCTCCATTACCCCAGAACCTCAACCTGGAAACCCCAAACCTAGATTCTTCAGATTGCCTAGAGACGATGCAGTTATCAACCGTTACGGATTCAACTCCGATGGTCACATGAGTGTATTAGCCACCTTGAAGAGCAGATTCTGGTCGTATGTCACGGCTGCTACCAAGAAGGATGGCCAACTTTCAAACTCTTTCAGAGATGGTAAGCTTTTGGCCATCAACTTGGGCAAAAACAAAACCGGTGATGAAGTGGAAGACTACGTAAAGGGTGTCAGACGCCTTGGACCATATGCTGATGTGTTAGTGATCAACGTTTCGTCTCCAAACACTCCAGGCTTGCGTGATCTTCAGAGTGAAGAGAAACTCACCAACTTGTTGACCACTGTGGTCGGAGAACGTGACAGATGCGGTAACAATCAGCTCGGAAAACTTCCTCCAGTGCTTGTCAAGGTTGCACCAGACTTGACCGAGCCAGAGATCGAGTCCATCGCCAACTCGGCCAAGACTGCTAAGGTGGACGGAATCATCATCTCCAACACCACCATCCAGAGACCCAAGGGTCTTTTGACAACTGATGCTTCTTTGGTGTCGCAGACGGGTGGTTTGTCAGGAAAGCCTTTGAAGCCATTGTCATTGCAGGCATTAAGAACGTTGAGGAAGTACACCAAGGACTCCAACTTAGTATTGGTGGGATGTGGAGGTATTTCTTCTGGACAAGATGCGTTAGAGTTCGGTAAGGCTGGTGCTACTTTTGTTGAGATTTATACCGCTTATGCTTATAAGGGCCCAGGCTTGCCAGCCAAGGTTAGAGACGAATTAGCAGTGTTGTTGAAAAAGGAGGGTAAGACTTGGGAACAGATCGTTGGTCTGGACGACAAGTAGAATAAAAGTTTGTAATATTGGTAAAATTAAGCTAGGTTTAGCTGTATAGAAAGAAGTTAGTGATGATGATGATGAGGTATGAATGCGCTAAATGTTCTCAATGCTAGAGGACAAGTTTCAGATAAAAAAATCGATGCAAAAAGTTCAAAAATTGTGTATCAAGAGCACCTTTACGTTGCTAATTATAGATATAATTTGCAAACTATCAGTGTAGATGATTTCATTTCACCTACAAAATGGTTCTAACAGAGATAGCCGTAGGAATCAGGATTTTCAGAAGATAAAACGAGGGTAAGTTTAATTTTCCCATTTGCAGAACTTGCACGAGTCTTTTCAAAACCTCCCATAGACATTTGTTGTATATCTGGGCACGGCCATTAGTTCATCTTGAACGTTTAGTTGTCCTTCCTACAAGCCAGAGCCAACTTATATTATCTATCTTTACAGACGGAGAATAAATAAAATGGATTCAAAAACAAAAGTTTTCCAAACATTCATTCTGACCTCATATAATCACAACACTCGTTAAAAATCATACATACCCATCAATTTACATCAATACTCGCCGGGCTTCATATTCAACGCGGTCAAAATCAACATCCTGCATAGTCACCTACTTCCACATAAACACAACTATCACCAAATACAATCTACATCGTTTTTCACCCTCATGTCCTCAAAACCAACGACTCCAAGTCTGAAGTCACGCGAAGCGGCCCGCCGTAGGCTGCTCAGGTCTTCGGGAGTCTATAAAATACTCCCACAATCCCCCAAAATACACTATCCATCGGAAGTTCTACCACTTGAATCTGACCATATCCAGGAAGGCCTCCGGGCGTTGCAGGAATCACTCGGTGAGCTCGAAAGTAACATGTGCGAGCTTGCAAAAATACACAGTGCTGTCAATTCTGGGTTCAACGAGCCGTTTGCAGCGTTTCTTTATGGATTGTTGATCACAATGTTTTGCAACAACTTTCCAGGATGTCCTACTCGGGACACCTATGAGTACAACCAAGATAATGGTCAAAAGGAGCGTGTGCTTCTGCTACAGAAGCGTGTACATGCCGCCAGAGCAGAGAATGAAAGGCTAAAACAACAATTAGCATCTCAGTCAACCTCTCAAAGAACCATAGCATCTAGACCGGCATTGAGTGGACAGAACCAGGCTATACGACGTATAGGGGTGCCCTCTGGACCTTCGTTTGGGAATTCAACTCGTGGCGCTCCTCTAAGCCGCCAGAAGAAAGTTGTTGTTGCACATGACGATACGTACTCTACCACAGATTCATTTGTCGATATTCCCACGAGCTCGAAATTGGCAAGTCGCATCCAGAAGCCAGCAACCGCTGTAAGACCCGGCTCCCTGAACTCTACAGGTCCTAATCTCGATCAACCGCCAAGATACATGCGAGGACTCTTCGACAAAACCAGCAGTTCTAATGTTCGGAGAAACTTAGACACAAAGACAAGAGCACGGGGTCCGACGACCAGCTCGGCAAGAAGACAAGTAGAAAGGGCCAGTAGGCTTGCAGGGAGACCGCCATTCCGCTGAGCAGGCGGACTTCACTTGCTCAATTATCAAGGGGCATGCGCTCTTTCTTTTAAAAACATGCATTAATCATAACTATAGATAGTGTAATCGATGTAGAGTCGAAGTATATAAAGACTTAACATTTATGATTAATCTTGAATATGTGACACCAGTGACCAATATTCTCGGTTTGTAAAACATACTAAACTTGAGGATTCCTTTCGTTACCTTCTTTCACTCATTAGCGTCACCCAGATCAGCCAACAAGTAAAATATCAAAATTTGGAACTCGGAGGACAACCTCCCGTATTTGCTAACATTATCTGCATTGAAATTTCTAGAACAATGCTGAGGGTCTCTAGTTATGGATATACACCATTATATCCAACCTTTAAACCTCCCAAAACCACAGATACTCGCCAATTTGATCATTTAGGTTTCCATGAGTTTCAACATCAACTCATATTTCACCTGCTGCACCGATTTCTGCTGCTGGCTAGCCATCACAAGTAAGTAATCCTTATTCTCCATCAGATTCAAGATCTTCTGTCGACGAAGCTGTTCCTGGTAATTTAGAGAGTCCATGGATGCAAAAATTATACAAACAACAAGTTAGATTCAATCAGTTAAAATGAATTGAAACTATATTTTGAGAAATCCCTGCTTTTAAAAGCCAATATCTTCCACGAGATATTAATTTAAACTATTTCGGGTTCCATATAGGTAGTGAATTGTTGATGGCACACGTGACCATCACACATACAAACCCCAGTTGTCCTCCAACCTTCTTTCCCAACCATGTCTTTATCAGCAGAAGAGAAAAGACAAATTTTGCGTGAGCGCAGACAGGCCAAAATGGCCCAGGGCAATGCCTCCAACCGTCTTAATGAGATTTTGTCGAATGGTTCATCGGTGAAATCTGCCAAAGCAGTGTCAGTGTTGGATAAAACTGTTCCAGCGTCTGATTCCGTGGATGCTACGGCCAAGGCAAGTGGTAATACCTTCCAGCCAACTCCAATTGCTTCTATTGATCCTGTGGAGTCCAAGCCCGTCACTCCGCTCCATGGAGACCCCGAGGTGCCAGACATTTCGAAGCTTTTACATCAGAATGAAGCTCCAGAGGAACAGGACATGGATGCCATGTTCCAGAAGATTTTTGCATCGGCCGGCGTTAATGCTGACGATCCACAGAATCCACAGGATGCCAGCGCCAAGTTTTTTGCCGATTTGATGAAGGCCGTTTCGGACGAAGATGGTCAAGGTGCCTCTGGTTTTGGTACCAAGGAGACGAAAGAAGAGACAACGTATCAGCAGCAGATGGCGCAGTACCAATCATACCAGCAAAGTGCATGGAAGGCACGGTTCCTCCTTGTTCGTTTCTTGTTGCATACGTTCAACTTCTTTTACCATTATAGACAATATGAAGCGTTCCAGGCATCGTCGTACAGTTACATCCGGTCTCAGCAGGTGGATGGGCCAGTGCGTCAGTTTTTCACCTACTTTTTGTCGGTTGAAATTGCGGTGATCTCAAGTTATTTCATGGTGATGTCCAAGAACGGTCTTCTCAGAGCGTTTTCCCGCAATCATGCCATTCTGAAGGTGATTTCGTTAGCTTCAGGTCTCTATCCGCAAGCACGCCAGATTCAGCCTTACGTAGACAATGCATTGGTGTACTGGAGCGGTTTCAGCATTCTTTTGAGCGACATTATGCTTATGGTGGTATACTTTGGTATAGTCAGCGTTTTGGCCAAGTAGGCCCGCTTAATACGATCTAATATTACGATGTCCAGATAGTTTTTTTTTTCTTTATTTACAGATGCCCTTTCTTCCTATTTACACGCAACAGTGCATCAGCTTCATCACAAGAGCTTCTTCATTTCCCTTCGTTTGGCCTCTATGACTTTTTCGGCACTCAGCAAATCCTTCTTTTTGTAGAACGTGTAGAACAAAAGAGCCGTACTAGCAATTGACACTCCGAACCACGTAAACAAGTATTGCATGTGGTTGTTGGTGAAGGAAACCTTAGGAACAGCTGCAATGGGAACACCCTGGTTGAAGAACTCAAACTCTTGCCATTCCATGGTCGAATCTGTTTCCGAGACAGGAATGTGTTCTGTTGAATGATCTTTTTTGTTTGAGAATAGTCCTAGCCATTTCAGACCCGTTTTCGTTTCTGCTACCTCTTCAGGAGATTTCCAATCTGGTTGATCCTTGAGTGAGTACATCATTTGAGCATAAATTGGCAATGAGTCGGTTTCCTTTGCCATGGCTTCTACGTCAGGAATATGGAAAAGTCGACTACCCGGTTCATGGTCGTACTGTAACGTGGATTTTTTTGGCATCATGCGAAACATGGCCTCGATCTCGATTTCTCCCTGTGGCATAGCCAAATGGGCCAAGTAGCCGCGTGCTCTGCGGGTTGGAATAACTTTCTCCTTCTGGATCCAGCCTCTTTCAATCAAAATGGGATCCCCTCCGTCTGATCTGACAAAGGGTGTGATGAGTAGGTATCCCAATTCTCCATTTCTCAATCTGGGACCAAGAAACAACTCCTTGTCGTAGTCAAAATGACCCTTGACTTTAAACCTACGGAATTCAAATTCCAGAATCACGCTAGGATCGAGATTGGCAGGTAAGCCTTCAAGTGGAGGCTCAGCAAGCAAATGTTCCGATCTGGAAATCAATTCCACCTTCCACCGAAGTCTCTTCACCTGCCAGCAACCTAAGAAGAAACTAATGACAGGCATTGCAATCATGAGACCCAAAATAAATTTCCGGAATACCGGCGACTTAGACTGGTTCTCTGCTTTAGATAAATTGGTCACAGAAGACTTGATAGGCTTCCAGTCGATGGTGGGAGTTTTGACACCTCTTTTGGAGAAGGTATGCTTAGGAGCAAATGTTGGAGGATGACATATTCCAAGGGTAAAACGAGAGCCAATTCCCAATCTGGTGGCAGACCTGAGATGGAACATGGTTGTTAGTAGAATAGGGTTGAGAAATTGATGATACACTGTGTGGTGCACACAGTCAAGAATTTGTGATTAGTGCATTGGAAGAGTAGTCGTGGACGATGTGATGTAAGAGAGGTGCCTAAGTCATCTTCTGTCATTAATATCAAGACCTCGTATTTTCAGTTGTAGATACTACAGACATTGAACTTTTTCATCAGGTTCGAAAGAGAGAAAAGAAGTCTAATGATGTTTCATGCATTCTTGGGTCCAATAAGCATCCTTCTGATAAGGATCTTGAATAACACTAGTCCCTGGCTCCGAGTTAACCATTCATGAATATGAGCCACTAACGCGTTGGGTTAGATAGCTACAATTGGGTTGTTCTGTGTAAGATTTCTTCTGTGACTGTTCTTCACTATTACAAGCAGGTAAGTTAGTTAATATTGAGGGTGATGTCTTCAAGGTTCTTCTTTTATTTCACGACTACTATCTTTTTACAACTACCCATGAGAAAATCTTTTTCAACTCAATCTTATATTACTTTTCTTTTTTTTGTTTTTGTTTTTTTTTTTTCGTAATTTCTTCTTTAGAGGAGTATTGAATAGGATCAGATTTCTATAATAGTGAGGACACTCAACTGGCCACCCACCATTCAATCTCTGTCCAGTTACCTCTATTAGTTACTGCAAATTTAAGTTATCGATTGAGACAATTTACTAATTTATGTACTGGTGATCTTGTCAATGCACCCAGAAATAATTGCATTGTGCTCGTTGCCTACGGACTGACTTCGGCTGATATTCAAGTTGACATTACAATCACAACTAGAGATTCTCATCATTCCACTGTTAGTGGAAAATATTTCAGTAGCAAATCTAATAACAGATTTCAAACTTCTTCAACATGCTCCAAGGAATGCTTGTGTGCTGCAACAGTATCAAGATGTCTGTTGGTGAGTTCGGGTGCTTGGTCACCGAAAACTTGTGCCACTTCTTCCAAAGTGTAACCAGATGTCTCTGGAAATGTGAAAACAACAATGAGAAGCTCAACCGCAAGAATGCAACAGTAGACAATATAATACTTCCATTCGATGGCATCCATAGCAATTGGATTGACATAACCGTTGTAGATCAAAGCAGCAAACATGACGAATTGCATGAGGTTGATACCCTTTGCTCTGTGGGAGTAAGGCAAGATCTCTGTGAGGTACAAGTAAGGCAAGCCGTTTAAGCCGACGTCGTAGAACAAGTAGTAGAAGAAGATCATTGTGAGGACTCCATTAGCTAAAGACTTATCCTTAAAGTCTCTTTGCTGGTTGATAGCAGATAAAATTGTCCAAATCACATACGAAAACATCATACCCGATATACAAGTAATGAACATGGTTCTCCTTTTCAAGTAGCGAACAAGGGACGCACATGTGAGACAGATGACAAAATTGTAGATCATTAAGCATCCGTTAATTTGCAATTGCTTCTTCTCCTGAGTGATACCAATAGAAATTAAAACTTTTACCAAGTAGTAGGAGACCAAACCATTACCGGATAGTTGCATCATTGCACCAACCATCACAACTAAAAATCCTCTTTTCCTGAAATTCTTCTTGTTAACGAAGTCAAGGTACGAAGTATTGGCTTGAAGCTTTTCCTGCTCTAACGCGCTCTCAATTTCTTTCAACTCAAACTCGACCAATGCAATATCTCTTGGGTCCTGTGAGTTACCAATATGATGGTTACACAAAACTTGTCTTGCTTTCTCAAATTTTCCTCTCGCGACGTAGAATCTCGGAGATTCGGGGATCATCCAGCAAAAAAAGATCTGAATAAGTGGGAATGCACCTTGCAAGTAGGATGGAATTTTCCACGAAGCATTTCCGTCAATGGTTCTTGTTCCATAAGTCACCCAAGCAGCTAAGACAGCACCCAAATACCAACAGATGCTGTACACAAATGTGGATACTTCCCTGTGAGTGGGGAAAGCCAACTCGGAAATCAAAGTAGGAGAGCCTATTGTGGCCACGCCAGAACCAAAACCAAGAAGAATTCTCGAGCCCAAGAAAAAACCGTAACTATTGGAAACACCTTGCAAAATAGCACCAATTATACTAAGTGATTGTCCAAAAACAAGTACGAATCTTCTTCCGAAGCGATCAGCCAAGAATGGAGCAAAAGGAAGAGCAGCAATACCACCAAACAAAGCACCATTGCTCAAGGCACCAAGTTTTTGGCCGGCTGGGTGGTCCATGGCAGACTGCCAATGGGATAAAGACTGCAAACCGTTCAACATCGAACCATCGTAACCGTTGTTGGTGGAAGTGATGGTGATCAAGAAGATGACCCACGACAACCTTCTCAAATGATGCACCTTGTACCAGGGCCTGGTCTCTGCAATGTAGTCATGAACGGACAACTCATGGCCTTCAACAGCCTGCACTTCAAATACTTTCACTTTCTCGACAGGAGACTCTGATCTGGAACTGTCAGTCATCTAATAGGATTATCTTTGATTTGATCGTGATGAAATAGGTAGCAATATCAAGGCTATTTATATTTTGCGACAGCCAAGATATAACTCTACCAACAAAATACCTGAGATCTTGACCCCACATCGCGAACCATCAGGCAAATACATTATAGCATTTTTCTGAATGGTTTTTAGATGGTAGGGATCTTGATTATTTCGAAGGAAGCGTGTTTGTAGCCCTGTTGCGGCATACAAACTTTTTTGATGTTGGACCTGCCAGTCAATGCACCCCACTTTTCGACATACACAATGAGTAGTCCCGATGTACATTGCGAATTTCAAACTCGCTATTCTTTTTTTTTGAGGGTGCTGAGATCATGTTTCGATAATCTTAGTGTGCCTAATGTCATCCTGTCAAAGGTTCCGATCAATGTAGGTACGTAAAAGGGCCCAGCGATATTAACCCAGTGCAACACTAGGGGTATGGTGATTCGGACAGCACCTCTAAAATTTGAACACGGAACAAAAGTGGAGTAAAGTTGAAGCAGAATGGGGACAATTTTCTAACATATGGACAGGATTCCTGAACTTCCATCCGGCCAGCTGTGTAAAACAGTCCATTAAAAGGAAGGATTGCCCTTAACAGTTGTACATCCATGCCCAATGCTTCCCTCACCCCCGAAATATAGACATTTTTTGTCTTAGACTGGTCAAGGTCCCAATGAACAGTTGCCACGTATTACAATACTAAGTGATGTTAAAGATTTTCATACCATAATTCTCTATTCCTATCGAATGCCATCACCTTGTATCAAGGGGACAAGTGAAATTTGTTACTTCTTTGAACCTTTTTGTCTTACTTTTTTGGGATTTTCTTTCGGGAACAATAGAATACATATCATGGTTCTAGATTAATTTTTGTATATCAGTGTGTAGTGACATTTTTTTGAGTTTTGATGTTGAACATATTCTGCTCTTGGAATGAAGACCAGGAAATGCAATTTCAAAAACGTTTTTTATTGTTGAAGAAGCTTGTCACTACACGGCTTAGATTTGGGTGCAATGGCACTCGCCTGGCATCAATAACATGATCAGTGGATACCTCACTGGTGGCTATCTGATTTCTTACCCGATCCTTGCCCAACCGAACCGTTGGATTTAGATGATCTACCCCATTTCTAAATTCGGCAATTTTGCCTCATAAAAGCAGGGTGGTTTATCTCTCCCGCTTCGGAGAACTTCGAAGGCCGAAGTATCGGGGTGCTCAAAAGTCTCAAAATATTCTTGGATATCCTGTCGTCCTTGGAGATCATAGAGATTGTTTTGGTCGATGTGTGTTGAATTTTTATTCTCGCTTTAATAAGTCTATGTTTTTAATCCTTCAAGCTAACATCTTTAATGTAGCGAGATTGGGATATGAATCAAGAATGTGTGGTTATCAAACAATAACTGAGAAAAGAAGTGGATAATATTGCATTGAAAAAAAATTTGAAAACAGAACATCGTATCTACTGGCTGTCAATCTTTAAGGTAATTATCAGTAAGTTGAAAGGATGTGACTGGCGTACATGTGGCGATTGATGTTCCACTAATGCTCGGTGAATAGTGAGTAGCTCCGAAGGCTAGATATGGATAGGCGCCGATGTGCAATTGTCGGTGTACCCCATAGTAATACGATACGGCAATCCGACTATTAATGAATTAAAAACAAGTATAAGGACAGCAAAATTGGAAATTATTATGAAGTCACTTCTGAGATGGTCAATATTGCAACAACTGTGAGCTATAAAGTATACCTTTTGAATGGTTGACTTTGAATTCTGGTTTGAGGTTAATTGAGGATCCTTTGAATTGCGGCTCTCTGGCAAATTATTCTATTATTACGCTTTGTTCGTTATAGCCTGCCAACTTAGTGTCGATACCACCAGTGGTGAAAATATTGTGACAAAATAACCAAGCCTTGAGCCTACTTACCCTTATCAAGAGTTAGATTATTTACACAGATGTCGCTAAACTGTAATATGTCTTGGAATGCCCTGACATATCTTCGTTGAATATCGTATGGTCATGGTGTCTGTCGAAGCGCATGTACATTCAATTCAAGACGGAAAAGCAAAATGGAAACAAAACTAATTGATATCATGGTATCCAAATAATTTACTGTTTGCAGCACAGTATTAATTGGTGAGTGCTCAGGAAGAAAATGCGCTTCCTCTCTGTGCTCTTCATCGAGAGCCGGATAATCTTGATCTTCACCGGTTGTGTTCTTATTTGATGGGTGGGTGGTAATCAAATGTAGTAGTGAACTTTTTAGTTTATTTGCAATACAAGCAAAGCCAACAAAACGTGTAGGGTGGTCCTTCAAAATTCCTCCCCCAACAATTTTATCTGAAGAATTTTAGAGCCATGACATTTGTTTATGAACTGCCATTTATGAGTTGTTCTCAACTTGCAAGATCCGTGCAGCTTACAATAAATAAAATCCATGATTGGATTAAAAGTCTTAATTATTCGCCAACTTGACCAGATCATCCAGTTGTCTCTGAATGCACATCTCACATTGCAGTCAGAATAATAAGCGTTTGTTGATTACAGGGGTGTGTCGAGGTATCTGGCTTCTTCGGATATCTTACTTCTGAGGTTTGTTTAACTTTAGTGTATGCCCACACGAGCGGAAGTTCAAGAGGGTAAACAGCTATTCAGAAGCAACATAACCGTTAAAATAAAGATGTGTGAAACTGGTAAGAGGAAAACAGCAACCTTTGCAGTGTTTCAAGTCGATGGATGAAACCTGATGCGCTATCAAATCACCAATTATTATTTTGATAAGAGCTGGCATGCGGTGAACATTGATTACTGTTGATGCGTGAAGTGACTTTAATACCATCTGTCAGAATGATACATTGACTTCCGAGTAGCATTTATGGATGTTGAAGGCACCATTCAAATCACTAAGGTTCGAGCCAGAAAGAAAATTTGATCTTGATGATTCAAATTTTTAAGGGTCCAATATAACGGCTAGTGGCTCTTTTGCTGCCTCAGATAAACCCACCCAGGTTAAAATTGAATCTCTGTGACATATATGGTGCTGTCGATAACAGTAGTACATTGGGTCTCGTTACCAACGATGTACGGGAATTTTCACTTTGCTCCCTCTTGGTGCTTAAAGTGACTTGAATTCTCTTTGTTGAAATGACCATTGTCCCCTGAAGTAGCCATTTTGCAGTGATATCAATAACGCAAAGTGGCGTTGATTCGGGTCATGGTATTGGCCAATCAATGGATTAACTCCGGTGATAATTTGGTTTCGGCTTTGCCTTTAATATAAAATGTCCACCGAGAGAAGCCGTAACTGCATTTATCAAAACAACTTTACCTATTGAAATTAATCACCAACCTGCTCCTACATTACCAACAGTTCAGGGCGCTGACAAAAGAAATTTATTCCACACCATCCGACAATCTCTAAAGCCTCCTCTCTCTAATTAGTGGCCATTCTATAAAAAAAAAAAAAAGTTTCATATGGGTGCTGATATCTTTCAAGAACTTTTTAGAATGGCATTTTGACAGTATGCGCCAGTTAATCATCTACCATCAGTTGATTACAACACTCTCATGCTTTCCACATGAACCGAGAAAAACTGACCACGTTAGCTGATAAATCACCTTCAATTGAACTTTCTGCTTAGCATTAATGTCGGTAAGCAAAATTACTAATTTTGCGTTTGCAGTTAGTCATCTCAGCTATAAAAAAGTCTCCTCTGAAACCCCACTAAAACCCCGCTTAATTTGATAACAGCAGTACAAGTGGATAGAACAATGGGAGAAAATCAAACTTCCCAAATCACATAGAAAATTGCTCCTTATTTTGAGACTTGCTGCCTCTTATCAGATGCTACGCAGCAGATAATCCATTGTTCTCAATTTCAATGTTCCGTTGAGCCGATCTTGTTGGATTTTGAAGGATTACTATCAGACTCAAGGTTTGATTTTGAATATTACTATCGTCTGTAATCAGAAACAGTGTTGCTATGATTTGATCCTGATGTTTGGACAGCTGATGTATGAGTGTCGCAAGTATTTAGTTACCCATGCTCACGATTTACTTCACCTATTGAAGAGATTACATTGATTTCCAAAAGAGGATTTACCTTTCGGATAATCGTTGATTTAATTTCACTTGGTTCCGTCCTCCGTCTAGCCTGACTCGCTTGATTGTAATTTTTAGAATCTCAACGATTTTGCTGACCTAACGGAGCCTTCAGCCATTCTTTCATGGAAATATATCTCGTTCCTATATCCTACTTTAACCAAACCTCTTCTCTACTCTATCAATGGTACCATATACTACCGCTCGTTGATATCGCTGACACTTTTTCTTCGTCTAATTACATACCTCCGTTTCGCCGTATTATGTGAATTTCACCGCAATTCATGCACATGTTGATCCACTTCTTTCCATCGTCCAAACTCACAGCCACGATTTTTACTATCAAGCTCCTCCCACTTCAGAGTAACTTTCATAGACCTGAAAACCCACTCCGAACGAAATGTTGAGCTCTGGGAAACAACCCAATCTCGTTATTCAGCCACGAACATTCTATGATGTTTTTCCGTCTTTGGGTCACTGTAATCTACCTACTCCACTTACGGCTTCTAGCACCAACTTAACATTTCTGTTCAATTTTCCGTAGATTGCATGCAAGGAGACGGCCGAACACGGTAATGGATCCGCTATCCTGGATTGTCATTTCTTGCACGTTGTGCGTAGATAGAGGACATAACGGAACAACCTTCCGGCTACCCTCTATCTTTGACGAAAGACAGAGAAAGTACTGAAGACTCAGGAACGATGACAAAGTGTGCAACAGCTCATTTCAATAATCGGATCCTTTGTCTGTGTCATCCCGAATAGAAAATAACTTACCAAACATCTGATTTTCATGATAATGTCATGACAAATTTTGTAAATTTTCCTGTACCACCCTTCATCCGGCATTGATTCCCTGAGGCATTTTATGAAGCACGTTAAAGGTATTTTTTTTATTTTATTTTTTTTTTCTTCGTGCCGGAAGCTATCAGGAGACAATAGGCACCAGTGACAATATTTTCAGCATTTAGATTGATGCTTTGTTTGAGGTTTTTGGCTGCGGACATTCCCAAGTTCGGAGTTAAACAGGTTCCTTCAAGGTCCCTTCAAAAGTTTTTCCGTTAGTTCGTCAGTCGGATTTTCTCATGGAGGGGCGAATTATCCAGGTCTTGGCAAAAGGATCGCCCACGTCGCCAGCGTCCTGAAAAAAAACGGTCTGAAAGTGTGAATCCAGGACATTCTGACTACTTCAAGCATAGTAAACTGCACATATCTCGTTTCTCTGACAAAATTTGCAGAATCACGGGCATTATTATGAGTATGCCGATCCTGCCCCACAGTGGGGCACATGAAGTCAAACGCATGCGTCATGAACACTGCGCTATAAGTGTATCAACAGGTGGGGGTTCATCTTGACAGCTGAACACTTTCTCTTTATTCACTTGATAACCCTCGATGTAAGCCCAGGAAACTATCTGAGATACACTGCAGCGTGAACTGAAAAAAATAAAAGGAATAGAATTGTGAGTGAGGTAAATTTTAAGTTCAAACTCTATTTAACCCACATCTCCATAGGTGTGCAGAGGTAGTTGCATGTCAGTCCCATGGATCCGTGTCCCAATACAGTATAGCATCCCAGAGTCGGATGGTGACGGTACGATTCCGCCCCACAACCCCACTATTTCAGTTGCAGGTGCATATTCATATACGGAGAGCCTTCGATTTATATAGAGTAGATCCCCATGACAAGATATGACCATCAATAAAAAATGTCATCACTTGAGCCTAAGGACTCACTTGCAAAAAACTCAAACGAAGAGTTCTCCCCTGTCGGTCATCATGAACTTAGTGTGGAAGACTTTATCCATGATAAGAGACCATGGTATAAAGTTCCTCACTTGCGCAAAATGACTTTTGTCATCTTCTTATTGACCTTGAGTTCGACTACTTCTGGTTATGATGGTTCGGTTATGAATGGTCTTCAGTCGCTTCTGCACTGGCAATCGGAGATGGGAACTCCCACTGGTGACAGATTGGGTCATTTGGCTAATGGTGTCAACTTTGGATGCATTATTGGTGTGACCATTGCCCCATACATTTGCGATCACTATGGTAGAAGAACTTTGGTGTTTATTGGATCTACAGTCGCTGTTATTGGTGCTATTTTGCAGGGATGCAGTAACTCGTATGGTTTCTTTTTGGCATCTAGAGTTGTTTTGGGTTTCGGTGCTGTTCTTTCTTCTGTGGCTGCTCCAGTGTTGATCTCTGAGTCTGCTTATCCATTGCATAGAGAAGCCTCTACTTTTGCCTACAATGTTTGCTGGTACTTGGGTGCTATCATTGCTTCCTGGGTGACTTACGGAACCAGAAACATTAACAGTAACTACGCATGGAAGATTCCTTCGTTTCTTCAGGGAGTCTTGCCACTTGTTCAGGTTGTGTTCATTTTTTTGATTCCTGAGTCTCCAAGATATTTGGTCAAAAAGGGCAAGGTTCTCGAAGCAGAAGCCGTTTTAAGAAAGTTCCATGCTGGAGGCTCCACTCTTCCTGAAGATGATGCATTAGTGCAGTTCGAACTTAGTGAAATCGAAAGTGCTATCGCTGCAGAGAGCGAAGCTGCTCAGTCATCATACTTGGACTTTATCAGAGTCCCAAGATTTAGAAAGAGATTGTTTTTGGTTGTTTTCGTGGCCATTATGGCACAGCTTTCTGGTAATGGTCTTGTGTCTTACTACTTTGTCCAAGTGTTGAGGTCCATCGGTATTACGTCTACCAAGAGACAATTGGAGATCAACGGCTGCTTGATGATTTACAACTTTGTCATTTGTTTGACTTTAACTAATCTCGTCACTAAGTTTAAGAGAAGAGTCATGTTCTTGACAGGATGTGGAGGAATGTTGGTATGTTACGTCATTTGGACCATTCTTTCTGCATTGAACGAACAAGCTCACTTCAACAACAAGTCGTTGGCTAATGGCGTTCTTGCATTCATCTTCTTGTATTATTTGTTCTACGACATTGGATTGAATGGTTTGCCATTCTTGTACCTTACCGAGGTCTTGCCATACTCTCACAGAGCCAAGGGTATCAACTTGATGATTTTCGTCACCTACTCGGTGTTGATCTTCAACGGTTACGTCAACACCATTGCTATGGATGCCATTGGCTGGAAGTACTACATTGTGTACTGTTGTGTCAATGCTGTTGAGTTGGTGATTGTCTATTTCACTTTCCCAGAGACTTCCGGATTCACCTTGGAGGAGGTTGGCCAGGTGTTTGGTGATGAGGTTCCAGATATCAAGAATAAGACTTTGGATAACAAGGCCCTCACTGAACATGTGGAGGATGTATAAACTTATGTTAATAATGAAGAAAATTAGGAAGAACAAGTAATGACTAATAGGAAGGTGGACAAGGAGAGAGGTCACGGAGGAGAGATCTTAACCGTCGAAGATAATGAATGGAGGATAATGTTGTTTTTAGGATGCAAGCGATGGCCATGTTGTTTGAAATGATTGTATTGGGTTAGTCAATTGATATCAACATTTTTATGACAATACTACGAGATGACAGTAATTGAACGAGAGCTAAGAAGTTTTTTCAAATTTCAGAGGAAATTTCATGTACGGCCATGCCTGTCGTCCATGTGAACTTAATGAGTGCAGTCCAGCCATTCAGTTCCTATCACAAAGTTAATCGAGTAGGAGGATACATAGAGATAAGAAAGAAAATTAGAAGAGAAAAGAAAATAAAACAAAATTAATGAATCCTGCTAATGATAAAATTTCAATATCTTTCAAATTTCAATCTTTATTCAAATTGCTTAAACCTGACACCAACCCATCTCATCAACCTCAATGACCACATACTCAAAGTCATAGCCGTAAAACTCCAAAATCACAAAACCAAATCCTAAATGCCATTAGATTTTTATCCCTTTTTCCTCCTTGTATTCCCTATCTGACTTAGCATTATTCCTCCCTTACATTTCTCCATCTCTTCAGTCGTGTCCATCCCAAACATCCTCTGCACACCCGATGCCCTCAAAGAATTTTTCCCAGCCAATTTCTCCATCTTCAACATCATCATGGCTGGCATCGATTATCTTCTCTTCGAGGAAGCCACAGGTTACGCCATCTTCAAGGTGGACGTCCAGCAGGACGACATTGCCGCCAGAATGAAGGAAGTCCAGGAAGCTTCTACAGACTTGGCCAAGTTCTCACAAATGGTGGAACTTGTGTCTTTTGCCCCATTCAAGGGTGCTGCTCAAGCTTTGGAAAACGCCAACGACATCTCCGAGGGTTTGGTTAGTGACTACTTGAAGTCCGTGTTGGAGTTGAACCTCCCTAAGCCATCCAAGAAGGAGAGAATCTCCTTGGGTGTGTCGGACAAGAACTTGGGTCCTTCCATCAAGGAAGCCTTCCCTTACATCGACTGTTTGCTGAACGAGATCGTTCAGGACTTTTTGAGAGGTATTCGTGTTCACGGCCACAAGCTCTTGAAGGAGTTGCAGGATGGTGACATTGAAAGAGCCCAGTTGGGTTTGGGCCATGCTTTCTCGAGAGCCAAGGTGAAGTTCTCTGTGCAGAAGAACGATAACCACATCATCCAGGCCATTGCTTTGTTGGACCAGTTGGACAAGGATATCAACACCTTCTCCATGCGTGTCAAGGAGTGGTACGGCTGGCACTTCCCTGAGTTGGCCAAGATTGTTCCTGACAACTACACCTACGCCAAGTTGGCTTTGTTCATTGGTGACAAGGCTTCGTTGACTGACGAGTCCTTGCACGATGTCGCTGCTTTGCTCAACGATGACTCTGGTGTTGCCCAAAGAGTCATTGACAACGCTAAGATCTCCATGGGTCAGGACATCTCTGAGCTAGATATGCTCAATGTGTCCACCTTCGCCGAGAGAGTGGTGTCCATCTCCGAGTACAGACTGAAGTTGTACCAGTACTTAACCGAGAAGATGCACACTGTGGCCCCTAACTTGTCCACTTTGATTGGTGAGGTTGTTGGTGCCAGATTGATTTCTCACGCTGGTTCTTTGACTAACTTGTCCAAGCAGGCTGCCTCTACCGTCCAAATCTTAGGTGCTGAGAAGGCTTTGTTCAGAGCCTTGAAGACCAAGGGTAACACTCCTAAGTACGGTTTGATCTACCACTCGTCGTTCATTGGAAAGGCCTCTTCTAAGAACAAGGGAAGAATCTCCAGATACTTGGCTAACAAGTGTTCGATTGCCTCCAGAATCGACAACTACTCTGACGAGCCATCCACTGCCTTCGGTCAGATCTTGAAGAAGCAGGTCGAAGACAGATTGAACTTCTACGACACTGGTGCTGCTCCAATGAAGAACTCTGATGCCATCAAGGAGGCTTTGGCTTTGGCTGGTGATTTGGCTGAGAGCATGGACGTTGACAAGGCTGATGAGGACGATGTTGAGGAGCCAAAGAAGGAGAAGAAGGAAAAGAAAGAAAAGAAGGAAAAGAAGGAGAAGAAGGAAAAGAAGGAGAAGAAGGAGAAGAAAGAGAAGAAGGAGAAGAAGAGAAAGGCCGAGGATGACGAGTCCTCGAAGAAGAAGAAGAAGAAGTCTAAGGACTAGACGAGGTATCGCATCGTTGCAATGTAAATTACATTCTCTAGAACCATCACCTGTATAGCATGTTAACCTACGGAAAAGTGAAACACATAGTAGCGTAACTTGACAGTAAGAGCCCTCTAATTGGCCGCAGAACCTACTGGAGCCACCGTAGAGGCACTGTGAGCTGTCTCTGTGGGCTTTCTCTTCAAGGTCACAAGATTGCCGATCTTGACTTTTGTCTTCCTCAACTCGCTTAAATCTCCGCCTGCCTCCAAGTCAACGCTTGGAAGTACCACTCGACAAGTTGAGTCCAAAATCAGATTCAAGGTGCCAGCAACAGGGTTGGCAACTTTCTTGGCCATCTGCGTGGCCCTGCTGTCCAACACAGCATGATGGACAAAGATCCGAGTATCATTGATAGACTTTGCCGTTGGCTCAACCACGCCCTTGACAGCAATAAAATGCAAGCTTCTAGCTGGCTGTGTTACCAGATTAGATATGTCCTGGCATTCAACGGTCTTGAGCGAAGGAAAATAACCATCTAAAACCTCCAATCCGCTTTCAGTCCAACGATCTCCGGTTTCGTATGCAAATTTGAAAGGCTGGATGTTGCTCACGGTCTCAAAGGAGTCCATGAGGGGAACCTTCCAGGGTCTGACCCATCGCGAGCTCTCCATGGATTTGTGGACCTCCAAGACGGTGGGGTACTCCAAAAGGTGAGCCCACGTTTTATGTCTCACGTTTGAAATTGGGGTAACTTCGCTGGGTGCAACGGGTGTAACAGAATCGGCAAGTGGGGCTGCAGTGGTAACAAACGTTGCGTTTGACATTATGAGCAAGCGATGAAAGGAAAAGTGGTGGAAAGAAGTCACCACATAGATGTTTTCGCAGCCATTTTTATAGTGCATTATTCGCTACCACAAACCCGTGAGAGATCAAATAGAAGGAGAAAAATGACGGAAAAAAAGGGAGTAAGGTAAAGTAAGGCAAAATATAGGGAAGTAAAGAGGAAAATTGTGGTCATTCGTGTAGTCATTTATGCAAAGTTGAGGTCCCATCCTAGTTCAACGAGAATGGAGTTCCAGTCAACTACCCGATCACCCTCGGGATTTCTCTCCCACACTAACTCCAAGAGATATTTGACCCTTACGACATTCCATGGTCCATACATGTCCATCATCTTCTGCATCCTCTGTTTCATAACCACTCTATCGTCTTCAGTAACCATATGGATACCCGCAATAAAAATAGGAAACACAAGTGTGGCTTGCATTGGAGAATCGATGAGAATATCGATACATTTCACCAAGTCGTTGACAAATACTTGAGATTCCAACGACGATGGGTTGCACTTCATGATTGACTGGCGCAAGTAAAGCTTGCAGCTCAATTGAAATGCCTCAAACGTAGTAAGTTGCAACTCCAACTCGGAATCGGACAAATCCATAAGGTCGTCTGAATCTGGCTTGGCTGTGTCAATGGAATGCTCCAAATTCCTTGCTCTTTCAATAATCGAGAGAAGAAGTCGACCTGTCCTTCCGTGTTCACTCAAATCCGAATTAATGTCTTCAAAATCTGTCAGGTAGTAAGCGGCCTGATTCTCTGGAGATTGGAATGTGTGTGTTGATGGAGATCCACTGTTTTCCACCGGAGATGCTCGATTGTAGTAGTGGTCAAGTGATTTTTTGCTCTCATATGCTAGTGAACTGATATCACCGATGACTTTGAACAAGTTCTTACACACTCCGAGCAACGGGTTAAGATTACCCTTTGAAACACCGTCAGGGTCGGTGAAAATGCGGTCATAGGTCTTGACGGGGAAGTAAGTGCCTCTTTGCGAGGTGGAACTGGCCAAGAGATCGTGATAAGCAAAGTTGGAAATGAGCCAGTGCTCCTCTTTGTTTGTATCAAAGTTGAGGATACCACCATTGTCACGAAGTAGCTTCCAACACCAATTCAAGTAAATTGTCCAGTACTTGACATCGCCACGACAGATCTCTGCACCACAAAGAATCAAAAGGGCTGCAAGCTTATTCAATATAGTCCTTCTATCATGTTTTAGAGTTGAAGTGTTGTTGAAATCAACATCCTGCCTCAAATGGTTTACCGCCATCTCGGCATACTTAGATCCTTCAGCTAGCCAAGAGCCACCGAGATGGAAACCAGCCCAAGCTAAAATACCATATAAAACTCCCTTGTCCTTCTGTGCAAGGGGCAAAAACACTTTCTGGTACGAGTTTGACTCATCTTGACTGTGTGGTGCAATAGACACCTTGCGGGAGAGTGTATCAACGTAATAGTTGTACAAATAATTGCCGGAATTATCCAAGCCCGGTAAAACAGATAGTGATGGCTGTGGAGATGAGCCAAATGCATTATTGAAGCTCGAAGCCAAGTGACTGAGCTGTTCAGGGGATCCATGGTTCAGAACAAATTCCATGAACTCCAGAATGTTGAAGTTGGGCGATAGTCTTAAGTTGGGTAAATGAGTTGTTGTCCCAACAACATCCTGTTCTTGCTTGACGTTTTCGATGTGTTCGTGGCTCTCTTCGATGAGTGCAATTTTGGACGGCAGAGCACCAGCATTAAACAGTGAAAGCTCCTTGAAAAAATTCAAGAGTGCAGCAGGCGATCCCGGATTCAAATCCTCGTTTTCCTTGTAATACTCTACGTCCAAGGGAGGGGGAGAAAGTATGTTCAGAGGTGGAGAAAGGGCATCCTGACCGAAAACCGCTGGCAGATCAGGTTGATCGCGAAGGGCTGGAAGCGAAATAGGCACGGTGAATGGGGCTAGTGTCTCTGAACGGTTAAGAGTCGGTGAGTATTTGGGTGCCTTGTTGTAGTTGGTGTTTGTGCATCCATAGAGTTCCACCTGTACACCGTTATGAGGTATCAAGTCCATATCAAGCTTGGAGTCTGGCATCTTAGGTAGTGAAGCCGTACTCACATACGCCTGTTTGAGGGCTGCAATATAGTCTGTGGAAGGACCGATACTCTCTTCACCGGAATGCTTTTCTGAGTTGTGGTGGGCAATTGTTGGCTCAACCTTGCCAATAGAACCAAATGGTGGAGTCACAACTTCCGACAGAGGCTCAGAGGAGAAACTGTCGTGGGTGCTCTCTCTAATTACAGGAAATAGTCGGTTTCCAATTCCTGAAACTGCAGATCCAATCGGTACTCCGGTAGTATTAAAGATTTCTGGTTTTCTCCAACCGCCCGAACTCTTCGTTGCGGTCTTCTCACGCTTCTCTCCTTTCGATTCCTTTCCATTCAGTTCACTCTTGTGATCCGTCTTCGATTTGGCATCATCTTTCGGTACCTTCGATAAATCAATTTTTCTACGTTTTCGCATCTTAGTTTGGATCTCTTGCTCCTCCACACGTTCTCGAAGCGCCTTGATTTCATCTGGGGTCATATGTCTTTCGACCCACACACAATCCTTGCCAAACCGCATACAATCAGCGCAAATGGGCCGTACTTCGTTGCATTTCTTCCTCCGAATCCTGCAAGTGATACAACCATTCCGTGACTTGGGCAGATGGCGTTTTCTCTCCAAACCTGGAGGCTCTATAGTCAGAAAGGTCGGTTTTAAAACATTGAAGTGGGATGACTCTTCTCTCTTAAGCGGGGGCCCTTGAGCTTGTGGTTGCAGATTCCGGCCGTGTCCTTCCTGATTTGACATGTCTGCGGTGGGCGACATGGATGTGGCCAGTACCGTAGAATCAGAGAGTAATAGCACGAAATACCGTTATAGGTGATGAGGCTGTCTGCAGTGCACAGATCCCAATGGAGATGTTGGAGACTCGAGATTGGTGGGAATGGCCGCATATGAATTGTAAAGTTGATTGGTTATGGTTGACATAAATAAGCATTTTTTTTCTTTCTTCTGATTTGGAATAGATTTTCTTTCGGTATTTATGGGTTTCAATTAGATGATTGCATGCGGAATTGAGGTCATTGGCTGTGAAATGTGGGGATGGTTATTAGAGGCAGAGGATGAGTTATAGTTGGAAATCATCAGCATTCTGTGGTATAGTGGGATACGATGTTGGGTATGGCAACGTTTCTACTATTACTTTTATGGATAGACAATGTGGAGCCATAGATGGTAGCCTATTAGAGTGCAGTACCGAAATAGAGATAAAGAGATAGTGGTAGATCATGTTGTGTGGGGAGATATCACAAGCAATCGCGGAAGTGGAAACAGAGTTCAAACAATGCAGTAGACGATGGAGTGGTAGAGATGGTAGAACAGAGGATGGATATTGTAAAACATCGATCCAACCGAATATTAGAAAGTCGCTCGTTCCTAGTGGTAGTGTGAGCCTTAAAGTCTCTACATAGTAGTTCAAGATCCTCCTGCTTTTAAGTGCTTGAATGACAAGAGGAAAAAGCAATATTTGAATACATTGAACTGTTTCACATTTTGCTAGTACCTGTTCAATTGGCCAGGTTCATTTCCTCCAATAATCTCTCCATCATCTATTCTTGTCTACCGATAAATGGGATTTTAGTCCTGCATATATGTCCCCGATGTCGCCATAAGTTTCCATACTTATCATTCCTAGTTTAGAAACCAAAAAAGGCTACTCGAGACGACCCTACACTAACTATCTTCATCTCCTTTAATCATCTGAACTTTTACTACTCAAGTTTCCTACCACCCACGCCTCACCCGGTCTCCTCCAGAAATTGGTCATGTGCGAATGGAAGCCACTGGAATCACCTCTGCTGTGTGCAGGACACCCTCAGTGTCACCGCCGAACCACCTCACCGCAATGGATTTTTTCTCTCCCCAACCTATCTTTTTTCTACAAAAGACTCATAAACCACA
Organism: Sungouiella intermedia; assembly: GCA_900106115.1. Classification (NCBI taxonomy): domain Eukaryota; kingdom Fungi; phylum Ascomycota; class Pichiomycetes; order Serinales; family Metschnikowiaceae; genus Sungouiella; species Sungouiella intermedia. The sequence continues at coordinate 1,729,657 of LT635756.1, read as the reverse complement.
AATCTCATCATGTCGTTGAAACGTATTAATAAGGAATTGCTTGACTTGGGAAGGTACGTTTTTTTTTCTGGTTGGTGCGTTGACTCGCCCAACTAATCTTCTGAGAGTCGCCACTGTTGCCCGCGGGCTATTTCTGGTAACCAGATAACTTCCGCTGATGTTATGGAGTGGAATGAGGTGTTTGTGATGTGGAGCTTGTGTATTTGAGCGTTTGGACCGATAGCGGATATCATTTTGTGCATTTTTCGAAGGTTTTTATAGATCGATTCGGACCTTATGGATGAAGATCGGTGCATTTATTCTGGCCCTGTTGTCTCGTTCTTCTGCTTCACACTTTGATTGAATTTGTTTTGGATGTCCGACGATTCAAGTGTTTCAGCTTCCGCTCGCCTGTCCATCCATGGTTTCGCGCTCCCTTTCCCTATCTTGAATATGCTTACTAACTATACAGAGATCCTCCATCGTCATGTTCCGCTGGCCCAGTCGGCGATGACTTGTACCACTGGCAGGCCTCCATCATGGGCCCTCCAGACTCGCCATACGCCGGAGGTGTGTTCTTCCTCTCCATTCACTTCCCAACTGATTATCCATTCAAGCCTCCAAAGATCAACTTCACTACCAAGATCTACCACCCTAATATCAATGGCACCGGTTCTATCTGTCTAGATATCTTGAAGGACCAGTGGTCTCCAGCACTTACTATCTCCAAGGTTTTGTTGTCCATCTGCTCCTTGTTGACTGACGCTAACCCGGATGATCCTTTGGTGCCTGAGATTGCTCACGTCTACAAGCTGGACAGACCAAAGTACGAGGCCACTGCTAGAGAGTGGACTAAGAAGTATGCGGTCTAACGCGAGTGCCTCGAGCGATACATAGATTAATGTACACTTTGCATTAGTTGGAATCTTGTCGCACAACCATTCTACCTTGTTGCTTCCTCACCATAAATTGACTTTCGTCTACAAAATTTCTACCATCTTCAACCTTCTCTGACAACGCATCACTTCGATCTTCACCTATCAACCTCAATTCTGAAACTATTAAGTCCTCATATAATCCATCTCCATACTTGTACTATTCAGTCCTGCAGACAGTCACAACTCAGTCAACAGAACATTTCCAAACTTCACCTCAAACCCGCTGGATCAATCCGAGAATTCGTACTATTGGCCTTATTTTCCTTGCTTTCAGGTATTCTGCCGGACCCTCGTTACGCTCATTCTGTTAAATTTCTGTTTTAACCGGCCTACTCTTAAAATTTTCTGTTTTTCAACTATCAGTCCACGTTCCAGAAGACCTAGCGACAAAACCACCATAATCCATTGGAAAATATACCAATATGGAGAGTCTAGCTACTTTTCTGCAGAGCGATCCGACTCGGCTTCTTCAGCTTGCTAAAACGCTTCATGAGAAGAATGCTTTCGACAAATCTTTGACGGATTTTCAGCTACAAATCTTGACCGAGGTATTGCAACGAGATAATGTCAAGCTCTGGAGCAATTTTCTTGACGGAAACTGCTACTTGATGGTATCCAAAAATGAGGATTCCGATGCTACGGCGAAAGGCGACACCGACGAAAACATTGAGGAAGGCAACGAATGTATCAATCAATTAGCGCTCCATTTGCGCTATCTTCTCTGGGAAAAAGCGATTGACTATTACTATGACAAGAAGAAGTTGCAAGAAGGACTTCCGATGCCGGTGATCGAGGAGTTGTCGGATGAAAGCGAGCTAATAGAGTCGCTCGACCAAATTCCAAATACTGCTGCTAACAATCAAGACACGTCGGCTGCGCCAGCTCAAAAAACTGTCAGAGACGAAGAAGATGATTACGATGATGACGACGATGAGCTGGATGATATGCCCACTGCCAATGGAGACGTTGAAGGGTCCAAAACCGCCCTCGAATACAATGAAGACGGTCAAGTCGTCTTAACCATTCCCAAGGCAGTGTTTTCGAAAGCATCAGCTGATGATTCTGAGCAAGAGCTAGAGAAATCACAATCTTCTGAAGACCTTTCATCATCTTCCGCGCTGTTGGAGGAGCAGGAAGCCATGATAAAGTCTTTTAACAAAGTCTACCATAACTTCGAGTACGACCGTGAAACCTTGATCAAAAGAAGAAAGCTCGAAAAGTCGGATATGCAACTTGAGTCCCTGAAGACTCTGGAGGACTCTGCAACCGGCAGCATACCTATTCACTTGGGTGTTGCATCCCACTCATTGAAGCATTTACTTAGTGCCATTCAAGAGAGAAGAGAAGACATTGCCTTGAACGACTTCGAATTGAGAAACTTGTTCATGGACGTTCGCAAAAACCGAGGAAAATGGGCTAATGACGAACGTGTTGGACAGGAAGAGTTGTATGAAGCGTGTGAGAAAGTTCTCTTGGATCTACGTGGATATACCGAGCATTCCACGCCTTTTTTGAATAAGGTATCGAAACGTGAAGCTCCAAACTATGGTCTAATTATCAAGGAGCCCATGGATTTGAATACTGTCATGAAGAAGTTGAAGGGATTATCCTATAACTCTAAACAGGAATTTGTGGACGACTTGATGCTCATTTGGAATAATTGTTTGACATACAACGCCGATCCGAAGCATTTCATGAGGGCACATGCAATTGCCATGCAAAAGAGAACTCAGAAGCTCGCACCCTCCATTCCTAACATTGTCATTAAGAACCGTTCGGAGATCGAGAAAGAAGAAGAGTTAGACGCCGACACAAAGGCATCTACGCCCGCGATTAAAGGTGGTAAGTCATCCAAGAAGGGAAGAATGAGAAAAAGAGAGGACATCATTAAGGCTGAGGAAACCGAAGGTGTGATTAGTCTACAACTGTCTGAGGCTACTTCTACAGCGGATACACCAATCGTTACTGAAGAAGGTACTCCACTACCGACTGACGATAAGTCTGCCGAATTAAATGGTGGAGAAGAAAACGGTGAAGAAGAGGAGGAAGATGAAGGAGAGGGTGAAGATGAAATGCGTGGAGTGGAAGAAGATGAAGAGAAAGATCCAGAAATGCAAACGTGGAAGAATCTCACTGCCAAATCCAGAGCTAACTACTGCGCAACCAGAGCTGCGTTATTTGATGAAGATAATAAGCTCAAAATGGATGCAGAAGCAATCATTAGAGATCCTTCTAAAATGAGCAACTTCAATCAGTTTTTGAGCTTCAAAGAAGTTGTCTCTAAAGGCAACAAATTGCTCGACAATGATGAGCCGTACTTGCTTGAGTATGATGTTGCAGGTGGTGTTCCAGGACTCCAGTTCTCAGGGTTGGATGATGAAGCACAACAAAAGTTTGAGAATGATATGGTTGATGTCATTTTACAGAACTCAGATGGTGACCCCAATGATAAATCATCAGAGCTCATTTTGCCCACTGATGCTGGACTTAACAAACTATACACAAACAACATCACCGAAATCCAAGAGATTCGAAAGATCTGTTTCAAGATTTCATTGATCAGACAAATGCAAACGCAGCAATTCGTGCACCGGACTCAAATGCGCCAACCCGAAATTGAGTACATCAAAGAAGTCGACATCGATCCCGTTTCCAAATTGTCTAACCATGATATCTACAACGAACAGGTTCAATTTGCTGCGCTCAGGAAAGGTATTGCTAAGATCGCTATGCATACGGGTTTTGAAACCACAGAACCCTTTGCCATTAATACTCTTGCACAGCTTGCAGAAAAGTACATGCTGAACTTGGCAAAGAGCATGAAACTCCATTGTGAATCCACCACCAGCAACAAATTGGGTGACCGGGATGTTCTTCTACTTTCTCTTCTCGAGAATGGAGTGGAGAAGCCAGATGATTTGTTTACGTTTGTGGAGGAGAAGGCTAAGAAGCATGAAGGTAAGCTTAAGGATTTGCGTATGAAGCTTTCAGGGTTTCTCAAGGACTTGCTTCGGCCCTCATTGGAGAGCTTCAATGAGAAAAGTTTCGAAGATAACAGTGAACAGTTTGCGACCGGAGACTTTACAAGCGAGCTTGGAGACGATTTCTTCGGCTTCAAGGAGTTAGGCCTCGACAAAGAATTCAAGATGTTATCCAGCTCTATTCCTGTTTACTTGTTGCATTCTCGACTCCAGAGCTCGCTAACCAACGCTGGATCAGCCAACAAGGCTACACGCTATGAGGACTTGCGTGACTGGAAGCAGAAGCAATTGACTGTTTCTGACGTGGGCTCACAGATTGGTTTATTGCAGCCCTTCTATTGGGAGTTGGTGCAGAAGACGGAGGTTCACTATGCCAAACAGCAAAAGAGAAAGGGCGAGAGCACTGAGTTGCCTCCACCGTCGCAATTGTATTTGATGGAAGACGAAGAGCTTCCACAAAAACAGAGGAATATCCGTCCACGTCTTCCACCCACGGGCAAGATTGCAGCTGTCAAGAAGAAGATCTTGTCGAGCGCATACATCTTGCCGGAAGAAGATGAAGATGCAGAAGAAATGGATACGAGCGACATGTTTGACTTGAAGAGCGAGATCAAGATGGAGGCATAATTGTATAACTAATATATAGGATGATTGTTCAGAATTAGGCATGTTTATATAAGCTGAAGGTTAAGAGAGTAGAAGATAAGCAAAAAGTTCTAAGGCATATTCCTAATAATATATCACCTTTTTTGGCTGGGTTGATGGTGCAGTCTATAGTAATCATCGAAGCATAGAATCTGATTACGACAAGTGTATCAACAGAACATTATACAATAAGAATCTGATAATAGAAAAGAACATCAACAATAGGAGGGCATTTTGTATTGACAAACACACAAGCATCAAGTTTCAACATAACTGCGTATTAACTAATTCACGAACAAAAATCTACATGATTACTGACTTCAACTCACCAATTAGTGCATACTGGCCCACGCCTTCAATACTATTAATCTATAACCACCTGTTTACCAGATATTCTCTTAGGCAATCATATCACCAAATGTCGAACACATTATGAAAAAGAATCAGAAAGACGACCATGTTCTCAACCTAGCGAAACTACCCAAAAGTACCTTGCTAACCAAGGACATCTTCGGGAGATCTGTTCTCCACATTGCCATTTTGGCCAACGACGTCGCCAGCTTTCGGAAATTACTCCGTTCCCCCGATTCTCGACACATTTTACTAGCTACAGACTACGAGAACGGCTGGAATGTACTCCATTATATCTTTCATCATAAGCGAATGGCATGTTTGCTGATTTTGCTTGAGAACCTTGATCTGGCCCCCAACTCCACTGCCAACGCCTTGGCTGAGTTGCTCAAGCGAAAAGACCGATGTCGGTTGCCCCCCTTGGCGCTTTTGAACAATGATATCAAGGACACTGTGTGGATTCCACTGTATATTAATGAAAGCAACGAATTCCATCTTGAGCGGCGCTTCAAGAGCTCCAGTCCTACAGATTCCGTGGACGCATACCTCCCGCCATATATTGAACACGACTGGTGGCTGGAATCTCGAGGTGGGCTGCATATCTACGCATTCGGATCCAATACCAATAATCAACTTGGATTAGGTGATTCAACTGACAGATCGGCTCCATGCCGTGTTAGTCTACGTGATTTCAATCTGGTGTACCAAGTGGATACTCAAATTCGTGAAATGTTGACGAAACCTCGTTTCCGCATGGTCAAACTCTCCAAATATCACTCGGTGGTGATTACCTTAAATGGCCGTCTCTTTACTTGTGGAATGGGCTCTAGAGGTCGCTTGGGTCATGGCAATGTGGCCAATTTGTACCGCCACAAAGCGGTAGACTTCTTCGATTCTATCGGAGCCGTTCTTGATGTTGGAACTTCCAATAACCACAATATAGCACTCACCTCTACTAATGAAGTGTATGCGTGGGGTTTGAACTCCTACAACCAGCTTGGTTTCACCACTATTGCGCAACTGTCGTTCAAAAATACCTCTGAGGTGTATGAGAACTCTCCCAGATTGGTTAATTCAGGCGACTTGCGGAGAAAATCTCAACGGCTCTTAGGAGTGGAGGTGTCAAAAATCCATTCGGTGGCTTACTCCCGAAACTCCATCTTCTTCTGGGGGTTAGATATCGGCCAAATGGGCTTTGTTACTTCGGATACCACACCAGTCAAGAATAGTGATAACCACCGAGTTAATGGTGTAACATACAAGGGCTCCATAGTTCCTCAGCCGAAGGAAGTAACTTTGAGGGATGAAATAAAGTTTGTTTCCACATGTGAAACATGCACTTGCGTGGTGACTGTCTCGAATGATATCTACGTATATTTTCTTGGTCAAAGGGTGAAGCTTCCAAAACTACCAGTCCGTGGGTTCCATGATGTGAAGTTTGACTGCTTCAAGCCTTCCAGACTCACGAGTGCGCCCATAATCAAGAAAATAGTCTTGAGGGCTGCTGAAAACATTCACATTTTACTTGAGGGCGGTGATGTTATGGCGTTTTCGCTTTCCGATGTCAAAAGCTTAAGGAATGTCAGATATACTTATATATGGCGGGCATATGACTCCGACATGCGGGCAGTGGATGTTGATAACTCTTATGATGGCTCGGTAATCATCTGTACGAAAAACGGCTCTGTTTTTGTCAATACTACTCAAACACAAAAAAGAAGCAGCTCTGTGAGCACCATGTCCATGCCAGCTTTCTCCTCCACGAAAAAGAAGTTCAAAAAAGTTGAGCATGTCAATCGAGTATGTCGAGTTGCATGTGACGAATCATTCACCTCTTTCGCAGTTGTCAAAGATGATATTGACCTGTTACCTTTGAAATTGCAGAAGAATGACTTTTTCGTCGATCTAGAGTATTTGAGTGTCTTGTCCGAACAAGATCTGTACAGAAAACAAGATCAGCTTTTGGATGTCGATCATGATGTGAATTCCTATGTCACCGACTACATTTACCCATCCAGCCCTTCGAGTTCGAATGATGACGAGCACCCTTTTCTCATGGACCGTCTTGGCCAAGATTTATCGAGTTTGACAATCTCAAAAGACGACTTGGGTCGAAATATCGATTTTCTCAGGTTGAATCAAGATCAGAAATTCAACTACTCAAAAAATTCAGAACCTTTGGCCAAGTCAGTATATCAGCCGACCGAAAGGAGTGCTTCAATGATTAACTTCCTAAACTCTGAAATGCAAGTCCTAGCATTTTTGAACGACTGTGCTGCTTCTAGCAACAAATTCTATGACGGTTTGATCAAATTCACGAGAAGACCAGATGTGTCAATTGGATTCCATACAAAGTTGCTTGAGTACAGATCTTCATTTTGCATGGAGATCTTCAATCCTCAGAATGAAGGCGAATATTTCATTCATGAGGATATTCAAGGTTTCTATGACAAGGACTCGAAAACACTCACATTCTCCACAGATGTATCGCTTAGAGCAGTTGTTGTGCTTCTACATTTCATGTATACAAATGATGTTCTAAGTTTTTGGGAGAATTACCCCAGTGGTCTAAAATGCCCCGAGGAAATTCGAAAAGTGAAGTCTGATTATACCAAGCTCATGGACTTGTTTCGAATGGATGGGTTCTACGGAAAGAGAGAAGCTTTCGTTAATCAACTTCAGCAAATGGCAGATGATAAAACTGATGGTGATGTACTAATTACTTTACGAGATGGAGTAGAGCTTTGCCACTCCTCTATTTTGGTAGCCAGATCTGCATTCTTCGAGACTATTCTCTCTTGCAGATGGGAAACGGGGGATGCTGATTCTAGTCAAGACGGAAGTCACATGAAGTATATTACATTGGAGAATGTTGATACCATGCAATTTCAGGTCATTCTCAATCATTTGCATGGGTGCAATGATTTGCATGTATTTGATTCAGCAACAGGTATTATCTCAGAAACTAATGATTCTGATGATTTTGTCAACTTTCTCTTGGACATGATAGAAATTTCGGATGAATTATTACTTGTCCAGTTGAAACATTTGTGCGAGTTAGCAATCAAGGATTTCATCAGTACAGAAAACGTACTCGTTTTGCTTGCTCATTCAGATTGGCTTCATGCTCAAAAGTTGTTCATGAGCTGTTGTTGGTACATCTATAATAATCTTGAAATTGTTGTATTTGACAGGAACCTATGCGACTTGGACATTGAGCTAGTGCAAAAGCTTGAACTGCAAATTTGCTTCTTGCATCATTGCAAGTTTGAAGATTTTGTTGTTGGAGATAAAGGAGAGGTTAAACCCCACTACGGCACTAATGCTTTGGAATCGAGAGAAGGGAGTGTTAACTTCTTCATCAAGAGTCCAGACCAGTTCAATATTTGGTATATGAAAGATACCAAAGAATTTCTAGAATCACATCCAGAGCTCAAGAACGACTCTATTAATGAAGAGAGCAGAAGGAAGCTGTCTGCCAGAAGAATGTCTAGGCGAACCAGTATTGATCCATTGGCCGAGTTTAGAGAACTGGCCAGTGCCCAAATTCAGGAGAGAAGGGTTAGTGAGTCTGCCATCGCTGACGAAGAGGAGTTTGAGTTGGTAACCCGAAGGCGCAAGTCCAAACTGACTCCAAGGATAGACTTGTCTCTGAGTGATCGACTTCCATTGTCTAAGGAAAGAAGCAGCAGTCCGAACCAACCAACTTTTGGAACTGCAGATGTAGTTTCCACGCCGATGGAACCAAATTCTTCGAGTATGGGTACATTCAGTGCTAATGGAAGTGCCCCTGGAAGCAGTGCAAGTTCGTTCGCTTGGGTTTCGAGAAATTCTTCGACTTCGTCAGTGACTGCAGTTCAACCTCTTCAACTTCGGGAGAATGAGAACCCAAGACAAACCAAAATCAAGTTTGCTCCGTCCATGAGACTTTCGCAGAAGCAGAGAAAGAAACTTGCACAACAGGAGCCGGATCCAGTGTTTGGCGAAAGCTCAAGTAACTCGCAGGCACTAAAGAATCCATGGAAGCCTGCTTCCACGCCAGAAACTGGTAATTCTAGCAATGTTGCCAACCTACCCGTGCTTGGAGCCAAAAAGAATGATACTACACCCACGTTGAGTGCCATCATGCTCCAGGAGTCTACGCGGGTGGAAGAGCAGAAGTTACAAGAGACATTCCTGCGAACAATGCAAGACGTTCAGCAGGAGCAAGAGTTTGCAAAATGGTGGGAGCAGGAGTCTAAGAGAGTTCAGATGGAGTTAGAAGGTTTCAGCCAGAACAGACAGAACAGACAGAATATAGCGTCAAATGGCAACGTGAGCGAGCTGAACGGACATAGCAGAGAGATAGGACAAAATGCTCAGAGAGGACGAGGAGGAAAGCTGCGCCGAGGGAGGAAGAAGAGCGTTCCTTAAGGATGTGTATTATAGCATTTCATGTATTTAGTTGTAACCAATAGAAGTAAGAAGTCTTTTAAATATCCACCAGGTCCGGAAACCAACCGAAGTCATCTAAATCCACCTTCATCCCGTCCACCACGACCTTTTCATCCTGTAAGCGCCTGGCCTGTTCATATTCGCCAGAATCTCGTTTGGAGATTGTACCTGCGCTCAGAATGACCCGCCACCAGGGCAAATCGGAGATTCCAGCATCCTCCAGATTAAGCTGACTAACTATATACTCAGAGTGTTTGAGAGAAGAGCCCACCTGGCGGGCGTTCTTGGGTCTTCCTATGAGATAGGCGATATGACCGTACGAAGTTACTTTTCCATAAGGGATTTGGCCCACTACTGCGTACACGGCATAGTGAAATGCCTTGGACTCTTCGTCGAGACGCATACTTGAGATAGTTAGTAGTACAGGATAGGTAGATTAAGGATATTCCTACAGAATTGGGCAAAAAAATGTAATTTTTAAAGAAAAAATGAGATGAGAAGGAGTTTTGGGTCGGAGTTTATATGTGAGCTATTTTTTTTTCAATTTTCTTCATTATTCGATTTTTGGTGACTACTTTAAATTTGGGGTATTTGAGTAACTTGGGTGAGAGTAGATAGTTTACAAATTCAGTGAGGACTAACCATTTGACTTAAAAATTTCAAATCACAACAACGTACATAAAAAAATAGAGAAAATCAGGCAGTCATAAAAAACAGTCTGAATTGGGTAGGAAATAGAAAACAGAAGACAAGAGTAAACAAGATTCACTATATTACCTAACTCTTGACATCAGTATGATTCTTCTATTATTGCTATTTTATCGTATGCCTCAGAGTAGGCGTTACTGCAGGAAATTCTTTTGGCCAACTTAAGGCATTTAGGCATTACCAACCGCCAGAGTTACAATTACCCGCATTACTTTAAAGATATAGGCTTTAAGTCACAAATGTCTACATTGGGACTCAAATTAGGAAATACGCACACCAGAAAGGAAAGTTCAATGAGAGGAAATTATTGAGATTTACCGTGCGTATTTTGATTTCAGTGCGATTCCGCCACATGTAGGCGGCATACCGTAGTGATACGCGGAATTCCTATTTGTTTGTTTGTTTTCGTAATGCTACAGCAACAATGTAGAACGAGAAAATAATGTCATTTCAATGACGAAATAGGCAATGGTCAAAATTCATTTCCCAGAATTATGTGAAGTTGATTTTCTACTCAATAATATTGAATTTCATGTATTATTATTTGCTTACATCTCAGATGATGGCAGTGTGGTATATTGATCTAGGATAAAAATTCCATTACTGGAACACTTACAAAGCCAACAAAGCACCAGCAGCCAAAGCAACGGCACCAGCAGCGAACTGCTTGTTAGCAGCACCCTCCCAAGTGGAGACGTTAGCAACGGTGGTGTTAGCAGCAGCAGAAGAAGAAGCAGCAACAGAGGAAAGGTGAGCTGGGCAGTTAGTCACCTCTGGGCCACAAGAGGTGATGGTAACCAAAGTGGAGGCAACGTCGGTCTCAGTGACGACGGAGGCGACAGCAGCAGCAGCGAAAAGGGCGACGGTGGAGAATTGCATAGCGAAAGACGAGTAGTTGGTTTGGATCTAAGATGAAGAAAAAAAAGATAGCTGGGGATTTGCTTGCCTTTTTATACCCAAACTGGGACAATAGAGGAATTTTTTCTTCTGGCCAGTATTATGGCTAGTCGCGCTTACACCTGCACACATCACGGTATGCCCTCGAAAATTTTGTATTTTGTGCGTTGTTTGTTTTGACTCACTCGGTTATGTCCTGCAAGCAACAGGTGACATTGACGGCTTGTTCACGGTTTTCGTCGGCCGGAATAGTAATTGCGTAATCCAGATTCCACCAAAAGTGCGAAAATGGCTCGCGCTCATGCATTGACATGTTATAGACTCTCAATGGACCCCCAACAATGTTGCGCCTGAAAGGTGGAGCAATCTGTGACCAAATATTTCTTTTTCGTAATATTCTTCCTCTCCTTCCCATTTTTCTTTTGCAATTGCTCTCTCACAGGTCAAGGGATATTGATTTAAAATTGCTTTTTTTTTCAACATTCACTTGCTTCTCATTTCCCCAATTAGGGGTTCATCATAGTCATTTTGGCGTACGGTACTACACACAGAACCCACTGGCCTAGAACTTGGTGGGGGCTCGTCTGAGTGCCTGCCAATTGAGTTGCCTTGGTCTGACGCCTTGTTGTGGCTAATAACGCTTGCTTGCACCTATAGCGAGCTTGCATTAGTATGCCCTGACTATATCCGGTAGTTATGTGTAGCTTACCTTCACTACTGGCCATACTATTAAGTTGATCTCCCGTCATCCGTTATTTTTTGTCAGTTGCGTCCCCGTAAACAAATGACGGAGACCATTCTACCCGACTTGCTTCATCATGGACTTCAATTTGCTCCTATTAGAGCAACCGTTTTCAAACTGCCCCGCAGCAGGAGGTTGATTTCGACTTTCTTTTTTCCGTCGTCTTTCCTTTTTGTTGTACACTGTCGCCCTGCCTAATTAATGCGTGCGTGTTTATCGCTGCGTTATCACCGTGTCGATCTCGCTCACTTCCATGCCACTCGCACCCTCTGCACGAACAATTTCGTCAAAGAAAGCCTCTTTGCTTTCAGGAGTGTTTTGGTCGTCCGAATCCGCTCCTTCATTTCGAGCACTTGTACTGTCAATATCCTCGACGCCTTCAAAAATCGTATCAGTAGATCCCCGCTCGAGCCTTTCAACCTCGGCTAAAAATACCTTTTGCAATCGATTTACTATGGTCCATAGTTTTAATAGTTGCAAAATTTCTTCATACTCTTCAACTTTTTCTTGGGCCAAGAACTCGTCCACGTTGGCGCCAAATTGTGACTGCACTGTTCGCTTGAAGAGTTGATTGTGCTGCGCCCATCTTGGCTCGTTAAGAATTGTCTCAATAGCCTTGATGATGGTCTTGGCCTCAGAGTTGCTCATCCGTAGTAAGTACTCCTCCACGCCTTCTTGTATGAATGGCAGTAACGTTGCAAAAAACAATACTCCGGTACCAATTGACTCCTTGGCAAATTCCACCATGTTGTTCCATATGCTGCGGTCTCCACGGGACTCTTGGGCGAGCCACTGGTAGCGTCGAGGAATGAACACTTGCAAAACCTTAATTGTGAACTGGAGAAGTCCAGACCATATGCGATCGTCGAGTCGGTTGCAGTAGAGCATCAAACGTGAGATGTCTCGCACCAATACGAAGTCTAATTGGTTTGGTGGTGCGTTGGCCAACAAATTCCGGTCAAGCCACTCGCTAGCTTCTCGACCACGGTGAAAAAACAACACGAACAATGAAATAACAAGGAGAAACACGAGGATCTCCATCTTGAAAAACATGAATAAGAAATCGTACCCTATGATGAACACTCCAATAACCATCTCAACTCCAAACCGCGCGAATCGTTGCCTATTGGCCATTAGAAGTCGACTGATCACCTCGAAAACTGAACGATCTGGGTTGGGTTGATCTGCGTCTTCTTGAGCAATGGGAGGTTGTTCAAGGGGAGCATGGAGATTTTCTTGCGCAATTGGTTCCTGAACATTTTGAGCAACAACTGTAGTACCCAGTGGATGATTCGTAGTCTGTAAAAGTTCTTGTTCTGGTGTTGTTGGTGCAGTCAGATCCGTGTCACTAGTTGTTCCAGTAGGTGTTGCAGTTGATGTTGGAGTAGGTGTTATGTGTCCAGGAACCGAAGTTGGTCCACTACTAACAACTCCAGATGGAGTGCCATCAGCAGCTGTAATTGGGTCGGCAGTCATTGGACCGGTAGTAATTGGACCCGAAGTAATTGGACCAGCGTTTGGAGAACTATGACCAGCGTTTATACCCGTTGGAACTGGACCACTCGTCCTTAAATGTCTCTGATTGGCAAAGTCTCCTGCCACAACATGAAACTTGTTGGCCATTCGGGAATACGCAACAGGATTCACAAGCACATAGCCATCGTTCTCGTTTACAATCATGTCGGAAGTCGAGAACTTGATGGTCGATCCATTGAGTTCAAGAGTGTAATACTCCAGGCTGTTTTCAAGCTCGGGTTCCCAAGCAGACATGTCTTGATGAACAGGCTTCGGTCTTCCACACACATACTCCAAAGCCGGAGACTCTCCACTAAAGAATTCATAGCCAAGTGCATCCACAAGCCGCCGAGAATCGCAAGTGGACAGTTCGGCTGATATGACTCGATGTCCATTCCAGAGCATGATAGTGAGAGGATCATGCTCTTCTCCCGCAAGGTACTCTTTCATAGAATGAATCGACTCATGTGCGTTGGTCAAATACATAGTAGCTTCTCCTCCCTGTTTAGGCTTCAATTGTATAGTTGCCGTGGGCACTAAAGACAACCTGACAGGATGCAACGGTGTGACGTCCAAAAATAGCGCCTTGCACAAGCGACCTTCCTCGAGGATCCGCCCATGTCCGGCGGTCAAATCTACAAGCGTTATAATCTCGAATCCTTTGCGAAGTCTGTCATTATCGTACTCAGATGATTCGCTCACCATGACAAAATTACCTTGCACATCATACTTGCTTTTGAAGTTCTGCTCAATTGTGCTAAGCAACGTGTCAAGTGTATACTGTGACGAAAAGGAAATCAATTCACCTCTTACTGGTCCGTCCACCACTACTTCGAACGCTGTAAGCACTGGGGTTCTATTGGGAATAAATGGCGAATCGAACAATGTGTAGTCAATTATGAGTCCCCAGTCCTGCTCAGTGTTGGAGGGAGGCTCTGAAATCCCCATAATACTAGCCAACGTATCCAGATCGTTCAAGCTAGCGTCCTTGTATGTTATCTTTAGGAACACTGGCTTAAGGTTGTAACTTTCACTCATTATCCAGATCAGTTCTTTGATGTGACCTATGTTGTGCTCCAAAGTCAAGTTAAGACTATATTGAACAATCTCTTCTACTCCAGCAGGTCGATTAACTTGCTTGACCCATAGGTTTAGTTTGAAGATACGATCCATGGTGGAATGTGGAGTATAATACTTACGTGGTGGGACTTGATGTAGGTCGACACCAGTACCTCCGAGAAGGAGATAGAGTATAATGGCAATTAGGATGGAAGAGATAAGAAAAAAGATACTAGGATAAGAATATTGGATTAAACTTTCATATCCTGTCACGAATGATCATACTATTTTGGTCTCAATACAAAAATCTATTCCAAAGCATGTTGTTATGTACAAGATTTGCTATACACAGATCACTTTCTGATGGCATGATATCTCTTTCCTCTGAAAGCAAAGATTTCGTTGTTGGCCTGGAAAGTCTCCGTAGGGTTAGAGTCTACCAAGTCCAACTTCGTCGACCCAAAAATGTTCTTCGTCTGGTTCATGAGAATATCCATTTCATCGTTCAATTCATTAGTTTTCAACCACTCCAATTCTCTGGCGGCATCCTTTTCGTGGTATCCCGTAACAAAAACTGCACACTTGGACTCCAATAAGCCCTTCAAGGACTTCTGCCAGTGGATCTCATCCGCAGTCTTGAATCCAGGATGGAAGAGGAAGAACACATCCAAATATGGGTCAAATGGGAACAAATCGCCCATGTCATACACCTCGTAAAAGTACTTTGTGTGGTGATGAAGAGTGATTTGCTCGTCGTATCTAGTTACAAGTGGACGTCCGTGGGGTCTGTCAGTAGGAGTAAATGACTTGGTGTCAATGTCAAAGTGCGAGTGAGGACCAATGAAGTGGATCTCAAACTTGGTATCAGGAAACAAGTAGCCGAGCTGTTTCCACACGTATCCTGGAAGCATGGCTTCAATCTTGGCACCCACAATGAAGATTCTCATAGCTCTGTCCTTGAAAATCACATCCTTCTTGCTGTTCTGCGAGTACAAGGTATATTTCAACGCAGACAAGGACCGCAAACCATCGATGGTGAGTGGACCCTTGGGTTCCAACCCGTATGGGTTGTACTTATGCAATAACGACGAGATAGTGATAGGATACGTCAAGACCTTGGTGGCAGCAGCCAAGTTGAACTCGGTGTTCATCGGATTGAAATCTCGGGTGTAAAAGAACGAGTCCCACGAACTCATACTGGTGCTGAAATCATGCTCTGAAGGTCCCGGGAAGATGAACTCATCGAATTTCCGGCCCGATCTCAAGTCGTGCTCGTAAAGATTCACTTTACGCAACAACTCATACTTCTTCTTCTCATGATACTCGGTGTCATTCTTCCATGCCTCTTCATCGTGATGTGTAGGAATTCCAGATTTGGGGCAGACAAAGTTCACCAGCTTATTTGTCACGGGACATTTTGCCTTGGTACGAATGTAGGCAGCCCTCGTCCGAATATCCTCATATGGAGACTCGTCCCACGTATAGAGCTGACGCTCAGCATCCTGGCTCTCTGCTGTATCCAAGGAAAGCAATTTCTTTAGAAATGAGATGTTTCTCATCTGAGTCACCTGGGTGACTCTGGAAACCAAGGGCGCAAGCGGAATGCGGCCCAACGCAATCATCTTAGGGATTAATAGATTCTGCCTTCGGTGATAGAGCCTTGGAGAAATCTAGAACGGCTAAATTGATTCAATCTCTAGGTCAAGTTGTTAGGCAATTTTCTCTCGCATTATTTTTTCTGAGTCGCCCATGCTGAGTTTTACCCGCACATACTCAGTGGCTGCGAAATTAGCCTCTATAGTGTTAAGAGGACATATTCCTCAATCAGAAAAGACTCTCAAAAGATTAGACAGTTCTCAAAGGGTTCCGAATTAAAATTTTTATAATTCGTCATGTAAATCTTCCAATTCGAGGTCTTGCTCGCGACTAGCATCTATGAACTCGTCCAAGTGCTCGTGGTTCACGTCACCGTCGATATTGTCATATAATCTCTGGATAAGTTCATCAAAAAGGTGTTCGGGAGTGATCTCTCGATCTAGCTCTTTATTGTTGGCATCATCACCATCGTTGACATCGTCCCTTTCGTCTTGAAGTTCTGCTCCTTGGTCGGTGGCCTCAGCTGTCCCCGCAGTTTGGGTCACCGTCACAGTCAACTCCTCCAGCTTCTTGAGCTCTGCCAAACTCTTAGGCTCACGGAATGTAATTGGGTACCCAAAGTACTCAACCTCAGGAATCACGAGGGCAGTGAAAGTTTCAGTTTGCCCTGGATTAGGCTCGTATGTGAACTCATACACATCTTTCTCATTGTATTGGCCTGTTAACTTCTCGCCTGTATCCTCCAAGTAGATTTCTATGTTAGGACTACCGTCAGCCATAACTCCATCATTGTATACCAACACCATTTGCGTCAGTTCCACCATATCTTCTTCCAACTTCTTCTTCCAACTTTGGGACTTCTTGCTTGTACTTCGACCCTTCTTGTTGAAGGCAGGACTCCGGCCCTTGGCCAAAAACATCTCGAAGTTCCACATGTTATACGGAGCCTCAAAGGCAGGTCGATTGAAGGATCTGGGCATCGAGTCGTCGCCATCCACATCTAAAAGGGTCACTGGGTCAAACATTTGTGCCCCTAGCACATTGACCTCATTAGAACCATCGTGCAGCAAGCGAGATATACCTAAGAGTTCACCCTTGAAATTGTATACCTCAAACCACATGATGAATGAGTGGGTCCACGACAACATCACCTGCTCATTAGCTTTGAAAAGTGGAGCAAGAAGATTCTTGCCGATGCTATTAAACACCGTACGACCCAATTGCAAATTGAGATCGTCCAACGATGTGTGGAAACCATTGAACAAGATAACATTCCGGTGGTTATAATACTCGCTGGACGTGCCATATTCGCCAGTATACTTTGCAAGATAAAAACCTCTGCTCAATGCAACCATATCGTGCATAGCAACGTTAATCCTTGTGTCGGCTGGAACAGGGAAAGGCGAATCTTTCCTAAGTTGATGGTGGTGTGAGTAATCTTCAAACGTCAGCATACCGTCCACAGAGTAAGCAGCCTGTGAGCTCACACGTTGGCAAGTAACATCCACCAAGTCCTCTGTGTCCTTATTGGGTAGAAACGGTTCGTACTGACACAATCCAGGAACATGAACAAAGAGTCTATAGTGACAAGTTTTGATTTCCTCCACATCCAATATCTGAGGGTGTTTTCCACCGTTGACATCACATTTATATACAACCTCTGTGGATCTAGGATGCAAAGTCATATCACATAGAGAGCCGTCGGAGGCCATTTGCAACACCACTTTTTGAGACAGATGGCTAAAAGGACTCAATTTCTCGTCCACGAGACGGAAAGAACGGCCCGAGTCTCGGATGTACTTCTGCATTTCTATGGCAGAAACCTGGTTCTTGAATGACACCTCTTTAGCGGAAGCTTTGGAGAATCGACCGAGAACATATACCATATTCGGTGACCCAGGTACATGTTTGTGGGGTCTATCCTTCATAGGAGCCATCTCGTGGTACTGGACAATCTTGTCACCGTGGCAGTAGCCGTAGGTCCAGTAGAAGCCACGCAAATCATATGACCAAACGCATTGATCAGGTGAAAAGCTGCCATGAACAATATCTATGGCTCGAGCAAGTATAATTGAGTCTTTCTCGAGGTCCAGCTGAGATTCTTCGGGCATGTCTTGGAAAGTGGAGTTGGCAGGAGGTATAGCACATAAATATTCCTCTGAGTCATTGTTGCGGTGGATGAAAAGACGTTCAAACCGAGTCTTGGAAGTCAATTGAGACGATTGGGACGATTTGGGTGACGAGACGAGGTTCGCTGCCAATTCCTGCGGAATTTCGGTGTCTTGAATCCGAAAGTTGAGCGGGACATTCACAATTTGAGCTGCTCCTAATCGAGAGGCTAGCAATGATGCTACAAATATATTGAATGGTTTCATTGTGGAGTAAGTGACAGATAGATCATAGGAATGTATGTAGGAATGTTCGAGAGGACCTTGTCAGTACATAGTATTGGATGATGGAAAATCAGAGAAATTCAGTAGATTGTGAAGAAGGTTACTTTTGATAAATTATCGATTAGGCCCATATAATTAAATAGGTTTTTTGGTTCGTTGGTGGGTGTAAATTGATCCTCTGCTGATACATGGTGCACTCCAATCTATAGTGAGAATTATCTACACTGTTCTCTAGAGCTCCAGAAACACTATACTTTAGCATACTTGAGCAAGTATAGTTCTAAAACTTGGGATATATTGCATTGACAGTTTGACCAGTCACGATCTTCAATAGATACAACTTAGCCACAACTACAGTCCACATCTGTGCACTTCTAATTACTTGACCATGTCTGAGGAGACAACGAAGGTGAACGGTCTTACCACTCCAGCACTAGCCGATGGTGAGTTTATGGACGCAAAGGACGAGTTTTTGGTGGAGGAGAAGAAGCCATCAGCGCTTGATATTGCTACGAATATCGAGACGAAGGTCAAGTCCCTCTTTGAGCAAGTCGAAAAGGACGACGAAGAAGTGAACAGAAGGTTGACCAAATTGACAAAAATGGTGGAAGAGTTGCATAAGAGCTTGACAAGCTGATCGAAAAATGATGCTGGAGACTTGAGGGAGGTGAAGTCCTTGATTACTTATTAGCACCTGCTCATGCTAATGGTTGACTCATGTTAATTCACTGAATGCTCGATAATTTGATGCTAATATTTGTTGTTGATTTTTCAGATAGTTGCTTGTGTAATCTTTCTGATGTTGTTACTAGTAACCCTGATTCTGACAACGGCCAAGTCTTGTTTTCTTCCTTCATGTTCAGGTGGGTTCCTCTATCCACCATCATACTTCATCCATCTACACCATTTTTGTCATTATATGTATTTCTTCGTCGCTATGGCCAGTACGGTGCCCAATACCACATAATTATAAGTATCGCTAATGAAATTTTTGTAGTTGGCCTTTTTCCCCAGACATGGCCTTGTTCTCATATCTCAAGTATCACATCTCTTTACTTTGTGCGCATCTCATCTACAACTACACGATCTACTCAGCCATGGCCCAAAAACGGTCAAAGAATCAAATCCGAAGAGAGAGAGCCAAACTACGTAAAGTTGAAGCTGCAAACTCCTCTGACAAACCTTCACAGCCTACGGGGACTTCAGATACTCCCGCAGAATCCAATTCCACCACCACCAATGGCCTATCTACTACAAAAGAAGATGCAACGCCTGAGACTGTTGCTCCAGCAACACAGTCTGAGGAGGTGTTGACGAAGACTGCTGAAAATCCGAAAAAAAAGTCCAAATACAACAAGACAAAGCCAGAGTCTCCTGTTATACAAGCGTCGACTGGGGATGATGTTTCCAATGCCTTAATGGAGGAGTTCGCCACAGTGTTTGAGAGATTCGAGCCCCAGAGCCTTGAGTATAAAGAAAGCCAAGCAATATCTTCACATCCCAGAGATGATAATCTGGACTCAGACGCCAGTTCCGATGAGAACAGTGATCTGGATTCAGATGACGATGCAAACAGGCCGGTTTCAAAACGTCAGCTCCGCAAAATTAACAGAATACCTATAGCAGAACTTAAAGCAAGCACCAATAGACCCCTGGCCGTGGAGTGGTTTGACGTGGATGCTCCGGATCCGTTCATGGTAGTCAAACTCAAAACTTTACCCAATGCTGTTGATGTGCCGTCTCATTGGCAGCAGAAGAAAGACTATCTTTCCTCGAAAAGAGGTGTTGAACGTCCTCCCTTCAGACTACCCAAATTCATTGAGGATACTGGCATTTCCGAAATGAGAAATCACGATGAAGATTCGTTGAAGAAGCTGCAGAGAGACAGAGTCCAACCTAAGATGGGAAAGTTGGACATTGATTACCAAAAACTTCACGATGCATTCTTTAAGCACCAAACAAAGCCAAAAATGTTGGCATTTGGTGAGGTTTACTACGAGGGAAGGGAAAAAATCGACGCTAACAGACACCAAATTGAACATATGCGTCCAGGCAAGATTTCCCGAGCTTTGAGGGCTGCAGTGGGATTGCCGGAGAACGACAAATCACCGCCTCCATGGGTTATACTCATGAACGAGTTAGGGAAGCCTCCAGCTTATGCCAATTGTGTAATCCCAGGAGTAGACATCGAATACTCCAATCTGGGTTACAAGCTTGCAAGAGAGCAGGACTGGGAGAGCATAAATATGGTTGATCTGGTCTGGGGAAAAATGGAAGAGGGAGAAGAGACGGAACTGGAAGAGGATGACGAAGAGGAGGACGAGGAAGAGGAAGAGAACGGTGCGATCGAGGTAACCGAGAAGGCAGCATACGAGGATGGCGAGGATGAACCTGAAAAGGTGGATATTTCCGAGTACAGTCGAATCAAGACACACTTTACAAATCTGGACACAAAGCCTTCGGATACTAAGGATACTGTCACGAAAGAATCCTTGTATAGGGTTTTGAAAGAAAGAAGTTTAGAGCCCACCAATGATGGGTTTGTTGAGAGCCGTCTGGGATACGAAATTGGTGAGCAAAACGAATCTACCAATGAAGGGACATTTAAGGAACCCAACCAAACGAAGAATAAGCAACCTGCATTCGATGGTTCCGACTTCAAATTCTGATATTTGTATTAATACCTAAAAATCTTTGGAGAGGTATTCGTTGAAAAAATTCGACGAAGGGCCATCTGCATCGACTGAGTCAAAAGGATTCAAGTACCGAAGAATGTCCTGGTCCATCTCCTTGAATATTTCCTGAATTGAATAATTCTGCGTGTACCGAGACAGTTCGGTCGGGTCTGCTGCATATCTCAGAACGTCAGGGAAATATTCAGTAACATCTGTTCTTCCGTTGGGTAACGGTGGAGTAGGTGTGGGGGTAGAACCAGAGTTGGTTTAACGGACTCTTCAAGTTTCTGCCTCTTATTGTTTCCCTTCTGCAAAGGGTCCCGAAGCTTTTCAATTTCTTGTCCTTTGCTCATATTGGTGAGCTTAATGAAATCAATGTTGACTGCATCACTCAGATCTACAAGCCTGTCATAGTTGGCAACAACATGCACCCATTTACTGATTCTCTGCAAAATTAATGACATTCTCTCACAGATTGTCAGGTCAAAGAGCGTCTTTCCATTATCAAAAATAGCAGTGATCTTTTCGAAGAAAGACAGCAAATTGAAGCGAACCAGGCTTAAATTCAAGAGTCGGGACGACAGAATCTCCGATTTGGCAAGAACCAGGAGTCTGAGAAGCGAAATGAGAGCGTGCAAGGCTCGATAGAAGAAAAACGTGGGATAATTGACTGTTGGCTCTGCGTTGATATCGATGAAGCACTGAAGGATTTTTTCACAAATCTCACCAAACTTTATGATGTGTTGAGCAATTAGCAGCGCGTCTTCTGAATCCTTACTGGTTGGAACCTTGTTTTTGTCCGCTGTTAGTCGACAAATACACCAACTAACAAGATTATCATGGGTCATCATCATTAGCTGGTAGTATGTGAGCAACAAAGCATATTTTTCTTTCGGAGCCTCCTCTTTGGGAGTCAAGCTCTCTTCGTTGATAAAACCGCTCTCGTTTAGAATGGACCGAAGTGTGGACTCATAGTTCTTAAGAACAATAGTGATGTTTTCGAGAGGTAATGTACCTGATTCCTCGAGTCTGGAGATGGGCAAACCACCCAACCCGCTGCTCTTCTCCTCCGAACTCAAAAAGTGCATACTCACACCATTCACCGCGAAGTAATCGAGGAGTTCCTGGCCCACTCGAATGATTCTAGCATAGTAACAAATAAACCTGTCGTTCCGGGAGGGGATTTTTCTTCCCGACTTGTCCAAAAGTTTTCTAATGGAGAGCTCGTGTCTCTTTGACCACGCTACGAGCTTAAATCGAGGTAGAGAGAACCCCAATGAGCCACAACAGCAATAAATACCCAAAAAAGTACGCAAATTATTTCTTTCCACAGAATCATCCATAGCAACAGCCGAATTCTCATACATGGTAACATTGCCCACGTCAATACACAACGATAAACTGAAGGAAGTGATCAAGTCGATCTGACTTTTGAACTGGCCAACTTTGTCTGGTGGAACACACCAAAGAGACAATATAAGGCAAGACAACACCATATGGTAGGAGAAGTCTTTTGCTACAACAAAGACCTTGTTTGCAAGTACTTTGTTTACGTAGTAGCCCAAAATGTCGTTCAACTTGCGGTTTGCAGCAGCCCCACCAGATCGACAAAGGCCATGGTCATTGACAGTGGTAACATAGATGCAAGTGATTAATAGCAAAGCGTTCTTCAGCAAAAGTACATCGAAGTCCTCGAGGCTCTTGGGTAGCGAAATAATCGGGTAGTAGATCAACATCTGTTTCTGAAAATAGTCATATCGAAGCTTTGCTTCTTCGTACAGAATGACTTTATGGGTGAAGATGAGTTCCTGAGCCAAATTGGCGTCCATAGGAATGTGGGGGTACTTTGTGCTTTCAGAAAATTCTAACAGTGGCGTTTTGATGGTAACGGGTTCCTTATCACTGCTCTGGGCCAACTTCGATCCCAATTCCTGTAGTCGAGCACCAAGCACGGCCAATTTTGACGAGCTCACATCATCTGTCTCCTGACATAAATCTGAAAGAGTCAGAAAATCTGAATCAACACTCTGAATTAATTTCTCGATTTTGGCAACCACTTGGGCGGGCTTTTTTTGCTGACTTCGACGTTTATAGGTCTCAGCTGTAGGATCCTCTTCCACAGAGCATTTGATGCCGAGACCGTAGCAGCGATGACACGAGTCGTAAGTAGGATCCTCAAATATACATTTCGTCTTGAGCCTTCGGCATCTGGCACATGCCTTGGCCACTTTCCACTTGGTTGCAAACTGGCTTTCAGGAGTTCCACTTCTGGTCATGATTTGGCGATTCAGCTAAAGAAATGGAGTTGAGACTCAAAAAGCAAAGAATATTGGACCTAAGAAATATGATAAAACAAGTCAAGAAGGAAGAAATGAAGTGGTAGGTGATCTGTAGAACGAAGTATTTTTTTCTCTTCTCGAGCCTTATCTACGTGGAGAATTCCGAAGGTGTGTCTACAGGAAGAACGGATTTCGAGCGCATGAGATGATTCCTGTCAGATATGAAGAGTGTGATAAAGAGAGGATATGAAAGAAATGAATAGCTGATGAGATAAATAAAGAAACGTAATGGAATTGAAGTAGAAATTTCTCTGTCTCAGTTTGTAAATCAAATTAATGTGTGAACTACACTGTCTCTTTCGTAACTATGTTAATGCTAGGAACAGATTGTATAGCGAATCAACAACCAATGGATTCCTCCATTGTAGTCAGTAGGTGCCGGGGCACCCATGCAATATATGGTACAACAACTTCTTTAAAAGTTCACGTCTGGCTTTGGATCGGTGATCTTGTCCACCTTGGCACCAAATGACGACACACACTTAGCCATAGTGGGCGAAGATCTCGAAATCACGTCGGTGAAGTAGAAGTTGTCGATTGGGTTCTTCAATGGAATGCCGCTGATCTTGGTGCTCTGGTGTCTGTTCAAAATGTCCTTAAGACCAACAGTGACAATCTCCTCGGAAACTGGCTCGATCACGTCGTGTCTGACAAAGTGTGGAGCAATCTCCCCCAATCTCTCTCTGACAGCATACAAGTCGTCGTAAGGCAAAGTTGCGCCCAAGTATTCAGACAATGCTCTAATAATCTTCCAGTCTTCACGGGCGGCACCTGGAGCGTTGGTAGCAGCTCTAGTGGTTTGGGATCTACCCTCAGTGTTGACGTAAGTGGCAGACTTCTCAGTGTATGCGGCACCTGGCAAGATGACGTCGGCAAAAGATGCACCCACGTCACCGTGGTGACCCTGGTAGACTACGAAGGCGTCCTTAGGAACGTCTGCACCAGAGATCTCATCGGCACCAAGCAAGTAGACAAACTTGGCCTTTGGAGATTCACCAGATAAGTTCTGGAAACCGAGGTCCAAGGCAGCCACACGGGCAGCCTCGCGGTGCAACAAGTTGACACCATTCCAGCCCTCAGTGTTGAAGTTCTTGTTCTTAGAAGCAAACTCAGCCACAGTGCTGAAGATAGCCTCGGCATCCTCGGAGTGTGCTACACCAGATCCAACAATGATCAATGGGTTCTTAGCGTTAGCCAACTTCTTACCGTACTCACCCTTCAAGGCGGTCTTCAAGTCGGCTGCGGTGGTACCCAACTTCTCCACGTTGAAGGTAGAATCGAATTCCTGTCCAACATGGGCGATTTCCAAGGCCAGTCTCAACCAAACCTTTCTGATTCTAGAGTTCAAAACAGCAGCCTCGTGTCTTGGGTTAGTACCAACAAGCAAGATCTGGTCGGCGTCTTCCACACCCTCGATGCTGGAGTTGAAGATATAGTTGGATCTGATGTCCACACCATGGGCAGAGGTGGCCTGTTCAACGTCTGTGACGGTGTTTTCGGAACCCAATCTGTTGACCAAGTCCTTCAAGGCGACCATGGACTCGGCATCCACCAATGCACCGGAAATGGCCTTCAACTCGTTACCAGAAGGCTTGATAGAGTTGTATGCAGAGGCAATGGTGGACAAAGCCTCATCCCAAGAGGCAGTTTCGAAGTGGTCGCCGTTCTTAATCAATGGTGTGGTCAATCTCTGGGTCTTCAAACCGTCACAGGCAAATCTGGACTTATCAGAGATCCACTCTTCGTTAACCTCATCGTTCAATCTAGGCATCACACGCATCACCTCAATTCCTCTTGCGTCCACTCTAACATTGGAACCAATGGCGTCCATTACGTCGATGGTCTCGGTTCTCTTCAACTCCCAAGGTCTGGCTCTGAAAGCATAAGGCTTGGACGTCAATGCTCCCACAGGACACAAGTCGATGATGTTACCGGACATTTCGGAATTGATGTTACGCTCGATGTAAGTACCAATCTGCATGTCGTTACCTCTACCAGCAGTACCCAACTCTGGGGCACCAGCCACATCGTTCATGAAACGCACACATCTCGTACAGTGGATACATCTGTTCATGGAGGTCTTGACCAATGGACCAATGGCCTTGTTTTCTACAGCTCTCTTACCCATCACCTCCAGAAATCTACCTCTGTCAGACCCATATCTCTGCGACTGCTCTTGCAAGTCACACTCTCCACCCTGGTCACAAACAGGACAATCCAATGGATGGTTCTCCAACAACATCTCCGTGACACCCTCACGGGCTCTGGTGATTCTCTCGCTGTCGGTGTGGACGACCATTCCGTTCTGAACTGGCATGGCACATGAGGCAATCAACTTTGGCATTCTCTCAACGTCAACAAGACACATACGGCAGTTACCGGCAATGGCCAATTTCTCATGGTAACAGTATCTAGGAATGACCACGCCAGCCTTATCGGCGGCTTGGATAATGGAGGAGCCGGCCTCGATCATGACGGTTTTACCATCGACCGTGACCAGCACCTCGGCGAGTCTTTGAGCAGATGAGCTCAAGAGTCTTTTGGAAACTCTCAACGATTTGGACAACATTGGTGGCTGGATCGTTAGAATGTGTAAAAGGTCCAGAAAGTCCAGAAAGTCCAGGAATAAGAATATAAATAAGTGTATACAGAGTGCGGTATATGAAAATTTCTCTATTGGTTTGGAGGCTCTTTACTAAATTGGAATGATTGGGCTCTGATAGGCTGCCTGCAGATAACACATCAACTACACTAAGGCTATGTTTGGGGTTGAATTGGAAGTTAAATAAGTTTTGGAGAATAACGAGAGTCATTGAAAGGGTTGAGAGTTTATAGGATAAGTTTCAGCTTTTTCAAAAGCTCCTCCGGTGGAATTAAATGGAGTGAATGTGGAGAGGTGGATGTTACTTTGTGCAGGATAGGAAGATGGATTGGTTGCAAAAGTTATGGGGTTCGAAGGATGGCGGAGGAGTGAAATGGGGAAAGGTTTCTCGATTGGTGCTGGTACGGGTACTTTTAAAGTGATTCCTGCGTCTTTGGGAGCTTGGTACAGATGGAAGTGGGTGATGAAAGGTGAGTTGTTTGAAGAAATGTTGTAACGAGATACCAGTGTTGTTGTTTAAATGGTTGATCATATCAACTTTATTCGTGAAGGAGTTAAATTATTAGATTGAAAAATGGATATACTGATATTTGCTTTTTTTCAATGTGCGTTAATCATACGGAAGTTCGTGGAGCATCGCTGCCTGTTCAAAGTATACTCAGGAAACTGGTTAACATACAGAGTGAACGAGGAAAGCTTGATTTATTAATGTATTGCACTTGAATTTCATCAATTGTCCCTAAAATCTGTTGGTGAGTCTTACTACCGTCAGTCTAGGCTGGGGTACTTCAAACTAGACATGCTCTATACGAATGACATGCTTTCAAAAATAATGAGAAGATTTCAAAATTGCCAGAACCTCATTCTTTATTTCTAATTATTACCATTCAACTCCTATTCGATTGCCTCAGTTGTGATTTCGTGTTTCACTAAATTGACTCAGCATTTCATTCGCCAAAGGACTCATAAGTCCCATGCCCTCCGCTCTCAATGCATTTACAACCGGATCAAGAGCCAGAAAGGAGACTTTTTTTTTACCTTTCTTTCAAACATTCTAATCTATCTACACTTTAATTTCTCCATATCCTTCGTGCATTAATTATACTTCTGCGGGCCCTAATTCCCCTCTGGTTTCTCTTCTGGTGCTACCAACAACACAAGCACCAACGGAAGAACAACATACATCCAATTTTTCTGAATCCACGATCTATCGTCAACAGGTACAACCTCTTCCACCTCCTCCACAATCTCTACATCTTCTCCATCTTCATTCTGCACCACCACTTTTCTGGAAACCTTCTGCACAACTGGCTCCTTTATTGGCTGGCCTTGTGAAGGGTTCAAGTTAGGTACAACATTGGTCTTGATTCTCTCGACTCTCGAGTTGAGCACATTGGCTCCCCTAAGAAACGAAACTTCGGTCAACTCATTCTTGTTATCAACGTAAACCACAAATTGACCAGTGATATCGCCTGTAGTCTCCAAATACGCGAAGCATTCCTTTCCTGGAAGATCTTTGGTGCCAATGCAGTAAGAACCAGCCTCGGTTGGGTGGTTTTCAGGCGAAAATGCCGACGTGGACGATTGTTGGTCGTATTCTAGACTTCCCAATTGGACATTGTTCTGGGTTTCCAAATTTTGGGCAAAGAACACTATCTTACTGGCCGAAACAGCCGAAACCACTGTTGTGAATAGCAAGTGTAATCTCATATCAATATAGCGTGGTTATTACTTGTGTTAGATAATGGGATATGTACAGTAGCAAGTCGTGCACAACCTGGCGTGGAGAAACTACACCAAGAATACATAATATAGACAAATATATCGGATGTTGCGACATGAGCCTCTATTTCGCAGATTTAACTATCGCCTCTTCCTGTCTCTTCGAGAGGTCAGGACATGTTCTGAATACCTAGAATACTGTAGAGTGAACCAATTGCCAGTGGATTCTGCAATCTTCAGAGGCACATTGTATGAGTTCTTCACCAAGGAAAAGTTGGAAAGCATCATGAATTGCCGAAAGATGGTTCGGGTAGGTGGGGCTGGCGATCATGGCGTGGACCTCATAGGTAATTGGAACTTGAGTGAGTATGATGTTGATGAGACAGCTAAGTTGACGTCTAGACTGCTTTTACTGAAATCTAAACCTGGTGGAAGCAGCCAGCCCCTTCTAAATTTGGAAGACGACATTATAGCTCTAGTTCAGTGCAAGAATTATGCTAGTAGAATTAAGGCTTCTACAATCAGAGAGCTAGCAGGAATCTACGAGTATCATGTCAAAACCAAATTGGACACTATGCGAGTATTCTTCTTTTTAGTCTCTCCGTATCCACTTACAAAGCAAGCGCAAGTTCAAATGGACACAAGTAAGGTGCCCATAGTCCACATTAAGCTACTGGCTATGAACCTTGATGATATAGCAATAGGAAATGTTGAGAACACAGAGCTGGAGACATCTGAAGAAAAGTATCAGATAGAACGATGGAGCAAAGGCAGCTTTAAAGCTGCCTATATGAATAAAACAGCAGCTAAGCTACTTACTGGGTTGAATGTGCAGAGGAAATACGCATTAATGATAGATAAATAGAAGCGGGAGAGCTAATGATGACTAATTGATAGAGCCATTGATCGTTCTTCAACGTTGTTCGTACAAATTCATTTATTCTGGGGTATTAGTCTAAGGTATTAGTTATCAGCCATTCTGGGAACCAATCTTGGAACAACGGTAGGCAGTCCTGCAATTCTCACCGTAACGTAACTAGTAGACACGATGTTGTAAACTGTCAGATAGATAGTTGAAACTCCACGCATCGTAATGGTGCTTTGGGTACCAGTCACATAGCTCGTGACGAATGTGGTTGGTGCATAAGATGGAGTGGAGTCTGACGTTTGAGCAACATTAGAATCGACACCTGCAGTCGAGCTTGAAGGCAAGATATTAGATGTAGATGGAGTCCAGACATAGGGACTGGATGTCGAAGACAACAAGTCTGAAGAAGATGGAGCCAGAACAAGGGCACTAGATGAAGTAGAGCTTGAGGTTGTAGAAGTGACTGCCTCAGGGGAAGACGAGGTCGTTGACGACGTGACAATAGCGGAGCTTGAAGTTGAAGTTGTGGTTGAAGAAGATGACTCACTGACATCAGCTGCAACAGACTTGGAAATGGCCAAACTTGAAGAAGCAGGAGCTGAGCTAGAACTTGATGAACTAGGAACTGAAGAACTGGAACTGGAACTTGAACTTGTAGTCGACGTGGTGGTTGAACTAGAAGTCGAACTAGAAGTTGAAGAGCTAGAGATAGTGCTAGATGTGGAGCTGGTGGTGGAACTAGTCGTGGAGGTAGTACTCGAACTAGTTGTAGTACTTGAGGTGCTTGCTGTAGTAGTAGTAGTGGTAGTAGTCGTAGAAGAAACAACAACATCTTCAAGGTAACCCTCAAGCTGGTCAATAAACGAAACTCCCGCAGAGTTTGTGTTACTGACACCAGAAGAAGCATCCCACAACATGAAACCTCCGAAGTTAGGATCATTCAAGACAGAAGACGTCACGTACTGCTTCACAGTACTCAAGTCAACAAATCCACTACCAGCAGAGCTAGAAGCACCTGGCAATCCCACATACAACTTAATATCACTGTTTGGAGAGGTATTCTGAGCAAAATCCTTCCAGGTGTCCCAATTGAAAGAAGGTCCAAGGTTACAGTAGTTGTTGTAAAACTGAATGAAGGCAAAGTCAACGTCCACACCAGCCAATAATTCTCCGGTGGAGGCGTCGGGGTATGGGCATTGAGGAGCAGCAGACAAGTAATAGGTCTTGGAAGAATCGGTTGCAAAAATCTGTCTCAACTTCTTACCCAAAGCAACAGTTCCGACAGAATTGTTATTCTCCAAATCGAAGTCAAAACCATCCACGATAGCATCATCGAAAGGCCTCTCATCGTCGGAACCACCACCGAATTTGTTCCACAACACCGATGCAAAGTCTTCAGCCTGGGTGTCGCTGGTGAATCCGTAGTTTCCAGATACACCACCAAGCGAAAGCAAAACCAACTTGCCTGCTTGCTGGCAGGTCTTGATATCTTCTCCGATAGTGGAGCAGTGAAGCAAACCATCGGAGAAAGTATCACCGCACATATTCGCAAAGTTCAAAGACAAAGAAGGGAATGACGTGACAAAAGACAAGATGACAACGTCCACTGAGTCCAATGCACAGTAGTAGCTCAAACGCTGTTGGTTGCCATATGAGTTCTGGCCCCAATATACTGCAACATTCAGGTTAGCAGATGCAGTGAACGCCACGGCAGTGCTTAGCAATGCGGCTAGCGAGAAAAGGAGAGTATGAGTTAACAACATATATTAAAATGTGAATTTGATGAAGGAGTGACTGTGGTTAATATGTTGATAGACAAACAAAACCATGAGCAGACCCTCAACAAATATATATAATCTAAAGGTGAAGGGATGGATTTTCGCAGCCGCATTGCATAAACGACAATAATGCAACTCACGTCGAACAATCGAAGCGCGTTGGGCTAAACCCTTGGAAGCGGAAATTTTGCACCCAAAGGAGATAGTCATCCAGCTCTAGTATAAGTGCAGCACAACTATTGCAGCACCCTTGCAGCAGGAGGTGCAGCCCCAATAGTAATGTGCATGATTCCGCGGACAACCCATGAGGAAGACCGGACGAAAATCAATGGTTCAGCCTACCTTTAAAGCCATTGAGGTAATAGAGGGAAACTTATCAAAAAAATGCGCCGCAAGTAAATTATGTAACTAATTCGCCACGGTTTTCGTGAACAATTAGCCAATTCCAAGCAATTATGTCAAAAGGAGGTTGCAATACTTAGGCCGGTGTTCGCGTTTTTCGGTGCGTATTTCGCACCATAATGCGGAACCTGCCAACTCTACGACATCATCCCTTCCACTCCTTCCCCCCTGTGTCCCTGCTACTTGCCCGTTCAGATCTCGTGTACCAGTTTTGATTTTGTGACTTAACCCCTGAAATTCTCGTCACACCCATATGTAAGGTCAATGAGAGGTATTGGGAAGATTCAATGGTATTGCAAGAAAGTAGGCCAAGCGCATGCCCGTGTAGATATTTGCGTTCTGAATTCGGAATTGATCGAGATTTCATCGTTCAAGTACGAAAAGCAAGATTGCTGAAACCTTATTGAACAATCATTGAAAATAGGTAAGTCTCAGATTTGTCTTGGGTTTATATACAGGAAGATGGCTGGCTGCTAATTTAAATTGGGTTAAGTTGCCTACTATTTTAGAACGAAAGGCATCAATGAACGGCAAAAGATGCCTACAAACATGTCAATAGTTACGGAAATAATGCAAGATGTACAAGTTCGCCTATCTTGATGCACCGGACAGTTTCGGCTTTGAAGGCGAGCAATGAAATTGTTGCATCCGAGGATTTCATGAGTGACCAAGGTTGAAGATTGGAGAATGAGAAATCCTCAAAGTTTTCTTGATCATATTACTCAAATTGAGCAATTTTAGTAAATCTGCAATAGTGCAATATCCGAGTTGACAGAAAGTTCGAATAAATGGCGCGATCTCGAGATTTGAATCGCAGCTGGTAGAATTCGAGGAAGGGCATATATGCGCAGTTGCTTAGTGGGGATTCAGTGAATTGAATGTCATACGACCAGTCTCGTAAAATCCAGTTTCGTAAAAATGGTACCAATTGAGACTGAAAATGCCGAATTTGTTAAATGGTCTTTTCTGGGTCACGGATATGCTTGATGAGGTAATTGACAATGTATGTTGTAGGTTTTCTAGGATGTTACATGGAGCTGTAATTGTACTTCAAACCATTTAGTTGAGTTACCCTGTGCTTCTAATTACCAAATGCTATTGCCTAATGTTCAATGTGAAGGTACATGGACAAGAAATAATGGAGTTCAGAAATGAGTAGTGGAAGATTAATGGTAAGGCTGAGAAAAGTGCCTCGGCATTTCTGATGTTGAACTTGTTTTGAATTTTTCTCTTTCGAAGTTAAACTCTTCCAAAGTTAATTTCTCGTAAGTTCTTGAACTGGATGATGGCCAGACGCAAGATGATTCTCAGATAGGATGGCTATTGTGTATGTAGGCAATTAGGTCAGAACTTAGGTTTTCAGTGTTTAGGCGAAGTGCCGAAATTGAGTGGTGTTTGGGTTTCTTGGGATTTTGGGGTACAATGCACAGTGGTTTCAGCATCTCTTGTCATTGGCCGACATCACGGTTTGTTGTTTTACGAGCCAGCAAGTTAATAGCGACTGTGCCAACCAGAAAGCTTGGTATAATGGAACCAAATTACACGAAGACTGGAGGAAACTACTCTTGAAAGACGAATTCCACGTGCAGACATAGAAGGCAGCGTATTTCCGGTGTATTTAAACTCTAGTGGTTTCGGTGAATGTCACATTTTGGTTTCCTATAGTATCCAACTTTTTCTCTCATGGCTACCACTCCGTCCCCCATAAGAAAATCACCCTCTCTCATTAGCACACTTGCATGTTTATTTAGACCTGACGGGATATAGAATGCGGTCGGACGACTGCCTTCATTAGTGATAGACTTCTGGTCTGCGCACTCGACTATATCGATTCAGTCCACAGCCACTTCAGCCAAGTAACTGGAACTTTGTTAGCGCCTCATCTACTAATTGACAATATAACAACCGTCTAATATTCAGAAAGATCTTGCTTCTATAACAGTGAGATGTCAACGCTGATTTCAATGCAAGAGTGACATTAATATTAGCCATTGGTCACTTGACGAAAGTGACACCTTCGTCTAGGACATACAGGCAATACCATAGTAATTGATATGATTTTAGACTCCAGAGAGAATCATTGCGGTTCACAGTATGACTTTGCATCTCTTCATCACATGGAATCTCAATGGTTTGTAACAGTGATCCAATCGCGAAGACCCAACATAGAAGTCCTACATTTCCGTAAACACGTCAATATCGAGCTTCGCCACCAATCGGATGCTTCCGTGATCTCAATAACGTTTCTAAATTTCAAGTCCATGTACGCCCATATTCGATTGTATTACATTTTCACCGCTTGTTAACATACAACTAATTAATCTCCACCAATCCCCACTACCCTCCACTTCCCTCCACTACTCTCCACTATACAACACTATACAATACTAGCCAATACTTTGCTAAAGCTACTTTTAAGGAATCAAAGTTTCGCCCCTGTCCTTCATTTCGGCTCGGAACAGACCCAACCATTTCCACGTGAGAGGTTTGCACACTTGCCCCTATTATCTACATCATGATAGATGATTGCTTCTTTCATTTTAAGTTACTTCTGTCAACACTCTTTGCAGTATAAATTTCTTATCAACACTTCAGTTTTGAATCCTTACCTTCTTGAGCCTCCAAAAGGTCTCTTGATTACCTCCGAATTCCCAACATACTCAACGATATACATCCACATCCGTCACGGTGACCTAAACCTGTATCCACTCCGTACACATGGGACTATAAATCAACCAATGAACACATGCCGCTGTCCCAAAACGGAAGGTTCCTATAGGCACAAGTGGAGAATACTGCACAATGCGATGATTTCGCCGAATTTTCGCCGGGCCCGCCGTATTATCTGCCGGAATGCTGCATTCAGTAGCCAATCCCTCCTATTGCCCACAACGAAAATGTCAATGAACGTCCCCAAATTTTGGGTATAAATACCTCTCAATTTCCCCTCCCTTCTCTTACTCTCTCACCAGTAATTTTCAATACCATGACTGTCACTTTCAACACCAAGGCCCAGACCAAGGACGGGTCTCTTCACTCTAAATTCACATATGAGTCTGCCATTGTCGAGAAAAAGGACAACGGTGACTTCTCAGTGACTCCAACCGCTATCGACTACGACTTCAAGACTGACTTGGCTGTGCCAAAGACCGGTTTGATGTTGGTGGGTTTGGGAGGTAACAATGGTACCACCATGGTTGCTGCCACTTTGGCCAATAAGCACAACATTTCCTTTGAGAACAAGGAAGGTAAAGTTGAGCCAAACTATTACGGATCTGTCACGCAGTCGTCCACCGTCAAGCTCGGTGTTGACAGCCAGGGCAACGATGTGTATGCTCCATTCTCGTCCATTGTTCCACTCGTCAACCCTAACGACTTGGTGATTGGAGGTTGGGACATCTCAAAGTTGCCTTTGGACAAGGCAATGAGAAGATCCAAGGTATTGGACTTCGATTTGCAGAGACAGTTGGTGGACCGCATGAAGGATATCGTACCTTTGCCATCTGTTTACTACCCAGACTTCATTGCCATGAACCAGAAGGAGAGAGCTGACAATGTGTTCAACGTCGACAGCAAAGGTGAAGTAACCACCAAGACCAAGTGGGCTGATGTTGAGAGAATTAGAAGCGACATCAAGAAATTCAAGGAGGAGAACGGCTTGGACAAGGTGATTGTTTTGTGGACCGCTAATACCGAGCGTTACTCAGACCTTATTCCAGGTGTCAACGACTCTGCCGAGAACTTGATCAAGGCTATCAAGGAGAACCACGACGAGGTCTCTCCATCGACCGTGTTTGCCGTGGCATGTATCTTGGATCAGATTCCATACATCAACGGATCTCCTCAGAACACCTTTGTTCCTGGTGCTATTGAGTTGGCTGAGACTCATAAGTCTTTCATTGGTGGAGATGACTTCAAGAGTGGCCAGACCAAGTTGAAGTCTGTTTTGGCACAGTTTCTTGTCGACGCTGGTATCAAGCCACTTTCCATTGCATCGTACAACCACTTGGGTAACAACGACGGTTACAACTTGTCTTCTCCTAAACAGTTCCGTTCTAAGGAGATCTCCAAGCAGTCCGTGGTGGATGACATGGTTGAGTCTAACGAAATCTTGTATAACAAGAAGAGTGGTGACCATGTTGACCACTGTATTGTCATCAAGTACTTACCAGCTGTTGGTGACTCCAAGGTGGCCATGGATGAGTACTACTCTGAATTGATGTTGGGAGGACACAACAAGATCTCCATTCACAATGTGTGCGAGGACTCGTTGTTGGCCACGCCTTTAATCATTGATTTGGTCGTGATGACTGAGTTCTTGCAGAGAGTGTCTTACAAGAAGGCTGGCGAGGAGAACTACGAGAACTTCTACTCTGTTTTGTCGTTATTGAGTTACTGGTTGAAGGCACCATTGGCCAAGCCAGGATTTAACCCAATCAATGGATTGAACAAGCAGAGATTGGCTATTGAGAACTTGTTGAGATTGTTGGTTGGTATGCCAGTGAACAACGAGTTGAGATTTGAGGAGAGATTGGTTTAACGGGTTAATCTAATTGGAAGTACGTATTAATTATATTTATCAGTATATTGAGGTGGAAAAAGTAGAATGATAAAATCTCGAAATCGAAGTTAAACGGCCCAGTGTAAAGCTTTAGTATTTGTAACCAAGTTATCGAAGTCCCAACATAGGTTTATTCGTTTATGCCATCAATAAACCCTGCGTTATCAACTGTCAACGTGATTTATATGTGGGGGTTAAGATGCATGAACATAGACATGTCTGAACCTCCATGTAGTATGCCAAAATCCAATGCTTCACTCCATTCATCCGATTCAACTTTGGTCCATTTGGTGTAAATCAGTTTCACCAATTCTGTTATCGGAAAGTCTATACTTCTGTATTTCTAGACTCTACAACCTACTTGACGGACACCAGTCTGATGAGTGTGGTGATCTTCAACAATGCGTCTAACGTGCTAGATTCGGCGATAATCCGCATGCGTCGAACAAACACCTCATGCAAGTTGGGTCGCCGAATGCGATCGTGAACCATTCCATCCCTTCCTTACATCCACAAATCCCATGCGACTTCACTTTCTACATGTCACTTAAACATCCACGGTCAATAACTTTCGTCTCCCACGATAAGCCTATCCAGGTAATCTCCGAGACGGTGCAGGGCATCCTTGAGCAACATGGGTGCAAACCAACTTCCCAAAAAGGTAAATATTGCTGGTCCACTAAGCGACAAACCCAACGCACGAAGGCACGGCGTAACGTGGCAAAGCGGAGGCAAATCGGACACACAATAACCAAAGATTTTAGAGTATCGAGTGACTCAGGAAGAGATCATGTGCTGCCCAACAAACCTGCGTGGAGGATAACGAGAAAAGGTGAGAACCTGAGAGAAACCGAACGGGAAAAAAATGTAAGAATCTGAGATAAAATAATCTAATGAACAAGCCACATCTCCTATAAATTACTTCAAAAATCTATAGCAGATGATACACTTCCAAAAAAGTACAAATCTCTCGAAAATACATTTATATAAATCTTTGAGTTTCCCCATTACTCCAATATTTGAATAAACTTCCTTTTCTGTCTACTATTTCTATGCCTCCCTCCACCTGTCATTATCATCACTTGCTTTGGCCTCTCACACAGGATTCTTCTGGTTGGGTCTGGCCATCAAAACCCACCCTTCAGTAACCAACAAAAACTAAATATTGACCCAATTGTCTCACATCCGACCATTTGGCCCCAATTGGCCAAATTGATCCTTCCTCTCCTCAGTGCCAATGTCTCGGCATCCATAAATCGTCATCTGCTTTGAAGTTATGTGTCGGGCATGGAGACTCCCCGCACACATATAAATACCCATCTCCACCCATTTTTTTTTTTGCTCTCCTTGGATTTTATACACGCACCACCATCATGGCTCAATTAACCGTTGCAGTTGGCGAAGCCAAGCCGGGCGAAACCGCCCCCAGAAGAAGAGCAGCTCAGAAGGCTGCTGCGTTGGAAAGGCCATTGGACTCGAAGGCAAACACTTTACCAGAGTATATCGATGAGTGTGTTCAGAGAAACCTCGACCGTAGATGTATGGGGTGGAGAGAATTGTTGGACATCCACACTGACGTCAAGAAAGTCACCAAAGTCATTGATGGCAAGGAGCAGCTCGTGGACAAAGAATGGACCTTTTATGAGTATTCTCCCTACCAGTACCAGACATACTCTGAAGTTCATAATGCTATTAAGCTGCTTTCCCATGGTTTGGCTAAGATGGGCTTGAACCCAGGTTCCAGCAGACTTCACATTTTCGCTTCTACGTCTCATAAGTGGTTGAAGGTGTTTTTGGCTGCCCAGTACAACAACATCACCGTGGTGACCGCTTACGACACCTTGGGTGAGCTGGGCTTGGTGCATTCGCTTGTTTCGACTGAATCAAACGCCATTTTCACCGACAATGCGCTTTTGGGCAACTTGGTGCGTCCGTTGCAAAAGGCTGATCACATCAAGTACATCATCCACAGTGAAGACGTCAACCCAGAAGACAAGCGTGTCAATGGCTCCTACTACAAAAACGCTGAGGATGCCAAGAAGAAGATCTTGGAGGTCAGACCAGACATCAAATTCTTCTCCTACAACGACATTCTTGCATTTGGCGAGAAGTTGGTGGACGAGCCCTCTGAGTCCGTGGCAAAGCCTCTGGACATTGCCTGTATCATGTACACCTCGGGTTCCACTGGTGACCCTAAGGGTGTTGTTTTGACGCAGGCCAACGTTTTGGCTGGTATTGCTGGTCCTTCGACCAATGCTGCTAGGGACTTGGTGAAGAATACCGACCGTGTCATCGCATTTTTGCCATTGGCCCATATTTTCGAAATGGTATTCGAGTTGCTTGGCTTCTGGTGGGGCAGTTGTCTTGGTTATGCTAATGTCAAGACCTTGACTGATGCCTCGTGCAGAAACTGCAAGTCTGACTTGGCAGAATTTCAACCTACCATTATGGTGGGTGTGGCTGCTGTGTGGGAGTCTGTGAGAAAGGGTATCATGGCTAAGGTGAAGCAATTGCCTCCTGTTGTTCAGAAGATCTTCTGGGCATCGTTCAAGGCCAAGAGCACAATGAACCACTACCACATTCCTGGCTCGTCTATCTTCGATGTAGTGTTCAAGAAAGTCAAGGCTGCAACCGGTGGCCAATTGCGTGTCATCTTGAATGGAGGTTCTCCTGTGTCAAAAGACACTCAAGTGTTCATTTCCACCTTAATTGCCCCTATGTTGATTGGTTACGGTTTGACAGAGACTTGCGCCAATACCACCATTTTGGAGATGCACAACTTCGAGTTTGGAGTGGCTGGAACTTTGGTGGGTACCATAACCTGTAAGTTAATTGACGTTCCAGAGGCTGGCTACGAGGCCAAGAATAACCAGGGTGAGATTTTATTGAAGGGTGCTCCTATCACTGCCGAGTACTACAAGAACCCTCAGGAAACCAAAGATGCATTCACCGAGGATGGATGGTTCAAGACTGGAGACATCGGTGAGTGGACTTCTAACGGTCAGTTGAGGATCATTGACCGTAGAAAGAACTTGGTCAAGACTGCCAATGGTGAATACATTGCTTTGGAGAAATTGGAGTCTACCTACAGATCGAACCCACTTGTGTTGAACCTTTGTGTTTACGCTGACCAGAGCAAGGTGAAGCCAATCGCCATGATTTTGCCTAATGAGCAGCATTTCAAGCATTTCCTCGTTGACGAGAAAGTGTATACTGCGAATGAGTTGAAGGACAAAGAGTTAGGTGTGTTGTACCACGAGAAGAAGGTTGTCGCTGCTGCTCTCAAGTCATTGTTGGCTACTGGTAAGTCGCAGGGTTTGCAGGGTATCGAGTTGCTCCAGAATGTCGTTTTGATTGACGACGAATGGACGCCTCAGAACGGTTTTGTTACCTCTGCCCAAAAGTTGCAGAGAAAGAAGATTTTGGATGCCTACAAGTCTGATGTGGAGAAGGCATATGCATGAACGGATTAACGTCCATTTGGTTTATAGCTTGTTTAAATGTAATAATAATTCTTTGAATATGAGATGGAATATATTCCTGATATTTAACCTCCATAAGAAGCAGAAAACACCTTGCGGATCTTTTTCACGTCCAAGCGCTCATAAAGACACAATTGCAAAAGAAGACGAGCCTTCTGTGGGTTGAGGTAGCCACCAGCAATCAAGTAAGCGTTGTTGGTTTTTGGCATCGATCCCTTTGGTACCATACCATCCACAGAACGCTTCGAGTACACGACTGGAACATTAAACTTGGCCGAGAGTTCACCCAACATCTTATTGGTTTCATCTCTCAAAGACCCAGCACCCATTGTGGCCATGACCACACCCTTGATATCCATGGTCTCAACAGCCAATCTGATGATTTCATGGTCGAAGCCCTGGTGAGCATAAAACACCATAACCTTTGGAAATGGACCACCAAAGTTGGAAGGAAGTTGAAAGTATTTGAGACCCGTGGGTCTTTGAGCTGGAAAGTAGTAGTGCACCTCACCATTGACGAAGTTACCCAAGTATCCGTGACCCAAAGACTTGAAAGTATCCAACGAGTTGGCATCGGTCTTGGAGATGTAGTAGCCAGAGCCAATTTTGTCATTCAACGTCACCAAAATACCTCTTCCACGGCTCTGTTTATCAGAAGCAACTACGCACGCCTGGTACAAGTTGGAAGGTCCGTCAGCAGACACCGACGTGGAAGGTCTCATGCTTCCACAAATCACCACTGGCTTACCCAAGGTGTCTACCGTAGAGTCCAAAAAGAATGCGGTTTCCTCACAAGTATCAGTACCGTGGGTAATGACGATACCATCAAAATGGTGTAAGTCCTCTTGGACCTTATTTCTCAATGCTAAAAGCTCTTTGGTGGTGATTTCCTTAGAGTCGAGGTTGAATACCTGCTCGAACTCCAACTCACAAGTATGGGACAAGTCGGGAATAGATGATACCAAGTCTTCGATGGTCAAATCCACATGGTATCCTGCGGTCTGGAATGCAGTGGAACCCTTAGCAGCAATGGTTCCTCCGGTTCCCAAAACCTTGATGACCGGGAGTCTTTCTGACCCTACACTAGAGGCAGACTCGATCGAAGCCTGCGAACCCTGTCTGTATCTAAGCTTGAAGATAGGGTGGTGGGTGCTGACCACCTCCTCCTGAATATCGAATGTGTCTACTTCTTCGGAAGACATGATATAGTTAACTTCCAGTTGAAAGGGTTTAAAATTTGCAACATGGCTTTCCTGTTCAATGCAGGCTGTGGTGGATATGTCATAAGCGGCATTTTGAGGTCTAATAATGCTATGTGCAGAGCATTGGAAAAAGAGAATGGAGACACGTACGTAAAAAGTGGAGATTCTGATGGAGATATGACTTTTGGGGTTGAAGAAATATTCTAATTTGGGTAAATTCAGATTGGGATTGTTGTTGGGGATAAGTAGTGCGAAGTTGCCAGGATTATTGTGAAGTGGAGGTTGGACAGATAGGCGATTCTTAGATATATAGGTTCTTTCTAATTCGGTGATTGCTTCTAATTCTCTCAACTTTACTTTCAAAAAACATTTTTTCTCACGCTTTCAGCTTTAGCATTGAAAAATTCATGCTTCTAATTGCCATAGTTTTTTCTATTTTTCAACTGACTTTATCCACAAAGTTGACTTTCCAAATGAATCGTGCGAATTCATCACGATGGAATTCTAGCAAATAGCCAGCCAAAAATCAGAAACACTTTCTTTTCAAAATATTTGAACAAATCGCCCAATATCTCGACTAAATCTACATCATCCCACCTACAACCTTCTTTTGTCTACATTCTATCCCCACCGTCGACGTTGAATGTGGAAGCACACCCGTACCCCAGGCTTTCATTACTCCACTAACACCATTACAGTCAGTAACCAACATGGGTTTCTTCTCCAAAGACGAAAAAATCGTTGATCCACCTAACAAAACCAAAAGAAAGATCTGCTGGGATGCGCGTGACAAGTTCTTCGAGTGCCTAGCCGCCAACAAGATCGACAACTCGCTCGATCCTAAAGAAAAGACCAACGTGGAATCCAACTGTGGTAAGTTAAGAGCACAATTCGAAAACGACTGTGTGGCCTCCTGGTACAAGTACTTTCAAGAAAAACGTTTCAACGATATCAGAAGACAAAAGTATATCGACCAGCTAGAGGCCGAAGGTGCACAGCCTTTGCCATTTAAGTTGGATAAAAAGTAAGAAGTTACGCTGGAATATGTATATAGTAAAATAAAACACGCAGACATGTTTATGATGCATTAATGTAGACCGGTTCACGGCCAATGACTCTCTTGCCTCTCTCCTTAGCAACGTCAAACACACAACCCCACTCATATCTCCCTTTATCTAAGATCAAGAACCCGAGACTCAACTCCAAACTTTGCCCTCGAGGAATGCTCTTCTTACCTATATGCTTTTGCAACTCTCCGTTGTACAAGATCTTCAGCTCTATCGATAATTCTTGTTTCGTTGCTGCATTCACTGGAAAAGGAACGTGCCTAAGAGTTCCTGTAAGACTGTCATGAGTATGATTGATGATTTTCGTTTTAAGAACATAGAACTGCTCTCTCTCCAAACGATACTCATTATTTTCTTCTTGAATTTCCTTATTCAGTCCATCGTCGAGAAAGATGGAATGCTGAATCAGAATGCTGTCGTACACTAAAACATTGGTCATGTCTCTGTTCAACCGAATACAACGAGTGTCAAGCACTCCACTGCGTTCAGTTTGAAGGTCAACAGTATTCCATTTGCCACTTAATCCTTCGAGAAGAATAGACTTGATCCAGAAATCTTTTCTCTCTTGAATCTCGTCCTCCTTAGAAATGTTGTAATTCTTGATAAATTGCTTGTTGCGAAGCGACGGGATCGGTTTCGATGTGTCAACGACGTCATGTCCGATTCTCTTAACCGGCAAAAGAAAACGACATGTCTCTGAGGTGTCTAAGACCTCGTTGACGACATACTTCTCTCTGGTGGCAAAGCTATTACTGATATTAGCGCACAATTTGTGCTTCCATGAATTCTTGACGTCAAGGACCAACAATGCATATGAGGAAATATCTTCCTCTGTTGAAGTTTTGGTAGTGGCGATGAAGTCGAGCAAAGAATCCATATTTCTTTGAATAATTCCACCTTCGTGAGATCCAGCAACATAGCCGTGCAATGAGGAAGAGAAGAACGGAATTACATCACATCCCACAATATCTAAGGATGGCTGGATCGAGACACTAAGTGGAACACTAACCGTCTTCATGTAGTTTTCACCCGGGGTATCGGCCTTCTTATTGCTGTACTCTAGAATGAGTTTCAGGTCTGTCATTCCCCGTTTTCCGTTGATTTCATAATCAATTCTAAAGTCTCCATTGGGCTTTATAACTTTGTGACGTGTGGCTAATTCTTGCTTGTTCAAAACTTGAAATGGTCTATTCTTGATTAATTGCCATTCAAGCTCATAGACGTCTTCGGCCGCGTATGCTCCTGGTTGGGAGAGTTTGTTGTTGATTGAGTCGCTGGTGGAGTCCCAAAAAGAAAATGAAAGATAATTAACAGGGTCTGCCGATGTGTTCTTCAACTCAAGTGAAAAATGTTGCTTTTCACCTTCCAAAAGCATGACCCATCCATTGGTAATCAGATTTTTGATAACAGACAAAGATGGCTGTCGGGCTATAACCCCTAAAGATAGCTCTTTGGTTATAACTCTTTCAGTGATCGATGCCTGAGACAAGTTGTGGATGAGCTTGTCTAAAGTTGCCTCATCATGGATAGGCGCCAGGATGCCATAAGTTTTAATCTTCTGCAATTCACAAGCCTTTT
The DNA here is from genome assembly GCA_900106115.1 of Sungouiella intermedia. Taxonomy (NCBI): domain Eukaryota; kingdom Fungi; phylum Ascomycota; class Pichiomycetes; order Serinales; family Metschnikowiaceae; genus Sungouiella; species Sungouiella intermedia. The sequence goes on along the minus strand of LT635756.1, from coordinate 1,687,143 downwards.
CCAACTCCAGAATAAGGAATAACTGATTTCTTGAATTTCCTGCTTTTAGAGTCAATCCCTTTATTGTCAATTTTCCAGGATTCAAAGCTTTGAACGAGACGATCACTTGCGATACGCTGTTACGCTCCAATACCACAGTACCATGCTGAACAGGTGACAATGCACCATTTTGGACTACATTCCTGCGATGTATCGAGCCAATTCCATTGTTGCCATTAAGCTCGCTTCTTTGGGAAATTGGAGTTGAGGAAACTTTTTTTATAAGGGATCTGATGGTTTCCACTTTGACAATTTCATCACTTGCAACTGCAATCTCATCCAAATCCACATCATACGGGAACGGGTTCTGTAACGTCACCTTCAACTGATGCACCTCATTGACACAAATAAGTCGCTCTTTGTTTGTGCCTGTTTTGGATTTGTTGAAGGGATTGAAAAGGACAGCGCCATTAGCTGAGCCGTTAGATTGTTCAACATCTGCAAAAGGTACCAAATCCGAAGCCGAGGGGGTGACAACAAACTTAATGTTCCTTACCATGAAAGGATCGGAGTGCGGAAGTGAATCATCGCTTTCGTTGTTGGCAAGCAAAAGGTTCAACCAATTGAGTTTTTCCTTCAACTTAATCTGATCCTCTGGCAGCAAGCAATGTGAGTACCTTGTCGAAGTCAACACACATAATTTTGCAAGAGTTTTGTAGTCTTGCAAAGATTCGGCAATTCTCAAGCAGATTTTAATAATCAGAATCTGCAAAGTGCTCCAATCGGAAATATGATCTTTTGCCATGGATTCTTTTCTCTCAGGTTCCGAATCAATATGGTATACTTGAAATAGAAGCAGAAAAATGCTGGTAATTGAGGCGAGCGAATTGAGATCAGCAACAGTGTCACGTTTTGCCATACGTGCAACCTTGGGAAGTAGAGCAACAAGGAGGATACGTAAAATGAAAGCCTGCTTCCTGTAAAGTTTTAAGTCCGAGTAGATCGATGCCAACGAACAGTAAACATGACATTGCTCGTTGAAGTCAAGTTCCACCAACTGCAACGAAAAAACCTTATCGACTTCCTGAATGATGTCGGATTTCAGAACCAAGGAGCCTTCCTTGGAGCCTTTCAGGATAATAGGAATAGATTTGATTACCGACTCCAAGATAGATCGCAATGGTGTCGATGCTCCTAGGTAGATTGTCACCATAAGCTTTACATGTCGTATGATGGCTGCCACATAAACTAGATCCGGGACGCAATCTTCAATTTCTGTTGCACTCAATTGATAATACTGAGAAGCTTTGAGACAAAGCACTCTCAAGAATTCGGGAAGTGGCATGGCAGAGAAGTCAGTCATTGTTCCCGTCAAAGTTGCCGCAGAGAACCCGAAACCGAGGGAGCTGCTGGTAGAGTTTCGAGGGGAGACAACACTGACACTGGACTTGGTACCCAAAGACTCTGTTGATACACGACTAGTGGATGGTCCAAGGGTCACAACTCTGTTCTTTGGAACCAGAAGGATAGATGCTAGCATGGGATTTTGCACATGAAATGGCAAGTCTAGATACGCTAAAATGAAAGCAGAAGTAGCCAAACCTTCAAGAGCTGAGGCTAGCCATAAGTAGTCGTCACATTTTTTGGCATTAATGGCAGCGTCTGTGAAGTACTGTAGAGCATCATTACATTTTCCAGCCAATAAAAAGAAGTTGCCCATAAGTTTGGAGTGACGGCCGGTTTGCTTCTGCAGAGCTTTGAGCTTGACATCTGTCGATTTGGACACATCCTGGCCATTGGAAAAGGATACTTTAAAAGAGGAGCCGGAACTGATTCTCTTCTGGGCCAAATTAATGGTTCGAGTGAGCACGTTGCTGTCGACAAGTGAAACGGGTGAGCGAAGCGACATACTTTCATATGACGCCGCACACTCGTCTAGAGCCTTTAAGTAGCTTCTGGTGACGCTGCAAATGGTGGTTTCCATGGCAGTGATGCTAAGATGCGAAGGAGACGTCAAGTAATAGACGTTTGGAGTGGCCACGTCGGCAACTTCCACCGACGAGTTGAAAAAAATGCAATTGTGGACAATGGCTGTGGGTAGCCTGCTTCGAAGATCAGATAGACTGGCATCTTCTTTGGATTTATCGTATTCTCCAACTCCAAGTACAATCATGGTTTTGCGAAAAGGCTCGAAGTCGTGAAGGAAAACAGATTCCTCATCGTGGAAAGAAGTGGCGAAATCATAGAAAACACGGCCCTGAGGGAACGCCTGTGGATTAAAATAGCGACACTCGGGTATCGGAGTCACGTCTAGAAGTCTGATGTCATTGGCAGATTTGATCTGCTGGAAGTAGCGGTCGAATTTTTCACCAGACAAACCAGCAACCGGAACGACCAAGACCTTGGCTCGTGCAGGGGCCACAAAGCTAAAACGGTCCATATGGCCTTGGAAATGATGAAGAATTTGAGTTGAAATCAGACTCAGTGGGTGTTTTGGCACTCTTATCACGTGATCCAAGCCATGTGATATCAACACAAGATTGGATTTGATGACAGGATGTCGATAAAAATCTCTAAAAAAGATATGATTTAATAGAAACTAGACAACCAATGATTACTACTCCTATACCATTCAATCCATATACAGTATTAACAAGTTTTTACATTCCCCTTCCCATAAAAACCTTCCAGAGAGAACACCCGTACCCCACACACCTCACCACTTCAACACCAACGGCAAAATCTACTCCAAGATTATACCTTCTATTATCCCAACCATAACCCGGAGAAAGAGCGAGGATTTTTCACATATTGCATAAATCACAATCGCAATTCTAACACTTTCTCTCTTCTCATAATGGCTGGGCTTTCCTTTGACAATTACCAGAGAAACCAATTCTTGACCGCCAAAGGCTATGCTACGCCTAAGGCTACATCTACAGGTACAACTATTGTCGGATGCAAGTTCAAAGGCGGTGTGGTGATCGCCGCAGACACTCGTGCCACTGCAGGTCCCATTGTGGCCGACAAAAACTGTGAAAAGTTGCACAGATTGGCCCCTAGAATATGGTGTGCTGGAGCAGGTACTGCCGCCGACACCGAAATGGTCACGCAGTTGATTGCGTCCAATCTTGAGCTACATGCAATGTGGCAGAATAGACAACCACGGGTGATTACCGCTTTGACGTTGTTGAAGCAGCACTTGTTCAAGTACCAGGGACACTTGGGAGCATACTTGATCGTGGCAGGCACAGACCCCACAGGAGCCAAGTTGATGTCAGTGCAGGCACACGGATCCACCGATGTTGGCGAATACTTGTCCTTGGGCTCTGGTTCATTGGCTGCCATGGCCGAGTTGGAGACTTACTGGAAGCCAGACATGACCAGAGACGAGGCAGTCAAGTTGTGTGCGGATGCCATTGAGGCCGGTATTTGGAACGATTTGGGTTCTGGTTCTAACGTGGACGTATGTGTGATGGAGGTTGGCAAGGATGCTCAGTTGTACCGTAACTACTTGACGCCTAATGTGAGAGGAGCTAAGGCCAGGTCCTACAAGTTTGCTCGTGGTACCACGGCAGTTCTCAGACAGAGCATACGCGACATTGTTGATGTTGAGGAGACGGTGGTTGAGTTTGGCCGTCTGGACGCCATGGAAGTTGATGCTTAGGATTAGTAGACTGAAGGATATGATGAGGAAGAGATGTAGGAAGAGTAAGTGAAGGAGTATCACGATGATTTTGGAGCAATAAGATTACTAAATGAAGCTAACCAAACAGACTCTTTAGAATGTGAGAGAATTAAATAAGATCTTGAAATTGCATGAATATAAATGAATTTCATGTATTTCAATCTTTCCGAATAAAGTTTAATAATTTTCGAACATTTCCCATATATCTCGATCCTCAATCAATACTCAATAGTAATTCACATATTTCAAATTATAGTCGCAAATCGAAATTCCCAGTACATAATAGCTCATATTTTTACACTCTTTCTTCATTTCGTATTCCTCTGTTTAATTCCCCAGACTATTGCCATCTTCCATACAGTGTGGATTTTTCTAGAATGCTACTACATAGTTAAGTGCGACCTGCTTTGGTCGATTCTTCACTACATCATTTCATTACACCATGGTCGTCAACAATCCCAACAATTGGCACTGGGTCGATAAAAATTGTATCGACTGGTCGAAGGCTTACTTCAACGAAAAGTTGGTTGGAATTTCTGCCTCCAACGCAGACTCTTCAGTCAAGGTGGCCTCTGTGTCTTCAGTAGAAGGTGATGTGGAGGTTTGCCAGAGAAAAGGAAAAGTCATTTCGCTTTTCGACTTGAGACTAGTCATGGCAATCGAAGGAACCGCTGGCAAGGACTTCAAGGGCAGCATCACTGTTCCTGAGTTGGCCTACGATACCGAGGCCGACGAGATCCAATTTGATGTCAGTATATACAACGAGGACTCGGAGACGGAAAAAGGTCGGCTCTTGACTAGAAAGGAGCTTGTTCCAAAATTGAGAGATATCTTGCTGTCTTTTGGCCGCGACTTGATTGCCATTAATAGCGCAGATATTCAACTAGAGAGTGACAAGGTCAATTCTGTGTATACCAAGGCCAACCAGGAAGCCAGCAGTAGCGCTAAGTCCACCAAGTCTGAGTCTCGTGCTCCTTCAGCTGCTTCAGTTTCCACCTCTGCTTCAGCTTCGACCAAAACGGAGGCTAAGTCAGAGTCAAACTCTTCTTCTGTCCCTCGCTACAACACCTCCACATTGCACTTGGAACCCACCTTCAACACAACTGCGGAGCAATTGTATGTGACGTTGTTGGATAGCCAGAGAATCGCCGCGTGGTCGAGATCGGCACCTCAGATGGAGTCGTTCCCTCCAAAGGAAGGATCTGAATTCAAGCTTTTTGGGGGCTCCATCAGTGGAAAGTTTGTCAAATTGGTGCCTAATGAGCACATCACGCAGTTGTGGAGACTAGAAGACTGGAAAGCCGGCCATTATGCGGAGCTTGACATTCAATTGAAGCAGGGTGCTGGCGAGACTATGATGGTAGTCAAATGGAAGGGAATTCCTATTGGACAGGAGGATAGAGTGAGAGGCAACTTCGAGGACTACTATGTTCGGTCCATTAAGATCACTTTTGGATTTGGAGCTGTTTTATAGGTGAATAGAATGGATAAAGTTGAGTTTCAATATTGAAGAGCTTACATCGGAACAGATGACCGAGAAACCCTTATTAGTAGAGAATTATAGCTCTATGATTGATTGAACATAATTGATACTATAGATCGTAGTGCATGATTACTTGGATATGTCCTTAAGAGTATGAATATTTGCTTTGTGTATACTTCATCCAATCTTATTCTATGTTCATTGACACGATATGTCCCAGTACATCATTAGGTAGGAGCACAGAATCATTACTACGATATAAATCCTAAAACCAGCACATATACCAAATGTCAATTTCCATCAAGGATCTTCCAAATACCCACATTATTACCAGCAATTTTGTCTCCAATGTAGTGAGTGAAGCCTACTATCTCTTTCCATCGTCCACTATCAAGCTTTCGCAGCCAAGTGCAGTGACTCCCCAATAGGCAAAAATATCCCGATTTCGACCAATAAAAGACGACCAAATAAAATAGGTATAACAAGCTCTAATTTTGTGCCATATCGTTAACTTCCACGAAATGAAGTCAAAAAAAACTTTCTGCCTCATGTTTTCCCAAGGAAGCGGAATAGCCCCAATTCCTCTTTCCGAAGATATCACGCAGCGCACGACCCCACGGAAATCGTTGCCTCATTGGGTATGAGATGTCGGATTGTTCATCTATATAAGATAGCTAATTCCTACAATTTCCATCTCGACCATCACTGACCATCAATAAATACCATTTCTATAATGTCTGAATCTACCGTTGGTAAGGTATGTACAGGTTGATGATATTCATCACGAGTCAATTGCAGGGAATACCCTGGTGGTTTTGAGAATGAACAAGTAGAAATAGCAAAATGAACTCCAGTTGAAACAGCAGATGAAAGTTGGCGAATGAGGGCGATATCATCGTTTTTCCATCAGAGTCCTAAAAACACAAAGTCACTGTTAATGATGCGCCCTTGAACAACCCTCATCTCCATTCAGACTCATCTCCTTGGGAAAATTCCACCTCTCCGTCATTTATACTAACTTCAGACCATTACTTGTAAGGCTGCTGTTGCCTGGGAAGCCGGAAAGCCCTTGACCATTGAGGAAATCACCGTCGACCCTCCAAGAGCCCACGAGGTCAGAATCAAGGTGTTGAACACCGGTGTCTGTCACACTGACGCTTACACCTTGAGTGGAGTTGATCCAGAGGGTGCATTCCCTGCCATTTTGGGCCACGAGGGTGCTGGTATTGTCGAGTCTATCGGTGAAGGTGTCACCTCTGTCAAGGTTGGTGACCACGTCATTGCCTTGTACACTGCTGAGTGTAAGGAATGTAAGTTCTGTAAGTCTGGCAAGACCAACTTGTGTGGATCTGTCAGAGAGACCCAGGGTAAGGGTGTGATGCCAGATGGAACCTCCAGATTCAAATGCAAGGGTAAAGAGCTTTTACACTTCATGGGATGCTCCACCTTTTCTCAGTACACTGTTGTTGCTGATGTTTCTGTGGTGGCTGTTGACCCTAAGGCTGGCTTCGACAAGATTTGTTTGTTGGGATGTGGTATCACCACCGGTTATGGAGCAGCTACCATCACTGCCAACGTCCAGGAGGGCGACAATGTGGCCGTTTTCGGTGCTGGCTGTGTTGGATTGTCTGTTGTCCAGGGTGCCAAGGAGAGAAAGGCAGGCAAGATTATTGTGGTGGACATCAACAACAAGAAGAAGGAATGGGCGGAGAAGTTTGGAGCCACCGACTTTGTTAACTCCTTGGAGTTGCCTGAGGGAACCACCATTGTGCAGAAGTTAATCGAGATGACCGACGGAGGCTGCGACTACACCTTTGACTGTACTGGTAACGTCAACGTGATGAGAAACGCTTTGGAGGCCTGCCACAAGGGATGGGGTACTTCCATCATCATTGGTGTTGCTGCTGCCGGTAAGGAGATTTCCACCAGACCATTCCAGTTGGTTACAGGAAGAGTTTGGAAGGGTGCAGCTTTTGGAGGTGTCAAGGGCAGAACCCAGTTGCCAGGCATTGTTGACGACTACATGGACGGTAAGTTGAAGGTGGAAGAGTTCATCACTCACAGACATCCATTGGAGGCCATCAACACTGCTTTTGAAGACATGCATCATGGTGACTGTATCAGAGCTGTGATTGACTTATGAATTGCACGGAGCCGTCTCTAGTGGCGCTTTAATAGGTTAGAGCGGAAGAAGAATAGTATTGCATGATGTAGAGTAGGAGAAGATGAGAGTGGTGAAGAAGCACTCAAAGAGTAAGGTGAAGTCAAGTTAAGTTAAGTTAAGTCAAGGTGATCCAGAAGGTCGAGAGAGAGTGGAATTGACAAGGGAATTGCTGGAGTTGGTCAATGGACTAGAATGGGAAAGCGAGATTAACTCAACCGAGCATACCGATGGAACAGTACAGCCGAAGTGAATAGAGAGAATAGAATATGAAGAATGTATTTTTGAGAGTACTAGCTATCGCGGAATTGACTTGGAACAGAACACTACAAACACTAATGGAAATTAAAAATTTCTTTTAAAAAAAAGAGTAAATACCGGTGAATGTGCAGAGGAACAAACCAACTACCAACAGCAGTGAAGATCAATTAAGTATATCTTAATTGAACGTTGGAGTATTACCATAATTGTCATAATACACTCTCTGCGAAAAGAGTTGTCATTCTCACTTCCTATCCTTATAATTCATGAATTATGTAACTCACCCTTGATATCAACGCCATTCGTCCATTCCAAGATCCCTAATTCCCGCCATGTTTTTCCTCTTATTTTACATGACAATTGTATAAACCAAATCACTTCGTAACTCCACAACTATACTTATCTAATTATTTCCATCTACATATACTATTAGGCATCGGACACCACGTGACTAGCCCCACCCCAAGCATCCACTACCAATAATATCAAATCAACTAGCCTCTCATTCATTCCTCTTAATATAAATACCCCATCTTTTCCCCATCTCTCCAATATCCAATTTCCCAATATTATCACTCTAATTCACCCCCCCCTCCATTTCTTCCGTTGTTTTCCCTATTCTATCCGATACACCCATACCTCAATTCCATCAAATTTTCGCGGCCTCGGAGTATGAGGGGAGCCACCGATATTGCCAAAAGACTATCTCTAATTGCGCTGATAGTGTCTCTGAACTCTCCGGAATTGTGATAAAATCCTCCGACAAGCAAGAATACCACCTTTTCACCCAATTCATACATGTAAACCATCCAAGTAGTCACCAATAGCCAGGGTCGTCGGAAAAACCTGGCCCTCTCGGCTCCGAAACCATGTCGCATCCTGATTGGACGCAGGCTTTTCGGTCCCTATGCGAATCGAGAAAAGTCCATCAAATTATCATCCACCTACTCCATCCTCTTCTTCCGCATCATGTTTAGACAATTAGCTAAGGCCAGAGCATTCCCCAAGTTCACCAGAACCTACGTCCCAGGCCAGTTCTCCGGACTGAAAAACGCCAACGGCAACTACACCGTCACCTTGATTGAGGGTGATGGTATCGGAGTCGAAATCTCCCAGGCTGTCAAGGATATCTATGCTGCCGCCAAGTTCCCAATTGAGTGGGAGCCTGTGGATGTCACTCCACTTTTGATCAACGGTAAGACCACCTTGCCACAGGATGCCGTTGACTCCGTCAACAGAAACTTGGTGGCCTTGAAGGGTCCTTTGGCTACTCCAGTCGGTAAGGGTCACACCTCCATGAACTTGACCTTGAGAAGAACCTTCAACTTGTTCGCCAACGTCAGACCATGTAAGTCCATTGTCGGTTACAAGACCCCTTACGACAATGTTGACACCGTGTTGATCAGAGAGAACACCGAGGGTGAGTACTCTGGTATTGAGCACACTATTGTGCCAGGTGTGGTCCAGTCTATCAAGTTGATCACCAAGCCTGCTTCTGAGAAGGTCATCAGATACGCCTTCGAGTACGCCAAGAGCATCAACAAGCCTCACGTTGTTGTTGTCCACAAGGCCTCCATCATGAAGTTGTCCGATGGTTTGTTCGTCGAGACCGCCAAGGAGATCGGTAAGGAGTACCCAGACGTTAAGTTGTCCTACGAGTTGTTGGACAACACCTCTTTGAGATTGGCTTCTGACCCATCTGACTACTCCGATGTGGTTATGGTCATGCCAAACTTGTACGGTGACATCATGTCTGACTTGTCCTCTGGTTTGATTGGAGGTTTGGGTTTGACTCCTTCCGGTAACATGGGTAACAAGGTGTCTATTTTTGAGGCCGTCCACGGTTCTGCTCCAGACATCGCTGGTAAGGGTCTTGCCAACCCAACTGCCTTGTTGTTGTCTTCCGTCATGATGTTGAGACACTTGTCTTTGAACGCCGAGGCCGACAAGCTTGAGGCTGCTGTGTTGAACACCATTGCTTCTGGTCCTGAGAACAGAACCGGTGACTTGAAGGGTACTGCCACTACTCAGCACTTCACTGAGCAGGTTATTAAGAACTTGTAAGTGTATCGCAAGGTATATATTCATAAACAATTATTTGAGGAGGTGTAGAGTTGTGTGTATTGACGCACTGTATTGGCTGGCTGTATTGAGAGACTGTTATCTTCAATTGTGAAATGCTGTTGTGTGCTTAAGACGACGTACGATCAACTATTCATAACTCAGTACCACCTTGTCGTCCTCAATTCATGATCATATTGAACATCCATTTATGATATAATCTGTTCTAGTCTCATATGCTACTCATTTATAAAATCTGATTCGTTCTCTCTCTCTGTATTCGACTTTTATCCACTCACTTCCAGTTTTATATTGTCTCACCTGTCCCATCTCATTCAGCTGATCCACTCCAGTCTCTACTCAAAGCTCATCTCAATCGTATATTCAATGCCCTAAGCAGACAATTCCTTCAACACAATGTTCGTTCCCTCCACAATAGCAATATGCTCAGCAGCATGAACTCTGGCCTCATATTCCTCCAATGTCTCACCCTTGATCAAATCAAGCTCCTTAACCAAAACTGGTTCACCCCTATCGACTTCAGCAATAACCTTATGGATCATGAGACCACCCTTGGTGATTTCTCCGTCTTGTCCAGCTTTCCATGCACGATCAATGGCATGAGTACCATCAAAAGCTCCAGGCAAGGCTGGATGCAAATTGATGATGGAAATGCCAGCCTTCTCCAAAGGAATCAACACCGATGGTGACAAAATAAGCATCCAGCCAGCGCACACAATCAAGTCTGGCTTGGTGTAGGAGGAATCGGCGACACCTTCGATATTTCCATGTATGAGAAGGTTAGCCAAATCGGTGTTGAAAAGCTCTCTTTTTTCCTTACGAGCATTCACTTGGTCCTTGGGAATCCCCTTGTAGTAGTTCTTCAACACGTGAGTCTTGGAGGCCACGCCAAAGTTGGCAGCTCTTTGCAAGCCATAGGCCGATTCACTGGACGAGATGACCTGGGTAATTTTACCTGCCAAATTGCCAGATTTCTCAGCCTCGAGCAACGCCTGGAGGTTGGATCCCGATCCCGAGATGAGAACAGTGATATTTGTCATTTGAGGAAGGTGCTGGACGTTGGGTGGAATTGTTAATAGGTGAAGTTTAATGTCTAGGTGAAGGTCTGACTCTGTTCTGCATGTTAATTAGATGAAGAGCAAGAAGGTGGGGAGAAAATCGTGGAATGGGGTGAGATATGCAAGGGGAAGATTTAACTGTGGGAATAGGGGAGGGAAGGAATACTACTAGAGAGTTTGGAGTGTTTTAGAGGTGTTTTGGAGGAATTGGTTGGAGTCAGATTGATAGAGTGGAGTTAAAGTGGAGAGACATGATATTTAGAAAGAGATGGATAGATGAAGAACAGAGATTTTGGAAATTGGATGTAAATGTGATGATGGAAATAGAAAGAATAATAGGGGAAGAAATTCAAGGAAACGAAGTATGTTCATGATTTTGTGGGAGGAAATAGGAACCAAAGATGATTAAATTAGGTGGGAGGAATGAAAGATAGCGAAGGTTTACGCAGGCATACAAAATGGTCAATGAGCTCGGTAATGTTGAAAGAATAATATAAGTAGATAGACAGAAGATAAATTAGTTAGACAGCGGTAAAAATACAATCAAAATTGGAAATAAATCGCCATAAATTGTAGAGAGTTTCGTTGTCAAATTACACACATTTTCAATTCGTCTTCGTGTTTAATCCACAGGTAATGGCCCTCACACCATTTGGTCACATCAACATAAGAATGTGGTATAGTGAACACACGAATTATAGACTAATACCAAAAACATAAATTCCATTCAGTTTTATTTATGTTACTTTACTCTTTTAATGGCAGTTCCTACAAATCCTCTGTTCTTTTTTTTTTGTATGTACTTTAAGTATTACTACAGATGGATGGTTTCTCTAGTGTCAGATCCATTCTCATTTCTCAATTCTCACTCAACTTTCTTTCAAGATTCGTGGATCTCAATCTTTAAATCACAAAATACCTTCATGGCCACTTTTTTTTATATATCATTAGCTATATCTTCACAATCCATTCAACCGTATTCACTATTTCAATTGCCAATTTTCTCCATATTATCGCAATTTCACTCAACATCTATCCATTGCTCATTCCTGTCTGTCCATCCTGTCTGTCCTTCCTGTCTTCCTGTCCTTCTCCTCGAATTCTTCACCCTCGCGGTCATGCCCCTCTCTGCCAGTGGCCAACTTCACCAAAATTCCCCTAAACCACACCTTAATAACCTCTAATTCGTAATCATAGTCCCAATTACAAAATTTAACAAAACCAATCTTCCTCCCTCTACCAATTGCTCTTGTTCCTCCGCATCACTCCCTATGCCGGGTAACCAGAACCTGATGCTGACATTTACGCGCATCTCCTGCCGTTTACTGCCAGAAAATTTTTTTCCTGATGCACCGTGCCAAGCATTGAAAAAAGGCCTGTTCCCACCACTTTTTGCTTCTTTCTAGTCAGACAAGACACAAGTTCAAAATGGGTATGTTTTTCCAACTCAACAAGTGAAATGGGTGACAAAAAATTGCAGGCGGCTATCTCCAAAATTGTTTTCACAATTTGATCATGTCCACTTCCTAGATTCCAAATTCCCCAGCATGGGCTGGTTGCATGACCTTTTTTTCCTTTGGACGTTTTCTGGCTATTTAATTACTTGTCCTTTTGTAAGCTGGACTTTCAATTGAATGGTATTTGCCACCGTAGCCGCCGAAAACCTTCAAATGCTGCCAGTCATCCCTCAACTCCCCAATCCCTTCTTTAAACTCCCTACTAACATGTTTCAGTTGCTTTCACTATTGACCAAATCCGTGGCTTGATGGACAAGGTTACCAATGTGCGTAACATCTCCGTCATTGCCCACGTCGATCACGGTAAATCCACTTTGACCGACTCTTTGGTCCAAAGAGCCGGTATCATCTCTGCCGCCAAGGCTGGTGACGCCAGATTTATGGACACCAGAAAGGATGAGCAGGAGAGAGGTATTACCATTAAGTCCACCGCCATCTCCTTGTACGCCAGCTTGGACGACGAGGATGTCAAGGACATCAAGCAGAAGACTGACGGTAACTCTTTCTTGATTAACTTGATCGATTCCCCAGGTCACGTTGACTTCTCTTCTGAAGTTACCGCTGCTTTGCGTGTTACCGACGGTGCCTTGGTTGTCGTCGACTGTGTTGAGGGTGTGTGTGTCCAGACCGAGACTGTGTTGAGACAGGCCTTGGGTGAGAGAATTAAGCCAGTTGTCATCATCAACAAGGTTGACAGAGCTTTGTTGGAGTTGCAGGTGACCAAGGAGGACTTGTACCAGTCTTTTGCCAGAACTGTTGAGTCCGTTAACGTCATCATCTCTACCTACTCCGAGTCTACCCTCGGTGACTCCCAGGTGTTCCCAGAGAAGGGTACCGTGGCTTTCGGTTCCGGTTTGCACGGTTGGGCTTTCACTGTTAGACAGTTCGCCACCAGATACTCTAAGAAGTTCGGTGTTGACAGATCTAAGATGTCCGAGAGATTGTGGGGTGACTCTTACTTCAACCCAAAGACCAAGAAGTGGACTAACAAGGACACCGATGCTGACGGAAAGCCTTTGGAGAGAGCTTTCAACATGTTCGTCTTGGACCCAATCTTCAGATTGTTCGCTGCCATCATGAACTTCAAGAAGGACGAGATCCCAACCTTGTTGGAGAAGTTGGAGATCAACTTGAAGGCTGAGGAGAAGGAGTTGGAGGGTAAGGCTTTGTTGAAGGTTGTCATGAGAAAGTTCTTGCCAGCTGCTGACGCCATGTTGGAGATGATTGTTCTCCACTTGCCATCCCCAGTCACTGCTCAGGCTTACAGAGCTGAGACCTTGTACGAGGGTCCATCTGACGATGAGCACTGTCAGGCCATCAGAAACTGTGACCCTAAGGCTGACTTGATGTTGTACGTCTCCAAGATGGTCCCAACTTCTGACAAGGGTAGATTCTACGCTTTCGGTCGTGTTTTCGCTGGTACCGTCAAGTCTGGTCAGAAGATCAGAATCCAGGGTCCAAACTACCAGGTCGGTAAGAAGGAGGACTTGTTCTTGAAGTCTATCCAGAGAACCGTGTTGATGATGGGAAGAGCCGTCGAGCAGATTGACGACTGTCCAGCTGGTAACATTGTCGGTTTGGTTGGTATTGACCAGTTCTTGTTGAAGTCTGGTACCCTTACCACCTCCGAGACCGCTCACAACTTGAAGGTCATGAAGTTCTCTGTCTCCCCTGTCGTGCAGGTTGCCGTCGAGGTCAAGAACGCTAACGACTTGCCAAAGTTGGTTGAGGGTTTGAAGAGATTGTCCAAGTCTGACCCATGTGTTTTGACCACCATTAACGAGTCCGGTGAGCACATTGTTGCCGCTACCGGTGAGTTGCACTTGGAGATTTGTTTGAACGATTTGCAGAACGACCACGCCGGTATCCCATTGAAGATCTCTCCTCCAGTTGTTTCTTACAGAGAGACCGTCACTGCCGAGTCCTCCATGGTTGCTTTGTCCAAGTCTCCAAACAAGCATAACAGAATCTACGTCAAGGCTCAGCCAATTGACGAGGAGGTTTCCCAGGACATTGAGTCCGGTGTCATTAACCCAAGAGATGACTTCAAGGCTAGAGCCAGAATCTTGGCTGACAAGCACGGTTGGGATGTCACTGACGCCAGAAAGATCTGGTGTTTCGGTCCAGATGGTAACGGTCCTAACTTGGTTGTTGACCAGACTAAGGCCGTCCAGTACTTGAACGAAATCAAGGATTCTGTTGTCGCTGCCTTCCAGTGGGCTTCTAAGGAGGGTCCAATCTTCGGTGAGCCAGTCAGATCCGTCAGAGTCAACATCTTGGATGTTACTTTGCACGCTGATGCTATCCACAGAGGTGGTGGACAGATCATCCCAACCATGAGAAGAGTTACTTACGCTTCCATGTTGTTGGCTGAGCCAGCTATCCAGGAGCCAGTGTTCTTGGTTGAGATCCAGTGTCCAGAGAACGCCATTGGTGGTATTTACTCCGTGTTGAACAAGAAGAGAGGTCAAGTTATCTCCGAGGAGCAGAGACCAGGTACTCCATTGTTCACCATCAAGGCTTACTTGCCAGTTAACGAGTCTTTCGGTTTCTCCGGTGATTTGAGACAGGCTACCGGTGGTCAGGCTTTCCCACAGTTGATCTTCGACCATTGGGCTACCATGGGTGGAGACCCAACTGACCCAGCCTCTAAGCCAGGTACTATTGTCAAGGAGAAGAGAGAGCGTACTGGTCAGAAGCCAGAGGTTCCAGGTTACGAGGAGTACTACGACAAGTTGTAAGAGTGCTTGCATGTTGTGGTATTTTTTGTTCTTCCTTGCTCATTTGTAAAGTCCATGTCTTTTTCTATATTGAATAAATGGTACATATAAAAAAGGTTGTAGGGGAGGAAAGCACATTGCAATGGAAGGACTGAGTACCTAAGCGAAATTTAGAAGCGAATGTTAGATACGAATTTTAGAATAGATTGAAGGAGACAAGAATTATTGAAGACGTGATATGGATCGATTTAAAACCATATGCGAATTATGTAATATATCCGAACAATATCCGAATCAGGGTTCACATAGATGAACTACATTCAGCATTATGAATGTATTAGTAACGTGAGTAGAACATTGCACCCAGGAAAAGTTTCAAGGCAATTTGAGGGCAATCACTCAATTAATGATTAATATATTTAATGAAAATAGTTACATTTTCCAATTATTTCGTTTCCAACATTGCTTTCGTACATTCGTACATTTATACTTTCTCCTTCATGATTCCAGAATAACCGGATCCAATGTTCGCTTGCCGGCCTCTAATGTGAATAATAATGCCCGTTGCGAGATTATTGTATGACGGGCCGGCTCGCATGTCCACTGTGGCCAAAAATGTCACCAATGGTTGCAAGACTGTCAGAAAAAAAATACATATATAAATGTATCCTACCACATTCTACCAATAACCATCCGAATTACATTACACTTGTCCTTGTGAACTTCCACACTCCACAGCAAGCCCACCAAGCTATTTGTCATTAATGTCCCTAATCCGGAAGCATGATGAGGTGCGCCGGACGAATCGGCTTGAGCTCATGCAGGGCAACTTAAAACACCAATACGATGCATCGTATAAGAGAAGGCCTTCTTGCATTATAACTACTTCACTAATTGAACTCTTTTGAAGATCATACAAATTTAAATAATAAAAAGATTTCGTGAAGGCAATCAAATTGTTTCCTTGCCGTTATATCCCGTCTTTGAATATATCTTTTGTATCAGTTTTACAGTCACATTTCTTCAGAACTTGTCCTTCTGTGCCATGTCATTCTGGCACTCCCCACCTACAGACGACCACACCAATCTGCTCAGCCTGGTATGGTTGCTGCTCATCACATGCTCCTGCTTGTTGGTCTTCTTCTACCGGAGCCGAAACATGGCTCTGTGGAAACATCTGGAGGCTGCGAAATCCCATGTTTTGGTCCTCCACGGCATCCTCGTCATGTTGATGATGGTTTTCCTAATAAACACTGTGGTATCTCCTTACAAAGTTCTCATGCCACTCAGTGCCCTCACACGTCGCGTAGAGGACTGGGCAAACGGTGAATCCTTTCTGACGATGAGTCAGGAATCGTTGAACCATTACGCATGGTACAACGCCGTGGTGTGTTCAGTGGTGCTCGTGGGCTTGCTAATTGCTTACTACCGCATCCTTACCACGTCCTACATTTGCATGGAGTCCATTGGGGACATTTTGATCCAACAGTCGAAGGAAAAAGATATGGAGCAGAGCCCGGTGAGGCTGGTGACTTTTGATCTTGAAATAGAACAGCCTGAAGTGGCCAAACCACGGACACGCATGAGAAAAGTCCATCAGGTAGGGTTGGTGACGGCGTTGTTTGCGCTTACAGTGTTGCTTTTACCCACCATGGCCATGAACACCTTTGCATACATCATTGTTGATGGCGACACATTCAGACTAACCTCAGACCACGTCTTGGTGACATTCGCCTTGTTTTTTGTCGTCAAGATGTGCCGTGGTCTTTACTACAACTTTGCTAACATTCCTGTTGGGTTCTCCAGGGTGAAATTTTCTGTGTGTCAATTCTCAATTGTCTATGGAGCCATTTTGGTTATAGCTGCCACCTTTTTCCTCTCCCTGACAAACGACGTGATGGTAACTTACACCTACAAGGCATATGCGCTTTATTTGGAGAGAGGAACACGGCCAGGTGCCGTTGCACACGATATTGTCATCGAGAATGCGAATTACTTCACCAGTAGCTTTGCAAACTACTTGGTGGACAGCACCTATGCTATCATTGATGTCAATATGACCAAGGAAGAGACTTTTAATTTGTTGCGGAAGCTGATTGGTTCATACAAGGATATGTATATTGACCTGTTGCAGGTGATGTTATTTGGATGCATGGTTTTTGTTCCTGGAGTGATGGGCAGTTTGGTTTTGTTCACTCTGGATATTTAGATCTATCTGTCTTTCTATCCAAGCACTTCTGTGAACTCTATTTTAGTGAGCCCATTTGCATTTTCTCAAATATATCATGTCCGTCAGGTCAATCAGATGCAACAATCTCGTCGAGTTCAGTCAAGTCCAACCGAATCACTTGAATGACCATAACTGCTTGGGGTCTCGACTCAATGTACAGTTTAAACTTTTGATGAGTGCTTGAGTGTCTAGATCGGTTTCCGCTTCCAGGGTTTTTTCTACTCTATTGGACTTCCTCGATGAGCATCAGGTAAATTTATAGAGTCAAAGCCAGCCTTTGAAATCAATGTTTACATCTCATATGAAATCTTCCCAATTTCTTTCCGTAGTTCCTCTAATTTTTCCCTACTTTCTGTTACTCCTCATCTTTTTTCCATTTTCACCCATTAGCTATCAAATCACGAATCATGTCATGGCCTGATAGATATCGACACACTAGTTAGTTACTTCCTGCAGACAAGATAAGGTCTCGGAGTCTTTCAGATACTGGATAGGATTCCAAAACATCTATCAAAATCATCACGCCCGAGAGCCCTAGTACCACCAATCCCCATGCTTGAATCTGCCCATAAGCAGAGCGTATCCAGCGTCCCATTTGGGCCACCTCATTAGCGGAATAAGCTAATATTCCAGTTGCGCAGATGCCTTCCAAATTGGGAAGGCAGTACCGCACCCAATCGATACCGGGTTTGATCACCTATCTGGGAAACACGATCCGCAGGCATACCAATCTCCATGTTGAAAATTATAAAACCCAGGGTTTCCCTCACCATTCTCTTCTCCTCACCAAACAAAAATGGAAAGATTGCAACAGATCGCTAGCCAGGCCACCGCCTCCACAGCTCCTCCACCACCTCCTGCCCACCCATTGGACCCTCTCTCTCCTGGTGAGATCTCAACCGTTGCGGCTGTTATCAAGAAGCATTATGCTGGTAAGACCATCACCTTCAACACCGTCACCTTGAGAGAACCAATCAAGAGAGCCTACTACGAGTGGAAGGAGAAGAATGGCCCAGTGCCTCCAAGATTGGCCTACTACGTGATCATTGAGAGTGGTGTCAATGGAGTCCACGAGGGTGTGGTTGATCTCGGTTCGTTGATTGTCATCCAATCTCAGCAGACTGAGGGCGTTCAGCCAATCTTGACCCCAGATGACCTTCAGACCACTGAGGACATTGTTAGAAATGACCCTAACGTTATTAAGCAATGTGAGATCTCTGGAATTCCAGCCTCCGAGATGAAGAATGTCTACTGTGATGCCTGGACCATTGGTTACGACGAGAGATGGGGTGCTTCCAGAAGACTCCAGCAGGCACTTATGTACTGGAGATCTGACGAAGACGACTCGCATTACTCCCACCCATTGGACTTCTGTCCTATTGTCGACATGAATGAAGCTAAGGTTGTGTTTATCGACATCCCAAACAGAAGAAGAAAGGTGTCCAAGCACAAGCACTCTTCGTTCCACCCTAAGCATATTGCCGAGAAGTACGGAACTAAGGAGAATCCTAGCGGATTCAGACAAGATGCTAAGCCATACAACGTCACCCAGCCAGAAGGTGTTTCTTTCAAGATGGATGGCCATATTATGGAGTGGTCTAACTTCAAATTCCACATTGGTTTCAACTACAGAGAAGGTATCGTTTTATCGGACATTACTTTCAACGACAAGGGAAACGTTCGTCCTCTTTTCCACAGAATCTCTCTTTCAGAGATGATTGTGCCTTACGGAAGTCCAGACTTCCCTCACCAGAGAAAGCACGCTTTGGACATTGGAGAGTATGGTGCCGGTAACTGTACCAACCCACTTGCACTTGGCTGTGACTGTAAGGGTGTTATTCACTACATGGATGCTCATTTCCCTAACAAGTCTGGTGAGGCCATCACTGTCAAGAATGCCGTGTGCATCCACGAGGAGGACGACGGATTGTTGTTCAAGCACTCGGACTTCAGAGATGACTTCCAGACCACCGTTGTTACCAGAGGTACCAAGTTGATCGTTTCGCAGATCTTCACGGCCGCCAACTACGAGTACTGCTTGTACTGGACCTTCAGACAAGATGGTACCATCAAGTTGGAGGTCAGATTGACTGGTATTTTGAACACCTACATCTGTGCTGAGGATGAGGATATTGGACCATGGGGAACCCAGGTTTACCCACAGGTGAATGCCCACAACCACCAGCACATGTTCTCGTTGAGAATGCATCCAAGAATCGACGGTGACAACAACTCTGCTGCCACCTCTGATGGAATGCCAGGTCCTGGTGAGACTGGCTCTTCTCAGAACATGTACGGTAACTCGTTCTTGGCCAAAAAGACCACTTTCAAGACTGTGGGTGACTCGTTGACTCATGCCACTACTACCAGATCGTGGGACATGTTCAACCCATCCAAGAAGAACCCATACTCTGGTAAGCCACCATCTTACAAGTTGGTTTCTACCTTCACTCCTCCACTTATGGCTAAGGAGGGTTCTTTGGTGAGAAAGAGAGCTCCATGGGCTGCTTACACCACTGAGGTCATTCCATACAAGGATGAGAACTTCGGTTACGGTAGACTTTACCCATCTGGAGACCACGTTGCTCAGTGGTCTGGAGATGGAGCAAGAGGTATGAGAGAGTGGATTGGAGACGGTTCTGACAACATCGAGAACACCGACATCGTCATGTTCCACACCTTCGGTATCACCCACTTCCCATCACCAGAGGACTTCCCATTGATGCCTACTGAGATCTTCGACCTTATGTTGCGTCCTAGACATTTCTTCACCGAGAGTCCTGTTCTTGACGTGAAGCCATCTTACGCCAGAACCACCACTGAGGTGAAGGCTGGTGCTAAGGGCACTGACACCTGTTCATTGACTGTGGATAAGACTTCTAGATTAGCATTTTCCGAGACTTCCGGTGTTGCTGGATCTTGTTGCAAGAAGTAAATGTGTATTTATTTAGAGTTAATATAATTGTTGAAAGAAAAATGTATTTACTGAGTACTTAGACAAAGAGAACGGCTGCGAAATTGTGAGAACCCGTCGATTATTTGAGAACCTCTGCGTCTGTGACCATTAGTAATGCGTTGGAGAACTTAAGTATATTATGTTTGGTCAAGTGGATGTATATTATTTATAGGTATTTGCTCATGTGGAAGTACACTCATAGACTACATGCTGAGTGTGGATGTAAAGAGGCTGTAGGTTGTAAGTGTCTCATCTACGTGGCTATTCCTATCAGATGTTAATTCCAGATTTCCTTCTTGATCCTGATGAATATACATTAGTTGAAGACGAAATAAAGTTCATGCCCAACTGATATCACAAGCACTACTAATCATTGTCAATCTGACCGACACTACTTAACTACCTAAAAGCAACAAAAGTACACTTACATGTACAAAATGGCCCCAGTGAATCGCTTTATATTTTCTCATTCAAAACTAAATTCACGGGTGTTGTATAAATTACTCCAACTTTCATTTCGGATGTCAGGACGTAAAGGGTATCTGATGTTTTCGTTTTCTCATACAACCATACCAGTCCCAAAGTATGATCCAATGTACTTCGCAAACAACCCAAAATCTTTTTGACAGGAAAATGAAATCCTATAACCAGCAAATATCACCCAATCTATTCACTATTGGTTAACATCCAGCTCACCAAGCCATCTTTAGTCTTCTTTTGAAGACTCTTTGATGTTTTCAGACCGTCCTACATACATCTCATCTAACTCATCTCCAATTCATCTCCAACTCTACTCTTTAGATATGAAGTACGTCATTGAGCACATGGAGGAGGGCTTCTCAGAGTGGGTGATCTTGGAGTATTCCCAGATCATCCGTGATGTTGGTAAAGAAAACTTGATCTTGTCGTCGTTGCCCAAAACCACCACCGAGAAAGACATTCCAAAGAGACTTTTGGAATTGGGGCTTCAGTGGACTACTGACGAGTGTATTAACCTCGATGGGGGTTTGGACGTCAACAGAGTGTGTTTGCTTGATCCTGGCGCTGATAAGGACTTGGAACCTGCCGATCTGGATAACTTTGATTACTTCATTTTCGGAGGAATCTTGGGTTCTCACCCTAGAGTTGACAGAACCGGAATTTTGAGAGAGAAATACGGTTTTGCTGGTAGAAGATTGGGTGCTTTACAGATGACCACCGACACAGCCATTAGAACTACCCAGATCATCGTAAAGGACCAAACCAAGTTTGAGGATATCAAGTTCATTGACTATCCAGAAATCAGATACTCCAAGTATGAGTCCACAGAGATGCCATTCAGATACGTTTTGGACAAGGAGGGGACTCCAATCTTGCCCGAGGGAATGTTGGAGTTGATCAAGCACGATGCAGAGCAGAGCATAGATGACTTATTGATGGAGTAGACACTGTTGCTCGACGCTTACGACTCTGTTGCTCAACACTTACGCAATAGTTTCCGACTAATATATTATTCCATTATTTATATAGTTGCACCTTCTTCTCCATTGGTGGTTCCTGTGAGCCTGTGAGGATCTCCTTCATCACAAAGCCTGCCGTTTCCTCGTCTTCAAAATAGGAAACATGGGCACTGAGGGCTGACACAAGTGCTATGCTGAACACGCCCATTGGAAGACTATAGTCGATACGTCCCGTGCTATTTAAATTGTAAAGCTGCTTCAAGTCCTCATTACCGAAATTCTGCGACTTGGACTTGCCACCTGAGCCTTTATTTCCTCTAGCACTAGTCAACGAATAAATAACGTCTCGTAAGGCATCTTCCTTGCCAGGTGCAGCTTTACTCACTGCTTTAGTTGCATCACTCTTGAACCAGCTGGATGCCTGGGAGATCCTGTCAGTCAACTCGTCACCAATGGAAGTGAGCGATTGCACTTGTGTGTTGAATCCCTCCATAGCAAATGGAACACCTTCTGCTCGAAAGTTGGCAAACTTGGGATTAACTAATGGCTCCATTCTGTAACCAACGGGATCACAGGGATGGAAAACATTATACAAGTTCTTGCACTTTGGTGAAGAGACATGAGCAGTTAAATCTGTCGAGTCAAAGTCTACTCCAACATCTGCTCTGGAAGCAATGTTTTTCTGTTGAAGCAACTTGAACACTCCAACTGGAGACCCCACACAGAAGAGATTCTCCACATCAAAAGCTAGCTGGTATTCGTTTGAATCGTCTTTGATCTCTTGTTGATAAGCAAGCAAATCAAAAGCGATAGCAGATCCTAATGAATGTCCCAACACATGGATCTTTCCGTTAAACTGGGGATTTTTCTCCATGTAGAGCTTGTAAACACTGTTTATTTCAGTGACCACAGCCTTCATAATCTGCTTCATGTATCTGGGCTCGTAGTAGAGGAGAATATCCAAAAGTACATCACCCACCACTTCTCGAAGTGATGTGAGTCCATCAACGTTGATCTCGCTCAAACTGGGAAGACGACGCTCCACATCGGAGTCCATCACGCTGAATGGCTTTCTGGGATGGAATGAAACCTCCTGTCTCCAGGAAATTGGCAAAACTTGGATCCGGTTATTGTTCATGTAATCTTCATCCTTCTCGTCAGCATTTTCACCATATGCCAACTTGTGGTATTTTTTCTCATTCTTATACACCTCTCGCATGGTGTTACGCAACACATTGACGCTGTGGGTGAAGTTCACTGACTCGTACTTGTAGCCCAAGATCTGACCAATGCCATGGATACAAAGCACCAAGTGGTCGACTTCTCTTTTCGAAGTTCTTGCTTCTACACCTTGCTCATAATCAGCCTCCAACACATTCTGGAGTAATTCCTCCGGGGAATCATTATCGAGCTCAGGGCTGGACTTCGAATTATCCTTGGCAAAAACTCGGAGAACCTCATTCAGGAAAATCTCCGATAATGAAGGAACCTGGACGGATTTGACGTCATCGATAATGGAAGAGTCCATTCCTTTGGTATAACCACGTTGAATAGGCACCACAGACAAAAGAGAGCCCAGTTGAGGCTGAAGAGACCGGATGACGTTCAACTGGAACATTCCAAAGTCACTGGGAAACATTGCTCCATGGCTATCGTCAAAATATACCACGGCATTGCCATTTCCAAGATCAATCACATCCAATTCCAGGTCGATATCAATTGCATCATTCCGAGTCTTTTCCTTGACTTGCTTCTCAAACCTCCTCACGGTATCCTTTGGAGACTTTGCAAATTCGGCAGCAAAATTCAGCTCCTGAGGTTCCAATGCACCAGGATTGACTTTCTGGTAGCCTGCTTCCACCTTCTGAGTAATTTCTTCAGACAAAGGCATCCCATCCGATGTGAACCAAGTGCCTCTTCTCACTTCATAGATAGGACCTTTCCAGTACACTGGAGCCAATTGCATTGAATCCAAGTCAACCAGAAATAAGCGATCTTCTTTAACGTCTACCTTTCCCTTGTTGCGTTTAAACGCATCCTCCAACCTGGCGCCGTCGTAGTCAGAAAACGGCACAAACTTCTCTGGTTCTTTGTCCGGAGCATAATCGAACCACTCTGGCTTGGAAATGGGTACATCAGTGCTGTGAAACCACTTGGGTTTGATGGAGCGCAGCGACGCTTGTCGAATAAATAAGATTTGACACGATAGTGAAGAGAATTTCCTAAGAATTGGAGACATTAATGGTGAAAGATGGAGATGTGGAGATTAAGAGAAGATACCAATGTGGTCACGTGTCCGAATTTCACATGGGCTTTTGGTGATTGTGATGCTACTATTAGTTTTAGATGATTATAATTTTGATATTTCCATAGACATCTAGATCTGATACTGAAGCATTCTTCTTATTTTCGTGAACTTATATTCACTGAAGGGAGAATAATGAATTACAATGGGAGTGATGCATAGGACTACATATAAATGACCGAAATTGTCTGATCTGGGGTAAGGGAATTGTTGCATCAGGGGAGATAAAGGTGATAGATCGAAATCCCGATTTCGATTTCTCTAAGTTGATTTGACTCCTTTTGATTACTGAGAATTTTTTGTACTTCATGTTTCTTCAATGATCTCTACCTCTCATATCTGGAAGGGAAAAATTCACATAAAAAGTGAAGTAGAGGGCATATTAATATAGGAAAAGGAAATTAGAAATTAAAGGTGAATTAAATTGGATACTTCGTTGAAATTCCCTTTGATCTCATTAAATATGTAAACGATAGGAAATGGCGAAGACAATAAACACTAACTAGGTTGGAACAGGATGAAGAAGGTAAAGTATTGAGAGACAAAGGTGGTGTTGAAAGGACAGGCTTACAAGAAGTGATTGTCGACAGGAAATCCAATGTTTTTGAAAATAATACAAAATTGGAAAAGAAAAAGACCTATTCTTGAGATTAACCTGTTCAAGTGGATATCAATGAGTGTATTTGAAGAATTTGAAGCAGGAAAGATTATGGCGGTAATTGCTGATGTAATCGTGTGGACTACTGAATGATACAGACTGGATCTCTAACACAATGGCTTTTTAGTCTGGGCATTTCTTACCATAGCATTCACTACACTCTGCTACCATTCTCCAATAAACTATTTAATCAAAATACTGAAGGACCATCACCATCGTATCTTTCAATATCTCCCTAATTGAGCTTGTAAAGGACCTTACATTAGAAGATCTGGTCCAAACACCACCCAATTGCTTTACGTTCCATTTCCCCGTCTCACCCGATCCCATGCGCTTCTTTTAGGCTCAGAATCCACCTCTTCTTTGGGGTCTTCCAACATTCCATCCAAGAGCCCTTCATCTTCCGACTCATCTTTCTTTTCATCTTTACCACTCAGAAACCCATTGGCAGCCCGAATCTTGGCCCATTGCGGAGCCTCATTCTCGTGGTGTTGTCCGTGATTCTGCTGAGGTGGAGGAATGTAATGAACCTCATGTGGATTTTTCGTCATGGTACGTGGATCCTTCAACACCAGCGACGGATCATTACTCGTTTTCCAGTAGTATAGATAGTAAAATGTCATTTGCGTGGGCACCATTGTCTTCCACACTCCAAGTTGTCTCTTCTTAGCTTCTCTCTGGTCCTGGTTGAACTCATTACTAGCAATCTCCTTATCAAGCAACGACACTGTATAATCAAGCAGATTTTTATTGTGGTAGATCACCGAAACGAAGAATGTGGCCGTTCCGATCATGGTGGAGAGAAATGGCCGATGGATGAATCTGCGGACTGGCATGTTTCTAACATTCTCCGCCACTTTCGACGTTTTCGAATTCATGAAGCGGCGGTAAAACGTAGGTGCAAAAAATGCCAATGATGCATCCAACATTCCCCATATCTGCGATGAATTGGAGATCCAATTGAGTTCGGTAGCCATGACTTTCCGGTCCTCAGTAGTCAAGTTGTGGTCGGCTTCATAGAACTTGACGAACGGCTGGAGTTGGGCACGTGTGACTTGTTTGCCGAAGAAATTCACTTTTTCATTCGAATTGGAATTATCTTGGTTTTCCTCAGACATGGTTATAATAAGGAAGAGTAGTATAGGTGAAATGTGGAGTGACTCCATACAGTGCGGTTGCTGGATTCCAAAATTCTAGACTAAGGGAAGGATGAAGGGAAGGGAAATTACAAGTTTCTTTTTACTGAACAATTTTTTTTTTGGGAGATTCACAATTGCTAATTAGCTCTAGCTACTTCAAGCATTCGATCCTTTTAAGGTAAATTCCAGGTTTAAACTTGGGTCCAAAGACTCCATCGCATTAATATCCTCTCTTATCTGTTTATTACAATATCCACTAAATCAACTTGTTGTCTTGTCTCTTCTCCTCAGCCAACTTGTGCAACTGGTCAACAACCAAGTCGAAGTTAACAGTGGCGTTCTTACCTTGCTCCTCCTGAATGTCTCTATTTCTCACATTCACACTGTTCTCAGCCTGTTCCTGTTCTCCCACAATGAAAATGAAGTTGTACTTCAACAATTGTCCGGTTCTCACCTTCTTCTGCAAAGTGTTACCAGAAAGGTCCACATCGGCGTAGAAATGGTGCTTCTTAACCAACTGTTCCTTCAATTGCTCGGCGTACTCGAAGTACTTAACACCGACTGGGACAACCAAAATCTGTCTTGGAGACAACCAGAATGGCCATCTACCCTTGTAGTGCTCGGTCAAAATGGCAGTCATTCTCTCCACGGAACCCAAGATGGCTCTGTGGATCATCACTGGTCTGGCCATAGTGTTCTCCTTCTCATTGGTGTCAGCCTTGTACTCCAACTCGAAACGGGAAGGCATCTGGAAATCCAACTGGATTGTGGCACACTGGAACCATCTTCTCAAGGCATCGCTGATCTTGATATCGATCTTTGGTCCGTAGAAAGCACCATCTCCTGGGTTCAACTCCCACTTACCCTCACCCATGAACTTGTTCAAAGCGTTCTCCAAGTTCTTCTCGGCGTTGTTCCAAGTCTCAATCTCTCCGACGTACTTGTCTGGTCTGGTGGACAACTCCATCTTAAACTCGAAACCGAAGATACCGTAGATCTTCTGCAAGAAATCAAACACACCAGCAATCTCCTGCTCGATCTGGTCCTGCTGACAGAAGATGTGGGCATCGTCTTGCTGGAAACGACGGACTCTGGTCAAACCAGACAAAGCACCGGAAAACTCATTTCTGTGAACAACACCAAAGTCGGCAACACGCCATGGCAACTCTCTGTAGGATCTCTCACGGCTCTTGAAGAGAATACAGTGACCAGGACAGTTCATTGGCTTCAAGCCGAAAGTTTCCTTCTCGACCTCAAATGCAAACATGTTCTCCTTGTAGTTACCCCAGTGACCAGATTGCTCCCACAACTTGGTGTTGTACATGTTAGGGGTGATAACCTCCTCGTAACCTCTCTGTCTGTATTCACTTCTCAACATGTCCACCAAGGTGTTGTAGATTCTGGTACCGTGAGGCAACCAGAATGCGGAACCAGGTGACATCTCGTTGAAGTAAAACAATTCCTGCTCTTTACCAATCTTTCTATGGTCTCTCTCGCTGGCTTCCTTCAAGAATTTCAAATGCTCATCCATCAACTTCTTGTCTGGGAAAGAGATACCATATACTCTCTGCAAAGAATCGTTGGCAGCATCACCCAAGAAGTAAGAAGAAGAGTTCTTCAACACCTTGAAAGCCTTAATCTTACCAGTGTGCAAGATGTGAGGACCCAAGCACAAGTCGATCAATGGGCCACATCTGTACACGGTGGTGGAGGTTCCATCAGGAACTTTGTCGCTAATGAACTGGACCTTGTACTTGTTGTACTCGAACATCTTCAACAACTCTTCCTTGGTCATTTCCAATCTGACGAACTTTTGCTTTTCCTTGATCACCTTGGTAGAGACCTTCTCCAAGTTGCCAAAATCATCCTGGGAAACGACACCCTCACCGTTCTTGATGGACATATCGTAGAAGAAACCATCCTCAGTAGGTGGACCGTAAGACAAGTGACATCCATAGTGACATTCACAGGCTTCACCCAAAACATGGGCAGACGAGTGCCAAAACACAGCTTTACCTTCTGGGTGTTCGAAATCCAAGAATTCCAAAGTCACATCACCCTCCAATGGTCTCTCCAAATCCCACAAGGCGCCGTCGACCTTGGCAATCACCTGTCTTTCAGCGAAAGACTTACCAATACCGGTAGCGATGACCTGAGGACTGGTTTCGTAGGCCACACCCTCCTTGACGGTGCCATCCTTCAAGGTGATTTTGATAGAGGCTCTCTCCTTGGCGGCGATCTCTGCGTCGTACTTGGCCTTCAATTCATCAAACATCTTGATTCTGTAGTCGATGAACTCAGGTTGAGGGTCCAAAAGCAAGTTGTTCTGGGGCTTTTTCTTTTCCTTCTTAGGAGCAGCTGCCTTAGCATTGTCTGCAACGGAGAGTTTCTCCACAGCTTTTTCGACTTCAGCCATTGTTGGTGTTGTTTTGTAGACGAAAAAAAATTTGACTATGAGTTACGTGGTCGTTATATGTAGTCCAGTAGGGTTTGAGTCATTCTGTGGACGTGAAACTGAGAGATGAAGTGAATAACAATCTAATTGTTTTTCTTTAGAAAATTCAAGATAGTGACATTTTTGGAGGTTTTACTAGTATAATTATTTAGTTTTCAATTTGCATTACTTTCTGGACTCTCATTTATTCAATGTCTCTTGAGTCATCTCATAATGAGTACGAATTTCAACCTGAGTGTACTCAAGTTGAGCCTGAAATTTCTGAAATTTATCAGCCAATTCGACTTCAACCTTTTCATCTCCAACCACGTCATTATTTGACGCCTCCCCCGTCTCGTGACTTAATCATAGTCAACCTTGAAGCTATCGAAAACGCCATAC
This sequence comes from Sungouiella intermedia, assembly GCA_900106115.1. NCBI lineage: Eukaryota > Fungi > Ascomycota > Pichiomycetes > Serinales > Metschnikowiaceae > Sungouiella > Sungouiella intermedia. The sequence goes on along the minus strand of LT635756.1, from coordinate 1,658,631 downwards.
ATGAGACCACTAACCTACTCTCTAGACTCCAAGCCCATTCTACACTGCTTCCTCAATATGTACATGAAAGATGACCTATATACCTAAAATACCTTGGGTGCCAACGACACAATCTTGTTATACTGCAAGTCCTTCAACTCCTTGGCCACCACTGATGACACTCTGGTGCCCAATGGATCACCGTTCTTGTTGATCAACACACATGCATTATCGTCGAAACGGATGGTAGAGCCGTCAGGCCGTCTGAAAGGAGCTTTCGTTCTCACCACAATGGCACGGCAAATATCTCTTCTCTTGACTCTGTTGTTGGCACTCTGGCCTGTGATTTCGGAGTTCAACGGTCTGGCCTGCTTGATGACGACGGTGATTTCGTCGCCGACTCTAGCGAAGTTGCGCGGACCATGGCGAAGAACCTTGATGCACTCGGCCACCTGGGCGCCCGAGTTATCAATCACGTTAAGGAGGGACTTCAAGTAGATCATGGTTGGGTTGGAGAGTAGTTTTTTTTTCTTACTTGAGTGAGGTGGTCGTGTACAGCACAAGAAATTGGGTGGATGGGGAGGTTTGGGAAGTAAAAATGGGAAAAGATAAGAGAGAGAAATTGAGTAAAGTAGTTGGAAAGTAAGCAAAATTCAACTGAGAATTTTAAATGTTAGGTCGCGAAGCTTGTTTATCCGTGAATTTTGGAGGTTTCGTGTGTGGAGTGAGCGCCAGTGTAGACAATGTAGTGAATATATTGATTACTATAATTATGATTAATCTGATGAGTATGAAGGTTGCAATAAGTTTGGTGGATACAATGAATATGATGTTTACGTAGCAAATCCAATACTGGAACTCCTTTTTCTCCTTTTTTTTTTAATAATTTTATTCTCGATATCCCAAACTTATTCTCTGTCTCAATGCTCTTCACAGTTTCTCCTTCATACACTCTTCTCATTTTGCAACCACTTTCTTTCCATTCTTTCAACTATGTCCCTACTACGTCTCTCTCACCACGTACGTACCTTCATTAGATCAATCCGAATCACCACTTGGAACGAATCGGAAATCATCACCGACCGCAAGTCTCGCTTCCAGGCCCGCCACACGGATCTTTTAGACGTCAACGATATTCCAGACATTATAAGCCAATTTCTTGCACAACACAAAAACATAGCCAAAAACGCCAGTCATCCTCACATTTTAGCATGGAGAATTGGAAATCCTAGCCAAGATTTCTCAGAGAATGATGGTAGAGTGAGCAGAGATCGAAAACATGTCAGGTACACCAAAAGCGCCAGAGAACAAGAAAAAAATGTTAGAAACGACAACAAGAACCAAACAAAAACCGAAAACAAACATTCATCTAGTACGCAAAGTCAGTCTACAGCACCAATAACCCTACAATACACTAATATCGTCCAAGGATTCAAAGATAATGGTGAGAAAGGTGCAGGTGCCAAACTCCTCGAACATATGGTGCAGCAAAACGTCATTAACAAACTAGTTATCGTGACAAGATGGTATGGAGGATCTCCCATTGGTTCCTCGAGATTCAGGCATATCTCCAACGCTGCCTTTGATAGCCTTAGGAAAGCAAATACCAACAGATCAAACTAGATGACTCTGATTGGGTCACGTGAGATTTGGGCAATATATGCGATTATTCCTAATTAGCGAAAAAAAAAAAGTTCCCCATACTTTCTTCATATCATGTTGAGAGGAGTTGTTTTGGCTTCCAGAGCGGCACTCCGCCCTGTTTCGAGACAAAATTCCTATTCTTTTGCTCGCTTCTATTCAGCTGCCCACACCGTGCCTTTCACTGCTGATACCTACAGTCTGAAGGTCCAGAGAGACTCCAAGTACAAGAAATTGGAGGAAAGCGATATCGAATACTTCCGTTCCGTCTTGAAGGATGACAACTACCTCATCACCGATAAGCTGGACCTCGACTTCTACAATGAGGACTGGATGCGCAAGTACAAGGGCCAATCCCAGCTCGTTTTGAAGCCCAAAACTACTGAGCAGGTCTCTCAAATCTTGAAGTACTGTAACGATAACTTGCTTGCCGTGGTTCCACAGGGTGGTAACACCGGTTTGGTTGGTGGTTCGAACCCCGTCTTCGACGAGATCATCATCTCCGTGGCCAACTTGAACAACATCAGATCCTTGGATACCACCAGTGGTATTTTCAAGTGTGATGCCGGTGTTATTTTGGAGAACGCCGACAACTACTTGGCTGAAAATGGCTACATTTTCCCACTTGATTTGGGTGCCAAGGGTTCGTGTCATGTTGGTGGTGTTTGTGCTACTAATGCTGGAGGCTTGAGATTGTTGAGATACGGTTCATTGCACGGATCTGTCTTGGGCTTGGAGGTCGTGCTTCCAGATGGAACAATTTACAATTCCATGAACGCATTGAGAAAGGACAACACTGGTTTTGATTTGAAGCAGTTGTTTATTGGCTCTGAGGGTACTTTGGGTATCATCACTGGAGTTTCTATCTTGTGTCCTTCTAGACCTACTGCTACCAACGTTGCCTTCTTGGCCGTTTCTTCTTACGAGGCTGTGCAGAAGGTTTTCGTCGGTGCTCGCAAGGAGTTGTCTGAAATTCTTTCTGCTTTTGAGTTCATGGATGGAAAGTCCCAGATTTTGACGGCTCGTCATTTGAAGACCGACCACCCAATCGAGAGTGGCCAATACCCCTTCTATGTGTTGATTGAGACCAGTGGTTCTAACAGAGATCATGACATGGAAAAGATCGAAACGTTTTTGGGTAATGCAATGGAAGAAGGCTTGGTGGATGACGGTATCATCGCTCAGGACGAGACCCAATTGCGTAATTTGTGGACTTGGAGAGAGGGCATTCCAGAGGCTTCCACTGCTGCAGGTGGTGTCTATAAGTACGATGTGTCCATTCCATTAGATGACTTGTACAAGTTGGTTGAGGATGCAAGTGAAAGATTGAATGCCGCAGGTGTGGTGGACTTCGATTCCGATTCCAAGCCAGTGGTTGAGGCAATTGGCTATGGTCACATTGGAGACGGAAACTTGCACTTGAATGTCTGTGTGCGTGAGTACAACAAGGACATCGAAAGCATTTTGGAACCATTTGTCTACGAATGGATCCAGGAGAAGAAGGGATCCATTTCCGCCGAGCACGGCTTGGGTTTCCAAAAGAGAAATTACATCAGCTATTCTAAGAGTGATGTTGAGATCGCCATGATCAAGGATCTCAAGAACCACTACGACCCCAACGGCATCATGAACCCATACAAATATATTTAAGTGCGCAAGCTCCAAAGAACATTCATTTAATACAAACATTATCATCTAATAGTAATAAATAGAAGTTTTCTCTATAGAAGACAACTTACAACTCAAAATTGAGCAATTTACAACTTGGAGTCATCGATGACCTTGATCAACGAGCCTTCATCGTACAACTTATCAAAAGTCTCAGAGAAAAACTTAGCAGCATTTGGACGTTTGATCTTCATGGTGGGTGTAAGGACACCATCATCGACCTTCAAAGGCTCAATACCAAGCTCAATGTTGTGCAAACGTTCGAGTCCGTGCAAAGTGGAGCCCACAGTGGCGTTCATTTGCTTCAAAAACTTTACCTTAACATCCGGCTTATTGATCAATTCAACAATAGCCTCAGGACTAGCCAATTGAGCCTGAGTAGCCAGTGTGTTGCTCAGCAACCATGGCTTGATAGCCTCAGGCTCTACACCCACAATACCAACCAAGTGAGTCTTGAGAGAGTTGCCGTGTACATAAATTTGGGCCAAGAGTGGGAAGGCGGAGAGATATGCATTCTCGACCTTCTCTGGGGTAATGTATTCACCTTGAGCCAACTTGAAGAAGTTCTTTACACGGTCGATGATGTAAATACGGCCATTCTTAGGATCGATACGGGCAACATCTCCAGTATGAAACCATCCGTCAGCATCCACGGCCTTAGAAGTCTCCTCCTCGTTCTGGTAGTACTCTCTGAACATCTGGGGTCCACGCAAAAGCAACTCACCACGAGGTCCCACGTCATCATTACAAGTGTAGTTCATTTCAGGCAAGTCCTTCAATCTCATTTCAGTGGTGACACAAATTGGACCACACGAGCCAGGCTCCGCCTCGTAAATAAGAGTTGTACAGATACCTGCGAAAGACTCTGTGGATCCATAACCCTGGTTGAGACCGATGTTCAAAGCAGCCTTTAAAAACTTGACAGTATCAGGAGAAACAGGAGCAGAACCTGTTCCGAAGCTTCGCAAGTTCGAAAAGCCCAACTTCTTACGGAGAAGTGCAATCAAACGGTCGTGGAAGATGTGACGTCCCTCAGCACCGTCCGCGACAGACTGAAGTTCCATCTTCTTATTAAAGGCATTGGTGAAAAGTTTCTTCAAAAGAGGCTTCTCGTCGTTGTTAATTGTCTGTGCTTTTATGGCAGCCTCAAACTTATTAAGAACACGAGGAACTAACGCAATGACATGGGGCTTCAATTGTTGCACGTCGTCAAGAAGAGTCAATGGGGACGGAGACTGAGGCATTCCCATGGCAGATCCAGACATTAAGCCGAGAGCAACAGCCATACGCTGGAAAATGTGAGCCAAAGGCAAGAAGCAGTAGGTAATTCCATCAGGAACCACAGCCAGCATGGTAGACAAGCAGAATGTCACGGATGCCACGATATTTCTATGGGTCAACACCACACCTTTGGGGTTAGCAGTGGTTCCCGACGTGAATGAAATGGTGTAAACAGAATCTGGGTTAGGGTCCACCTGAGGAGTCTTGGTCAATGAACCCAACTTGATCACCTGGTCAAAGTCGTAGAGGGTCATTTTGACAGCTCTGGCAGCGTCGACGGTTGCAACGTCCTCGGGTCCCAATGGATCCATCAGCACCAATGAGATCAAGTTAGACAACAGTTCTGGATGAGCCTTCTTGAGGTCGATCAAACGTTGAAGCTTGTCTTTGGTACAGATCACCACTGGTGACTCGGTCAAGGCCAAGATGTACTCGGAGGTGTCAGAGCCCAAAGTATCGTACAAGGACGTGTTGGTGATGTTGTACAACAGACAAGCCAAGTCGGAGATGATCCATTGAGCGGTGTTGAACGAGAACAATGTGACAATGAACGACATGTCGTCGATAAAGTCGTGATGAGTGTCGATCTTGCGATGCGCTGGCAGATCTGTCTTAAATGGATTGTTCCTCAAGATGAAGAAAAGTCCCAGTCCCAAGTTATCAGCATCGGATCTGGCCTGTCCAAAGGTACCGAACTCGTAAGGACCAAAGGTGCCGTCAGAGTTTTTGGAGCGCACTCCGATAAAGTTCTTGTCCTTGTATGCGTCGCAAGCAATGTTGATCACGTCCTTGTAGGTGGCGACTGCCGGGTGGAATGTGTGAATCAACTTATCTGGAGAGTAGGAGTTACGGTAGATTGCCGAGTATCCAGGCTCTTTGGTGCCAGGCACCGCCTCAGCAGTGTCACATGTTTGATTGGCCACAGGTAAGTGCGAGTTGATGAAGTCCACCACGGACTTAGAGGGCTCGTTGAAGAGAGCTTGAGGCATGGAGGATCAGAGGTTGAAATTTGATGACGAGTGTAGGAAAACGAATATAATCCACAAGATATCGAATGCCAGATAGAGTTTTGAGCAAATTGGTGGAGGCAATTGAGATGTGGTTCAAAGAAACAGGCGAATCAAAGACCAAAACTTGCGGGAATTTATGGAATAAAACCGTTAGCTTTAAAGTGAATTTCGTTAGTGGGGATGGCCTACTGCGAATAGTGTAGATAAATACTCCCAGCGTACCTCGGTCCAACAAGTCAACAAGAGGGGAGCGCCTGCACGGGGTTTCGGGCTTGTGAAGCCTAGGAACCGGGAAAATCAGTTCGGAGAGTATGGATGGAGTGGGAGAGAGTTGTCGTAGGGACGTTTTGGTCAGGAGTTAGTTGTTTTAGGAGAATGGGTTGTGGTGAAGGTGGATGGACTCAACTAAAGTGTCAAAGAAGAAAATTCGAGATCATTACTACTTTGGGACACATTCTAGGTAAGAGGTAGAAAGGTGAGCGATCCCGCGGTTTGTTTTGGAACTGGGGAAGAAAATGGAGAAAAGGCAGGATAAACTTGAAAAGAAAATATTTAAGAGTCGAAAGGTGGTAGGTTTGAGGAAGGAAAAGATTGAGAAGTGACAATGGGGGATATGGGGAGGAAAATCGGGAAAGGATGGGCAACTGGAATGAATGACACTAAACAATAAAAAGGAAATGAAAATAAGGAGAGGAAATGTAGTTTCTTTCAAATTTCGATTACTGAGATTTTCAAATTATTGTTGAATAGGATTTTAAAGTGGAATTGGAGAATTCCTCTTAGTAGTAACATTGCGCGTTGGTGGGGTTGCATTTTCTGGGGTACATATACCGAGTACCGAAAATTGAAAATCCTGGAGTATTGGTAAATGGTGGATAGGTGAAAAGCTTTGGTTATTGGTGTTAAGCACTGAATACTACCATGTCTTACTGATTTTCTAGTTAATCCGTCGTGTTTATTACTAAGTCTTCTATCTGAAAGATTTTGAAAAGTTTCTGTCCCTTTCAGGTTAAAGCTGTGTTGTGCAGGTTAGTACTATATATTACTACATCAACAATGCACACCATACAATAGAGATCGACGCAAGAACATGATAAAAAGCTAAAAATCCCCTACTTTATCTTTTTGTGAAAGTATAAATTGTCGGATTTTTCCATATTCGGAAAAACTAAAGAGTAAGAATTATTAGATTCAAATTGAGGTGGTATTTGACGTCACCTAACCAAAATGGTCATATAATCAGATCCAAGCTTAGATATTACAAACCTAAGTCCTAGTATGCAACCGAATGGAGGAGTGTCATTGAACGCAAGTTACACTCATGGAATGTCCCTCGCGAGAGTCTAGCACTCAATTCATCAACTCATACTTCGTTAACGATCTACCATAATCTTCTCGTTCTCTCATTCATACATATTCTATTCCAACAACGCACTCACCTCCTCCTTAGCGACCACTTCCTTATCGAAATCAGGACGCAACTTCTCGTAGCCATCAACCGTACGTGCGTAGGTAATACCACCCAACCGCGAAACCGGCTTTAACTTACTGATATCCAAGTTGTTGTGGGCTTCGTTGATCACGTCCTCTCTGACATGGAAATTGACACCCTCAACAATGCACAACACTCCTGTTGCCCTCGATGGATCGCTCTTGGACTTCCATTCGTGCGAGTGCACCAACTTGGCTTCCACACTGAAAGCACTCTCGGCAACATGCTGAGGTTTGACCTTCTCAGACTCCAACGGCGTCAATCCACTCAACTTCCACTCGTCAACTCCGTGAGGTGCGTTGGTAGAGCAGAAATTGGCAGCCTCTACAAACCACTCGCTAATGATATTGATGGTCAATTCCTCAGTTTCCAAGATATTTCTGCAAGTATCCTTTGGCTGGCCCTTTCCTCCAGAAAATCCTAATGTGAAAATTGGAGGGTCATGGTTGACCATAGTAAAGTAAGAAAATGGCGCCAAGTTACGCTTGCCGTCCTTGCTAATACTCGAAACAAATCCAATTGGTCTAGGTACAATGGCCGAGATCAATGTCTTGTAGTTGTCAACAGGGGATCTTCCTTCTCCATATGGGTCAATTGTGATCTTCTTATGATTCTTCCACTCATCCGAGTTGGCACCAGACCCGACTTTCCACTTGACATCAGGAATCTGGGTGTATTTCCACACTTTGTCGTGCTCAAAGGAAGGTCTCTCCAGCTCGACCTTATTGAAGTCACCATGAGGGTTTCTTTTGACCTGGTTCTCAAGGCCGAATCTAGCAGGTTGTTCTGACATATTTGGGGAGTTCAATATTGTTGGCTACTTGATAATGGAAGGCCAGGGTGCTTATAAATGGAGTCGGAAATGCTCCGCTAGATTGTTTTTCCGAGATTACCTGCAGAACCGATAATGAATTGTGGAGACGAACCACTAGATTCTAGCATGATATCATCACTAATTGACCATTTCATCGAAGCGCATTGTAGAATTGTCGATATTCGGCAAATTAAAACAAAAGAATTAGAAAAAAATTTAAAATAAAAAAAGAGTTGTGATCAGAATATTTATCCGTAGGTTCAATTCTCCATAACATTGTGCACATACTTGATTTGGTTGCATAATCATAGAAGTCCAGAAAACAACCGAACCTTCCAGTCCCGGCCAACATTTCAAATCCAAGCATAGGAGAATGGCTATCCGGACCCAACCACAGTCTAATGACGTTTTCCATGTTTGTCTGCCTGTCAACCTGGCATACAGCCTCCCCCCACCTTTGGGGCCCCGGAAATAAAATTACCCGAACAACATAAATAGTTCGATTTAAGCGGATTTTTAGTAATGGCAAGTTTTTTATTCGTTTCAGAATTCCGATTATTGTAATCCAATCTCTGTCTGTTCAATTCTATCAGAAGACCTCATACCGCATCTGCATAGCACGTGAGGGAAAAAAGGAAAACGCTGGCTCATTTCTCCACATTTTACAAGAGAACTTCACCTACAATCTTTGAACACAAGCATTTACCAAGTCGAATATTTGCAAAATGGTTAAGAAAGTGTTACTTATCAACGGTCCAAACTTGAATTTGCTCGGTACTAGAGAGCCAGAGAAGTACGGTACGACTACCCTAAAAGATCTTGAGGCTGAAGCCCATGCCCAGGTGTCCAAGCATGAGGGAGCTGAGTTGTTCACCTACCAAAACAACACGGAAGGTTTCATCATTGATCGTATCCATGAGGCAAAACATCAAGGTGTCGGGTTCGTGATCATCAATGCTGGTGCCTACACCCATACCTCGGTGGGAATCCGTGATGCTTTATTGGCTACGGGCATTCCTTTCATTGAAGTGCACATCACCAACGTTCACCAGAGAGAGCCATTTAGACACCACCTGTACCTCCTGGACAAGGCGATTGCTGTGATTGCCGGTTTGGGAGTCTATGGCTACACTGCAGCCATTGAGTATGCCTTGAACTACTAGGACTGTTGTAGAATATATACATCGAGATTAATAACAGTAGAAAGAGGGAGAAAGTGAGAAATGAAATCAAATTGGGACAGGAAACCCGTGATATGCTTTTAAATAAGATCTTACTGTTACCAAATGTATGAGTTTCGTATGGTTGAAATTTTCACGTTATCTATTGGCATGACTCATTAATGCGCAACTGAGAATCTGCTACTATAATCTCGCCTGAAAATCTCCAACTGAGAGGGTTCTCGAATCTACTAATAAAATTTCCAACCTTCCAACCGCAAACTTTCAAACAATAATTCTCATTCTGATTTCAATGACAATAAAACGAACCAATTATTCCGGTCATTCCTTAAACATTCTTTTTTTTTTTTTGCTCTTGCTCGGTTCCCCCATACTGTATTTCTTTTAGAATTCTCAACCATACTCCAATTTGTCAAATGCTCACGAATTTTCACCAATCTTGCATCACTAATTTCGTAGTAATCGCCACTAATCACATTGCCGCTTATTTCCGTCAAACAGGCCATCTTGACTATGCTCTATAACCATCTTACGATATCTGCCCCACTACCATAGTACCCCACAGAACCTGTGCACAAATCCGATGCCTTCGGATAATCGTTTTCCCTCCGCACGTATATATTCATTAAACATTGCTAAATCTATCAAAATCCATCAAACTACTATTCAATCATGCCTGTCAAATTCGTCGATGGTAAGTTGGTGCTCTCCGACATGAGCACGGAAACAATCACTGAAAACACCGTTGCCATCAACTCCCAGCACGACAATCGCCGGTTGAAGTTCGTGTTGGAGAGACTAGTACAGCACCTCCATGATTTTGCCCGAGAGACAAGATTGACCACAGATGAGTGGGAAGCAGGAATTGAGTTCTTGACTCAGGTCGGAAAGATGTGTTCAGACATTAGACAGGAGTTTGTCTTGTTGTCTGATGTGCTTGGCTTGTCGGTGTTGGTTGATGGACTTTCGCACCCAAAGCCAGAAAATGCCACCGTGGGTACTTTGTTGGGACCCTTCCACACTCACGATGCAGTGGAGCACGAGCATGACACGTCCATTTGCTCGGAAGGTAAAGGTGAACCCTTGTTGATCGAGGGAAAATTGACCGACCCAGATGGAAACCCAATTGAGGGAGCCAAGATCGACTTGTGGGAATGTGATGAAAACGGATTCTACGATACTCAGTACGCTGACAGAGAAGGTGCAGACATGAGAGGAATCTATACAACCAGGGCCGACGGTTCTTTTGTCATCAAGGCTACCCGTCCAGTTCCTTACCCAATTCCACACGACGGACCTGTTGGTAAGTTTTTGAAGGTGATCAACAGACATCCATACCGTCCCGCACATATTCACTTCATCATTGAGAAGCCTGGTTACGATAAGTTGACCACAGCCTTGTACCACAAGGGAGACCCTTACGAGTACTCGGATGCTGTTTTCGGAGTCAAGACTCCACTCTTGTTCAGCTTGGATAAGTTGGGTGAAGAGAAGGCCAAGAAGCACAACATGAATCCTGACGACTGGTACTTGAATTGGGACTTTAAGATCGTCACCGACAAGCAAGCCAAGGATCTTTTGGTGCAGAAGCTGAAGGCAGACTTGAAGAAGTATGGAAAAGGAGAATATGTGATTAACGACGATGGATTGCCTATTGCTGCTTTGGATTAGTCTGGCTGCGAAAGATGCGATTAAGTAATGAAGATAAGTAATGAAAAAGCTACCAATTTTGAAGAAGAAACAGAGAATAAGCAAGTAATAGAAATAAATAAGCCAGAACAGTCTTTGAAGCAATTAACTTACATAACTAAATCATTACATAACTACATACTAAACGCGCTTACCATCACCAACTTCAGGTATCCGAGTCCTGTGTGATCGGTTCGGAAAATGTGGGGCCGAAGCGATCGGATCAACCACGTCTAGACATAACGGAAGCCTTGTCCATATGGGGAAGGTGCCAAACGTTACCGTGTCACCTTGGCAGACACCCAAAATCCTGGGAATTGTACTTATTCGCAAACCTGCGGAAATGCATCAACCCCACGGAAATGCGCTTTTCCGTGTCTATGATATTAATGGTCACCATCACCATCCAATTTATTCACCAATTGTGCATCAATTGACCTTAGCATACCATTATCAAAATGCTAAGATTCTCACTCAGGTCGCTGACTCGCATTTGCATCCGTTGGAGCTCGACTCATCAGTCTAAAGTGGTGAAAACCACCGATGAAGCACTTGCTGGAGTTTCTTCCGACATTACCTTGTTATCTGGTGGTTTTGGCTTGAGTGGTGTTCCTGACACCTTGATCAATGCCTTGAAAGATATGCCATCCGTTCAAAACGTCACTGCCGTGTCTAACAATGCCGGACTTGATGGCCGTGGTCTTTCACAGCTTCTTGTCACTGGTCAGATCACTAAGATGATATCGTCATACATTGGAGGTAACAGGACCTTTGAGAAGTTGTACTTGACTGGTCAAATCGACTTGGAACTTACGCCTCAGGGTAACTTGGCTGAACGTGTTCGTGCTGGAGCTGCTGGAATTCCAGCATTCTACTCTCCTGCTGGTGTGGGTACCTGGTTGGAAGAAGGTAAGCTTCCTGTCAGATACGACGAAACCGGAACTAAGGTTTTGAAAGCATCCGAGCCTAGGGAAGTGCGTGAGTTCAACGGAAGAAAGTACTTGCTTGAGAACGCCATTTTCGGAGATGTGGCCTTGGTGAAAGCATACAAGGCTGATACATTGGGTAACTGTTGGTTCAGAGGTGCAGCACGTAACTTTAACAGTGCATTTGGAAGAAACGCTAAGTTGACTATTGTGGAGGCTGAACATATTGTGGAGCCAGGAGAGATTGCCCCAGAAGACGTTCACTTGCCAGCTATCTACGTTCACCGTGTCATTCAGTCTGCTACTCCTAAGGAGATCGAAATCTTCAAATTCTCCGAGGACAACGAGGCAGCTGTGGAGAACTTGGAGAAAGAGCCAACTAATGAGGCCGAGGTCAAGAGACAGAAAATTGTCAAGAGAGCAGCCCAGGAGTTCGAGGATGGCTCCTTTGCCAACCTTGGTATTGGAATGCCTACTCTTGCACCCAACTTCTTGCCTGAAGGTATCAATGTGACGTTGCAATCCGAGAACGGAATTTTGGGCTTGGGTCCATACCCTAAGAAGGGTGAGGAAGATGCTGACCTCATTAATGCCGGAAAGGAAACCGTTACTTTGGCCCCAGGAGCTTCCCTCTTTGGATCTGAAGAGTCGTTCGCTATGATTCGTGGAGGAAAGATCAACTTGGCCGTTCTTGGTGGTTTACAGGTATCTGCTGCTGGTGACTTGGCCAACTGGGGTCTCCCAGGTAGAGTCAAGGGTATGGGTGGAGCTATGGACTTGGTGTCCAACCCTCAGGAAACCAGAGTGGTTGTTGTGATGGAGCATGTCGACAAGAAGGGCAGGCCCAAGATTTTGGAGGAGTGCGTTTTCCCACTTACTGGTAAGCGTTGTGTCAGCCGTATTATCACGGATTTGGCTGTGTTCGATATTGTTGACGAGAAGTTGGTCCTTATTGAGTACGATCCAGCATCGTCTGTGGAAGAGATCAAAGAGAAGACCGGTGCTGCCTTTACGATCTCCGACAACTTGAAGCCAATTGATATTTAGCACAAAAATGATTGGATTACCCATGGAATAAAAAAAATAATGGAATCACAATGTACCAGATCTAATGGATAATAAAACTAGTTATTCTAGGAGAGTAGTAGAAAAATGTTGAAAAAGAGATACACGATTACCAAATTAAGATTTGATCCAGTAAACGTGGAATTGATTACGTATTAATTACATGTAATTGCTTGAATGATCATGAATCATTGAAGTACCCAAATCGTAGCAAGTATCCATTTTAACTAAGAATGATTATCATACATTTACCGGAACTAATTCCAGTGTGCTTTTTTACATGAAGTGCTCATAAAACTCACCAACAACACCAATTTCCGATTAACCAAATATTTTGAGTTCTTTCAAACTGAAATCCCCTTAATCCGAATATTCTTCGTTTCCATGCCATTGCTGACTTTGGACTGGATTCCCCCACAAAAGTGCGGAAAAGGGTTTTTCCGCGCTTCTAAACTATTACCTACTTAGCGTTTGCCTCGATATCTTGTCCGCAACTTAACTAGAGTGCAATCTGCCGTTCTTGGTGTCTGATCTTGGCACAATCTATGCTTAGTAGCCACTAGATTCGGTGATCTCGCCAATTTTACTTCTGTGTTCTGGTATCTTCTCCATTCATTATGCCCAATGACTCAAAGAAACGAAGAGTCACTAGGGCTTGCGATCTTTGTCGGCTCAAACGAGCCAAATGTGACGGCTTGTCGCCAAGCTGTACCTACTGTGTCTCCAACAATGCCAAATGTACCTATACTCAAGCGGCCAGGAAGAGAGGCCTTCCAACGGGATACATTCACGATCTTGAAAAGAAAGTGGTGATGCTTCAGGCTCTATTTTCGCTAATAGCAAAGAAACAATATTTTGACGGAAACAGTGTCGAAAACAATGTGTTGGAGATTCTTGAGCTGCCGAATTCTGGCAATTTGCTCAACCAAATGGACCAAATCCAACAGAATTGGGAAGCTTCAGCAATTAACGGAGCCATGACCCGGTTTATCCTAGAGAATGACGCAGAAATTCGCCAGCGCAAAACCTCGGCTAACCTCTCTCTTGAAAATGCCCGTGCTGCGACTGACATGACCCCAAGTGTATCGGTTTCAAGCAATAGGACTGCCAACACGCAAGCTCTGACTTTCTCGACAGAAACCATGTCAAATCCGGGACGAGATACACTGCTGCTTGCAAAAACTACAGTCAAGCATGAGGAAATTGTCCCCACCCCGTTTATGGGTGACTCCATGCAATTGGATCAGCGATACTCACCGTCTCCACTTGCAGACTTTGCATTAGTCAATCTAACAGACCTGTCATTATTTTTCCGTGACGATATTTTCCAATTCATCTCGGATGATCTAGATCCCTCTGACTCTCGAGATAAACTCGTGGTTCTCAATTACCATGGCCTTCCGCAGAGAATTTCCGGGTTTTCCAGCTCCACAATCTCCAAGTACAATGCACATACTCAGCGGAGAAATCCGTTCCGAGTTGGATCAATTTTTAACGTCTCCTCGTCCGTTATGGCTGCCAATACCAATCTCGAAAGAAAAGTGCCACTCGATATTTTCCGGTTCCCGTCTAACCTCCGAAAGTTGGTTGACAACTATTTTCAAATTTTCCATCTGTGGCTCCCTATGCTTGATCGTATTCTCATAATTCGCCAGGTCTACCGCCTTCAACAGCGTCCCAGCGTGTCTCCAGATATCCAATATTGTAATGTTTTGGCTCTACTCTGGGCAATTTTGGCATTGGAAAGCATTTCTACCAGCTCTAGTGCAAACACTCCAAGTGAAGATGCTTCTCGATATGTTAGAAATGCGGTTCTTGCGTTAGAAAATGCCCCAGCAACAACCATCGAAACAATCCAGGCCATGATTCTTCTAGGTCTCTACTTTTACCAGGCTGGTGACTGGGACAATTCGTGGGTGCTTGTCCTGAGTGCTACACGGATGGCTATGGATGTGAGGCTCATGAGGCCAGCATCCACTGGCAAAGAAGAGGATAAAAAACATCCAGAGTGGGCCTCGTTGGACTCTATCAATCGTGAACGCACATGGGCTTCAGTTTATGTGGTAAATACTCTTTTAGGTGCAAGAATGGGCCGGTCACCGTTAGTGAGAGAATCCGATTGGGCAGTGGCTTCAATTTCCGAGGATGGTTGGGAGGAGTGGGAAGCTTGGAAGAGTTTCCACAAACCAGATACATTCCTGAGCGATTCAGGAAGATGCTTGCTGACATTCAACCAGCTTTTACGAGTGGTAGCAATCTTGAGCTCCGCTTTGACATGCACCATCAGTACTGGGAGTCTGGCCGACGTTGTCCCGGGCGATAGCAGCCAAAGTCGCCTGATTCACGATTTCCAACGTCAGTTGGACGACTGGATGGCACAACTACCGGACCACTGCCGCTTACTGCCGCAATCATCGCCTATGGTGATGTATCTACACCTTTGTCACAGCTTGACATGGTTTGTTGTGTGCGTGAAGCTTCTGGCAATTCACACGAATATGGATCCTGAAAGACAAAAGTTGGTGGATATCCGTAACAGGCTATACACAGAGGCATGCTTGAGACTAAGTAGTATATTCTCTAGCGATGACTCCTTGGTGCTTCTTCATTACCCTTTTATGGATTACTTTGTCCTCATGGCACTTAATTTCCCCAACATGATCACGATGGAGGCACAGGAAGCAGCACTCCACAGTTCCAGACTAATTGAGATTTTGGAGACAGGGTCTAGAATGTTACCTCCGTGCCAGATTACGTGGAATATGTATCGGTTGCAAAATGGAGGAGATTTCGAGAAAGACAAGACATATGACATTCCTAAATCTATTGAAGCCGCCGAAATGGGAGCTAAGGATATGGACGCTCAAAACATTGGCATGGCAACAAAAGAAGAGGAGCAGGATCTTCTACTGTATTTTAATGGGAACCAGAGATTCCCAGCATTTCCGTCGTTCGATTCAAGACCAGCCTACCCATCTTACAATCATCGGACACCTAAGGAAGAATTGGATTTATTTATGCTAGACACGGATTTCGCAAAAAATGATGTTCGTCTCGACAAATTTATGAAGAACTTGGGATATCTAGGCCCCAAAGGAGGCTTTCTTTCGCACACAAACTCCAACACCAACTTGTGGACGAAGTCTGGTGCCATCACTCCTAATCTTCTCGGTACAGGGTCCCCAAGTCTCGACACGCTAGCCTTGAGCGAATTGCTTCCCAAGGAGAAAGGCGAGGATTTGTGAAAAAGACATTTGAAGATATTTATACGGCAAGGAACATAACATGACGAAAGGTTATGTATAAGTATGACGTGCGCCAATAATATGTAAAATAGACACTGGATTTAACCGTACATGCCCTCTTCGATAGCCAGTGGAGCAGGCTTGTCGCCGTAAACTCCAAACCAACTAACTGGTGTCTTCCATGCTTTTGGGAACACATTGAGAACTCCAGCGACTTTGGAAGCAAGCAATTGAGCATCGTAGAAATTGTCACCCTCGTATACGTAAGAAACAAATATACTGAGGTTAGTTGAGGCCGCAAGTGATTTTACCAACGCCTCTTCGTATTTGGAGCCACTTCCTGGAGACTTGGCCAAGGGTTGAATGTCAGATTCGGAAATGTGGAGCTTAGTAAGTCCATCGCTAAGAATATCTTCGTTGGTGTATATACTGATTCCTCCGGGTGCAATGTGCTCCACCAAGCCTGCGTCCGACAGACTGAGGAACACGACGTGGTTGAATTTGCCTTCTTTTATGAATGGCACAAGAACTTCCTCCACATGGGCAGCGGCAAAACCGGGCATCAATGGAGACCTTTGGTGGAGGATGGTCAAGTTGTTTTCTTTGCTGTAATATACCTCTAGCCCAAGCGAGATTCCATCGCTGGGTTTGTCTGTGTAGTCAACTGGAGAGGCAAATGGGTAAAGATACTTGTCTGAAAGAGAGTCGACTTTGGAAAAGTTGAGAGTGTGGATTAGGAGATCTGATGCCAATTGGGGGATGTTGGCAATGGAGATGGAGGGCACCACAAGCACGGAGCCAGTCAAACAGTCTAGAGGCATTGTGGTTTGGAGAAGATTGTAGATTTAGGATTGAGTATTATAGTGCAGGTAAGTTTAGAGGTGAAGAAAGCCGTTTATAGAAAAGAGGAAAAAAGAAGGAGTAAGAAAAGATCAATCTTACGTACATTCGTAGAATGTAATAAGAAAGTGAAATCAGCTCCTCTTGTCCGTTTTCGTTCTGTCTTGTTCGAATGGGTCTAGTACTTTGTATTCGAGACCCACACCGAGTAGCTTCATTTTCATCATTCATTCCTTTACTAATAAGACAGTTTTACGTTACCATGTAATCTAATTCCCATTTCTAATTCTCCTTGAATATTCTATCCGTATGCCAATCTCCCCCAACAGTCACCCTACCCGTGTAATTCACGACTTTCCATCATTCATTCAACCCAACGGTAGACCAATACCCCAAGTGTAAGTTTCCCATTAAAACATCGCGATCACCTGGCAGAGGTGCATTCGGCGCAAGAAACAGCAGCATCAGTGACGTTGGAGCTCCGATATTATCTACCTTGAACTCACTAAGATCGTGTGTTTTCATTAATTGGACTGGGTTCATAGTTTTAGCCAAATCCAGCACTTCCGGCAGCGGGTACAACTGTGTCTGAAGCGAATTGAACGGTGGAAGTGGACCGGTAGCTCGTGAAGGCGCCGAAAGCGCCGGAAGTTGAGTATCAGAAAAGTCTGGCTCATTCAAAAGCGGCGAAAGCGGCATTAAAGAAGCAGTCACAGGACGTGACTCTTCTAAGTACTCATCGACTAATTCAGCAACTACTCGAGACACTGCCGCCTCCTTCTGCTCGCTCAGTAGCTTAGGATTGTGCCAGATATTTCTTGTCATGAGCAGTGCTACATCCGAACACATATTCGAAACGATTTCATCCACATCCCTCGCCAGAGCCTGCTGTAGCGGTTTTGGAATGCCCACAAATACATTAGTGTGTTGTGCTAGTCCATTTAGTGTTGATTTGTCTGGATCTTGCACTTTCTGTCTCTTTGGTGGAGAAGGCTGAACTGCCACGATTTCCCCATTGGGAATCTTATGATTATGCAAATCGGAAACCACCAGAAGCGTCCATAGCTTGGAGCGAATGGAGTAGTTGGCTCTGACCCGGAATGGACACAGTAGTGATCCCGATTTACACCTGAAGACTATTTTGATATTGTCCGAACGTTCGATGGCCACGCAAATCAGCCACGGTTTGAGTTGGTTCACAAGCCATGGCTTAATACTGTCTTTGCGGCTGAACGAGGCTTTCGGATCGTAATCCCACTTCAGTCGAAACATGGTGTAGTGGTGAAGGGAGATTACTATCGAGGTACGGGTGTAGATGTGTAAGTTGGTAAAACACTATGACGATCTGTAGAAGTGAAAGTGTTGAAATTCTTGAGTGGTTCAGGTGATCATTGCTGGAAACAACCACTCATAATTCATTGGTGCTAATCGCTGCTAAGAATTGCTGTGAGCCCTTTTTTTGTGGTCGTTGGTATTTTGTATTTTGCATGGTGACCTATGGAGGTCAATTCAATCCAGATTCGCAACCAATAGATAAATCGACAAGGTGAAACTGAGGGACAGAATTGAAAAAGAGTAGATAATGAATGGATACGAGTCGAATTTCTCAGCAATCTTCAATCTTCTTCGATCTCCTCACAAAATTGATGTATCTTCGTTACCACGATCCCCCACACGTTCTCACTTCCTACTGTAAACACCTATTCCACAACAGATTATACTACCATAGAGAAGGACTTCAAAAATCACAAACCAATGATTCAGAAGCCATACATTCTAACTTCATTCCTCTTAACTTGTTTATAAAATCCGCGACTCAACACATTTGATCTTCACCCTATTTTCTCGAAACCATTAACATGTTCTCAAATGGGCCAATATACCACTCAATACTCTCATCAAATCTTCAAAAATTTCAACACTTCTCTGCTCCAAATCTACATTTATCACAAAGAGATCGTATGTGTACAGGAATATGAATGGACACCTCTACTCCAAAGACACCTTGGCGCCCAATCCCTCCAAGGTAGCCTTGATCTTGTCAGCATCTTCTTTGGCAACATTCTCCTTCAACACCTTAGGTGCAGCCTCAACAAACTTCTTGGACTCAACCAAAGACAATCCCAACAAGCTCTTCACTTCCTTGATAATCTTAGGCTTGGACTTGGCATCGAACGAGTCCAACTTGATAGAGAAAATGGTCTTCTCTTCCACAACCTCCTTCACTTCCTCCTCAACAGGAGCAGCAGCAACAGGAGCAGCGCCAGCGGCAGGAAGAGCAATGTCGGAAATGTTCAATCTCTCCTTCAACTCGGTCACCAATGCAGAGGTCTCCAACAAGGTCAAGGTGGAGATTTGGTCGACAATCTGGGAGATTTTGGGGTCGACTGGAGCCTTTTCAGCGACAGTGGCATTGAAACGCACGGCGCAACGGAAGTTCTGTCTGGCGAGTATTCTAGCGGCAGGTCTGATGGATTGGCGCAACATGTTTTGAGACTGAAGGTCGTTGTAGGTCGAAAATTTTTTTTGGTGGTATTAACTTAGGATAGAGAGGTACGGGTGCACAATCCTGGGTTGCAACAAGTGCTGAATATTTTTGCAGTTTGAAAGTCATGTAGGCCGGCAACATACTCAAATTTGAAGAAATGACCTTACCTAATTTTGTCTCCATTAGTCCATATTATTGCTGATACTCCTAAACTCGAGAACACTACCTTCAAAACACCGTGTCACGTGACGAGTAATATCTATAGAGTGACCCCCGTGATTCTTTGGTAAGATCAGAAACTTATAACAACATTTCAAATATCTCTAAATTTCCATGCCTTGAGTGATGCCTGATACTTGTTTGTTCACTTTTCCCCACCCAGTTGTCTTCATTAGTGCTGGTCGTGCGCAAACCAACACTTCATGGCTAAATTCACCACCAAATATTCTCCAAACTCCACAAGAATGGCATCTTTCCGTTTCTGCGCAGAATGCAACAACATGTTGTATCCAAGAGAGGATAAGGACAACGCAAGACTCCTTTACTCATGCAGAAACTGTGACTACACGGAGTTGTCGGAAAACCCCAAGGTTTACCGTCACGAACTTATTACCAATATTGGTGAAACAGCTGGTGTTGTCCAGGATATCGGCAACGATCCAACGTTGCCAAGATCCAATAAGACGTGCCCACACTGTGGCAACCAGGAGTGTGTGTTTTTCCAGTCGCAACAGAAGAGAAAGGACACCTCGATGATTTTGTTTTACGTGTGCCTCGAGTGTAAGAAGGTTTTCAGAGCATAAGTTGGGACAAGACAAAAAGAAAAGCTAAAACCTAGAAGGACTTGGAGAAATTTGTACTATAGTTTAATATTTGTAACATAGACGATAACAAATAATAAAGAAATAAAGAGAAATCTTTGTGTGCATGTGTAGCCAGGATATATCCCGCCATTGACACCAAAATCGACAAAAGATTCTCATCGTGACAGCGCAATCAGAATTCGGTGAAATATTTGTCATATGGATCCTCGCCAATCGATCCGTAATCCAACTGTTCCTCAGGATAATGGTCAAACAAAGACGAATCTCCTACACCAGCAGTGATAGGAGGTTCATACGGAGTCTCGATATCCTTGGCCAACAACTTCTCCCATACAACCTCGGCAAACCAAGGATGATTTCTAATGTCCGCAGGACCATTCAACAAGTTACCCAATCTAGATGATAAGTCAGCGGTGATCAAGCGAGATAACAAGTCAATAACATCTGGGTGCATAAAGTTCGGGAAGTGAATCTTGCCCGACAAGATCTTCTCGTAAGTCTTCATGGGTGTGGTGTCATAGAAAGGAGTGTAGCCTGCTAACATTTCATAGATTAAAACTCCCAACGACCACCAATCCACCGACTTGTTGTAAGGTTTTGTAGTGATAACCTCAGGAGCAATGTAGTCGGGAGTACCACACAAAGTCCATGTAACGGTGGACACCTCTTTGGCAAAACCAAAATCTGTGATCTTGATGTGACCGTTTCGGTCCAACAAAATGTTCTCCGGCTTCAAGTCACGGTAGATGATGTCGTGGGAATGCAAATACTCCAACGCCAACACAACCTCGGCGGCGTAGAACTTGGCCACTGGGTTGGGGAATCTCTGGGACTTTCTCAAAAGCGAGAACAACTCTCCACCTTCAATGTAATCCATCACCATGAACAAGTTCTTCGAGTCCTTGAACGTACCCCACATGCGAATCAAGAATGGGTGCTCCACCAACTTCAACATTCTACGCTCGTCATTAGTGTGCTCGACCTGTTTCATCTTGACCACCTGGGCTTTCTTCAACACTTTGATGGCGTAATAACGTCCGTTATGTACCGATCTGACCAAGTGGACACGGCCGAAAGATCCCGTACCCAAAGTTCTCATGATATGGAAATCCGAGAGTGAGTACTTTCCCTTCGACACAGTTGATCTTTGCGGCAAGAGCGAGCGACTGATTGCGTCCTCATCTTGTGCTTTCTGCGATTGAGCCTGGCCTGTTGCCAATTGGGCTGGCTGATTCTGCACAGGCTGTACCTGTTCTAATTGACCAGATTGCTGTTGCTCTTGTTGTTGCTGTTGCTGTTGTTGCTGTTGCTGCTGTTGCTGCTGTTGCTGGGCCTGTTCCTGAGGAACAGAGTAGTAATCCATGGAGTCAATGTTGTCCAAGTGGTTGACTGTGATCTCGTGAGATTGGGTTTGAGGGGGTGCACTGGGGGAATGGTTCAGTCTAGTCAAGTGGAGCTTTTTGAGAATGCTGCTGGAAGAAGGCATGAAAGGCACCGATTAGACAATGATTGCGTCTTCGTTCTCGGCAGGTGACAATGGTTTCAACCAGCAGGTAGACACTGTGAGGGGTGATACTGACTCGGGGTGATGCTGCAAAAAGAGGACGATCAGTGCTTGCAGATAACAACAGTTGGGCACTAGAATGCTTTTGGCAATCAATTGAGTAGCGTAAATGTGGAGATACCTGGGTGTAAGTGATTGGTGGACATGTGTATTGAAGACACTCTCCAAGAAGGAGGGTGGACGGACTGGGAGGTACGGGTGGAAAGCCGAGTTGCATCAATCTCGAGGGGATCGACATGAACAACTGATTTGCCTCTTTTAGGCGACGGAAAGCGATGTACTGGCTAATCAGACAACAGAGACAAGAAACAAAAGAAAGGTGGAGAAAAAGATTCACAAGATTTTATTCAATAGTTTCCACATCGTATTGCTGAGTATCTATGATTTCTGAGAATGCGGAGGAATTCTCGCTGCGCGCATTACTTAGTGTCGTGAGTTCTCTTATCCTGAAACTCCGTCCATGCCCATTTGCACGATGGCATAGACGTTCAACACAGAAATGAAGAGCCAAATTGCAACAACAATGATCGTAGTCAACCAGGAATTCTCCATTTGCCAGTATTGAGGCTCGTTTGCAGATCCTTCGCCTTGTTGGTCACATTCTTCCGCAGGCTTTTCCACTCGCATAATTTTTTTGCTACAGGTGAAATAGATGAGTGGGGCTGTGAGGGGAGGGAGAAGAATGGAAATGACAACCTGCGAGATGTTCAACGCGGAGTTCAATGCACTTTTGCCGATACAGAGCGAGATCACCAAACATGGGAGGATGGAAATACTTCTTGTGCAAAGTCTCCTAATCCATGGCTTGACCGTCCATTTCAAGTGACCTTCACTGACAATCTGCCCAGCTATAGTGCATACAATACCAGCGCTCTGACCACTGAACAACAAGGCGACCATAAAGAGTGTTCCAACTACTGGAGCCAAAGTCTTCAGGAGCAAGTCATGGATACTGTAAAGGTCGGCATCAACAGCATCTGGGGTTCCGTAGAGTGTGGCACCAGCTAAGATCAAAATCGCAGAGTTGACAAAAAGTGCAAACGTCATGAGAGTAACCACCAATTCAATAATGGAGTACCGCAAGCAGTACTTGATGGCATGGTATGAAGGGGTGTAGATGTTGTAAAAGTAATCCAGCACCTCAGTTCCATCCTTCTCAGTTACAGTTTCCGAACGGACTTCGGTAGTAGAGGGTTCAGAAGGAGCGGATGGGACCATAGCATAGCCATGCTTCACATCGAACTCACGCAAGCGAGGCTGGACCAAACCCGACCCCAAGAAAAGAGAGTGGATCATCACCGTGGCTCCAATCACGGATGTGGCGATGGTCAAGCCTCGGTCTTCGAACATCTCTTTACTGGGAACGAAACCTCGCATGACCTGACCGAAAGGAGCCGAGCCTTTAGGCAAGTAAGCCAAAACTACAATAAAGCAAACAACAATACCAAACACAAGCACACCTACTGCGTACTCGAAGTACCGCACGAAATGTGCCAGCGGAGAATCGGCTTTGTAGGCTGCCAACACCACAAGAACATCCACAATTGTGATGACCACACCGGCTGGCAAGGGAATATGCAACAAAATATTTAATGCAATGGCCGAACCAATGACTTCGGCTATGTCGGTAGCGATAATGGCACATTCTGCTAGGAACCACAACACATAATTCAACTTCTTAGGAAGATGTTCCCGACTGCACCTTGCCAAGTCATAACCAGTAACAGTACCAAGCTTAATACACAAAGACTGTAAGAAAACAGCCATGACACTTGACATGAAAGTGATGAACAATAAGGAAAATCGATTGGAGGCACCAGCGGAGACACCAGTGGCATAGTTACCAGGGTCCATGTAAGCAACCGAAACCATGATACCGGGTCCAATGAAGGAAGCATACTTTCTAGCGATGTTCCAGGTGGAACCCCATAATGATTGACGAGGGTAACCGGAAAAAGAATGCAAAGAGCTCATGATAGTAGAGAAAGAAGAAGAAATTGAAGTTGTAAAGAAACCTGTCACTAATTTCCGGAACTGCATGCAAGAAATTCTAGATTATGAGGTTGGGGATCATTTTGCACAAGGGGTAAAAAAGACTAGAATTTTTGGAACAGGATGAGAGCAATATCGAAGCAAGTCAAGCAAGATCTACGAAATCAGGAAAAAACCAACAGTAAAGATGATAACGAACAAGAGCGGGGAATCTGCTGTTGTGATATCGACATTTCCGGCTTTCCCGTCCATAAATTGCCGCTCCAGAAAATCCATAAATGGCGAAATTCCGGTATCCATTCTACCGAATAAAATAATCCATTGGGAAAATCATTGATTCATGCTCGGTAGTCGTACTAGAGGAGCAAGATACTTGATTATCAAGGGCCGCACGCGCAAAGCGCAAATACTTCCGAAAGTTCCTCGCTTATTCATTTACTCAGATTCACTGACACTGGAAGTGCGCTGGACAAGAGGATGCCTTTTGGAAAAACTCTCCTCAAACCGCCAAGCAGCTCCTGTCTAAAGTTGAATATGTTCATAATACGAGTCTCAAAATATAACCCTGAAGTCATATGCAAGACTAAACGGTATCATCAGGCTTATTTTTTAAAGCTCTCCAGCAGAATGTCTATTGTCACCTGCACTGCGCTTATTCAACTTCTCAGTTTCCATAATTACCAATTCAGACAGAAAATGCTGAAAATAGGCAGTCTTGATAGGAGTTTCTTCGGATGCAACGGTAAGGCTGAAAGCTCATGTGAAGAACTTTGGCGATGGCTGCAACATCCAAGAGGTCCGAACTACGCCTCACGAGTTGAGGCTTATGGCAAACTCTGTCTGGCAGACAGTCACGTCCTTTGCTGAAAATATTGAAACTTGTGAGGTTTGCGAAGGCATGATCTGTAGGTTGGTCCAATAATATCGCAGGCAGATCCAACTTAAATGTGCGATCGTTAAAACTACTGTATTCTGCTCGTTTCAAGGCTCAACGAGGCTTGCGAGGTCGTGAATCGCTGTAGGGAAGGTTCCACCATCGACCTTGGTGCCATCACACACATTTGAGGGCGGGAGGACCTGAAATCAGACAAAGAAAGTTGCGGAAAGATCGGCACTTACGAGTATTGCTAGGTGCTGCACACCGATCCTCTAGAGTGAGGCTCATGTTGGACCAGGTCTGACTGGAAGACCAATCTTACAGTCTCATATTTCGGGTGCAAAAAAGTAAATAGTTGGACAACGTTGGGCTGAAGAAGATTGTGTGTAAACTGGCTGGTTAAGAGGAAAAGTAGGGTTCATCTTGGTTTAATGGTGGTCTAATGCACTGCAATGTGATGGAATGTGGAGTTAGGCACCAGGCTAGTGGGAACCTGGTGATTGGAGAAGAGCACGGAGTGGTCGTTTGAGAGCCGAACAAAAATTTGCCCAGCGTCAGGAAAATGAAGGTTGCTTTTCTCGATCCGCGGGCTATTGTCTAGGAGGTCTCGATTTCGAGACTGGGCAGTATCCTGCAAACATGGAAGGTCGTTATGTGAAAAAATAGAGCGTAAGTGAAACAATGTGGAAAAGCTTAAACACATCATGCAATCCTTCGGGACAATCTCAAGTCGATGTATTTTCCTAGCGGGTGGGTTTTTATGGTCCCGGAATGTTGGGAATGTAATAGGGCCACTAGCGCAGTGGGTGGACAAAACCCAACGTGGGGTTCCGGACCTACCCAAATACACCCAGACCTCCAGATAGGAGTTCAGTCATTCTCATAAAGAAACAGACAAAAAAGAAAGCCATGCTGAAACCCGCCTGAACCACCCCCCTTGTCTCAAAGGGTCCAAACTGACGTTAACGACTCCAAAAATCAGCATGAATAAGGATTCGGCCACCTGTCGATCATCTTACCCGCAGAGTTGCGCAGCGCATGAGGGTTGTGCCATGACGAGAGCAAATTCATGAATATTCCGGCGGCCATGCCATATTCAGCCATCCGACTGATGAAGCATTCCTGGTTCGCTTGCAGTGGTGGTAGTAGTGGTGGTGGTGTCTCGGAGTACCCGGCAAGATGGTCTAGGAACCTAACACAATGGCAGCGCAGCAGTTCCTCACCTGGCTCACGAATGGAGGTAACTGACATTAACCATGCAGCCAACCGAGCACATAACCCAGGCGAATGAAAGCTTGCCCGGATTGGGGGTTGTGCGTGATTATGGCCGTTTATAGAGATGCATGCATCAGATTATGCGGACTGCAGATGCGCGACCAAGGCAAAACTTGCCTGATATGTACCATCCTGTTCTTCGTACTCCCATAAATACTTTGGGGATGGCCATGCTCTAATTAGAATATCCTCAAATTCACAAGCAGTTGCCCTTTAATACCTATCAAATTTGCTTTCTTCAAAAATGAAGAGTACTGACCATCTGGTGGTAGCTCTTGATGACTCCATCCCCTCAACCTCCTACATCAACGATTACAGTTTATGGAACAGACCTCAAGAAATGACTTCCGATATTGCAATACCTGCTGGTTATTCAGTGGCCGCAACCACTACAAGGACTTTTGGCTCTCGAAATTACGGAACCGACCTCAGGTCTTCTGAAGATACCCCTGCTCTTACCAACCAATGGGAGAACGTCGCCCTTGAAACTTACCCTGTTAAGAACGAGTACAATGAATCTGTAGCAGCCCTCAGTTATTTCAATAGCTTCTCCAACTTAGCCGCTGCCTCGTTAGGAGAAAATGTGGTGCCAACTGACCAAGCTGCTGACGCATTTGTGAAGCCCGACGCTGGCGTTGGTGCGTATACGTCACAGCTTGCTTACAATACCAACGAGGCGATCTCTTCGGGTTACTTTGGTACACACGCAGTTGCTGCGTCGTTTGTTGACTCTGCTTCTATTGATAGTATTGGTGCTGGCGCATGGGGTCGACAGATGTTCCCTTCCGAGGTGGGCTTGATGCACCGCCACAGCTTACCTGACGTGGGAAGTGCAAGAATGGCCTATCCAGACAAGGACTACAATAATCAGACCAGCTTTGGTCTGTATGATGTTGCTCAGTTCGGAGACTCATCTTTGCTTGGTCAAGCAGTTGCGACGCCAAATCCATCCATCTTACCTGGAAATTACACTATCAACCAACGCCGTAGTGTTTCTGAAAACCTGGACAAGTCACCTGTCCAGGGCCACGGGGGCCCTACGAACTCTTGGAAGAGTAACATGGACTTCCGTATGGAGCCTATTAATAGAGATTGCTCGATCGATACCCGTGGTGAAGGAGACCATCCCTACGATACTATCCCAATGGCTTGTATGTCAGCACAAGAACGGTGGGGTCTTTACATAAAGAATAACGAGGCTATTCAAGAGCCTCAGGAGAGCATGATTTGTACCCACTGCGAGGTCAAGTTCGATGTGTTGGAGAAGTATCTTGAACATTTGGACATGGAAAAGGTGAAACACGAGAACTTCTGTCCTGACCACTCATGTTCCTTCTCAGCGATTGGTTTCCGATTCCGCTGGCTACTAAGAAGACACATCTGCAACCACCACTTAAAGACATACAATAATGACAGTGCTAAGAAACACCCAGTCAAGGTTCCTGATAAGTTACTCAAAGAGTTCCTTCGTCATGTCTACGTTTGCAACGAGCTGAAATGCTTGCGGGCGTTCTACAGACTGGACAGTTTGCTGAGGCATATGCGTCTCATCCATGGCCTGCTGAAAAGGGTATTCCGAAAAGACCGTTCCGGTAAGTGAATCATCGACCATACAGGTGGTGGGGACGATTTCCAGCGGCAAAAATAAATCTTACGGGAAAGTGTGGTGCAAATCCCAAGGAAGCCCAGTCATTTTGTTCGGGAATCGAACTAATTTGGTTCTATTCTCATATCCAGCGGCTAGGCCGCATGAAGGCAATAGCCATGATAGCGATAGTACTGCTAATTAACCCACAAAATTACGTGGTGCATATTATATGCACCACATATGTGTGACGGGTTTTATTGGGATAATTGTACATGCGGACAAATCTCCCGATATCTTATTGTTTGTCAATTGACTTCTGCACGTACAGTATAACTTTACGAGCTGGGTATAAGGAAGGGGCGAACCCCTAACAATCCTTCATAGATGATTCCGCCCGTTTTTTCTTTTTGCGCTGCCCCGGGTTACTTATCACGCCATTCAAGGGCCTTCCAGTAGTAGACTTGATGATGCATAACCTCGTCATGTTAATTTAAGTGATCTACAATGCTGCAGCCAAGCGGGCCCAGACAAAATAAGGGATTGGAAAAGATGCTTACCTTGTCGATCAGAGATCCGCACCGAAGGTCGGGCTCAAACCGACACGCACGCCTCAAGAGGGAGACTAAAGCACGCAATCCTGTAGTTAACATCAGACTGGATTACTCGAAAAGCTAGCTGAATCCGCGCCTGTCTCCACTCACGATAAATTGGATGCGATATTCTGAGTATTGGATCACCTCTCGCCAACCGAAGTTGCTGAAAGTAGTATTATAGGCTATCAAGCCGACTGGGTCGACATGATTTTTCAGGACTGGATACACAAGATTTTATTAATACGGTACACTGCAGGACCCTGCAGGACAAAACTCTACTTCATTGTTGAGTTTACTTACTCTTTCCTAAATTTAACCTCGATCGACCAGAATTCCGTCACCTCGAACATTCATAGAAGAAAAGGTCTCATTATTCAACCTACATGCAAAGATCAAAATCTTGAAAGCCCTCTTTAAGTTGAAATTAATGGCCTGACAAGTCAGTCTCTATTGAACCACTCTGTCAACACAAAATCTAAATTCTAAGGAAATACTAACCACTCTTGGTGTCCTCAAGCCATCCCAGAGGACATGAGAATATCGACCAAGCAGTGGTTAACCTAATTCTCAATGTACTCCTTGTAATCCTTTCCTCCGTCTATGATGCTCTGGATTTTGCGGAAAATATCATCGAAGTTGTTGAATTCCGTGTATGGAATGTTCTCACGACGGCAATAAGTGATCAAATCTTTACCGTGTTTGGCGAAAAGCAAATTGGTCTCTTTGGCTGCAGAGAGATCACTGACACCATCTCCACAGTAGAAAAGAGGAGGAATGTTCTCCTTTGTGTATCCGTTTTTGGTCAAATATTCCCTGATGGAGCGACTCTTGTCATGACCGAAGCCAGTGTCTGGGTCCTTGTACACAATATGCCACTTTCCAGTGGCTTCATCTACCTCTACACCGTTGGAGATAATCTCAATGTTAGCGACAGCTTCGGTGCCCACCAACCTAGTGAGAAGTGCCAGAATAATTGGAGTCATTCCACTACTCACAACAACCACAGGAATACCTCTGGCTTCACACCAGTGGTAGAATTCCTTGAAGCCTGGGTCGAGTTGCACATGTTCCAACAAGTATTCAATACACTCAGGGAACGGAGTGGGAATGGACGCCAACATTTCGGAAAAGCCATCCTTGAAGGATTTTTGGCCGTTAAGAATCTCATCATTGATTTCCAAACGACGTGGACGTCCAAACCCGAGGTTCTCAGTCAAGTAGTCATTGGAGTCTTGAAGGGTGACAGTGCCGTCCCAATCAGTGAAAACGATTGCAGGAACAGACATGGTAGATCAATAAGGGTATTCTAAATATGCGATTTGAGGTGGAAAAGGTAATGCACTGACGTGTTTCAATAGACCTTTTAATTCCTAATGGTTGACGTTCATGTGCTTATGGTTAATCGAATCGACACATACACCTGTACACCATTGGAATGTTGAGCAAACAAACCCAAATCCGGAGGTACGGGTGGCAGCATTGGGCCACGTTGTTGCAAATATGCTTTTTTTAGGGGAAAGGTTGAGAAACTTGCAACAAAAAAAGACAATGATTTGAAACAAGGTCAGAGAAGACGGAGATCAAACCAGTCGAGGGGAAAGCCAACCAGATGAATATTATTTAAGCATGTAGAGCTCCAATTCTGGGAATCTTGCGCATGAAAGCAGGGGCATCTAAACCAAGGGGAGACGTGCATTAACGCTCATGATATTGGCCATAAGTTACCAGATTGACTACAGATTGGATACAGTTCGCGTATAGGAAAATGTCAGTCGGCATAGGAAGAAGCGCAATAATAAAGCAGCAGCCACTAGCCGAGTGGGCTGAGATTTTCGATGTTGCTTATAAAATTGGATTTGCTCGGTTGGTCTGTGAAAAAATAACGAAATTCTCAGATGTTTCAGACGCTCTGTGAATAGTATTGGATGTGCCGTGCATGCATGTATGCTTGACTTTTTAACATGGGGCGATGGAAGCCTGACTATACTTCAAAGACGCATAATTACTGTTTTCAGCATGGCCCCTCCCGCATTATTGTGCACCTAAAAGTTGTCTCATTTGCCACTCGTTTGTGCCATCGACTGCCTGCATGAACAACAAGATAGCGGCAGATCTGGCAGATCTCAACCTGCCAAAGCTTTATCGGATCAACCATCCAAACCTTCAACAGTCTTCCAATGTTCTGTGTGTCACAATGTTGATCTGAGCTTCGAAAATTACACAACCCCCACATCTTCACTGCGATGGACTTTCTCCAGATAACTGTAAATTTTGAAGAAAATAATTGTGATTGTTTGAACCGATCCTCATTGGTTGCAAATTGTTCATGTAAACACTTGCTAACAGTTGGCATTTGGAAATTTCGCCCCCTTAAGTCTTCAGAATCGTTTGTTACATTTTCCTTCTAAGATGCAGATGACTTCCCGATGCTATGATCTAGACTTGCTTATTTAATGCCAGTCTAAATTGCCCGGAACTCCGCCAATTGAGATTGCTCTGAGACACAAACCCATACACCCGACATTAGAGATACCCCTCGGGCAAACCAATTGATGCCTCCCCCAAGAATGGACAAGGGAAACAATACGCATAGGACTTCAAAAAAAGGAACTCACTGCTCATCCTTGAGGGGTGTCCCTGAAGTATTGCTGCTCTACTAAAACGTGATTACGGGGTAAGTAACAAAGCCCAAAGTGGTTAGCTAATCTTCATCACGTGATGTGGTGAGTTCAACCCACAATGTCGTGGCCGAATGTCGTCTCCACGCCTTCAGCCCAATATACCTTAAGTTGCTGTGAGACAATTCTACCATAATTCACCCACTTGAAACACTTTATTCTTCCTAAAGTTCTTCAGGAAGTAACTCTTTATGTTCGACAACCTCAAAGCATTCATCAGGCATGGTCGTCAAGCCAACGACTTGAAGACAAGAGCCGTACAAGGATTATCGCTAACAACCTCGGAAGCAGATCTTTTAGCCTATTCAGATTCCACTAATGGCGCTTCTGTGTTAGCTTCCGACTTGGAAAACTCTGACTTGACTTCCGGTAGCTCCAGAGACTTTGAGGAGGTACCTAAGAAGACTGAAGCCAGAAAGAAGTACGATGAGGTGGCTAATAAACTAGTCGAGGAGGAGAAACAGAATAGAAATGCCGAGGTCAAGTACCCGAACTTGGAAAAGTATCAAGTTTTGGAGAAGATGGGCGAGGGTGCGTTTTCTGTTGTTTATAAAGCCAGACATTTGGAATCTGGCAATTTGGTTGCAATCAAGATTCTCCGTAAATATCAGATGGATAACGCCCAGAAGCAGGCAGTGTTCAAAGAGGTTATCATCATGCGCCAGCTCAACCATCCACATGTTGTCAAGTTCATCGAGTTCATCGAGAGCGAGCCTTACTATTACATTGTTCAGGAACTTGTTCCTGGTGGAGAAATCTTCGGAGCCATCGTCAACTACACGTATCTTAGTGAAAATTTGGCTCGCCATGTGATCTACCAGGTTGCAGATGCTGTTCGTTACTTGCACGAGGAGGTTGGCATTGTTCATCGTGATATCAAACCCGAGAACTTGTTGTTTTGCCCGATCGAATATAAGCCATCGCTTAATCCGATCGCAAAGCTCCGTAGATCCGATGATCCTAAAACAAAGAAGGATGAGGGCGAGTTTTTGCCAGGTGTGGGTGGTGGAACCATCGGTCTTGTCAAGTTGGCAGATTTTGGATTGTCGAAGCAAATTTGGGAACACAACACCAAGACTCCATGTGGAACTGTGGGCTACACGGCGCCGGAGATCGTTCGTGACGAGCGGTACTCAAAGGAGGTAGATATGTGGGCTATTGGATGTGTGCTATACACCTTATTATGTGGATTCCCACCATTTTATGATGAGAGAATAGAAACCCTCACTGAGAAGGTTGCTAGAGGTGAGTATTCTTTCTTAGCGCCATGGTGGGACGAAATTAGCATCGATGCAAAGTATTGCGTGTCTCGCCTCCTCACAGTGGACCCCAAGAGACGTTATACAATCGAAGAATTTTTTGAAGATCCATGGATCCGCCAAGCTGCTCCAACATTCGAGAAACCAATGAAAGCACCTAGGGCAGCTCAGCCTGTGCCTCCAAATTACAACAATGGAATGTACTCACCCGCTGCCCTGGCTTTGCGTGAGGCATTCGATATCTCTGCTGCTGTGCACAGAATTGGTGAAGAGGCTGCACTCAATAAGACTCGGATTCCCGATGTGGTTGAAGAGGACGAAGAGATGGAAGTGGAGCCACTGCTGGCAATCCCTCGTGACATAAACATGGCCAATGCATTCGAACTTAATTTGGGTGGTGCGTCGATACTAGAGAGGAGAAAGAAGTTAGCAGTGGCTAGTTGAACAATTTCAATCTAAAGGGTAACGATGACGACGAGAAACAGATTTGGAATTCTCACCAATATCCTTGGGGAATTATAGAGCAATGGTGACGAGACTTCTGACAGGCTCTCATTTTATTTCAGATTTTGGGTTTTAGTGCCCATGTATACTTAACTAACTAATGTCTTCATGTTTGTATGATTATCACAATTGCTCCTTTCTTAGTAATGGTTGCAACCTGTATGCAGTATGATACACCTACATAATCTTTGAAACTACCATAACCAATTGTTTCTTGCCACTAGAGCACAAGCTTAAGGTGCTTCAAAAAAAATCCTTGCTATTGACCAATTATCAGCTACATAAATTTGCCATGGATGCCAATATCCGCATTCCAGAAACGAAAGTCGCCTCGGAATTGGTGGAATTTGACCTTGATTCCATCCTCGCGTATGCTGACGCTGATTTCGTCATGAAAAAGCGCAAAAAGCAGGAATCAAGTCGTCCTTTGAGTCCAACTAATGAAGTCTCAGTGATTCTGAGAAATTTGGTGTGCCACATGAAGAGCCCTGTCGCATTAGACCCCCAAGTCATCCTTCAGTACTCACAATCGGGACTAGAGTCGAAAGTCCGTGGCAGCTATAAATTTTCTACGGAGCATTTTGAAGTAAAGGCGGGAACAGAGACACCACTACTCACTATCCTGAACAAAGCACGAGGAAGCATCAAGAAGTGCACGCTTATTTCCATCAATATCTTAGATGATAAGATCAGAGGCAATGTGTTTGATGAACTCCGATTCATCACTAATAAAATCAAGAAATGCAAGCAACATTTCACTGTTACACATTTCCAGCTTGATCTTGTGCTTAATACAAGGACTAATATGGTGACTTTTGGATTGAACTACAATATTACCTTGAAACAACTGTTCTACCGATATTTCTCGTCTGATGTTTCAACTGCTTTGCTTCAAGTGCTCTCGACACACATGGAGCTGCTACCTACAGAGATTAACGAGTTTGTCAACTCCTTCAAAGGATTTGCTCCAGATACCCACCTTTTTTATAGAGCAATCACAGATAACACTGCTCGCATGCCTCCAGCGTCCAGCACGTTCTACCATCCACAATTGTTTACGGAGCTTCTCCCCTTTCAGAGGAAAAGTGTGGGTTGGCTTCTTTCTAAGGAAGGAGTGGTGTACGATGAGGTGCTGAGAAGTTGTCGACACTCTCCACTTATCAGCGACCAGGTGGGACATTTACTTCAACTGTATCCGCAGGCAGACGTCAACGAGCTAGATAGGAGTATCTCTCATATTTTGGACAGGATATGCTACGGCTGGAATCGTGTGTTATTTAAGGGCCAGATATGTTGGGTCAACCACTATACGGGAAACATCATGCTGCTGGAGCAGATAGTGGCGTTTCTTTTGGAATACTACAGAACAAATAATCAGCACAAGATCCCTGGCTGTGGGCTCTTATCCGAGGAGATGGGGTTGGGAAAAACCGTGGAGATCATGGATTTGGTGCTTTTGAACCCTCGTCCGACCAGCGAAGTGGGGGAGGAGATTACACTTCAATTCAAAGAGGAAGGTGACTTTCGTCTTGTGAGAAAGGGAAAGACCACCCTTATTGCTGCACCAGACTCGATTCTTCACCAGTGGTACAGAGAAATTGCTCAATTGTGTCCCAGCTTATCTGTCACAATATATAAGGGTTTAGGGAAGTATCCCGAGCTCTCTAATGTTCCACGGTACATTGGTGAGTACCTTCAACGATTTGACATAGTGCTTATGAACTATGCCACCATGTCGAGAGAAATGGACTATGCTAACTATTCCTCTCGACATATACCTACCCGAGGGGGACGCAAGAGAAATGGTGATGTGGATAAAAAGGATGAGAATCCCGATGGGAAGACTAACAAGATTAACGAAGGGACGAACAAGGAGGTAAATGGCGAACTTCCAGAAGAAAGTATGGCTGCCCTTGTAAATGAGTACAAGGCAGAACTCAATCCCGTTCGGACTCCGGAGGCTACTTTCAACCAGAAAAAGTACGAAAGGGCCGTATTGGAGGAGTTAGCAGGTAGAGTCAGGAGGGAGGACCCTAGAACCATACCACATACTCATTTCTACGAGTCCCCGCTCATGCTGTGTCAATGGTGGAGAGTTGTTTTAGATGAAGTTCAAATGGTGTCATCTGGAGCTTCGAGAGCATTCAAAACAGCAGCACTTATTCCAAGATTTCACTCGTGGGGTGTTTCCGGTACTCCAGCCCGACTGCCTGCGGTTCTCCAATTCTTGAAGTTTGCGCCATTCAATTATGATATCTCGAAATACTGTTGGAAGCAATTGACGGCCCCGGAGAATAGTAACGCCGATTTTATTAAGATCTGGCTGAGTATTTCTTTACGTCATACAAAGGCAATGGTTCATGATGATATCAAGCTTCCACCTCAGCAGCGCGTGCTTCTTACTATGCCTTTCACCAAGGTTGAACAGGATAAGTACGATCAGATGTTTGAGTCCACTCTTGCTTCCATTGGTATCTACACTGACAAGGTTCCCAAAAGATCGGAAATTGAGCTCACTACTTCTGCGTGTGTGCATTTAAGATCGTGGCTTGTCAAGTTAAGACAATTATGCGGAAACTTGCAAGTGGGACAGTTGGCGAAGGCCCACACACTCCGAGGTAAGAATAAGAACAAATTTTTATTGCACGGGATACCCGAGTTAAAAACATTGGAGGATGTTCTCGATGATATGATAGATTCTGTCCTTGAAGACATAGGCGAGTCCAAAAGAGGAATAATTAATAGACTTTTGGAAATCTCTCTGTTATTGGAATATGTGCTTTATCCTCAAAAAGTTATTGACATTATAAATGTGGTCCTCTCCGAAACTCAAAAATTCATTGAGAAAGTAATAGCCAAATCGCATCGTGATTCTCAGCAGTACCAAAAGTTGAGACAGATCTTGATTGAGCAAGGCGCCCTTGGAAAGAAGGACATGGAAGGATTATCTGACGATGAGCAAGATGAGCAAGAAGCAGAATCCAGCGGAAATGAAGACGAAGCTGAACATATTCCAGTCATTAAAAAGGAGAATGAAAAAGATGTTCCTCAGAAAAATGAGGGACAGGTACAAGAAGCAATCTCGAGTTTCCAGAAGTATAAGGAGTTAGTACAGTCTAACAAGATGCGGCTTCGTTCGTGGAAGATGACACAACATAAATGTTATTTTCTTTTGGCTTCTGCACATTTCCAACTCTACGACGAGGAATATCAACAAAAGATTCTGAATTTGAGGATTCCATTTGACTCGCTTCTGGAGATCGATGTCAAAGTACATCAGAATGGCCTTCTCGACACCGACGAAATATCATTATACTCGGATATTGAACTTGGAAAGAGCGAGCAAGTTGATTACTTGGCCCTTTTCAAGCCAGAAGAGGGACTCTCTAACGAACAGCGAGAAATGGAAAAGAACAAGTTTCTTGAGCAGAATTATTATTCTTTGGCTGAAGAATGCCGTAAAGATATCTTGAAGCATTCCATTAAAGATGTTGATCTTGTTACTTCTAAAAGACTTACATCTCGTAGTATCATTAAACAGGATACGTGGGTTAATAACGGAGATGTAACAATCCCCAAGTCTTCCAAGAAGCTATGCACAGCCATTCCTCTAATTGACATTTCGGACGTGAGTCAATTTGTTGGAGATATGAAGACTAAACAATTGATAAACCAATTCAACAAACTCTTCACTCAGCTCAATGAGCAGGCAAAGGTCATAAACGAGTTTGTGCAGCAATTATTGACTGTCTTAAGCAACCCATTGTTAAGTTCTGAAAAATCCCCAGATGGCGAGGAGTACGAGCAGTCCATTCAGGACCAAGATCAAGCGTCGTGCCTCATGCTTGTAATAACACAACTACTTACAGATCGATCCAACGCAACGTTAGAGACGAAGACGAAAATCACAGAGATCACGAAACAGCAGGATCACGACTACAAGTTAGAGTTCCAAAGAGCAAATGACAGGAAATTTTTGAAAGCATTGCAGGCTAAGAGAGTCAAATCCAAACCAGATCTGAACATTTCCTTTGAAGAACTTTTGCAAGATGCTCGTCTTCTTGAAGCTGAGATGAGGGACAACTACAGAAGCAACGTTCAAGAGGAAGTATATGAGGAGATAGTTCGATTGTTAAGAACAGTGTATGAAAACGAGAAAAACTGTCAATCCATGCTACAGAAAGAGTTGAACTCCAGTTTCAACGCCGTCTTCAATGCAAGAGTTGAATATTTTAAGCAACTCCAGCAGATTTCTGATAGTGTTGAAACGAAGAAATTTTCGTTTCTCCAGGAAGATTTGTCAGCTAAGCGTATCGATGGTGAGTTTCAGACACTCTTCAATTATTTGGCTGGCGCTCGAAACAAGCTAACAAGAGGATTGTCGAGGTACAGGTATTTGGCCACGCTTATACCATCGGACGAGAGCAAAAATATCAAGAAAGAGAATATCGACATTCCCGATTCTCAAGAAGAGGTTATTTGTATCATTTGCCAAACGGGAATCAAGGTGGGCTCCTTGACATCATGTGGCCACAAGTTCTGCAAATCATGTCTTGATGAATGGTTGAGTACTGGACACTCTTGGTGTCCAATGTGTAAAACATACACTGACAGAGACACGGTGTACTATTTTACTCATTACAAATCGGACTTGAAGGCACACGCCGTGGAGAATGGAAATAAGGAAGACTCCCAACTTGAAGCTCATCATAGCAGCTCTATACATCAAATTTACAAGCAGATGGATCCTGAGGTTCTCAAACAGATACAGCGAATCAAATTATCCAATTCTTATGGTTCCAAGGTTGATATGATTGTGAAGCAGGTGCTCCATTTGAGGAGCATGGATCCGAACGTCCAGATAGTCATCTTCAGTCAGTGGCAGGATCTCTTAGTTATTCTTGCTTTTGCATTTGATAAAGCAAAAATCTCGTATGTTTCTGCCAAAGGCTCACATGTTGCCGCATATAAGAGTCGGCGGGTTGATCCCGTTGAGGATTTCAAGAATACAACTTCTATCAAGACGTGCTTTTTGTTGAACGCTCAAGCACAAGCCAGTGGACTCACGTTAATCAATGCAACCCATATCTTCTTGTGCGAGCCATTGGTCAACACGCCTACAGAACTTCAGGCGATCTCAAGAATACATCGTATTGGCCAAAAGAATGTGACAACTGTGTGGATGTTCGCTATTGAGAATAGCGTCGAAGAAAACATCGTCGCAATAGGAACCAAAAAGCGATTAGAATATCTCCGTGCCAATGCTAAGGAAAACCATATTCAAGCCAAAGAAGATGTGGACCAGATGGTGGAGACTGATATCCGAACTGCAGAATCGTTTGCATTGACATTAGGCCAGGCTGTTGACAATGGGCGACAATTCTCAGGTAACAGCGAGTCGATTGCGGACTCTGATCTATGGAACGTTTATTTTGGAGAAGAGACATAGAAGCCGACTGATTTTTCACAATAATATGAACTTTGAGACGGCCATAACAATTTAATACCAATAAACCATACTTATATGTGAAACCAATACACCATACTAATACATGATCCAATCCATGGTCAAAGTTACTCATAGTCTCCATTAAACACTACAGTACGAACCCTCATCATAACCCTGGTATACCCTACCCAACTCCGACAACTGGTTACATTTCTCCTTGACAACATCCACCAGAATTCCTAACTGATCACTGATCCACCCCACAGGAACACCTTCAGGCATGGAGGCAGTATTGGAGCTGATGACATTCATGATCTGGTCCGTGACATCAAGTTTGGCCGACAGCCCGCCGCCATTTTCGCTGACGAAAAGCCCATTTTCCTGCTTGGGACCACCCTTCAACAAACCTTGAGCCTCCAAATGATTCTCGATTGCATAGAGCATATGGTACAACACTTCGTTGTAGTCTGCAACCTCACGAATGGTGGCGTGCTGAATGGCCTTCTTCAGCTGCATTTCCTTCAATGCACCGGTCACATACACGTATTTGCTCTCCAATGCCAGGTATTTTTCGCTTTCTTCGGCGGGGGTGGATAAGTTCTCTTTCACCCATATCTTCACGTCCACCGACCCCGTACCATCTTCAATAGTTACAGTCACACCACTCGTGAAGTTTTCTACCTTTCTGATTACTCCAACAAACGATACCATGTTTAAAGACACGTTATTGACCTCGAATTCTCCATCAGGCACTGGCTGCTTAGAGTCGTGAATTTGTTTGATCGTGACAGGACTCAACGTGGAACGCGTCTGCTGTCTTTGAGAATTGTTATATTCCGAGTATTGGGCATCTTGGTTGAACCCGCCCTCGCCGTAATTGCCATAGTTTCCGTAATCCATAGCTGTCGCGTAGTATAGTATTCGCGTCTTGAGTTGAGATGCCTAGTAAGTAGGTGGTGTGTGCAGTAGGTGATATATTAAGGACGACGTTTATTGGGGTTGTTGTGGATGTTTAGGAGTGTTGGACAAATTCGGGGATAATTAGAAGTTTTTGGTTTGGATTTTGGATTAAGTGATGTATTCTTTTGGGCTTTAGTGAGATGCATATCGTAGCAGCGATTTGGGAGTTGATTTCTAGCTTTCAGTGAGTACGTCAATTTCGCAGTAAAACAACCAAAATATCGAATTTGAATCTGAAGTTTACTATGGATAAGTACTCTCAGAAATTTATTTGAGATTAGTTTTGCCAGTGGTAATTTGGACTTGGATACACGATTTTTGGAATAGCTGTGATGTAACTGCTACTTTAGGAAATATGTATTGCACCTGGCTTCAATTATAGTTGAACCGGTTTTGGTAGAAACCTTCCAGTCTAATCTTGACATTCCATATCCTAGTCGAAGGTTTCAATAGGACTCAACGTTCAGTTGTATGAATTACTTTTAAAAAAGAAATGCCGCTGTCTTCCATGATACTGACATCTCGTCGTCTAGAATGAGGAAAGATGTACTCATAAAGTGAACGCGCTTAATTTAACTTTATGGAAATTGATCAACTCCGATATATGACCCAACCGTTGAGATCAATCACCCGCTGATATTAATTCCTTAAAAAGATAGAATTCTATTTCAGAAACACTAAAGAATATTGTCACTAAACTCAGGCTTGATCTTCAAGATAAATTTGCTTGGAGACGCATCAATTGTCGCATATCTGTTGATAGCCTCGATAGTCGCAAAGTGACAAGAGAATTTGTGTTTTACTATCCATGATACTTGAATTGAAGAGACGAGGATCCTTTGTACATATAAATCTTAAATTCATCAACAACTTTTGCATGCCACTTCCTTAAACAGCATTGTTTTCTAATGACACTACGATGTAAAGACACCCAAATATCTGAAAGTTCGTTTATGATTAATTAATTTCGAGCTAAACCATTACCCATGTGCAACTGTGTTCTATATACATTAGTGATCACAATAACTGTGTTTCCTTTGCACTTAGCTCAAGTCGAAGGCGTACTTGGACTTTCTTCTGATAGTCTTACCATATTTGTAGAACAAGAATGGAACTGGAACCAATAAAACAGAAACACAGCCCAACAACGTGGCTGCCCATTTGATCTTCATGTTTGTGAACATTTGACGAGCGAAAAGGGGGAAAGCTGCACCGAATGCAGATCTCAAGAATGCATTACCAGCCAAGGCAGAAGCAGCAAACAACAAATAGCAGTCAATGATGTAGTTCAAACATGGAAGGAAGATAAGAATAAGTCCCATTCCGACTGGCGCGGCACCAATAGTTGGGACAATCCAGTGAACCTTGTTAGGGTAACTTCCTGACCAACCCAACCAGAACAAACCAATTGCAAAGATTACACCACCAATCATCATCGGAGGTAATCTGGCTTCTGGGATAATCTTTCCGCCGTTTTCTTTGATGGTTCTGGCGTATTTCTTGTCCAAGAAAAGGGACAAAAAGCCACCGAGGAAAACACCAATAAGCATAGAAATATAAGGCAATTGGCCAACACCTTGCGTGAAACCATATTCACCAATGAAGATCATTGGAACAGCAGTCAAAAACAAGTATAACAAACCGTAGATGAAGGCATTGTAAAGGGTGATCAAGAACAAGATAGGCTCGGTAAACAACATGACCAAAGGCCTGGTGATGTTCTTCTCACAAATCTCTTTCAACGACAAACTGACAGTTTCGTGAGGAGCATGGATGCCCCAGTTGTTTGTTCTTCTTCTCAAGAGTTCAGCCTTTCTGACCAAAATCAAA
Organism: Sungouiella intermedia; assembly: GCA_900106115.1. Classification (NCBI taxonomy): domain Eukaryota; kingdom Fungi; phylum Ascomycota; class Pichiomycetes; order Serinales; family Metschnikowiaceae; genus Sungouiella; species Sungouiella intermedia. The sequence continues at coordinate 1,617,919 of LT635756.1, read as the reverse complement.
CCATGGTGAGTTTCATCCATAAAGAATACGATTCCAATCAAGGAAAGAACACCGATGATTCCACTGAAGTAAGAGCAGTATCTCCATCCCAATCCGGGGTTCTTGACAATGAAACCTCCAAGAATAGGAGCCAACATTGGACCACCGAATAACACCATCGCAAAGTTTGTCATAGCCTTACCTCTGGACACAGCATTGAAGATATCGGCCATGGAAGCAGGAGCCACCACAAGGGGAGCGGCACCAACGAAACCTGCGAAAAAACGACAGATCATGATGGTTTGAATGTCCTGAGCGGCACCCACAGCCATGGTGAAGCAGATGAAACCAAAGATGGAAGGAACAAGCACGAATTTACGACCGTACAATTCAGAAAGTGGACCCCAGATGACAGGACCCGATGCAAATCCAAAAACGTACAATGAAGTACCCAAAGTAGCCACAACTGATCCCACATGATAGGTGGCCATGATCTCCTCAGAACCTTCTGCAAAAATGGCAGATCCTACGGACACAGTGAAGGCAGAAAGGCCCACAGCAAAACATGTGATGATCTTCTTGGTCAAGCTCCAGTTATGAGGAAAAGAGAGGTCATCTGGCCCGTCAAAGCTGACGGCGTATGGGTCTCTGTCCGGAAGCATTGGAGGATATGGCTTTCCACCTCCCATAGTAGGTAGTGGCAGCGACAGATGACTTGCTTCCTTGTAAAGTTCTTCTGCGCCGAGAAGTCTTCTACTCATGGTACGAGAGACGGTGTCGTCTGCCATGGACTGATATTCGGAAGCCTCATCGCCCAATGCCCCCTGATATTCTAAATCTTGGCCGGCAAAAACTTTTGGTTCGTTCTCATCATGAGAGCCGTGTGTAGAATCTTGCTCAGATTTCTGATTGAAGGTGTTGGACTGTCTTGTAGATGACAGGCCAGAATCAAGATCCAAACTATGAGTGTCTGTAGTCATGACGAACAACTTTTATCAAGTATGTGAAAATATAAAATATTGCTCTGAAAAAAGACAGTTTTAAAATAGCAAGGAGAGGTAGCACGGCAGTATTTATGTAGCTTTTGTATTAGTAACAAATGCGGAAGTAACATGCATTAGACGCCGATTGCTGTGCATACAATCCTACAAAACCTTACAGCGGAAGATAGATGGGGCCGAAAAGCAAAGAAATTTCTGATATTTTACGTGCCGATGCCGTGCGGTTGGGAACACCTACCTTCGGTCCAAAAGCCCTATGACAATAGCAATGGGGTGCTCTCCGCAGTGGACACTTTTTGTAATTATAAAGATTCTAAGTATAAGAATGGCAATTCCTATCGAAAAAAACCTATACATATTTTGTTAAGTAGTTGGTGAATGTGCTGAACAAATAGATCTATCTTAGAAGAATCTATTCCCCGTCAAAATGCGATGACGTGTGCACAGTCTGCAGGTGACATTTCCTACCCTCTAGGGTACCATCACAGGATAAAAAACAGAAATTTAAAAAGACGGGACAACCTTGTGATAAGTTCCGGCCCCTCTTCATTGTCCGGACTTGTTTACAAATTGCGGACGCCTGGAGATTACATCAAGATGTGACACATCATTTGAGGGTTGATGCCCATATGACCGAATGCTCTGGATTTCAGAGTGATGGACCTTGTGGGTTATTTACTCTATTCTCTATTTTTGCCTTCTGACATTATTTTAGTGTCTACAATTTTGTCGTTTCTGGAAAAGTCCGTCTCTTTTGTGCATACCTGTGTAATTGGTTAAAATCGGACACGGAGGCTGTGAGCTCTAACACATGATCTTACAAATGTAGGGACATATTGCGAGTGTGAATAAATTGCGAGTTTGAACAAAATGTTAGCATTCTAAGACATTTATACAATTGGGTGATATAAGGAATTTTGAGGGTTTCATGATTTCGCTGATTTAAGCATTTCGCAACTTTGACATTACTTAGACTTCCTGATGTATCTATATCCATGAGCAAATAGCTCTTCCCAAACCTCCATTATGTCCTGTGTAGATTCTCATAAGTTGATTCTACCTCCATTCGATTGTTATTAATATCCGTTTGAGCTCAATTCTACTTGAATATTCTTCCTCTTAAATGTTAAATCCTATTATCTTTAATTTATCTCCTTTTACCTTCAAAATTGTTACTACCATGGCAATCGCAATTACTTCACCTTGTTTACCTACATTACAACCATCTCCCATCCTCCACCTGAAATGTATGTTAAAAGCTCATATCAACAAAATGAATTTCACACATCTCAAAGTGCAAACTCTCTATTTCTCCTAATCATCCCCAATATTCCAATTAACCCATCTCCTCCAAAAAACCTTCATAACTCAAATCCTTCACCTGTCCTCTGTACAGGCCCAGCAACGTGACCACTTTGGATTTTCATCCAAGAACTCACTTTCCCTCAGTAAACACACCCTCCCAGCCATGGACTCTATGCTGGTCGACGAATCGGACTTGCTCATAGTATCCCTGTTGGACCCATCCTTGAAGGAGAATGCACAGCTCGCCCCAGACGTCAGTGACACGTCTGACCAGCCACACCACCACCAGATATCGCCAGCACACGGCGATGCTGATATAGATAACGTGTTTGAGTTCCAGCAATTCATTGATGGTCAAGCCTCCCAGCTGTCTGAGACACAGAACGGTAAAAACACCATGGAAGCCTTGAAAATGATCGATCTCCATGCTCTAGAGGTGGAGAACCAAACACATCGTTCCAACACAGAGTACAGTGGAGATTCGGAGGTTGGAGAGAGTCTGACCCCTGGTTCTATCGTGCACGTGGAATATAATCCGAACGAAAAGGTCAAGAGACTCGGAAGACCACGAAAGCACTTAAATGGCATGCCTTCACCTGCTCCAGGCGAGTCTGCATCGGACAATCTTGAAAAGGCTACCATATCGAAATTTCGTTTTGATGAGAGACCCATCGAGGGACCTGGCTCACGTGGTGGTGATCCATTACACCATCGGAAAGGTAAAGGTAAACTTACAGAGTCTCCAGCACTCAAGAAACGGAAACAGGCCCTTCTCAATTTCTCCAAGTCAGATGCCTCGACGTCGTTGCTGCTTCTAACATCAGATAACGACGTGAAGAATGGGAGCGACGTGAAAAAAGAAACTATAGATAAAAAGGAGACGACAGAAAAAGAGGAGAAGAAAGGAAAGAAGGACATGAAAGAGAAGAATGAGGCTCAGGTTTCTGTTTCCGAGACTAACGATGATGAAATGGATATTGATCTGGTTTCAGCTGAAGTTTTGCAAGAGGAGAACCAACAAGAAGACAAACCCAAAGTCGAACCAAATGCTGAAGGTGATTCAAATGGAAAGGAGACAGAACCAAAGCCCGAAGCCATAGAAATAAGCTCTCAAGTGACAGAGGAAGAGAATACGGCAGAACCTCCAAAAAAGAGAGCTAGACCTACAAGAACCAAGAAGACTCCTGCAAAGAAACCCGCAAAGGAACCCAAGAAGGAGACATCTACGAAGGAAAAGGACAACAAGATCAAGAAATTGACGCTCAGTTTCAAGCCAAAAGCGAGCCGAACGACTATTGTTCGTGAGAAGAACAGGGTCACAAGAACGTATCCGGGCCCATTAATACCGATTCACTATGATCTTTATGACGACAATCTCATCTCGGCAACAGCCAACAAAGCTACCTCCAGTGAGGAACTTGCACTTGGATTCCCAATAAAATCATGTCCATACCTGGATGACATCATTTTCCTTATCGGTTTTTTGTCCAAGTTTGACCATATAGTTGATGTTGGTGTGATGGGACCTGAAGATCTCGAAATTGGCCTTGGCTTGGTCAATGACAACCCTGAAATTCCCGCACGGGTGGCTCCAGCCATGGATGTATTGTTCCGAAGGTTATTGGCTCTTGTTCTCAACAGAAAAAAGCCCATTCTCTTGAGTATGCAGAGAACAGCCATTCAAGAGTTACGTGGCCAGTACATTGGACTTGGTTTACCGGAGGAATGGAGAGATGACTCTCATATCCGTGTTGTGACCAGCCTTCCGTGTGATCCAGTCAAGGATAGAGTCGACACAACCAAGCCGGAAGTATCTTCAGCCGACAATATTGAGTATCAGGCGCCAGCAGAGAAGATGAATCCATTTCTAGAGCCCGAGTTTGAAGAGTTTGGTCTTCTGGGCATCGAGAAGCCAATAGATAGGCTTATCATGTTGAGGTGTTTGGCAACATGGTCACTTTCTGCATCCAATCAACTCAAGACATATTTGACTAAAATCATCAATGGCCAGGATATTCCTGGGGAAAGAGACACGATGTATGGCTCTAGAGCAGTGCTCAAAGGTTTCAATCAGACAACTGAGTTGAAGAAAGAACTTGAATTAAAGATCTCCAAAAAGAACAAGAGCCAGCTGACCCCGAAGGGCACACCAGACCCTGATACTATTTCTCGTTATATCGATCCTACCTCAGACCCGCTAGCACATCCAATGGCATTGAGATTCAATGAGTTTTTGGTTGGAGATTGTGGTTTTCACATAGGACGTTTCTACTTGGTGAGAATGGCCGACGCAACTTCGGGAGCGATTAGCTCAATCGAGAAGATGAAGAGCTTAGCCAAAGATGCTGCCAGAGTTCGTTCGTCCATTCCATCAAGTTTTAAGTTGTATGTTGAAGATGTTCACCAGATGCTCACAGATTGGCTTCCTGTGCTAGGACCCGAATTTGATGACACTGGAAACGAGGTTCCTACCACGGCTTCCAAACATTCCCTGAATTGGCATGTTGTTGCCTCCAATGCTGGGGAATTGCACTTTTTTCTCAATCACGTTGGTTCTCGTTTGGGCTTGCTTGACGGAGACAAGCCTATCATGTCACTGGGAAGTCTCGCATACAAGCCACTCCTCCACATGTACCATTATCTCTCGCTCATTCAACCATTACTTGAGGAGTTCGAAAAGTTGGAAGTGACCGGAGTTGGAGAGATTAGAACATCCAGAAAAAAGAAAGTCAACTACTCGGCAGCAAAAGAACCCGAATGGAACGAGGATGAAGAAGATCAGGAAGAATATGGTCACGTTGATGTCGACGATGATGACGACTATAACGAATTTGAGGAGGGAGATGCTGAGGAATACGTCGAATAGTAATTTGCATTTATTTGGGCATAGTCTCATATGACTACTGTAATATACAATCTAAATAAACCAGTCAATACCAATAGGTTCACTTACAACTTCTGGGCCCCAAGCATGAGATCAATCTTTTGTCTCAATTCCTCCTCATGCTCCTTAAAGTATTCTGATCTTCTGACCATCTCCTCGTTGTAGCCCTCCTCGCTCTTCAAAGCCTTTAACGTCTCTGCCTGGCTTTCTAACCACAGCTTCAAGAACTTGACTGGATCCTCGCTCAATTCCCTGTAGAACAATTCTCTAGCATTAATATTCTGCAACGTGGCGATACCAAGCGATATTCTCTGATTCAAGAATTGAATGTGCTCGTCTGACTCGGACATACTCTCGAAAGCACTCTTATTCTCTTCGAGAATCTCCTTCTGGATCTTAGTGATGGATACCGGCAATTCTACGGGGATATCAAGCACCACGTCACCCAAGGTGGTCGATTTCGTTGTGTCCACTTCGTATTCAAGAACCACAGGGTTGCGTGGGCGCAAATGAGGCTGAGTATGCTTGTACAAGTCCTTAAACTTGAAGTGGTCAACCTTCAACAACGCTTTCAAGATATCGTCACATTGCACAACAGAAAGATCGTTTTCATCTTCTCCCTGGCCGTCCATGGATTGGGAAGAGATGTTGGAAGCGGAAACAGCAGGGACAGTAGCAAAAGTATCAGCTTTCTTAAACAAATTCTTGAACAAAACATATTGCCAGATCAGGTACACTAATTCCTGTTGGGATGCTTCGCGTTTTCCGGTGAACTGAGCCATAGGAGTCGAGAGCATGAGTCTAGACGAGTAGTCCTTAACCAATATGGCGATCTTCGTCTTGATAGGGTACACACCAGCCCTCTTGATATCTATGCCGTCAAACAGCCACTGCGAAGAGCCGTTGGAAAAATTTGAGTTAGGGTTGCCTGCGTTTACAGATTCATCTCTCCACTCAATGATGTTGGACTGACTGCCTTGCAAGTTGGGGTAGTCTCCATTGGGAATAATTTCCACAGAGATTCCCGAGAGAAATGAACTGAACTTTTGGGCCTCAACTTCTTTTCCCGTCTTATCAGACGCAATAAAGCGTCCTTCCACACGTAACGTCCACTTGGCATCGGCATTGGCGGCATCGGAAATACCACCAGTCTGCTGTCTCTGCCATGGCATGTTTTCACAAGTGTTGTAGATGAACACACGCAATATTCCCGTTTCTCTCTTGACATTATGGGGCTGCATGGATGCGGCTTGCACCGACTGGAAGTCCAAACCCTTCTGGGCAATGAGGAGGTCCAACTGCTTTTCTGATTCCTGGAGTTTCTTGTACAAGTCCAAGTTTGGGATTTTATTGTATAGTTTGGTGGGGATGTTGACATCGGTTGGAGTGAACGACACGGCTGCGCCAGGGTTGGCCGAGGTGTGTATTTTGGTTGGAGCCTCAGCCACGGGGGCTCCAGGCTGGGGTATATATTGCTGAGGAGGCATGGCTGGGTTGTTGATGGATGGATGAAAGTTGTTGAAGTCGCGAGATTGAGGACACCCGTACACCAGAATAGGTAGAAGTAGAGTAAAGAGAAGTGGAAAATGGAAAGAAAGAGATTATTATAGAAATAAATGGAATCCAATTCATGAATGAAAAACGAGGAAGGAATAATGCTGGTATCTTTAAAAGCCCTATGGTGTTCGGATAGGGAAGTTAGATGCATAATATGGGTGAAACATAAGTTCATACAGGAAAAACGGTTACTAAGATGATGGAATAAGTATAAGTTTTTAGCATCTGGAAAGTTGATATTGGAAGAAAGAGAACACAAAAAGAAAAAGAAAACAGCTAAAGTAGAATTTTGAGCCGATTGTTATGGTTAATGGAATCTGATATGTGAAGTGGATTAATCTCTAACAAAACCATATTGTCCTTTTGAGATTGTGCCAATCTACATCAAAACCATTGCTAACAATAAATTTGACGAAATTAAAACACCTTTTCATGATCTGGAAGTTGGATACTACGTCACCTCTCACCCAAAGTTTAACTATATTATCCAATTGAATTCACCAATTTTTCAATTACAACCCTCATTCATCTGCCTCATCTTTTGGACTGGCCATCCACTCGTATAACTCCTCCATATGTCGATACCAGCATATACACAAATCAAAATACTCTTTAAAAAATCCTTCAAACTCTCAAATCATATGTATTCTCCATATATTTAAAGTCACCCACTAACTTTCTTCCACCTGACCCCATGGACATTATTACATATCACCATCGCAAGTGCAGGTCTCATCTTTTAACCACCATGTCCAAAGAAATCAAGGTCCGAAGGCGCATAATCAGGCCCCAGGCGACCCAGGATGCCCGGAATGCTCGCATTCACGACATGAAGAAACGAAAACGGGACTTGCTCCTGCGCATCAACTACTGGTCTGTGGTTTCGGCCATCGTTCTCCCTCTCGCAGCAATCTGCTACTTAATTCATCAACATGAGCCGTTTATTCCGCAGAATTCCAGCACTTTCTGGTTTCTGGCCATTTATTACAACATTACCATGTTGGCCTTCACGGCAGGCTACCATAAATGTTATGCTCATCTGGCTTTCCGGCCCAAATATGGTGCTCTACAGGTCTTTTTCGTCGTATTTGGTGCTGGAGTGGGGGTTGGCTCTGCCAGAATATGGGCTGCGTTACATCGCTGCCATCACCAGTTCACAGATGATCCCGAACGTGATCCATACTCCATTAAAAGAGGATTTTTGTGGGCTCATTGGGGCTGGATGTTGAAACGGCCCAAAACTATTGCATTCTATCGTGAATTCGTAGAGAACGAGTTTCCTGCGGGGAAAAAGAAAGGTGGCATTGGCAAACTGAAGGAATCAGCACCTCTGAATAACAGTTTGGCAGATACAAATGATTCGTCGGGTGAAAACTTGAGTGGACAAAACGAGTTAGAGACCGAGGATACCCATTCGGAGGACGTGGCCTTCGAAATGGAAGACAAGAAGGACCGTGAGGCCCAGACGGTGTCCTGGATTGTGTGGCTGGAACACTTGACATGGCCATTTTTCATTTTGACCACCATCGTCATTCCCATTATTGTTACAACGACCTTATGCGAGGACACATGGATTCATGGATTGATATATCCTGGTATTCTCCGCATGTTCTGCTGCCAGCAGCTGATTCTCTCCACAGAGTCGATCTGTCACTCGAGAAACATCCACGCAGGGTTCCCTTCACAACCTTTCAACGACAAGAACTCCCTGGTCAACTGTAACAACCCATTAGTGACCCTTCTTACCTATGGCCAGGCCCATCAGAATTACCATCACGAGTTTCCTCATGACTACCGTGGTTGCCTACTGATTTGGGCGCTCGATCCCACCAAGTGGTTTATCTGGACCTTGGAGAAGTTGGGCTTAATCGATTCGGTGGGGAAAACACCTACCAACTTGGTTGTACAGCTCCAGATTCAGCAACAGCAACTTGTGTTGAACCGCATGCGGTCTCAATTGAACTGGGGTACCCCTATTTCAAAATTGCCTCTGATTAATACGCGGGAGTTCCGTCGACTCTGTGAATCTGCTTCCAACCAGAATAGAATCTACATTGTTATCCAAAACATTATTCACGACATCACGCCTTTCATGGACCAGCATCCAGGAGGATTAGCATTGCTCAAGGCATCACATGGAAAAGATGCTACCCGGGCGTTTTACGGAGGAGTCTACGGCCATCTGACTGCTGCAGTCAATCTCTTGGCTACCATGAGAATTGGAGTTCTTGATGTAGGCAACGACGAGGATGTATGGAGGCGAGTGGTGAAAGAGGAAGGAGATGTCAATGAAAGAGACTCCCGGAACAGCCTGTCTTACCGTACAGCGGAGGCAGCATGAGATGACATAATTTTCTTAATTATTGAATGTTAAATGAGTTGATGAAGAATTGCTTAATACTGAAATCCAAACTGGGAAAGCAACTAATTTCTCTAACTCAGAAGCTACTTGACAAGTCACACACAAGCGATATATGTGACTTCAGACACTAATTACTAATAGCATTGGCTGGTGCCAGCCTTATTCATATGACAATGTAGTCTGGTACCTGCACCTATATGAGCATAATCATCAGATCCAATAAATTTCCAACTAGGCAATGAACCCAAAACTTTTCCACATAATCGACTACCGTGGTGCCACGGTTGAGGACTTGGATATCAGGCCCGCTATTTCCATTAATCCGTCGACTGCGTTGCAAAGAGCCATCGAAGTCTCGTTTGAAAATGAGTTCACTTACTTACCAGTGATTCACGAGACCAACAAAAGATTGTTGGGAGTATTGAACGTTGAGGAGTTCAAGGTGGATCCTCTGAAAGCCAGTAAGAGCTTCTTGAAGCCCATCACGAAAAACTACATGCACTGGTTCAACCAGAAGGCTCGGGCTAAGTATGAGCAGGAATCCACCAGCAAAAACACCACGCCATTGAACCTGAAAATCTTGAAACCCAAGACTTCTAACGGCAAGAGATTCGAAGTTTTGACACCGTTGACTCCTTTGGAGGGTTTGGCGCAGTTCTTCAATACTGGCAACTACTTCGCAATCATCACCAATGGCGATGGAAACTTGGTGTATGGAGTGGTGACCCCTGAGGATTTGATTAAATACGAGCATTCTAGACCTAGACTATGATAAGAATGAGAAGAATGTGTGGATTCTGGATTGAAATTGTAGGTGTTGTGAACTGGACTATTAAACAACGTAGCGGTATAAATGTGTAGAGAACTTTATGTCCGATCTCATGAAGCCGGATTTCTACGATTCTTGAAATTTGTCTGCCTCTTTCCTAATTTCAGTACCTAATTGTTAATATCGAACTCTAATCATTCTCAACTTTCTACGTCCTCATTCAAATCTTCCTAGGCTCTCTCCATTATCTGTTGGACTATTTTCCTAATTAATGTCGACATCTACATCATCGTCTATTGGGGAATCTCCAACACCAACTTACCTGTGGTCTTTCTGCCCTCCAAAGCGGTCGTGGCCTCCTTGTACTCAGACAATGGATAAGTGGTGAGTTCAATCTTGATAACCTCGTCAACCAAAGCCTTCTGCAAAACACCAGTGTAATGGTTCCATTCCTCTTTCTCAGTGGTGTATCCAAATACCTGGGGTCTGATAACCTTAATGTTCTTAGGACTCAAGATGTTGACGGAAAGTGGGGGTACCACACCAGTGGCATTTCCGTACGTCACCAACGTACCCTTTCTGGCCAACGAGTCCAATGATGCCTGGAAAGTGTCCTTTCCAAGACCATCAAAGGATGCAGCCACACCCTTTCCACCTGTGATCTCCTTGACCTTAGCAACCACGTCGTCACTCAGCTTGATTAAGTACTCAGCACCCAACAGCTTTGCAATAGCCAACTTTTCATCAGTTGATGCTGTGGCAATCACATGAGCACCCAAACTGGAGATGTACTGGGTCAAGATCTGGCCGACACCACCTGCAGCGGCCCACACCAAGATGTAGTCACCCTTCTTGACCTCGTAGGCCTCATGAGCAAATGTAATAGCAGTCAAACCTTGAACCAAGGAAGCACCCCAGAGCTTCAATTGCTCGTCCGAAGTAGATTCTGGCAACTTCGTGGCCTGAACGGCGCCTTGAGAGATTTTGGTGTATTGAGCGAACGTTCCAGGAGACAAATAAGCAACCTTATCTCCCACTTTGTAGTTCGACACATTGTCACCTACAGCAGCAACAACACCAGCAGCTTCTCTACCGAAGATATAAGGAAATTTGGCCGGATAGATTCCCTTTCTGAAGTATGACTCGATGAAATTGACACCCGAATACTTGTTCTTGATGATTACATCATCAGGACCGGTAATCTGAGGAGATTCCACATCTCCGTAGATGATGCCATCCGGCGTTTCGGAAATGGCATTGGCGTAGGCTGCTTTCTGAGTGGCAGGAATTGACATATTGTGAAGATAACGTTTAGGAAATTGAGCAAGTCTCTGTGGTTTAAAAATGGACCTGAAAAGAGGCTTGATCATTTGGATGAAAGTTTGAATTTATACGAGTCGCGAGCCATGATGTGTGGAGTCTTAGTAGTGCTTAGTAATGCGGCTCGGAATCCACAGTAGGGTAACAATGTTGGAAGTTCAGGGAGAGAAAAAAGGAAATGTGGGTGTGTGGAAATTGTGGATAATTTGATGATCTGGGAATTTTGTGAACCTTATCGTTTTGAAAGTGTGGTTTGATTCAGAAATTGTGTGAACATTTCGCAGCCATTAAGTGGTGGCTTCAGTAAGGATAAAAATGGGGACTTTGATAGTTTGGCATGCTGTGTGGACAACATGAATTTATGGTTAATCTAAGTTCAGACCCTTGAGTTTTAATAAACTTTTCTATTTAGTTGTTGGTGAGAATTGTTATCTATGGGATTTGTTCAGTGTAATGTTGACATTTCATGTCAAGATATCCAGCTGATGAAATTAGGATAAAAATTGATTGCACAGAGGATCAATTGATGAATACAACAAAATTGGATTTTTACAGCTATAAGTTATGAAATTGTTGAATTGAACGTGCAAAACATTCAGATCAAATGCGTGGGGAGCAGATAAGGAAATTACAATGATAACGCGTGAGATCGACTATCGGTTACGTGGGATCTTAATCCGTTAGGTGAATCTCAACTGTACTAGTTTTTGAAAAGTAATTCAGTTCTTATTAGAAGAATTTAGAACTTTTCAAGCGTTGAAGATAATACGGCTTAATTTTGGTCCGAAAAAAAGTAGTATTCTTTGAGTATGAGGAAGAAATGATTGAAACAGAATGATCCAAAGCAGGAATGACATCTTAAAAGTGCGACTCATCGATCTAGATGTTCAAATGAGAGCAAGTAAAAGGCATTGAAAGGCTACTTGGTAGAAGTTTGAGAGAAAATATATGATAATGAAACACAACAATGCTCAAACTTGAAAAACTTGTTGTCTGTATCAGTATTCTCCTGAGTTTCAAGTACATTTGCAATTTTCTGTCTAGTATGCGAATCTTATCATTCAGTAAAGCAGAAAACATTCAAGCGCTCAGCATACCATGTAATAAAAGAGGAAAACCAACGCACTTCCAAATTTGACCTCATACCTAAAGTTTTATAAGAGATTCATATGCTACAATTCCACATATCATTAATTGTCAAAGTTAACTCAATCAAATCTGCCCATTTGTCCCAACTTCCGTCTAAGTCGGTGGGGGCGGGGCCCGTTTTTTGTGGGGGCATTTTGATTTTGCGGGGAAACACTGAGCCAATCTTGATTTAGTTCGGAGGCTACATTTGTTAACCTTAAGCTCTCCGGCATATGCAAATCAGACAACATGAATGGCAAAGTACTGACACATCAGGATTTGCGGAGAGATCCTGCTGTGAGGCGTGAAGACACGAATGGAAATGACTACCACACATGGCTATAAGAAAATATTAAGAATAAAAAAAACAGCCATGAAATATCGAAGATCCAGTTACAATAACATAAATGAGTATTTCAAGATCAAACCCCAATAGCCAGAATTGTCGCTCCCACTTCGGTTTTCGGACATTCAATTCTTCTCACCTGTCAAACTCACAAATCCCTGGACAAACAGGCTTTTTCTTCAACAATCAAGTCAACGAAAGCCACCAATCAGCATGACGTCCTGCCTTCTCAACGTCTAAACATTCCCAATAAATTACCTCGCTCTTCTTTTCCGTAGAATTCGATTTACCTCCAACGGTTTACTTATGGATTTGTGCCCTGGCCCCATTTTGGGGAAAAAGTGGAGTATAGACCATAGATAAATGTTTTCACCAATTACAGATAATAGCTCTTTATCTGGTCCAGAATGGCAACCGTCCATAAATGTGACGCTCCCGGTTGCGGAAAGCGCTTCTCTCGGTCTGACCATCTCACACGCCACAAGGACATCCACCTGCCTCGGACAATCTACCGATGTGCCGTGACTGATTGTTCCAAACGATTTGTCCGCAAGGATGTAAGGGACAAGCATGAACTTCGCCATAAAAGGAAAATCAGTAAGCGTGATCGGGGTGATTACAAAGGGACTCACCGAATTGACGGAAGCGAGAGCCATTCGGATCCTGAAACTGTAAGAAGTTCCACTGTTACAGCCATCAAAGAAGATTCTCTAAGAGGAATCGTTGCTGACCCAGTGGATATTCTCAATTTTGATATTAGAGATCCTCTTCTGGCTTCTTTGCCCGATACTCGCTTGATGCCTCCAGATATTGCCCAATGGCTTTTTAGCGATGAGGCTCTTTACTTAGAGGGGGACAAGGTCAGTCCGTATGGCTTCAATGCCATCTCCAACATTAATACCGACCATGTTCTTGAAGATGCGGTTCTCGTGTCGCCAGATTTCCCCCACCCAAACTTCCAGACTTCTGTGAGCGACACTGACTTGGCCAGAATGTGTGACACCATTCCAGCACTTGCCAACTTGCAATTCGGACAGTTACAAGCTGAGAGAGCTCTTGAAATTTACTGGGGCTACTTTCATGTCCAGTTCCCCATTTTGCACAGGCCTTCTTTCAATACGTCTCAAGCAAACCCTTTTCTTCTACTCAGTATGGTGTTGATGGGAGCTGCGCTTTCTCCTTGCACCGACAGAGACGAAACGCCACTCATGGGAGATTCCGGGCTTTTGGCTGAAACTATAGCATATCCGCTTCGTTGGCTCATTAGCTCGTCTAATGAATTTAGATCCCCTCCTCGCTCATACATACTACAGTCCTTGATCATTCTCGAAACCTACGAGATTCTTCTCGCTAACAGAGAACTCCACGAGAGAGCTTACTTAAATCATGGAGTAAAGATGCAACTATTACGGAGAAGTCCACTTCTTGGAGGTGATCCGCTGAGTAAAACCAATGACGACAACGAAATCACATCAGAACCGGACGCTTGGAAACGTTGGATCGAAGTGGAGTCGTTTAATAGAGTCGCATTGGTTGCTTTCTACTTGGATACCATCAATGCAACTATCTTTGGTCACCAAATTGTTCTTTTTGCCCATCAAATTAAACTTCTGATGCCCTGCGATGACATGTTATGGGAAATGGCCACTATTGACAAGAATAACTTGCCTCCACAAACCAGACCCCCCAAATTTATCTCGGCTTTAATGAAATTACTTCATCTGGAAAGCTTAGAAGTAGGACCCTTAGGAAAGAAGGTCCTTCTTGCAGGCTTGCTTAGCATCAAGTTCCAAATGGAACTCAAAGATCTACAAGTACATTTTTTGAACTGGCGTTTCATCAAGGACTCTTGGAAAGAAACTTTGTACCACGCAATAGATGTGTGGCAAACGAATATCTGTCATGGAGACTGTTGTGACTCGAGAAATGCGTTCTATCTAATTCCTAATTATGAAAGCTCCACCCCTGAGCCTTTCGACATCATGGAGCGCCGGTGCAAATTTCCGGCGTATCATATCGGTCAGACATTTATGGGTATCAAGCAGTATGACATTATAATCTACGCCGGTGCAACAAATCGTATGAGTGTGAAAACTACTGAACGTGACTACAAAGTAGTAAAGGAGAGAATTGAGGCATGGGCAAACTCTCCCAAGGGTGCTGTTTCTGTCTTGCAAAGCTACATCTTTTTGTGGGAGCTCATGTTCGACAAGGAAATGGAGAAAATTTACAATCCAAGCTTGGATCCTGTGTTCTACCGTCCGAATGCTGTTGCCTCTGCTTTGTTTGTTGTATGGGCCTACAATTACTGTCTTTTTGGTCCTGAAGTGAGAGCTTCTGAAGAGCACAATTGGTCTGCTACCGAGAATGGCTACAGTTATATGAGACGAGTATGTGGAGCATTATTAATAGATTCTGGAGACTCAACTCTTGTCACTAAGAACATACCCGAGTATTGCTCGATTCTTCCAACGATTCCAAGAACTAACAATCTTGTCGGCTTGATGATGCAGTTCCTGGATGGCTTCAGTCATTGCACATCCGAAGTCTGTAGAGAATATGTTGGTCTTCTTGGCAATTGTGCTGGTCGCAGTATGGGGAGATCAACAAGCTTAAGTTTTTCTTAAAGTGCTTCTACTGGATCATTCAATTCTGTACGGAGGACTGTCTCGACAAATGTAATTGATTTTTAATGAAGTATTGATGTTCAATTGTAAATACTTACCATTTAGACCTATTACAAACAACTCTGTTGGCTGTATACCTCAACTCTTCCAACTCTTTAGTCAGGGGCGCTGTTAAGTCGAAATCAGGCTTTTTAAACTTTCCAGACTGGGCAAACGCCAAACAAGCGTACCTGACTCGAGACTTTGGCTGTATAGTCCCACATAGAACAGGAAGTTTAACCTTAGAAAAGAGAACGTTGGTGTTTGGTTCGGGATCACAAATGTCTACGTCTCTTTTCCCTTCTAAACCTATTACCTCACTGTGATCTGTATCTGTAGACACCATAGCAACATTCATCTGAATTTGATTTGACACTTTTTTTTTGCTAATTGGAATTGCAAATCCACCTTCTCGGGTATAAACTAATTGGGATGTCTGGTTGTCAACGAAGTGGAGACGTAAGTGGTAACCATCTTTTGGAATTGTCCATGATTCAACCTTGATATCTTTTGTTGGCTCCCATGTAGACAATAAGTAGTCGGAAACTTCATATGCTTTGTACTTCTGCCTGACAAAAAACTCTTCTTTGTTGAAACTAAAACCTAAGGAGTTATCCAAATGTGCTTTTTCGAAGGTACGAGAGTTACTTATCACCCCAAATCCAAATCTGGTGGAATAGGCAAACTTCGAGTACTTTTCAGCCTGATATTCATCGTTCCAAGGTCCATTGATAAGCGCAATGGTATTCTCTGGTTGGTGGTCTATCACAATCCCCGTGACACCCAATCGTTTTAGTTTGAGGGGGGCGTAGTATTTGGTAAGATCAGTAAACTCGGCTTGCCAGAACGGATGTTCATCGGGAATCATTAGACCACTGAAAGCCTTGAATGCCCAATATGGTGATTGGGGCGAGTTGTATCTCTCCATCATGTAGAAATTTGGATACGAGTACCCTAGCGAAAGGAATCCACTTCCATATTCGTTCAATGGCTGAGTGGACCACCATTGAAGATTCTTGAGAAAGACGGTTTTCATCACACTCCAAGAAATTGGAGGTTTTTCACTGCAATCTAAAACTAATGGGAATAATCCCCAGAAGCCAGCAGTTGCAAATCGGTAAATTAAAGATCTTCCAAATGGAAGTACACTGCCCGTATCATCGAACCAATGAATGTATTGCTGAGCGAAGAGAGTAGCACGGTCCACGTAAAGCTTGCACCTTTCTGGTTCTTTTTCTTTCATAAGCAAAACATAAATAAGACTGTAGAAATGGAATGCTAAAGCATTATAGTTATCAATTCTATGGGGTTTCCCATCGCCATACCATCCATCTGCTAAGTATAAACTGTCCAAGCTGTCGAGATATGTCATAGTACCTTCTTCGTCATACTTCACTCCAACATTAGTTAAACCCAAATCTAGAATTACTCTGAAGAACATCCAGTTGTTAAAGCAGTACGACTTTGCTCTAGCCCGGACAAGGTAATCAGCTACCTTAGACTTGTCTGTATCCAGAAGTGGTTCCCACATATGCTGGGGCAAAAAACATAACGCATAGCCAATGGCAGCTAAGTCTACAAGCAATTGATCGTAATCTTTTGGATCTCCCCAATACTCATCACTTTGTGGATCAGTGCCATTGACCAAACCTCGTCGATACAATTCCCAATATTTGAAGTCTCCACCACCAAACTGGTAGGGTACTATTCCCCATAAAGGTCTCAGGTACCCTTCGAACTCAGCAGCTGCTTCCAGACAAGCTGATCCAGTCTCGCTGATTCTTACTCTTGCCCCACCTTCCAGAAATGTGGGTAGTAAAGGCTCGAAGAGTTCATCAAAGGCAAAAAAGAGGTCCCTTCTTGAAGAAAGAGGGTTATTTCTCCAAATTCTGAATGGCATTGAATTATTTTGATACCTAATTAAACAGTGGCCCCATTCTATTTAAGTACTACCAAGTAATACATTTGGTGGGGGAGGGGAAGAGAGAGAGCCAACAATGGGCATGTTATGCAATAGTACGATAATGCATCTAGATACTTACAGCCGCAAATTTAAAAAAATTCCGGAATGTCATTAAGTATACGATACTAATTACAGAATCTCTATTATTACTATGTTTCTTCGTCTGATTCCAGTGGCACGGCCCCCAATTTCTTTGTTTTCTGGATCGCCTTCTCTCTGTAGAATATATATACCACTCGAGTATCTATCCACCAAAGGTTCACCGTCAAGACCATGAAATTGATGAAGAAGGTTCCACTTATCTCCAAATTTTTGGACAATGACAAATTCATGTCCATTGAGAGGTAACAAAGCAAGCAACTGGTTGTTTCTAACCAAAACTTTGCCTCTAGCGCCGAAAAGAGGAGCCTCATAATCTCCTATTTGCTCTTTTCTCCACTCATTGGATGTTTTCCAGTAATGGAAATATTTCCCATACTCTCGTCCAAGCACATGTACGCTTCCATTATCACCAACACATTGACCCTCCTGATTCATGATGCCAGAATACTTCCCAATTTCTACTGCCAAAGTGTCCTGGTAGATATCAACAGGAGCATCCAATTTTACATTTTTGGAATTGTACCAGGTCAATCCATAATCGGGGGAATACATATAGTGAAGGTCATGATTGTTCTCTGGCCCGTTTGGTCCAGCTTGCAGGGTAGAAGTAGATGTTGCAATGGTTCGATCTTCGACAAAATCCCTATATGTCCATGATACATGGAGCTTACCTCCACAATAGTCGAAACCATGAATGTAAGCATTATTTTCCACGCCATGGATATACATGCCCACTTGACTCCACTTATGAGTGAATTTACTGAATTGATAGATATAACAGTCTCCAAGGCCGGATCTTCCTGACCGAAACTCCAAAAGTAAGTTTCCGTTGTCCAAGGTTTGAAATCTGGGATACGTGATCTCATCAAAATTAAATAGCTTATCTTCACAATCCAATTGACCTTGCACTGGACCAAAGGAGGCAGCCAGCCAAGTCAAACGAGACTCTCCCTTGGTGGTGGCAAGTCCGAGCACAGATTTCCTATAATGGATGCTATCTCCATGCATATCCCAAGCCATATGGATAATGCCATCCAGACTGATGCCCATACTGATAACATTGTGACCATCATCTTTGGTCTGGACATAGTCATGAAAAATTATGAAATCCCAAGTCAGATTGGCAATGGAAAGCCGTTTGCGGCCAATTGATGTCACACGGGGACCCAGAGGATCTGAGTCTTCAAGGGTCCGATACAACACTACATATTGGTACTCTCCATAAGACATAATGGCATCCTGTTGAAACGAGCAGGTGTTGATTCTCCACCCATTGGGATCCACTGCTAAGGTCGTAGTAGCGATTGAGACCATGACACGATAATTGAAATTGTTCAATAGATTGAAAGCTTAGGAATTGATGAAAATGTCATATCGGATTATGCTGACATTTTGGCCCTTTATACTAAGAAGAACTAGTCTGTTAGGCTTGAAGTATTTTCCCCATCCCCGCCCATCCACATCGCGCAATATAGCCTATGATTGAAAAAAGGTGGGGGACTTGCTCCTACGGTTTTTATCGATGACCCACGTATTATATATTGACGGGGTTCCTTGAATCCTTAAAATTACACCTTTTTTATTGAAAAAATAATAATCATTGAAACTATGAGTGTTGAAAGCTTGCTTGAGTCCGTTGAGGTACAGTTGTACTCCGAGTCTACCGTTGCCAAAATCTGGGGTATCGCGAAGTCTAAACTAGACCAAATGGAACCTCCTACTAAAATGCCCGAGTACTCTCACGGAAAGTACCATTTTAGAGATATTGACCATTGGACTGCAGGGTTTTTTCCTGGATCAGTTGCTGCGTTATTGGAAAGAAGAGAAAATTACCCAGAATATTTCACACCTAAAGTGCATCCTATCAAGTTGGAGTACGCAGCTAGATGGTGGTCTGAGAGTTTGATTGACCAGGCTCCTCGTACTGACACTCACGATTTGAGTTTCATTATTCAGCCAGCGTTCGAACGGGAATATAAACGGTGCAAATCTGAAAAGGCATTTGAATGCTTGAAAACAGCAGCCTACGCTTTGGCTTCCCGATTTGATGAACGTGTTGGAGTGATTCGTAGTTGGGACACCGCGGTCAATAAGCGGTACTCCTTTAATGATAAGGAGAGTGACTTTATTGTTATTATTGATAATATGTGCAACCTTGATATGTTGTATT
Source organism: Sungouiella intermedia (assembly GCA_900106115.1). Classification (NCBI taxonomy): domain Eukaryota; kingdom Fungi; phylum Ascomycota; class Pichiomycetes; order Serinales; family Metschnikowiaceae; genus Sungouiella; species Sungouiella intermedia. Next base: position 1,598,367 of record LT635756.1, on the reverse strand, counting down.
ATGTGGCCAGTATCACTGGAGATGTGAGATTGTCCACCATTGCAACCACGCACGCATTGAGTACGGTGAAGAACCACTTCAGACTTCCAGAATGGTCCACTTACCATGTAGTAAATTATAATCCGGTGAACGGACTAACCAAGGCGAAGTTTACAAATCAAGGCTACGATGACGAGACCACTTGGGCAAGAGGTCAGGCTTGGGCAGTTTTGGGATTTGCTGAAACTTACGGTTGGACTAAACAAAAAGTGTTTTTGGAAGCTGCGGTAGGAGCAGCACAATACTTTTTGTCTCGCATTGGTGACGATGGGGTTCCGGCGTGGGACTTTGATGCTCCAGATCCCGACATTAAAGATACCTCAGCTGCTATGATAACGGTATTGGGTCTTATCAAGATTTTCGAGCATACAGGTGAGAAAGAGCACTTGAACAGTGGTTTAAAGCTTCTAAAGGACACTATTGCTTATGCCTACGACGGAGACGCCAAAATTTCTGACGATGGAAAAGTGGATTTAGGTGAGGTTGATGCCATCTTGAAGCATGCCACAATCAACAATAATCCAGATACATACGAAAGGTTGGTCGATCATGGCTTAGTATATGGCGACTACTACTTTTTGTGTATTGGCAACAAGTTGTTGGAGCTTGGTTTAATTAGCAAGTCTTAGTTAGTGAATACAGCCTGTATTGTTACCAGTTCATTGTTACACCTGATTACGCCATTGTTCACCAAAGATCCGCAATGCACTTAATGTGACGCTAGGCTATAACTTTGTAACTTAATGCTGTGCTACACGCTGAATAAGTCAATCTCGGACTATCGGAAATAAGATTGGACTAGTTTTCTTTCCACTATGTGAAGAAAAATTACCCCACCAGTAGATAGTGTCGATTCCCCCATCTTTGGCCACCATTTTCCCCTCTCCTGGTTTTTATGGCAGAAGAAGACTTGCTACCAGGGGTTCCTGTTGTCGAAGTTATTCATTTGGGATAGTCTTGAGAACTGCGGTTTGAATTTGTTAGATGGACACAAAGAAACAACAATAGAAATTTACACACTGCATTCAGAGAAAAAGATTAATGAATTCTACTTTTAACAATCATAGACAATAGATATTTGTCACCGCATGTCCCATGTCAGACATCTGCTGTCAAATCCTGATTTGAAGGTCTCCACAGATAAGTCTCTTTGATATTTGAAAAGGATGTAGATAGCTGTAGCAGAAACATTTAAAAGTCAATCTTCACAAAATATGACGATTTTTCCCACCTGGGTACTTTTCTACTACCAATTCTCCAATCATTCTTTCAGATCCTTAACTTGATCGTTTTTCACCATTGGCTGCGAAAAATACATGTGGCCCTCCTCCACCATTCCCAACCTTCGTCACACTTTCTACCCCACCATACTCACAATTCTCTAAAAATGTCATTATATCCGAAAGGATCACTGTTCTGTCATACTTCATGTTTAGCTATCGTAAATCTGCATCTCAAAATGTCCCCCACCATCTTCCCCACAACGCAGTGCCTCAAATGCATAAGAAGTCCACTGTCTTCTCAACTATATAAAGAGATGAAAAACAAATTGAGCAGCTTATCACTATATATCATTAATAATGTCGAAATCAATACCAGTCAAGACAACTTCAGAATCGTTAACAGATATCGAATCTTCTCCAAGTAGATCTTTGATGAGATTGGAAGATGTAGTGCCAAAGTTGGAAAAGCCATGGTATCGCTATAGATGGTTGTTGCAATTGAATATTTTTCTCTTGGGAGGAATCCTCGCTCAAGTCACGTCTGGTTACGATGGCTCAATGATGAATTCCTTGCAATCCTTGCCTAGCTGGCAGAAATACTTCCATCACCCAACCGGAACGATTTTGGGAACGATGAGTAATGGTATATCCATTGGAACATTAATTTCTATTCCTTTCACCTGGTGGCTCTGTGATCACTTTGGAAGAAGAAGGACTATCATGTTGGGATGCTCTGTTATTATTGTCGGTGCCATCATTCAAGGTTGTGCTCGCAACTTCGGAATGTTTACTGGTGGGAGAATTTTGTTAGGTGTGGGGTCTTGTCTTGCCTCTGCCTCTGCCTCTCCATTATTAGCTGAGACATCATACCCACCTCATAGAGCCACTGTGACTGCATTATTGCTTGCATCATGGCCCTTTGGCTCATTCACTGCCGCATTGGTTACCTGGGGACCCTACCATTCATCCATGAGAAAAGATAATTGGTCTTGGAGACTTCCGAGTTTGCTTCAATGCTTCTATCCAGCTATTCAGTTGATCATTGCTTCCTTTGGACCCGAGTCTCCTAGATGGTTAATCAACAAAGGAAGACATGAGGAGGCTAGAAAGTTCTTTGTTAAATATCATGCTGGTGGAGACGAGAACTCTGCACTTGTTGCGTTCGAAATGGCTGAGATCAAAGCAGTGATTGAACAAGAAAAGATACAGCTGCTGGGAAAATTTTCCGAATGGTTTGGAACCAAACAACGACTTAGAAGGTTGTTTATTGTATGTGCTGTGCCCATGATGGCCCAACTCTGTGGAAATGCCCTTATCTCTTACTACTTGGCTATTGTGTTGAAGAACATAGGCATCACCAACCCTAACAGTCAGCTCAAGCTTAATCTCGGAATGACAGTTTACGGACTTGTTTGGTCAGTGGGTGTCGGCTTACAGGTCAACAGATTCCCAAGGAGATACATGTTCATTATGGGCTACATCTGTATGTGCGTCACGTATGTCGTTTGGACTGCGCTTTCTGCCGTCAACCAGCAGAGGGGCTTCAAGGACAAAGGTTTGGGCAGAGGTGTGGTTGCCATGATCTACCTTTTCTCTGGATTTTACCACATTGTTTCGCCTGTATCGTCAACATACGTCATGGAGGTTTGTCCATACCAATTACGAGCTCAAGGAGCTACTCTCTACCAACTCTGCGGAAATGTCATTGGATTCTTCAACAATTACGTCAACCCCATTGCTATGGAAAAGATCAAGTGGAAGTACTACATTGTTTGGTGTATCTGGTTGGTTGTTCAGATGGGCATTGTGTATTTCATCTTCCCTGAGACCAGAGGTTTGGGCTTGGAGGAGGTTGCTCAAGTTTTTGGCGAGGATGTTACTAGGGGTTACGTAGCAGGAGAGACTGCTATAGCTGCTGAACTGGAAAATAAGCCACAGGTATCTCATGTTGATAGTTTAGATCTGAAGAGCACTTAAATGGAAGGGAGATGCCGGATCTTAATTCATGCACCATGTAATAAACGACAGTAACGAACTTTCGAAGAGCATTTAAAGACGATAAAGCGCCTTCTTTTCCACATTCTTACTATTTATGACATTCCTTCTTTTTAAAATTGTTCTATTTTTAATATTCAGTACAACTTTTCTCCCTCCATCTCCATCTTTTTTCTCACATCTCCATCTTTTTCTTCCCGCGTAAGTGTTCTTGGAGCATTGTAATTATGTGGTATTGTCATAAACATTCAGCATTACGAAAAAGCATGGAACACTAATCCCCACTTCTGATGAGCCCAAAAAAGCATTTATTAGCACTTTCCGGATATTAAGGTTGTCCAATTTTAGCTTTGCAACTAATGTCGAGACCTTTCCGGACCATCTTTATCCCCCACATAAACTTCTGTGAAGGACCCCAGTGACTCCAACATTCCTGCGAACTATTAGATCTTCTTGCTGATCATGTCTGACACCAACGAAGACGCCAGAGCGGAGGAGAGGAAATATTCCAAGGCATGTAATTCATGCAAAGAAAAAAAACGCCGATGTGACCGTGCTACGCCGAAGTGTGGTTACTGTGAACGCCATGGCCTACCTTGCGAGTTTCGAACGTTGAAGAAACCTGGACTTCGTACGGGATATGGTTCGGCTATGTTGGATAAGCTCGATTCAATGGAAAATAACATCCAGGATAATCATGATTCCTCGATTGCTGAGCTTCATGGCATTTACGACTTCTTAAAGCAGATTGACTCAAAGGTGCTGGGGATGATGACTCGTGGTGAAGACTCTCATCGGCAATTGCTCAGCATAGAAAATCTTACCAATGGGTCCACAGATGACCCCGCCATGATTCATGGTTCGAGCAATGGCTCATATACTGATCACACGGTATTCAATGGGAATGGGTCTATGCATCATAAGGAAAAGCCTCGATGGCCACTTCCGCAAGCTAATATCATTCGCCAGTTAGTAGATATTTACTTCGAAATGATCTATCCTGGATTCCGTGTTCTTCATCCGACTTCTCGCAAGGAGATTTTCGAGGCTGTGGATCGTATTCACGAGCTATCGGATCCAACAGACGTGCCTCCGCAAATACTAGGTGTGATTTTGTGTTCTCTACGATTTGCGGACGACCTTTTGTTACATGACGAAGTTGATAAGTTGCTGGCCTTCTGTCGAACTACCATCCTCTCTCAATGCATTGGCTTCGCTCTGATAGAGCAATTGCAAGCTATGGCTCTCTTGGCATACGATTCGTATGGCAGATCGAACAATCCAGTCACCTGGAGTTATATTTCACTCATTTCTAACGCAGTTATTCATTTGAATCTCGCCAAGGAGCCTGTTGAAAGGGTAGAATTTAGAGGTCAGCCCAATGCCATGCGGACAAAAAAGGCTAAGATCATCAGTCCGCAAAGTGTGGCCAACTTGAAGGCTCCGTCCACATCTTTTGATGAGGAGTGTCGTCGAAACTTGTTTTGGGAGATTTTCCTTTTGGATTGCCTCTCAAGTGTCTCAAACTCATTGCCATGCAAAATCATCGAAAATGATATCAACCGCTTGGTACCTGTAAGACTGGACGTTTGGGGTACACCTGGAAGTGCATTTTCGAAATCTGTAAGCACATTTTCAGAGGATCAAACTCTCGATTCGTCGTCTTATTTGGTTGAAGTTGTTCGTAAACTTCGGAAGATTCATACCTTCTTACGAGAACCCTTCGATATCAACAACTTTAAGGAGGTTCTTGCATGGCAAATGCAGTTGTCGGAAATTGACAGCGAACTAATAAAATGGAAAGAGTCCATTCCCTACGAGTACCAGCAATTTCTAGATGACCAGTCAACCGCCTTCACACAGAAGTTAACTGTCAAAGATGTGTTATTCTTTTCGATTTATCATATGACTGTCATTAGGTTAAATTCCTCAGTGGCCTACCAAAATTTTGATTCCAATTTCTTCATACTTTCCAGCACCGCAAAGGAAAAATGTATACAATCAGCAAATTTCCTTGCCAGCTTTTCCTCAAAATTGCCTCTCTACTTAGATCACTTAAACGGTGACATTTATCTGTTGTGTGGACCATTCTTTGCTTTTGCTCTTTGGGTCGCCGCTCGTCTTCTATTTGTTGACGCGCTTCGCTCAGGCGAGGATTTCAAACCAGAATTTGATCAGTTGGTCTCGGCTTTGTCTATTACAGGAACTCTGTGGGAAAGTGCTACTAGATACAGCGACATTTTGAGTTTTCTCAAGAGTGAAGAGATTGAAAATAGAGCCAAAGGTCTTAGTTTGTTAGCAGGATCTAACAGCTTGCATGATGTTGACGAAAGCGAAACCAATGACAGTGAAGATACCAACAAACGTACACATCACTCCAAGAGTGCACGCATGTTCGCAGACATGAGATTCAACGCATACAGTTTGGATGTGTCGTTGTCGAAGAAGATTGACCAGTACAAGAAAAATGGTGAAGAGTTGTCTCCAAACAACAAAACGGATTTCACAAACTTGCTTGAGTGGTTTAAGATCCCAATAAGCATGGAGAACTCGCCGTTTCTTCACAAAATGGATGTTTAAAATGGGTAGGTAATCAATATAAACTTCTTTTAGTTTCTTCTTCTCTTGCCTTTTTGGACCTTCTTTTCTGTTCGTAGATTCTCTTTCCCTTGTTGGGCCAATTTTCTGTCCACTTCATCTCCGTGTTGAATTTTTTGGTGCTCGAGTCCCTCCTTATATGCATATGCCAACGATATACGATTGTTCATTAACAAGGTTCCATCCATTTTAGCTATGGCCATATCGCTGCTCTCAAAGTCTTCGTACTCTATAAACCCACGGCCCTTTGAGATTCCATTCTCATCCTTCACAATCGAAGGTGACTCTATAAGATTTCCAAATCTAGAGAATGTTTCTTTCAAGTACTTTTCGTCAACCAACGGACTCAAGTTCTTGATGAAAAGCCTGGCCCCCACACTCATGACCGACTTCAGATCTTGACTACCTGAATGGTCGGTTTTCTTCATCTTCAAAGTTTTGCCAAAGAGTCGAACGCCATTGAGAACATTTACAGCATAGCTGGCATCATCTGAATTGTTGAACTCGACAAATCCAAACCCCTGGTGGGTCCTCAGAATCCTATCTTTGGGTAGATTTAACAGTCGGACAGGTCCAACTTGAATGAAGAGCTCGTATAGTAGAGGCTCCGTGACCTGTGGATCTAGATTTCCAACGTAAAGTGATGCGTTTAGGTTTCTCTCGTTCTCCAGTGGTTTCCGGAAGACGTTCATCGGTTTTGATGTTGAATATCTTTAGTATTTGTAGATGATGGTCTTCGGAACTTCATGCAGGTGAGAAGGACTAGTATTAGACACAGTAAGTAAGATGTGAAATGCTATTTCTATTAAATAGGGAGTCTACCTCCCATTGATGCTGATTAATGTTGTGATTTTGTTGTCGGTTTATCTTGAATGTGACAGTGTGATTAAGCCAGAACGTCCAGGATATTGCCCATGTCTGTGGTAGTCAGCGTACCTTCTGTGATTGTAATAGCATGAGAAGCTTCAGGGACATTCCTACTGGATATTCCAGAGTCGAAGGTTATAATTTCGTCATCTTTTAGAACCATTTTAGATGACACTTCCTCTGGAGCCTCGTCACTGTCGCTGTCACTGTCGCTGTCATTGTCACCTGAGTCTGAGTCCGAATCTGAATCTGAATCCGAATCTGACGAGTCATCACTGCTGCTCGGGTCCAGCTCTTCCTTTTTAATGTTGTAAGCCTCATCCTTGTCTTGATTAAATTCCTCCCAGGTAGTTTCATCGCAGATTATAAATATCTTAGGATACTCAAGCACTACCTTGTCTGCAAGAGCAGAGGCAATAGTCTCATCAGGGTTCAATTTTATTATTGAGCGAGTTTTCGAGGACGATTTGATGCAATTTTCAAGGTAAAAATGGAGTTTTTCTTTTACAAAACCTTCCTCTGGAACCGCATTCTGCAACACATTGAGTGGGACCGAATCTCGCAAAATAGTGCCTTCTTTCAAGCGAAAACTAATGAAGCTCTTTTTAGCGACTCCATTGGAGTCTACAGGGACCCATTCCACAGTCCAGATATACGATCCGGCCTTCTTATCGAAGCCCGATTTGTTCTGTATGCTTCTTGACATTCCTGATGGGAGGTGGATGACCATGGTATTCTCTCGCCTAATTGATGTTTGTGGAAAGTTTGGAAACACTTTGTTGACTTGCTCTGTTCTTGGATCTGTATTGTCGGGGTTGGGCTTTTGTCTTTTGGTAATGTTGGAGGCATTGAAGTTTCTTTTGAACACATTCCGAGCATTTGCTTTGATATCTGATTTTCCTAACAAAACCTTCCTTTCAAAATTTAGAAGATAATTATAGTCTCGGTTGACAAGTGCCTGGCTAGAGCTCAATACCTTATTAGGGACGAACTTAGTAGGATCGACTTCTCCACTGCATTCCAGCCGAAGCTTGTGTCTTTTCACACATTCAACCAGACATGTCTTTGTGTTACATGCTGGACAAGTGTACTTGGCTTCGTTTTCCATGCATATAGAGCATGGTTCTGTGGACATTTGTTTCTTCTTGATTTGTAATGTGGAGATGAGGATGAGATTGATTATGTTAGTGATGGAAACCCGTACATCCTTGTGTATAATAAGCGTGCTATTGGGTTTCCTTGGACCTAGAGTTTCGGGAAATTAAAGAAGTAAATTGGACGTACATAATTCGTGGCGATTACTGATATGAAGAAAAGCTCTTGTTTTTCCGATCTAGCTTTTGCATTCTATAGACCATTTGAACCATCTTACCTGATAAAGCTGCATAACGAGCCAAAACAACTTTTCATAGCCACAAATCTGAAGAAGTATAGGCAACTTCTTGTGTTTCTATCCATCTTAGTCCTCCCGATCTCCATTTTCACCCTTCACAAGCACTTCTCAAGTGGAACATCAGGTTGTGAAATATACACCCGTACACCATGATCCAAGTAAACCCCAATTGAAATTTTTCGGCTCAGTAGTCCATACCTAACCACACGACAAATGTTGTCCAGAACAAGCGTCGCCAGGCAGTTTGTCAGATATGCCTCTAAGGCCGAAAAGATTTCTGTGCAGTTATTGCAAGACTACCAGCCCCTTGGTGTTGCTGGTGAAGTTGTGAGAGTGAAGCCAGCCTTCATGAGAAACTTTTTGCATGTGGGAAACAAGGCATGTTATATGGTGGATGGCCCTAAAATCCCCGTAGTTCAGAGAAAAAGAGATGTTGTTTCAGATAAGCCAAAGAAAAAGACCCCAGACTCGGTTTTGGCTCAGGAGCCACAAGCCAAGAAGGAGAGTGCTCCAGCTTTGTCCTTGGATGAGTTGTCCAGTTTGTTCACCACCATGAGATCCAGCAAGACTAAGAAGAGTTCTGTAGTGGGTTTCCAGACCGATACTTCTGCTGGCGATGTTGCTGCATACTCTTTGGCTGAGCTTGGGGAGTCTCTTCCAGATACTTTCACATTGAGTGGAAAGAAATACCCAATTACGAGGGAACAACTTGCACAGAGTGTCTTTAACTCTACCGGAATCGAAGTTCCATCTTCTGTTATCAAGGTTGTCGGCGAAAATGGCACGGCTGTGGAGGAAATTGTCGAGTCTGGAGTGTACTCGTGGTCGTTCCTGGCTGCCGGAGATGCCAACATTTTGAAGAAGAAGCTTAGAGTTCAGTAGGTGCATGTACATAGAATATAGGACTACGGATAGAATTAGTAGGATGTCTACCAGGGTTTTTTGTCGGCTATCAGAATTGGATTTCTCGTTTTCACTAAAGCTCCCCCATAGATAACATTTGTCATTCAATACAAGTAATGTTGATTTTATCCTGTTGTTATCGGCTATCTGTGTTGTTTTTTTTGTATTCGGTAACTCTTATAACTTTAATTTATCGCATGGTAACCTACAGTAGTACGTACACACCAGTACAAGAAATGAGAATGGATGTTTGAATAAGAGCTCATGGGGATAATAGAAATAATTCTTTCTTTTCCATAACACTGTAATGGGATGACAATATGATTGAATACACTTTAGTTCTAGGCAGGTTCTATGCATAACTGTCAAATCATGTTTCCTGTGCATTACTAAGTTTGCACCCACTTTCTTTTCATGAGTCTACGATCAACAGCGGCAAGCCTGTCTCGAATCCGAAAGTCTGGCCCTTCGAAAAAGTCTCCTCTTTCACCACTAAAACCTAAGCCAAAACAGCCTAAACGTGCAGCCTCCAAATCAAATGATGATGACCATTCGAAACTTACGATACTCGATCACAATGTCCATCTCCAATATGAACTATCAGGTCAGTCAAGCATGTTAGATGCTATTGACCAACTAGTTCTTAACCAATGGTCTGAACAGAATATGTATCATGATCGACATTACAGTCAAGAAGCAAAGCAGAATGCTTCAAATTCACCATCAGATCTACTATTCCTGTTGCGTGGACTATCCATGGAAGTTAAAGCGGAGATACTTAAGTATCGGAGCCAGCAACTTCCCAGTGGTATCTTGACTGTGAACCAACTATACACTATGTTTGATCACATGGGAAATACCTTCGTGGATAGAAGTCTTGAGATGTGTATTCGAGAAGGACTTATCAAGAAGTTCGTTATCACAAACGCCCTGCCAGTGATTCTGAGAAATGGACAGATCGGTTTCAACCCTAAGGTTACTTATGGCTACGAGAATACCGACGTAGTGGTGAAAACAGATCAGTATATCTCGTTGATTGAAGAGAGTAAAGATGGAGATGATGGGACGTTGACGAAGTTTAGAACCTATGTGGAGAACAATCCTGAGTCGCTTTTCGTAACTAATGAGGATTTTTCTGCTCCACAGCTATCACTATTGGTTAATTTAGGCTTCCTCACATTAACATCAAACCATCACAACGAAATCGATGTGCATCAGTATTCCATTTCGTTTCCTAAGTGCGGAACTTTCCTCAAAATCATTAATGCTGGTAGAACATGGTTAGTAAAGACGCTTGGAAAGTCCAAGTACGATGAACTTCTCGAGGATGTGCTATTTGAGAAGTGGGAAGGCAAGAATTTGGCCAACTTTCGCAAGCCGTTCTATGGCTACGATTTACTATGGGTTCTAGCTGATGCTAGAGGTGCAGGGGTGGTGGAAGCATTCAACACGCCAGTGGGACGTTGTTGGAGGCTTACGGGAAAACTTTAAGGACATAGAAGTGTATTAATTGAGGGTCCATATGTTGCATAGCCACATGTGGAGCCTGGGAATAGTTTTCTTTTTTTAATCAACTCACATTCTGACCTTCATCTTCTTCTGGGCCTTTCTTGCCTTCTTCTCCTGAGCCTTCTTCTCGGCCTTCAATTGTTCCTCTCTAGACAAATTTCTCACCTTCTGTCTCTCCTCCTTTCTGACTTTGGCCATCTCTTCTGCCAATTCCTCCTGTCTGGCAGTTTCCTCGATCTTCTTGATCTTAGCGATCTCCACCTCTCTGGCCTTGACAACCTTTCTTGCAGCCTCGGGTCTGAAAGTGATCTCATTTTCAGCGATCTTGTCGATCACGTCGAAAACAGAGTCGAGAAGCTCGGAAATCTGAGCCAATTCGCTCTTACCAGTAACCAAGTTAAGCGAAATTACCACTCTACGGTGTGGAAGCAAGTCACGGATAGCGACAGGCTTTTCAGATGGTTGATCAGTGAAGGCCACATATCTCACGAAGCTGGCCATGTTAGCTTTGAAGGAGTCGGCCAACTTGGCAGTGAAGGTCTTCTCTTGGTACTCGTTGACCTCGCTCATGAAAACAAAAGACTGAGGCAACAAGTCAGAGTCGGAGGTTCTGGTCAATGCCAAATAGTAGTTGAACTTTCTGTACTCACTCATACCAAGCTTGGAAACAACAGCAGTGATGAAGTTATCGTAGTCGGCAGAAGGGCTCACCACAATCTCAACTCTGTCACTAGGGTAGAGAACAGACTCAGTGAAATACGAGAAGGCAATCTCCATCAACCACACAAACACATTCTGTCTTGGAGCCAAACGGAACACAAGGTTGACCTTGGAGATATTCTTACGTCCAGTGGCGTACGAGGCGTAGCTCTCGGCGCTGTCCTTCTCGTATAACTTGCCGTCTCCAACACCAAACTGGTAGAAGTTCTTCTCAAACACCCCCTTTACACCGTTAAGGAAGGAAGTGACTCTGGACTGGTTGTACCAGTCACCGAGCTTGTACACAAACACGAAGGCAATGGTGAAGAGGATGGTGAAATACTCCAATCTCCAGTCATTGGTCTTCAAACGTTGCCAGAGAGACATAGCAGTTAACTCCTCCACAGAATAGTGGTGGAACAATTTTCTAAATGTTAGTGTTGAAATTGATGTAGAGTGCTTGGAGATACATACTTGGCTGAGCCATCGGCATTGGTTGGCACGTAGTTGATAAAGTCCACGAGTGCTTCAAACATGGTGGTTACTAAGGTAGATATTCAGATTCGTCCATTTTGCAAGTGGACGAGCGGTTGTGCACAGGACTGCCCCACTCAATAGTTGGATAAGCTTGAGTTAAAGTAAATGAAAGCTGATGTATTTTATTAAATTTTACAAATCATACAATATAAGAATGTTGGCGGCTAGTCAAAAAAAGTATAATTAGTTGCAATTTCTGATAATCAAATATAATTTGTCGATATTATTCGAAGTACACACTTCTAACTGATTTGTCTAAACTATGGTGTCAATTCCGCATTCTATATGCACTGGTCCCACACTTCCGCATCTAAGTAGTTACACCATTTTTACTCTCTTGCCCTCTTAGCTTCAGGCTCGTCACTGGCCGCCTTGTAATTGGCCAATCCTTCTCTCACTGCAGACGTCACCAATCTCCGAAGTGCCTCTTCTGGATTATCACTATTGGCAATCTCTTCAAGCTGCTTTCTTCTCTCTTCACTCATTTCTTCCTGGTCTTCCTCCATTATGTATCTGATCTGGTGACCTTCTACGTTACCTGGTGATGGCAAGTCTCCAAGAACAGATGATTGGGGCTGGTCATGCATCAACGAACGCAAATACTGCGCTAGTTCGGGAAAGTCTCCATCTTCCTCGATGTACTCAGCAGGTGTTTGTCCCTCAGTATTTTTCTTCTTGTAGTCAGCTCCAAGCTCCTCCACCATCACCGTGGCGGTGGCCAAGTCTTCGACGTGATGCAATGGCGTGTCACCTTCGTTATCCTGGATGTTGATGTCTCCACCGCTCAGAATCAATAGCTTCAACAAGTCGATGTGACCGTAAGATGCTGCGGCATGGATGGCAGTGTATCCGTTGGGATCTTTAGAGTTGGCAGAAAATTTTCCCGAGTCAAGGTACGACTTTACGACGTCTACCTGATTGTCTGCGGCGGCAACCCAAATATTAGCAACCATTAGTGATTTAAAATCGATGAGGTTGATGGAGTGTATAAGAGGAGATGAATGTTACTGCGATGAAGGAAGAGCTATGATAGAATATATCATGGGACATAAGTTTATTTGTTTTTTTTATTTTTTCAATTTTCATATCCATTTTTAATGTTGATCAGGTTTTTTATCTGTAATTCTTTAACTTTCCCATTCAGATTTATTGATTCAAGTATTTGCTTTACAATTTTTCTTCTCTCAATTCCTTCATCTCTTGATCTTACAATAACAACTAGAAATGTAAGTCTGTAAAGATTTTTTTCATATAATTTAAGTAGTCTCAAGCTTTCGGAGTCAATTTTGACTTTTCTTTTCAGTGTTTCTTCACTTTCATTTCTGGCTTTAAACCTCCACTTTAACCTCTTGCAACCTGCACGACAAATCTTCACTACAACTTCAACTATGGCAGATACCCCGAAGGATACCAAAGACACTCTCAAGACGTCGCCATCGGAGAAGCTTCATGGATTTGAATGGTGGAGAAGGTCGCTAGCCTACCGTACGGGACTTGGTATTTCCGAGGCGGAGAAGGCTCAGTTTGAGCACGACTACAGAGTTAAGAACTTCCCCGACAACTGTGACAAATGTGAAGAGTACAGAGACTGGATGCTTCGATACTCTCCATCAGTGACGTTTATGATGGGCCATGTCAAGAAATTAGGCGGAAACTTGTCTACGAACAACATTACTTGTGATATGTGTGACGACTTGAAAGGTGGAGGATTCCATCCAGATTTGGGGATTTTGTTGTGCTCCAACTGGATCCGTGACAAGTGGCAGCTTGAAGATATTTTGACCCACGAGCTCGTTCATGCCTATGACTACTTGAAGTTCGACATTGATCTCACCAACTTGAGGCACCATGCATGTACAGAAATCCGGGCTTCCATGTTGAGTGGAGAATGCCGTATCATGAACGAAATCCGTAAAACCGGTCTAGGTAACTTCGGTAAAAAGTTTCAAGATTGTATTCGTCGGAGAGCTGTGATTTCTGTTTCTGCGAATCCCAAATGTGAATCTCCTGAGGTCGCTGCACAGGTGGTGGATACCGTGTGGAAATCTTGTTTCAATGACACTAGACCTTTCGAGAGGGTTTACCGTTAGACAATGTACATAGAGCTGTTAAAGCATTAACAACAGATAAATATGTAGAGGTTGTTGTTTACGATCGAGTGGCGAAGTTTTATTGAATCCTAAAGACTAGAATTCTAAAGAGGAAATGGTCAAGGAGAACTTAAGCTTGTGTCTGTTTAAAGTAATAGGGATGAATAAAGGTACCCAAAGACGCATAAGGTCCTATTGTACTTAGATTTTATGCTGTTTCCGATTGACATCCTCGATGATTAACTGATAATTACGAGTATTTGAAGAATCATCAACAATCGAAAACCGGCGACTTAATGAATTATTCTCTTCATGAATATAGAGATGACATATTACGAATACTATTTCTGCACATATCTGGACACACCACACTAAGACCACAGTCCCCAAATGAATCCCCTCTGACTTCATGGGCGCTAAGATTCGAAGTATAGTATGTTTTTTGCTTAAAGTTAGAAGAACTTTTCTCACAGTAGAAGGATCAAAAGATTACTTCCAATTCTCAATATCCCCTTCTCACCCGAGAGCCTCCGCTTATCTTTTTGCTCTTGCCAATTTGAAAATCAGTTTCTCACACCATAGTAAGGCAGCAATTCTGACTCGACAAGATGAAAAATGAACTTCAATGTGACGTTTATTCTCATGTGAGTTTTATCTCATGCGTTCTCTTTTGATTTGACCTCAAGGTGAAAGAGATTTCAGCAAGTATCTCAAAGAACGAATAGCTTAAGCTGAGACAAGTTTATTGATTGACAGGTTCTAGTGGGTTATGACCTTTTTGACCCAATTGGCTTTCCAACTGGCTTAATTTCTTCAGATAATTCCTTACGCCCATTTTGCCAAGTTTGTAATTTTGTTGGATTCTTGTGGCAATTTGACAATTCCCCTTGTAGATGCGTTTTCATCCAATACATTACGAAAACTTCTACCAACAGGGTTCAAAACGTGATAAAGTCGAAGATTAAGAAAGAATGAGGGATTTAACGCAGATTCCTTAATATTTGAAACAGCTTACCTCAATTTTCATCTCCAGTTTCTCCCCTATTACTTCGAGAATTATCGGGCCTCCTATACGTCAAATCAAACCATGCCAAGATTCTTTCGATGTCCACACAATAGATGTCCACAAAATATGTGCATAAGATGGAACTCAGAATTCTAAGTAACGCCCTGAGATTCCTGAACAATCTGAGAGTGAAACTTAAGGTATTTTCGTTGTTTTCTGAAAGATTTTATCCCACTCATGTTGCTGGATACATCAAGCAATAAGGCTCTTCCAAATACATAATCTTGTTACGCTGAGGAAATGAGTACGTGAAATGGTATTTGAGAGGAAAATAGGAGAAATTAGTCATGCTGTTTTACTTGATATTCGTTAGTAGCTGATTCATTTAGTGAATGACAGTGGCATCAAGCTGACGAAAAGGTCAAATAATTTTATTCCCAAGAATTTCCATCAGATTTAATTCAACTTCATTTCAATTCAGATGATGATAACCGGGTTCATATGTCTAACTTCTTTCAAGATGTGTCAATAACGAAAGGAACAGGATGATTCCTAAGAAAAGATTCTTGACCACAAAGCGTTACCATAGATACACAAATATGTATGGAAGATGGAAGAAAACAACATTGAATACAATTTCTCGAGGAGTTAGTGTTTGGAAGCTGTTGATCACCTGAAAAACTCTTGAAATCAAAAGCTATAGCGGGATACACATAGAGAACTTCAATTAATACTCTTCCATCACCGTTAACCTACTTCGAGTAGTTCTAGAATCTGAAGCTCTCTCATTTCTGGATATGTGTCCAACTGGATCTTTCCTTACCAACAAGCTCGTCTTTCTACCTAGGGCCTACAAATTGACTTGTTTATTGATAACACTTCAATGAACATTCAATTATCTTTTAGCATCGCTGAACAATGTCCATTTATGCTTTTCTTTAACCAGTTGCAGGCATCCAATCAGAAATCATTTTAATAATGTCATTGAAATTCAATTACCTAAATCGCAGAAATGTAACCAGGGTTACGGTTACTAACCGACTCTTAACGCAGCGTCAGACTCAAACTCTGATATTTAATGACAAAGTGACTCATCATACCCAGGCAGTTCACTTGTAGCTTTTGTGAATGATAATTTGATTGTTTAGTATGAAAAATACATAATTGCCGGTTATTTCCAGCCGGTAAATTCCCGCATTTCGGTCTGTCCAGCTACCACTACCGGAACGGTTTGTATGATTTTGTGGAATTCGCACTGTGCGGCTGCAGAAATTTAAAGTACTAAATCCCCGTACCCGGGGCCAATGTCCGTAATTAATTATTTTTATGAAAAGTGATTGGATCTTTCATCGGGCAAAAGTCGGCAACCATTCGGTATGTGCAAGCATCATGCTGATGGATAACCGGCAGATTATCGGATTTGCTAATTGGGCATATAGGATTTTGACGTAGGATCAGCGCATTCGTGCAGACAAATTACGACAGGAAGTTGAGAATTGTTGGAGTTATAGCTCAGAGCCAAGGACACAGTCAGTATGGACAAAAATAGCAGATAGTGGGCCCTGATGAGCCGTCGGTACAGACAGAGTGACTTTCGGTCAGTCATAATGTTCAAATGGGACCATATGCAAATATTTATAAAACGCAAATCCTCTTGTCGCGACAGAAAAAGGACAAAAATAAATGACCTGTCGAGTGTGGATCCTTAGACCAGCCTATTATGACTCGCAGATGAAAGAGGAAAGAATGTCCACACAGCGTGTGATCAAGCCGCTCCTTCGAAACCCTAATTTCTGATGTAATCAGACCTCTAAGTTTTGCTCTTGATGTTTGCAATTCAGGTTCGATAGATTCTGAGAGATTCAGGAAATCATTTGGAGTCTCTTCTTTCAGATACTTTTGTCATGTAGGTTCTAATTTTCATATAAATGCCGCGATTTGCCGATATAATTTTTCTCAGAGAATCAAAAGTTATCTGATTGGATCAATGCACGTTTCATGCACTAACTCCTGTTTTATGTCGATCGACCGGCATAGACCCTAACATTCATTTCCATCACCTTGAATCACGTTCTCGTATGGGGAATTCCAAGGACCCCGCATGGGCTGCAAAGTGTTAAGGACAATTTTGCAGCCTTTCAAACTCTGGATGTTGTTAGCCCAATCATCTCTGGCACTTTGTCTGGTCCTCACTGGGCCATTTTCAACCTGTCAAAGTTGCCAAGAAGGGCGCCCTAGTGTCTTCAAATGTCAGAAAAGTGTCAATGTGGGCGGCCCCAACTTGAAAAAATCTTGGCGCAAACTGGCTCTAGGATTATGCATGTACATTTTCTGCTTGTTCTATCCAATTACATAGCATCCGGTTGTGCTATCCTGGCATGTCCGGCCCCTGCCATTCGCTGACTATATAAATAGGATCCACGCAAGGTATACTGGGGTCTCCAACTAAAATTATGAGATTTTTTGTTCCTTTTTTTGCCTTTTTGGCACTTGTTAGTGCTGAGGTTGAGAACTTCGAATTCTATGGTGAGAAATCACAGGCCATGTACTCATGTGCCTACGGTCTTTACCAAGAGGTGATTTTTGGAACCGGTGTTTACTTGCCTTACTGTAACAATATCAATGGTATGGCCTCCCTTATGGGATGTATTGCATATGAAGGTAGAAATACTTCAGACATTTTTGACTTCATCATCAACTACTGCGGAAAGTACTACGAGACGACTGTCACTGAAAAGAACTTGACAGATGCTTTGGCTTATTATTACGAACACGCAGTACCACTTGAGAGTGTCGAGAACTTCAACTATTCGATTCCCGTTACTGTTCCTATTAAAGTTAACGAGACAAGAGTTGACTTGTTCAAAGACTCATACAAGGTCTTCTTAGGAAACTACGATGATTCCTTCTGGTATGGTATTGGGTGTGTTGGATATTGGTTCCTCGTTGCACTCATCTCAATGGTAGTAAATTGGAGTGCCATACTTTTCCCAAACCTGCGCAACTTCTTTAATGGCTTCTTCTCCAAGTTGTCTAGAAAGTATGTTCTCATGCCCGCTTTGGTGAAGAAGAAGAAGTCTACGTCACAGAGATTCTTGTTTATTTTTGATTTTCTTATTCCTTCTCGTGTCGAGTCATTGGTGATTTTTGTCTTCTTCTGGTTGGTATTCATTTTGAATGCCGTTGGCATTTATTATGTCAAGAATGACCCAATTTTCGAAGAAAGCAGAACCCTTGCTATCAACCGTTATGTGGGAGACAGAACAGGAATCATTTGTACTATTCTCATTCCATTGTTGGTACTCTTGGGAGGAAGAAACAGTTTCTTGCAATACCTTACTAGATGGAAGTTCACCACCGTTATGGCTTACCATAGATGGATTGCAAGATTGGTTGTACTCATGGCCTTCATTCATTCCGTTGCATACACTCGTATTTTCATTATCGAAGGATACTATGCTGAAGACATGGCCGAAAACTACTTGATCTGGGGAACCGTCGGTACTGCCTGTGGTGCTCTTATCTGTTTCCAGGCTTTGTTGTTTTTGAGAAGAAGATGGTATGAGACATTCTTGGTGTTGCACATTCTCTTGGCTATTTTCTTCCTCGTAGGCACATGGTATCACGTCTGGGAATTGGGTTACGGTCAAATTATGTATGCTGCATTTGTTGTGTGGGGATTTGAGAGATTGGTGAGAATTATTAGACTCTTGGCCTTTGGTTTCCCAAAGGCTGAAATATCATTGATCTCAGATGAGACCATTAAGGTGGTAGTACCCAAGCCCAGCTACTGGTCTTCAATTCCAGGTGGCCACGCATGGCTCTATTTCGGAGGAATCATGTTCTGGCAGGCTCACCCTTTTACCTTGATTGAAGAGGACGGAGCTATAAAATTCTATTGCAAAGTCAAAGGTGGTGTGACCAAGTCCTTGTACAAGAAATTGATCAAGGTTCCAGGTAAGAAATTGTCTGTCAGAGTTGGTGTTGAGGGACCATATGGTGAGAGCCATCCTATTAAGCACCACTCCAGTGCTGTCTTTGTTGCTGGTGGAAGCGGAATCCCAGGTCTTTACAGTGAGTTGAAGGACTTAGCTGACAAGAATCCACATTCCAAGCAAGTATTAAAACTTGTGTGGATTATCAGAGAAATCAAGAGTTTAGCCTGGTTCTACAGTGAGTTACAGGCATTGAAGAACACTAACGTGGAAACGACTATCTACATTACCCGGCCAGAAGATGTTAATGGAATAGAAGAACTTGGTGCTTTGATCTCTGCAACTTCAGACTCGGATTCTCAGGAGAAGTCTGAGAAGGTGGTATCCAGTGAAATCCTTGATCAAGTGGCTCGTGACTTGCAGCATGTTAAGTTTTTGGAAGGTCGTCCTAACCTTGAAGGTATGATTGCTACTGAAATTGGCGAAGCTGCTAACAGTACCGCATTCGTGACATGTGGACACCCAGCCATGGTTGATGAAGTCAGATATGTGGTTGTACGCTCGATTGAGAAAACCAACAAGAGAGTCGATTTCTATGAAGCCTTGGAGATTTGGGCTTAGGTATATGTAAGTTGATGGGTAATTTCAATATTAAAATAAGTGTTCAAAATGTAAGCAAATCAGAAGGACTGACACTGAACTGAAAATAGTAGTTTAAGAGAGGGTTGAGGTGGAAGACCGACTTTTTGAGCCATTGGTATATAATCGAACAGTACATCTAAATAAAGTCGAAAGAGATATCTTCGATTCTCTCCAGATACTTTGGTTTTCATGACTTCCTTTGACTTGAGTTGGTGTCCGCTTGATATTTCAATAATGGATTGATGAATGCTATTCTCCTTCAAATTGAGATGCGCATAAAATAATTAAGTTGTTTCCATCAGCTAAGTATTGCCTTGGGTAAATTTGGTCGGTCGCTTGCCTCTCTAAATCCATTCTCTCGCATCTCGTTTCGTGTGATTGCTAGTAGTTGAGTCCTCATTCATTGCAACAACTTTCAACTGTATTTCCTTACACAGATTGATTTAAAGATCAAGTATCAGGTTGATTAACTTCAATTATTGACGTTGAAGTAAGCAAGAAAATCAAACGGTCTTTTCCTACGAAGTTCGTGTCTTGGCTCTTTTTTTTCAATCTTCTCTGCTACTTAATGAATCTGCAGTTCGAACGTGCCCAGTTCCCAGTATCATTTGTAGCAAACTCAACTCTTACTCTCGATTGTTGGCTCAATCGATTACTAGTGATGTAGAGCGATATCAAGAGATATTTAAAAGAGATTTTTTATCGATTGGCTTCTGACCATGAAAAGAGCCTTACAATGATTATATAAAGAAATTCGATTGGCAGTGGATTACAAGCAGTTGCAGTCGAATTTTGGAAAAAGAAAAAGAAAAAGAAATGACAGAGCTGAAACAACTCACTGGCAAACACAAGAAAGCTGCTAATACCTAGCGAATAGGCGTTCATTCAGAATTGGACGACATGACACTTCATGATTGCTACACTCATTCATCATTGAAGTTCTTCGTGTTGTCCGCATTTCCTTACGCTTCGGAAGATCGAAAATTCACACACAACAAATGATTCCCATCTTGATTATTAAGTTGAGAGGAAGTTCCGAAAGTTCCGTAAGTCAACAATGGCTGCGAAATGATCGACACAACGATTTTTCGTCAAGAAACTGCAGACGGGGAATGACAACGACACATTGACAAGAAAAAAGAAAAAAAGGCAAATCAAGAAGTCGAAATGGTCATGAGGAGTAAGGGATAGATGCAGAAATCAAAGGTATAAACCATTCAATGAAAAAAAAACCTGAAATTACTGAAACTCTCATATTGAGGTGCGAGTGCGTCAATTGAAATAATATACGGGGGGATCGACCACTTATACCTGAACGAAAAGCCAACAGTTGACGAGTAAAGGTGAAAGAAGTTTTAAGGGCCCGTTCGAGCCTGAAACATTTCTCATATTTCCGGCCCGTGAGTCAGGCAACAATGATTCTGTTCGGTCCGTTCGGCGATAACGTTATCTGCCGTTCCGCAATTTGGATATATATTTCAATTAATCCGCCTAGTATCGCCATCCAAACTTGTAAATGCCATGCCGAATCGCAGCGACACACTATCCAACCTTGATCGAATCTCTCACATTACAGATGTCCATCCGAGAAAACCTCTAGCCGATAATGACTACGAGGATCAGCTTGAAACTGCTTCTGAAGTCAGCCTGGATGAAGAATTAACGAAGATCAAGATCCTGACCTCTGTGCCGTCAAAATTACGAAGCAGACCCAATGGTGTTGTTGATAATGGATTGAAGCAGTTGGATAATCTTCAGTTAGAAAAGATCTTTGCCTCGATCTTAGTCAAGAACAATGTTCGTGAGCAACGTGCTAAACGGGCCGAAGGTAATTTCAAGTCCAATTTTGCCGACATCACGTCCAAACCAGTTGTACATTCGATTTTTGATGCTCCTTACTTCAAGAATTCCGAATTCTACGGGTTCTATATCTTGTTCTGGTTAGGTACTGGATTTCTTTTTCTCCAAGATATCCTCCACAACTACTTCGAGGCTGGAACAACCATCTTCAGTGGCCCAGTATTTGCAATTTTCTCCACTGGACTTATCAAGATTGCCTTCACTGACTTAATGATGTACTTGACCATTTATTTTGCATACTTCATTCAATACTTGTGTTCACAAGGATGGATCCAGTGGTACACTAGTGGCTGGATTCTACAGTCCGTGTATGAGGGTTTCTATACAGTGTTTTGGATCTTATTTGTCTCTAATTCAGTGATGAAGGATCAATGGATCGGGAGGGTGTTCTTGGTGTTACACCTATTTGTTCTTCTTATGAAAATGCATTCTTACGCATTTTATAATGGCTATCTATGGAGTATTCTCAGAGAATTGCAATTTTCCGAGAAGTATTTGACTAGATTACAGAACAGAGAGGCCGAATTACCCGATGGTTACTCAGTGGAGTATACGCGCAAGTTGTTGTTGAGTAGCATCGCATTTTCCAAGTTTGAGTTGCTTCACCAATCTGGTCTGCTTGAGCAGGCCAAAGAAAAGGATGTTTTAGAAAAGGATTCTTATGTCTTGTGTGGAGAATTGGTCAAGTTTCCTGGCAATGTCAACATCAAGAACTTTTTCGATTACACAATGTATCCTACGACGGTGTATGAACTTGTTTACCCACGAACCAAGAAAATTAGATGGATGTATTTCTTCGAAAAGTTGTGCGCTCTTTTTGGAGTGATCTTCTTGATGCTCGTGGTCGCAGAGCACTCCATCTATCCATTGGTTCAGAAATGCAACGATATGAGAACGAAAAATCTCTCCTCCTACGACAAGGCCGTCTTCTTCTTGCTTACGCTTTTTGACATGATTCCCCCTTTCATGATGGAGTACCTCTTTGTTTTCCACTTGATCTGGGACACAATCTTGAATGCCGTGGCAGAAGTCAGTCAATTTGCCGACCGTGACTTCTACGGACCATGGTGGTCTTGCACTGATTGGTCAGAATATTCTCGTCTCTGGAACAAACCTGTGCATCGGTTTTTGCTCAGACATGTCTATCACTCTTCCATCAGTGCCTTGAATGTGTCGAAGTTGTGGGCTACACTCCTCACATTTACGATCTCTAGTATTGTTCATGAGTTGGTGATGTACACGATTTTCGGTAGGTTGAGAGGTTATTTGTTTTACTTCCAAATGGGCCAGATCCCATTGGTTTTGTTGAGTCGCAGCCGGTTCATGCGAGACAAGAAGGTATTGGGGAATGTTATCTGTTGGTTTGGATTTGTATCTGGACCAGCCATCATTTGCACATTGTACTTAGTGTACTGAAAGTTATAGTTGGGTTTTAATGAATCAAATAGAACAAAAAAAATTAAATAATGGCAGAAATAGACACTTTTTTGAAGGCCTTTATCAATTTGTCGATAGTGGTGGTCCTGCATACACAATACTTATTGATTTTTTTTAGATCCCCATCTCATCACTAAACCTACCACAAAATGTCCAGACCAGAGGAGATCGCACCCCCTGAGGTGTTCTACAACGATTCAGAATCGTTCAAATATACTTCCTCGACACGTGTGCAGCATATCCAGGCCAAAATGACCCTTCGAGCTTTGGAACTCTTGAACCTCGAGAAGGATGAACCTCACTTCCTTCTTGATGTGGGATGCGGTTCTGGACTCTCTGGAGAGATCTTGACGGAAGAAGGCTACAACTGGATCGGTATGGATATTGCACCTAGTATGTTGGCATCTGCATTGGACAGAGAGGTAGAAGGAGACTTGTTCTTGGGAGATATTGGTAATGGAATCCCCTTCAGAGCAGGTACTTTTGACGCAGCTATTTCCATTTCGGTGATCCAGTGGTTGTGTAACGCTGATTCGGCTGGTGTGGACCCCAAGAAGAGACTTATGAGGTTCTTCAACAGTCTATATGCTTCCATGAAGAGAGGAGGCAAGTTTGTTGCACAGTTCTATCCTATGAATGATGATCAAACACAGGCGATCTTGGGTGCTGCCAAAGTGGCCGGATTTGCGGGAGGTTTGATCATCGACGACCCTGAATCGAAAAGAAACAAGAAGTTTTACCTTGTTCTTACGGCAGGTCAATCGGACAGAAATTTGAACTTGGTGGGGGCACAGATGGATGCACCAGAGACAAACAAGAAGTTGAGTAGCAAGCAAAAGAAGAAGATGGAGTCGAGAAAAGACTACATCAACAGAAAGAAGGAGACAATGAGACGTAGGGGCCGCAAGGTTGCTCACGACTCGAAGTTCACGGCCAGACAGAGAAGACCACGTTTCTAGGAGACTAATAGTTTGGAGGAAAGTGGAAGGAGAAGGCTGGACAAATTTGGAGACACAACAGGATTTTGTGCTGATGGCTCCATGTATCATAGACAATACACTGCATTAAGAGTGAGATGTAGAGAATTAGAGAAATGGAAAGAGAAAAAGAATTAGGAAAGGGAGAGGATGAAATATTAGTTATCTTCATATAAAAAAAATGAATCTTTAGTCATTATAAGGTCAAGAAATCAATCTCTGAATATTCCATAATATCTGATTCCTGTACATAGTACGCACCTATGTAAAAAATTCAACCAAACCAATTTTTTGACTCTCCAACCATGTTCGGACTCGTCAACTTCGTCAAGCTGACTGCTCCAGTGACCGCACGTGGTGTTTTCTGCAGCGTCAGAACCATAGTTTCTGCATCAAAACCGGTTTTTGAGCCGCTCCCAAAGAAGAGAAATGGCCAAGGAGCCATTTCGTTCTTGCACAAACAACTTCTCCAGAAATATGACCCTACGGGTAAAAGAAGAGCATTGGTGGACACTTCATCAGGCTTGAGATCTGGTGACATCATCAAAGTGACATACCTTGATCGTACCAATGTCACTGGCCAGGTGATTGCAATCAAGAGGGGCCAGAACAACGTGGGTACAAACATCTTACTCAGAAACAAAATCAATAAGCTCGGATGTGAGATGAGAATCCCATTGTACAACCCCAACATCAGAAACATTGAACTCCTCCACCAGCCCAAGAAGTACATGCCTAGAAAGAAGCATTTCTACATCAGAAACTCCAAGTACGATGTGGGAGATGTGGAAATGTTCTTGAGAAAGGAGAAGAAGAAAAACATCAAGTGACCTTGTATATAGTCGAAACAATAAATATCAATTTTAGCAAATTATCCCAGGTGAAGTTCTATTCGTGTTCGGGTAGTTGTTTGGCGAGTGCCTGGAGCTTTCCTGTTAGCGTATTAGCAAATGTTCTGGCGAAAGCAGGTGACTCATTATTCATGAGAGCTTCAAAGTTATGATAGTACACATCTTTCCCACAGACGTACCAGCCTGCTACAGCAACAGTAACCTTGAGCTGGCGACCCTCTTGGGTGGTGATTCTAATATGGCTGGGTGCACTTCTGGAGTTCTGTGGAGCATCAGTAGAGGATTGAGTCTTGTGAGGGGTGGTTGTCTGTAGCATAAGGACACAATCGGGGAAATACGATTCGTATTCAGATGCAATGACAGTGAGTTCGTGATCTGTGTCCATGATTGAATATAGTAAGATGGAAGTTAACACTTGTGAAATCTACCCAGTGGTGGATATAGCGGGAATGCTCAGAAAATCTGAAAAATACCAAATAGTTATTCTGAGTTTCATGGGTATCTAGAACGAAAAAAAAAGAAGAAAAAAAGGGACATATTGCCCACTAGAGGGCATCATGATGACAGTGAGAAGTGTTTCAAGTAAATAGTGTAAGCAGGACAAATGTAAAGATTCATGCCTAACTTGAGAGTTACAAATATTGCCACAACTGATTCCCAACATTCCATATAGTAGTCAACGCCAGGCGCCCAGCAACGTGCATTCATTCTACGCTTTTGCCCGATACCTACCCCACTCGACACAGCATTGAAGGCCGTGGCGAGCTTTGTGGAGCTCGGAGCTGCGATTGATGTTGTGGAATAAAAACTGGGGCGACCGCTGCTTATATAGCATTTCTTATGTGCGGGTAACGGGAAGATTGGGATGGGTAGGAGTAGGTGGAATTGGAATTATAGAATTCAGGGATGGTATGATTGGTGACTTAGTAGTAGGTTTTGGTTTCTTGAGTATTGGCTGGACCATTACTTTCTTTTTGTTTTAAATTGGTTAATAGTGACCATGGTAGTGAAAGTGGAGATAACTGACTACTTAGGAGGAATGAAGGATACGAAATTAATGCTTATGGAACATAATAGCACATAAAGGTATACAATAAACACGATATAGTTTGAATATGGAGAATGGATAAAAATTTCCAAGTTATATATCTTATTTTTATCAGTTGGTGCAACAAGCTGGCTTCTACACCTACTATCCAAACTAAGTGCACTCTTTTCTTCATGGACCCACAGAACTACATCGGCTCCAGTTTGCGCATCAAAACCGTTGATGGAAGACTGCTTGATGGCGTGCTCACAGTGATCGATCCCTTTGGCAATTTGCTACTTTCCAATGTGAAAGAAACCTCTCAAGACAGGCTCAATACGTCGAAACTTCGGGAACGAGAGTTGGGACTAGTGAGTGTTCCTCGGGACAGGATTATCTCCGTGATGCAAGACAAGAAGCAGGTGACTGTTTGATCTTACATGAGTTCTTTTTTACCTTTTCTGCGTGGTTTGGGCTCGGCGAGCTTCGGTGAAGTTGTCAATGATGACGAGGTCGCAAAGGGTGGAAAATCTCGGTTGGAAGACATTGGAGACGAAATTGGGTTGAACAACTCCGGAGTAATAGACGCTGGTGGATCACTTGACGAGTCAACCAAGATTAATTTTCTGAAGTTCTCTGGTTGGTCTAGTAGATCAAGATTTACAGACACAGACGGAACTATCACAGAAGGCATTGTTGACGACTGGATTGTTGTAGCATCTTTGGGAACTTGGTGTTCCATACATGTGCCCAAGAAATGGTCCCGGGCACTTTCAAAGTTGCCATATGGGCAAATATCCACAAAGCAGCCTATAAGTATATCCTGAGATCTACAAAGACACCTCAAATCTGAGTGCTTTCGTGGACAGTTACGGGCTGCTTCATTGATGCACGAGAGAAAGCATGCCGGCGGTGTAGCTGCTACTGAAACCACATAAAGCGTGGTAATTAAGATGATGACCCAGTCGAGCATCGTGAAGGTGGACAAGTAAGAAACGCGCACAAGTTAACTGGAAGTTGGGAAGACAAATGAGTCTATTGAAAGATGTCAATTCACAGATGTAAATATACAAATGTTATCTCAAAAATGTCTATAAAAAAATGTCATTTGTCTTAAATCATATTCAATTATCAAGAATACCCTGGAAGGGCCCCCAAAACATTTACATTTTGCATAGATGATTTCGTAAGTCCAGTTTGTAGCCACGCAACCATCTCATATCCTAACCCAATAGTTTCTCACCAAGACACACAATGAATTCCCCGCAAGCATAATGACTTTTTGCCCTATTTTTGGATTATTGCAATTATGTATGGTCGCCTATTGACAAAGCCACGTATTCATCCTGAAAACGATCTACATACCCATGTTTGGATGACTCGCCTATAAGCGTCTTTATATTGTTCGATGTCTTTCAATATTCCGGGGCTGCCTGTGTAGATCTCAACACCAACATTCATGAACCAAACATTCTCCTGGTAATACACATAAATTAAATTGAAAATTACATATCCATTCTTCTTTTCCTATTTCTCTCTGTATGTACGTTTTTTTCCTTTTCTTATTGTCACGACCTCAACACGCTCACTGCTCATTCGTCGTTGATTGATCAAAAGCTACAGTCCTCGCGCTCCAAACCAGCTCGCCAGGAGGAAAATCCGGCAACCATCAACATTCGGGTGAAGTATCGATAACTCTTTTCCTTCCAATATAGCTATAAAGCCAGTTTTGCCTCAAGTGCAAATATAAATCACTACTAGCTGTGACTCTGGAATCACGTGCCTCTTGCACATTTGCAAAACACGCCCCATAACACGCCCTATCTTTCCACTTCCACGGTGTCATATCCAACTAATCGACACTTCTCACAAATGCAAGGTTCTTACAAGAACAACGGCCTTCCTAGGCCCTACTACATGAAACCTAACAAGCGAGGGTCAGCATACGATAGCGCGTCGCGCCTGCTCTTCCTAACCAACTCCCGCAAGTTGCTGGGCTACTTGGTGATGCTCGCATTGTTTGGCCTTTGTATGTTCATGGTTGCCCAGGAGCTCAAGCCCAGGCCCGACGTGCTGTACGAGATCATGGATCCGCAGGAGGTCAAGGAGCCTAAAAATAATGGCGATGTGGGCAACTTGGTGGTGTCTGACAAGAAGGACAAGAACTTTGAGCAACCGCAAGTTGCCAACAATAAAGCGCAGAATTCGCGTGGCGAGTACGGCCACGGTGTCATGGAGGCTCCCAAGGGTGGCATGGTCAACGAGGGACCGGTCGTTGGTGCAGACGAAGGCTTGGTCGTAGATGGAAAGACTAAAAAGAAGTCTTCTGGAGTCGAAGTGTTGGTTGCTAACGACGCAGCTGCCCCAGGTGCACCTGTGGTTCAGGGCAACGGCGTAAAGGCCACGCGAGAAGGCGACAAGAAGGCGGCTGACCCGCAGAACCCGGATTTGCGCAAGCTCAATGAGAAAAACCACAATTTGAACAATGTGGCAATCAAAGGTGCGGACCTGGAAGATTCCAACCCAAAGCTTGGGGATGCAAACATCAACGGCGTTGTGGAGGATAGAATGCACAAGAAGGTGGACGCCAAGGGCAAGATAGATGACGACGCTGAGAAGAAAGATGTTGGAGGTGAACCTAAGAAGAGGAAAACAACTGATGACTCCAATGTTGATGAAGAGTCTAAGAAAAATGCTGATGATAAGCCTAAGAAGAATATCGCAGATGGCAACCAAGATGAAATAGTAAAGAAGCTGGCCAAGGACGTGGTTCCTCTGAAGAAAGAAATTCCTTTCAATGAAGACGAGATCGATGCTGTGGTGAAGAAAGGACTGAAACAGGACGCAGTTAAGAAGGACCTCGACGATGAAGATGATGCGGCCCAATAAGGGAAATATAAAGGATTTCACCGTTCAATCCAGAACTTTTCGATATTTCATAATATTAGGTTGTCGCTGGCAACTTACCACGAATATACGATATTTTATTCAATTTTAAATGGAGTAGTCTAAGATTAGTGAGTGATGCCAATCTAGGAGGTTCACGTTGTTTGAAATCTATGAAATCAGCAAAAAAAGAAGGTCCTACTGGGGTTCGAACCCAGGTTACCAGAATCAGAATCTGAGGTGATACCACTACACTATAAGACCAATTGATATTGCTCAGGCGCAGGTTCGATG
This sequence comes from Sungouiella intermedia, assembly GCA_900106115.1. Lineage (NCBI taxonomy): Eukaryota > Fungi > Ascomycota > Pichiomycetes > Serinales > Metschnikowiaceae > Sungouiella > Sungouiella intermedia. Next base: position 1,569,599 of record LT635756.1, on the reverse strand, counting down.
GATATGAGGCAAAAATTTCTTTTTTATTGGTAGTCAACAAGAAAGTACAAAAAAAAAGTACATTTTGAGAAATGGTCAAGTAGGATCTGCTCAGGCAGTCTTTTGAAACAAACCGGTTTTGAACAGTTTTGTCTTTTTAAGTTGTATGTGCATTCAATTCTTCTATTCATTTAATCACTGTAGAGAAGCCGAAGCTTCTATGGATCTGAAAAGCAACGCAGCATCTGACTAAAAATTGTAGACAGGTCGAGATATTACCAAGTGAAACGTAAGTTAATACAATTAGACATAATTGTCTCTGGCAATTGTAATAGACAATCCAATATTCTTGAACTTAAAATAACTTCGTTGTGTGATTTTGATAATTTTGGAAGTTTCCTTAAACTTGTAAATAAAGAAAAATCCTTACGTAATTGTGAAGAATCTGCAAAAAGATACGAGAATGAACAAAATGAAAGGAGGGGTTACATGGAAAAAAAGAAAATTAAAATTCTATAATAAACTTAATAACACGAATTGATATGACGAATAACAAATCAACCAGTTAGAGAGATTTCGAGCACCATCCCCAAGTTCCAATCACCATTCCTCCATCTTCAAGCTGTTCGATACAGCTGCGAACTATCAGATAACCACTATAGTGTCCTATTTCAATTGACTCGTAGCGAGAAACTATTCCTATAAATCACAAGAAAAAGAAAAAGAGAAACCAATATTCCATCACCGTCAATTTATTCCAAACCTACGGGTCACAAATGCTATCTCGTGCCTGGCCCAATATTGCTCTGTCCACTAAGAGCAACGTCATAAGCCATTGTTAACAATTGACAAATATGTCGTTTCTGAAACCTCAGTGACCTAGAAATCACAATTTACTCAAATATATTAATAGATACCTATATAGGGCTGCTGTCATCTTTTCCACTCTACTAATTTTGACCCACCTGGTCACCATATCGGGAATACCCACCATCTAATCAGGTGCGATATCAGACCTGCATTTAATTCGGAACCAACGAGATGGACGTCGAATAATCAGTAACTGATAACTTGTGAAAAGGATAGGAAAGTAGAAAATGCTGTCCTACAGGATCAATTGATGTATTTCATCAAGATCTTTATGCAAAAAACCCCTTTCATGTTCACGTTATCATTGGGTTCCTTCTGAAGACACGCCGGGTAACCATCGCGATGAGGTTGGGTAACGTTCAGACCAGTGCCTCCCACGTTGGCAGCAACATAGTCATGGTAAATTCAAGCCAGATAAGATTTAATCAGAAGGAAAATATTATTTCCAAACTTAGAAACCATATTCAATTGATATCAAGCCACTCACGTGATTACAAAACATACCCAGGAAGGCGAGTCAGCTGAGCATATCTCAACGGCATGCTCAATTTTACGCAAGGGTTATACAAAAAAAGAAATAGTAGGCCTGCAGACAACCCGCCTGAAAATTTTTTTTTGTATGTCTTCCTAATCCATTTAAAAGTGTCCCTCCTGCTTCTTTTTTTTTTTCTTAAGCATTGGAAAGATGTCTGCCGCCAGTGAATCTAAATACTCCGCTGAGGTCCTTTCCGAGTTGTTGAGCAAGTTGCAAGTTGCCAACGACAAGGATGAGGCTGCTGCAAACGTTTCGTCGTTTTTGAACTCTTCCATCATCGAGCACGATGTTCCAGTCGAGTTCTTTGATGACTTGAAGAAGCAAATCAACGACAAGAAGGCTTCTGTTGCTGAGGCTGCTTTGACTGCCTACGCTCACATTGCCTCTGCCAACGACTTGTCTCCATCTGTCGAGCCATACGTTGTTGCCTTGGCTGGTGATGTTGCTAGCAAGTCTGGTGACAAGTCCAAGGAGGTTGCTGCTGCTGCCGATGCTGCTTTGCTCGCCATTGCCACCGCTATCACTCCAACTGCCATCAAGGCTTTGTTGCCTCAGTTGATGGAGAACTTGTCCACCACCAACAAGTGGACCGAGAAGGTTTCTATCTTGAAGGCTGTCTCCCAGTTGGTTGACACCGCCAAGGCCCAGATCGCCTTGAGAATGCCTGAGTTGATTCCATCTTTGTCCGAGGCTATGTGGGACACTAAGAAGGAGGTCAAGGAGGCTGCTCATGCCACCATGACCAAGTCCACCGAGACCATCGACAACAAGGATATCGAGAAGTTTATTCCAAAGTTGATTGAGTGTATTGCTAAGCCAACTGAGGTTCCAGAAACCGTCCACCTTTTGGGTGCCACCACCTTCGTTTCCGAGGTCACCATGGCTACTTTGTCTATCATGGCTCCATTGTTGTCCAGAGGTTTGGCTGAGCGTGACACTGCCATCAAGAGAAAGGCTGCTGTCATTGTTGACAACATGTGTAAGTTGGTCGATGACCCTCAGGTTGTTGCTCCTTTCTTGTCCACTTTGTTGCCAGCTTTGAAGGCTAACTTCTCCACCATTGCTGACCCTGAGGCTCGTGGTGTTACCCAGAGAGCTTTGACCACCTTGAAGAGAGTTGGTGCTGTCAGCGAGGACGATGTCATCCCAGAGGTCTCCACCGCTGGTGACATTGCTGTCACCTTGGGTGTTTTCAAGGACTTGGTTGCTGACCAAAAGATTGGTGCTAGATTCGGTGTTGCCGAGAACTACATTGCCGCTATTGCCGGTGACTTGATCGACGAGAGAGACATCCACCCAGGTTCTTGGACCACCAACCTCTTGCCTTTCGCCACCATCTTCTTGCACGAGAAGGAGGCTAAGGACATCATTGAGGAGTTCAGAAAGAGAGCCATTGACAACATCCCAGCTCCTCCAGCTTTTGAGGATGAGGAGGATGACGGAGAGGACTTGTGTAACTGTGAGTTCTCTTTGGCTTACGGTGCCAAGATCTTGTTGAACAAGACCCAGTTCAGATTGAAGAGAAACAGAAGATACGGTCTTTGTGGTCCTAACGGTGCTGGTAAGTCCACCTTGATGAGAGCCATTGCTAACGGTCAGGTCGAGGGTTTCCCATCCCAGGAGGAGTGTAGAACTGTCTACGTCGAGCACGACATTGACGGTACTGAGGCTGAGACCTCCGTTGTTGACTTCGTCATTGCCGACGGTATGGTTGGTTTGACCAAGGAGGCTGTTGAGGAGAAGTTGAGAGAGTTCGCTTTCACCGATGAGATGATCAACATGTCTATCCACTCCCTTTCTGGTGGTTGGAAGATGAAGTTGGCTTTGGCCAGAGCTGTGTTGAAGAACGCTGATATCTTGTTGTTGGATGAGCCAACTAACCATTTGGATACCGTCAACGTTGCTTGGTTGGTCAACTACTTGAAGACCTGTGGTATCACCTCTATCATCGTTTCCCACGACTCCGGTTTCTTGGACAACGTTGTTGAGTACGTTATCCACTACGAAGGTTTCAAGTTGAGAAAGTACAAGGGTAACTTGTCTGAGTTCGTCAAGAAGTGCCCATCCGCTCAGTCTTACTACGAGTTGGGTGCCTCCGAGATGGAGTTCAAGTTCCCAGAGCCAGGTTTCTTGGAGGGTGTTAAGACCAAGCAGAAGGCTATTGTTAAGGTCTCTAACATGACCTTCCAGTACCCAGGTACTTCCAAGCCTCAAATTCAGAACATTAACTTCCAGTGTTCGTTGTCTTCTAGAATTGCCGTCATTGGTCCTAACGGTGCCGGTAAGTCTACCTTGATTAACGTCTTGACTGGTGAGTTGTTGCCAACTGAGGGTGAGGTCTACGTCCACGAGAACTGTCGTATTGCTTACATTAAGCAGCACGCTTTTGCCCACATTGATAACCACTTGGACAAGACTCCATCTGAGTACATTCAGTGGAGATTCCAGACCGGTGAGGACAGAGAGACCATGGACAGAGCTAACAGACAGATTAACGAGGACGATGAGAACGCCATGAACAAGATCTTCAAGATTGAGGGTACCCCAAGAAGAATTGCTGGTATTCACGCTAGAAGAAAGTTCAAGAACTCTTACGAGTACGAGTGTTCTTTCACCTTGGGTGAGAACATTGGTATGAAGAACGAGAGATGGGTTCCAATGATGTCCGTTGACAACGCTTGGTTGCCAAGAGGTGAGTTGATTGAGACTCACTCCAAGTTGGTTGCTGAGGTTGACATGAAGGAAGCTTTGGCTTCCGGTCAGTTCAGACCATTGACCAGAAAGGAGATCGAGGACCACTGTTCTATGTTGGGTTTGGACACCGAGTTGGTTTCCCACTCCAGAATCAGAGGTTTGTCTGGTGGTCAGAAGGTCAAGTTGGTCTTGGCTGCTTGTACTTGGCAGAGACCTCACTTGATTGTGTTGGATGAGCCAACCAACTACTTGGACAGAGACTCTTTGGGAGCTTTGTCTAAGGCCTTGAAGTCTTTCGAGGGTGGTATCGTCATCATTACTCACTCCGCCGAGTTCACCAAGGACTTGACTGAGGAAGTCTGGGCTGTCTTGGACGGTAAGATGACTCCATCTGGTCACAACTGGGTCCAGGGTCAGGGTGCTGGTCCAAGACTCTCGTCTAAGGACGACGATGAGGAGGACAAGTTCGATGCCATGGGTAACAAGATTGCCGGTGCTAAGAAGAAGAAGAAGTTGTCTTCTGCCGAGTTGAGAAAGAAGAAGAAGGAGAGAATGAAGAAGAAGAAGGAGTTGGGTGACGCTTACGTTTCCTCCGATGAGGAGTTCTAAGCAAATCATACCTCGTCATTTCATCTTTGTTTTTGGCACTTCGCTGTTTGTTTAGTATTAATTTATTTCTATATGTTAATATTATAGATTGTTATCAAGTTTTGCGCGATTGTAAAATCTTAAACTTTTGGTGACTCCCAATGCTTCTCCTAGTATTGGTAAGACTCTTGTGGTTAGTAGTAGCAGCTGCTAGGGGACCTGTTTCTCATATGTTAAATGGTGGGCTCCCTTCTGGAATAAAGTTCGCTATTGGTTCCAGTTATGCACCATATACTACAGTTTGTCCGCAAACACCACTATTAAGAAAAGGAAACAATGTATGTTAGGAATCTCAAGACTTAATTTACAATTTTAAATACTGATAACAAGCTCTCTAGTGGAGAATTATATTACATTGACCACAGAAAAAGCTGTACTCAAAGTCATATTAAAGAGTACTTGAACAGGTGGAACATTTCCAATGGATTGGGAAATGATATAACCATCGGGTTGGCAATATCTGGCGGTGGATACCGTGCAATGTTCACAGGAATAGGAGTTTTAAGTGCCTTTGATGAAAATACTCCTGGATCCCAATCACATATGGGAGGTCTACTTCAAGCGAGTACTTACATCGCTGGAATTTCGGGAGGGCTGTGGGCTGTTATGGCCAATTACTTGAATGGTCACCAGCTGGTTTTAAACACCATTTCCCAACAATTGGAAAGTTTCAATGTGCCCGTTTTACAAGGTATTTCTGATATGGATGTTTCAGGGTTAAGAACAAAGTTAGACTCAGTGGACACTCGTTCAAAAACAGGTGCACCAGTTTTAACTAGACAAAGACCTATCTCTTGGAATGCAACAGCCAAAGCCACCTCGTCATTGACTTCATCATTGTTGAGAGGCTTCTTTTTGGCAAACGATGAGTCAAATCGCAAAAGTAACGATACAGTTGATCTCAACAAGATATTACAGTTTTACAAAGAGTTGACCACCGAAGTTCGTGCGAAACGGTTGGCCAAATTCTCCATATCTTTTGTTGACTATTGGGGCCGTGCTCTTATAAGGAAGATTGTACCGAACTTCAAGAAGCATGAGGCGCTTACTTTTTCATCAACGAGAGTTAAGTCTCCAACACAACCATTTCCTATCGTGTGTAGTGTGGAAAGGGATCCTGATACATCAGAAGACTTCCGAAGCTCCCACATCTTTGAGTTCAATCCATACGAATTCGGGTCATGGGATAGCTTTCTTCGCCATTTTGTCGATTTGGAGTATCTTGGTACCAAAATGAAAAATGGGAAGCCTCACCGAAATTCCAGCAATAAAATCACCTCTGTGTGTGTCAAAGGATACGACAACGTCGCGTTTGTAACTGGAACATCGTCAAGTTTGTTCAACACCTTAGTTGAGTATGTGCATAAGTTATTGATGACCATGGATTCCGAGCCAACCAACGTGATCTCTCTGATTTTCAAAATATTTGGAATTTCATTAATGCCTGAATCGAAGCGTATTATTCATCCCGAATACTCGACTGTTTCTCCGAATCCATTCTTTGGGTTAGAAGTCAAAGGGAAAGGAAGATCTTTGTCGAAAGCACAAGTGCTTTACTTGGCTGATGGTGGCGATGATGGACAGAATATCCCTTTTCAGCCACTTTTGATACCTCATCGTAAAGTCGATGTCATATTCGCTGTAGACTCAACTTCAGATCTCCTCAACTTCCCTAATGGAACATCTTTGAGGAGAACTGCCAAAAGGTACCAATCAACAAAATCGGATCTTTCAATCCCACTTTTCCAATTTAAAGATGTCTACAAGCGCATTTTCCCCAAAACGCCCTCTGAAAAGGAATTCGTTTCAAAAAACATGAAATCAAAACCTATCTTCCTTGGCTGCGAAATTTCCCGAGACTACCCAAACGTTCCAAAGTCAGAGTTTATCTCGACAACTTCCATCAGGCAGTTCGAAACTTCCCCAAATTATCTTCCTCCTCTTATTATTTACACTGCCAATCACGATTATTCGTTCCTATCAAATATGTCCACATTTAAGGCCACTTATAATCAACTGGAAGTGGTAGGAATGGTGAACAATGGCTATAATGTTGCAACTGGTGGGAACAGCACTGAGTACCTTTCATGTGTTGCATGTGCAATTGTAAAAAGATCTTCAGACCGTCTAAATTACTCGTTACCAGCTTACTGTCTGGACTGCTTCAGTAAGTACTGTTACCGTTAACTGCCAAAGTACCATTTGCGCAGGATTCCCCAGAATTTTTCTTGATTATGTGCCGACATCATCTAGACACTATCAGCAGAACTAAAAGTCCACATCAGCCAGAAGATGGTGGAATCGATGTCGCTTGATACAGCGATCGACTCGCTATTCATGATGTTCTGTACGCTATTATTGTTTCTGATCATTCTAGGGGTGTCGATCTTCTACTCAGGACTAATCCAACGAAGATCATCATTCACAATGTTAGCCATCCCGCTATTGCTCACAGCTTTTGTGTTTTTAGACTGGTTCATATGGGGATACTCGCTATGCTATGCCAGCGCATCCAATAGGTTCATCGGAAGCCTCAAATTTGTTGTTTTGCGTCAACTCAAGGATGAGACTAACTTGATCTATTCCACACCAAGAGGTGAGATTCTATCCATAATTCACTTCTTATTCAATGCATTGATGAAGGTAATCTGTGCCGTTCTTACTTTTCCAGCATGCATTGCCGAAAGAGGCCGAGTCATGCCAATGTTTGTCTTTGTCTTCTTCTGGTCGGCCCTAGTCTACAATCCAGTTACCTATTGGTTCTGGAACAGAAGCGGATGGCTCTCTCCGCAGTTAGACTCCTTACCAGTGCTTGATTTTGCTGGTGGAAACTGTATCCATGTTGTCAGTGGCTTCACTGCGCTTGCATATTCATATTACTTGGGCCCTAGAAATACCAAACTTCTTCACAATTATCGCAGCTCCAACAACAGCAACATGATCATAGGTATGTGTTTCATCGTCTATGGCTGGTGCGGATTCATAACAGGCTGTGACTACAAGTTTTCTACAATCACCTTCTACATTATGACGAATACTCTTTTGAGTGCTGCCTCCGCAGGTGTCGTCTGGTGTGCTATTGACTATTACAACTCTGCAACTCCACTTGAGGGTGAAGAGATGAACCAGGATATTGAGCTTGAAACCTTAGAACCGGAAAACATAACTATGTCCACTAATAGGTCATTGAACACTACAAAGCAAAAGGAGCCAAGACAAAGAAGGACCTTGTCCATGATCTCTTTCAGTTCGGGTGTGATTTGTGGCCTTGTTGTATTCACACCAGGTGGAGGATATATCAGCTCAGACAAGAGTTTCTGGAAAAGTGTAGTCTTTGGAATAATTGGAGGTGCTACGGGAAACTTGGCGACAGGATTGAAATACTATTTGAAAATTGATGACTCACTCGATATCTTTGCCATTCATGGAATCTGTGGTATTGTTGGATCTTTGCTCGTTGGTATCTTTGCCGATTCGTCGTACGATTCCGAAGGTGGTTGGGTAGCTGGGCATTGGGTTCAGTTTGGATACCAGCTTCTTGGATCTGCGGTCACATGCGTTTATGTTTTCGTGATGAGTCTCTTCTTCTTGTATGTCATCGACTTAATTCCGGGATTTCATGTGAGGATCGATATTGAATTTAATATGAGAGCCAGAAATAACCTTCGGGCTTCTCACCACAACGATGAACTCGAACAAGACAAGCAATACGATATGAGCTTAGAGATGGCGGAACTCCGAGGTTCTGACTGGTATGAATTCAACGGAGAATATTCCATGGATTTCATGGAGTTCATCACAGTGATCAACCCAGAGGACTACTCAGACACAGCAACGGAAACCCTATCAAGAAACGAATCACTACCTCGCACAATAGAGTTTGAAGACTTTCAAGTTATACGGAAACGGGGGGCACCAGTTCAGTAAGTGCTAAAATTAATGACCAGAATTAAATAATTTATTAATATTACAGGCTCAATACCACGAAGAGTATTCTCAGCCAAAAAACTAATTGACAAACGTTTCAGCAGCGACTAACCGAGAAGTCTCATGGTCAATTCGAAAACGGCAAAAGTGGCACCGTTGGCAGGAGCAGCTCTCAATATGGTAGGCACGAAACCCTTGTAGAAGCCCTTGATACCTGCCTTCTTGAACACATCACGAGCAACATCCACTGAACCTCTATAAACTGGCTTTGATAAGGAGTCAGTCTGCAACTTTGACTTCAAAACGTCCACAGGGTAGATGACAATCCAAAGAGCATATCCGGACAAACCTCCAAACATACAAAGTTTCCAGCCAGGAACGTCACCTCTGGTAGGGTATACCTTGTTGCTTAACTCTCTAGCAATCAATGCCTCGTAGGTTGCAAAGTAGACACCTAAGCCCACACTCTCTCTGAACAAGGTGGGAGCCAATCCCTTATAGATTCCTGAGAACAAACCACCTTTCTGGTAAACCTTCTTGAAGCAATCAACAGGACCTGAGAACGAGTTCGACGAACCAGTTTGGGTTTGCAATCTGATACGGATATGTTCAATAGGAGAGGCCAAGAAACCGTTGGCAAAACCTGCAACTGCTCCACAGTTGAAGAATTGCAAGAGAGACAAAGGTTGGCCGTGCAACTTGGCATCGTAGTATCTCTTCATGTACTCATTGACGGAGAATTGCACTGAAACACACGCACCCACACCTACCAACGGCGTCAAAGTACCTTTGTAAAAGCCGCTCAAACCCTCATTAGCAACCAACTTCTTGATAACATCTCCGGCTCCACTGTATGTACCTTCTGGAGCAGATTGTAATCTCACCTTGACAGTATCAAACGGCTGACCCACCAACACTTGGGCAATACCACCCATAGTTCCACCAAAGAGGTCTTTAAGCACCTGAGTCTGATCTTGAGTCAAAGGAGGTTCTTCGAGTTCTACGGTCATGGTTTGGGAGAAGAGAAAAAGTTTCAAGATGCGGAATTGGCTTGATGCGAATGGAAAATTTGACTCTGCACTTGGGTTAGAGTCTGCCACCAGAGTCATCAGAGAGGAGGGGTGTGAGAGTCCGGGCAGTAACCTAAGGAGATGATTGGTGGAACTTTAAATTATTTAGGAGGTTTAAAGAATCTTGGGTATGGCTATTTGCGCTGGATGGGAAGTTTTGGCGACTTCGATCGGTTTCGCATACCTAGAATGGATAGAGTGGATGAGATTAGTAGGAAAGAACAACAACGAACAGCAAAGAAAAAGAATATGAAGAGGCAGACGATGGGAAATCAACAATATCAGGAAAATGATAGTATCCCGAGAAGTAGAATTTACAAGGAAATGTGAATAGTAAAAGATATCAACTAGGCTCATCTTCTTACTTTGACTCGTATACACTTAAGCTCCAACATAAAACGATTTCTGCTTGAACATCCAGATCAAACTCACAGTGGAAACAACCAAAGGACCGGCCAATCCCTTGTCGAGCTTGCAGTTCTTGAACCACAACCACTCGGTGTTGAAGTGAACAGCAGCAACAACAAACGTCCAAATACAGAGGTCATACATGGTGGAGTTTCCCACCAAGTTGTATGCACCATAGAATCTGACAATTGACGTCAAAAGCGTCCAGGTTCCAAACGTACGGGCACTCAAGTTGGTGATCTCAGATTGAGGAGCAGCCGAGTATACTTTTCTGGTAAGACTAAGGTCTTTGACCAAATATGTCTGCAAGGAATTGAAAACCGAAACCACCGAGATGAAAAGGAGCCAGTGGGGCAAGAAGCCCCCGTTGGGTGTGGTAGCAGGAAGCAAGTGAACAAATGGAAGCATTATTGTTCGTGATTTACAGGAGAATTCAGTTTGGATAGATTGAGTGCGACAGTGCGCATTACTATAGACTCGTATAACAGTGCCGAAGAAACCAACCCGAGACCGCAAGACTTGCACCGCTACAGGTACAAGCCGTACGCTCATCAGTAGAAACAACTAGGCTGATAGATATTGTCATCTTAGTGGGCAGTAGGATCCTGTTTTCTCAACACGTCAAGCGCTGGCCCCAACAATCTCGTGAAACCGGACTTGCCCAAGGTGGCCACAATGACATTATCTAATGCCTTCACTGTAGCCTGTCTGGGCAAATCATTTAACAAGGCGACCTCTCCAAAATATTTACCCTTACCGATGTTGCCAATAACACCCGCATCGTGTTTGGAGATTTCACAGGTTCCACTTTCAATGAGGTAGAACTTGTCACCGGTTTCTCCTTCAGTGACAATGTTCTGGCCAGCATGGTACATCTCGGTGCTCAATGCATCAGCCAACTTGGATCTTTCCTGGTGTGTCAAGCCGGACAAGACCTTGACATCCTTCAAGAAATCCTCGTACATGATTCTACGGTTGAATGTGCCCTCCAACAAGATACGACGGAAGGTTGCTCTGTCCAATGCCCAACAAGTCACATCACATGCTGCAGCTGCAGTTGCTGCTCTTGGAGAATTGTACATCAATGCCAATTCTCCGAAGGAGGAGCCATCGCTGGAGGTGTTGACCTTCGTTCCGTTGACATAAAAGTCCACAGTACCTGACTCGATTATATAGAAGTAATCACCAACGTCACCCTGGGTGATAATTTCAGTGCCCTTTGGAAACTCCTTCTTCATCAAGGCTGCCACCACGGTCTTTTTACTGTTGACGTCCAACTGCTGGAACAAGAAATTACGCGACAAGGTTTTGGCCAACTCTGCTCTTTGCTCAGGAGTCAAATCATTCACAGGAGGCTTCCATGAGTCCGATTTGAACTTGTCCGGGTTCATGGCCTCAGCAGAAACCGATACTCTTCTGTTTGCATTGAAAGCCACTGGGAGTTTTGGTACAGCACGAGGAGCTGGCACTGGTGAACCATCGTGATCGTTAGGGTCCACATCCGGAGCGGGATTAGAAGTTGGTTTGCGGCCAACATCAAATCCTCCCTTGAAAAGCCCAACAGGAGCAACAGAAGGTTGCAGTGGAGCATGGGGATCATTGGAGTGGTCTGAGTGGGGGTCGTTATCACCAAAAGGCGACTTGAACGAGGGCTGACGAGTGGAAGGAATTACACCCAGGCCCTTGTTGTCGAAAGCCACGGAGTCGAGTCCCGGGAACAACTCAATGCCGGCGGCTTTGGCCTTGCCTTGGACCTGCCATAAGTGAGCTCTCTGCAAGGCCAACTTTGTGTTGAAGTAGTTTGCGCAGAACTGCAACACGTCCAAAGGATTCTTGGCGAGAATCTCTTTCTGTAACTGGTTCAATTCATCAGTGACGAACGACATGGCAGCGGGATTTTGGTTATGGTCAAAGTCTGAACACAGGGGTAAATAAAGACAGAGATTGGGGAGTGCGGGAGACACAAAGTGGGAGAAAAGCAGATATAGCAAGATTCACAGCCAGGTCACCAATCACGCGGATGTGTAGAGTGGATTGGATGGGATGGGTTTGTGAAGTTGCTTCGTTGAAGTTGGGGAAATAGGGATGTCGGTGGAGATTGAATGTATCGCGGAATAGGGAGGCACGGGTGCGGGAACTGGAGGAGAGTGGAGCAAAAGGTGAAATAGGGAGAGGTGTAACGGGAAAAATTTTAGGACTTGGGGGTTGAAACGAGAATAATCTTTCAATTTGTGATATGAGTAATGTGATGTGTTTGATAAATGGCTGAGTTTCTTCTCTTTTCGATGATGGTAAGAGTCACTCGGTGGTGGAGTAGCTGTGCAGGCCGATTCTTTTCAACCTTATCTGATCTTGATAGGTTGGTCGAATGAAAAACGATGTAAACGTGGAATGTCCAGATTTCTTGATGTTGACAAAATTGAAGATTTTTTTTGCTGAATTTGTTCGGTTCGTCGACTTGATATGCTTAGTTTGCATCGATTAAGGTTTGACTTTCTTCAGGGCCGTTAATGGTTAGTCTGCACTGGTCGAGCCGTTCCAAGATGCCAGTTTTTGAAAGACAGGAAAAGAAAGAAAGGAGAGAACAGAATGGAGAGAACAGAAAGGAAAGAGAAAAAACAATAGGGAATGTGTCAAAAAATTTACATATTTTAAAACCCCGCATTATTTCCAACCTCACTTCCTTGACCTCCAATATTAACAAAAAACTAAAGATCAAATTGTCTACCGTTATTGGCTCTTGACAGTGACTGTCAGTCTTGGTTAGTAATTTAGTCCTTCTATTTTCATTCAATGATAAACTTACAATAGAACACTCATATTATCTCATCCCGGTGCCACAATTGCTATCATGCCATAAGTTTTCTAACTTTTGTCAAGTACCAGGATTGACATGGATTATTCACCATGATGATTCCACTAAAGTTTATCTTCTATTGCGAAAGGCTGAACATTCGCACCAAATTGTTTACTGGGTGTGTTTTGCTGTGCAGTTTTCCACATTGCCACAATTCTCTTCTCCGTTATACTGCTTCCTTCATTTGCCACATTGGGTCATGTTCACTATTCAGCCACGTCAATCTTATTTCGCAGCTACTTGGCCAGTTCACTATACCAGCCTTTCGCAGATCTGACAGATCAAAGGAAAAATTAAAAAAAAACAAAAGTCTATATATTCCTATAAAATATATAGTTTCCACATTTGATCTTCACTTTCCACAATCATTTCATATTCTTCTAATAATCTCATCTTCCTTTCCTTTCTTCATTAACCACCTTCAATCACGTGCTTGACTTTACCAATTGCCACGTCACTAAGTAAGTATTCCTGTATACAATACAAAGACACCACCACGTCGACGTTCTTTAAATTTCCATACGCGCTAATTTCCTCCACTATAAATATTCTCGCTTCTGCACCTGAATCTTCAACACCAGATATTCACAATGTCCAGATCAAACAACAAGCTCTGGATGTCCGGGCTTTCACTATTCCTTGTGTTGCTCTGCGTCGTGATGCCTTTCTTCTCCGCCAACAGCGGATTGGTTTTGGCTTCCGATGAAGATGCCGAGGAGAGTTATGGAACCGTCATTGGTATCGACTTGGGTACCACCTATTCGTGTGTGGGTGTCATGAAGAACGGAAAGGTCGAAATCTTGGCCAATGACCAAGGTAACAGAATCACCCCTTCGTATGTCGCCTTCACTGACGAGGAGAGATTAATCGGAGATGCCGCCAAGAACCAGGCTCCTTCCAACGTTAACAACACCATCTTCGACATTAAGAGATTGATCGGTTTGGAGTACCTGGACAAGACCGTCCAGAAGGAGATCAAGCACTTGCCATACAAGATCGGCAAGAAGGGTAAGATGCCTGTTGTTGAGGTCGAACTCAACGGTGAGCAGAAATCTTTCACTCCAGAGGAAATTTCCGGTATGATCTTGGGTAAGATGAAGTCTATTGCCGAGGAGTACTTGGGCAAGAAGGTCACCCATGCCGTTGTCACTGTGCCAGCTTACTTCAACGATGCTCAGAGACAGGCTACCAAGAACGCTGGTATCATTGCTGGTTTGAACGTGTTGAGAATCGTCAACGAGCCTACCGCCGCTGCCATTGCCTACGGTTTGGACAAAACTGATGGAGAGAAGCAGATCATTGTTTACGACTTGGGTGGAGGAACCTTCGATGTGTCCTTGTTGTCCATTGAGGGCGGTGTTTTCGAAGTTTTGGCCACTGCAGGTGACACTCACTTGGGTGGTGAGGATTTCGACTTCAAGCTTGTTAGACACTTGGCTAAGGCTTTCAAGAAGAAGCATGGCATTGACATCACTTCCAACCCTAAGGCCATTGCTAAGTTGAAGAGAGAGGCAGAGAAGGCTAAGAGAACCTTGTCGTCCCAAATCTCCACCAGAGTTGAAATCGACTCTTTCGTTGATGGCATTGACTTCTCTGAGCCTATTTCGAGAGCTAAGTTCGAGGAATTGAACATCGATTCCTTCAAGAAGACCTTGAAGCCTGTCGAGAGAGTCTTGCAGGATGCTGGTGTCAAGAAGTCCGAGGTGGATGATATCGTCTTGGTTGGTGGTTCCACCAGAATTCCAAAGATTCAGGAATTGATTGAGAACTATTTTGACGGTAAGAAGCCTTCTAAGGGTATCCACCCAGATGAAGCTGTTGCTTACGGTGCTGCTGTCCAGGCCGGTGTTCTTTCCGGTGAGGAGGGTGTTGATGACATTGTTTTGTTGGATGTCAACCCATTGACCTTGGGTATCGAGACCACTGGTGGTGTTATGACAACCTTGATCAACAGAAACACCGCTATCCCAACCAAGAAGTCCCAGATTTTCTCTACCGCTGCCGACAACCAGCCAACTGTGTTGATTCAGGTGTTTGAGGGTGAGAGAGCATTGGTTAAGGACAACAACAACTTGGGTAAGTTCGAATTGACTGGTATTCCTCCAGCACCAAGAGGTGTTCCTCAAATTGAGGTCACATTCTCTTTGGACGCTAACGGAATCTTGAAGGTTGAGGCTATGGACAAGGGTACTGGAAAGTCTAAGTCTATCACCATCACCAACGACAAGAGTAGATTGTCTAAGGAGGAGATTGACAGAATGGTGGAGGAAGCAGAGAAGTTTGCTGCTCAGGATGCCGAAATAAAGGCCAAGATTGAATCTAGAAACTCTCTTGAGAACCTTGTTCACAACTTGAAGCAGAAGCTCGATGACAATGACGAGTACGTTGCCAAGATGGATGACGATGACAAGGAGGAATTGACCGATGCTATTGCTGAGATTTCCGAATTCTTGGAGGAGAACTACGACACTGCCACTTCTGAGGAGTTTGATGAGCAGAAACAGAAGTTGATTAAGATCAGTCTGAAGATCTCTGAGAAGATTTACAGCGGAACTGGTGACGCCGGTGACTACGGCGATGCCCAGTTTGGTGACGACGACTCCGACGACGAATTTGACCACGATGAATTGTAAGTTAGTGGTAGTTCATACTTAAAATGCCATATATTTAATAGTCTTATCTTAACTCAAGCTAGTATTACCGCGGCCCTGTTCTCGTACAGGATATGTCATCCTAGCCTCATCAGCACGAGGCTATTTTTGGACTAACTATCGATTGATGAGAAAGATCCAGTAAACCACATACACTTTTATCTCTTCTAACTTTGGGAAATTAAGAAAATAAGCCTTCCTAGCTGCCAACATTTAAAGTAAATTTGGCGGGGTTCGATGTCACGTGCATAAAATTCTGCTCTCATAAAACCTCTAATCCAATACCGGTCAGAGAAAAAAACTTTCCATAAGAGCAGGATTACATGCTATGAACCTTCGACCTCACAACAATTATTGCTAATCAAGAATGTCGAATAGGAAATTACAAAAGTATGTTTTTTTTTTTCAACTGAATCCCTCGTGTGTCAAACATCCTCATTGAAGAGGCTCACCGAAGATGCTTGAACCTTGTATCGACCAGCAGTTACTAACAGTTTTTCAGAGAGGTGGAGACCATCTTTAAGAAGATTCACGAAGGGCTAGATCTCTTCAACTACTATTTCACCCGTCACGAAGCATCAAGCAATGACTCTCAACGAGAAAAGCTTGAAAGTGACCTTAAGAAAGAGATTAAAAAGCTCCAAAAGTTCCGAGATCAGATTAAAACATGGCAAGGAAACGACTCATTAGAGGCCACGATTGCCCCACTGAAGCTACAAGAGCACAGAAGATTAGTGGAAGAAGCCATGGAATGTTACAAGGAAGTTGAGAAGAATTCTAAGATGAAGTCATTCTCAAATCAGTCAATCATGTTAGCGGCTAAGGACAGTGGAGACCTGATTATCACACCGGAAGTAGAAGATGCCCTCGAATTTCTCAGTGGAGTGGAGGAAGAATTGAATGAGCAGAATGAATCTCTAGAAGAAGAGTATGAGAAGATCTCACAGAAGAAAGTCAGGAAGAACAACATGCTGCAGATTGAGGAGCGCAAACAAGAACTTGAGGGTTTCAAACTCAAGAATGAGTTTCATCTTGAGAAGATTGAGGCGGTGATGCGATTCCTTAAGTCGGGCAAGGTGTCAGTAGAGTCTGTGTGGACGATCCAAGACGATTTGAACTTTTACGTTGAGTCCAACCAAGAGCCGGATTTCGTGGATGACGATACGTTATACGATGAAATCTTCAAGGAGGCAAAGCAGAACAGCGAAAACAATATTGTTGTCTCCAATGGACACCCGGATGAGACCTTTGACTTGAGCATAAATGGACTGGAGGAAACCGATCCAGCACCCATTGCATCGGCTGAACTGGTTGTCAAACGAAAGGGAACCGCATCCGCGTCACCTGCTCCTAACCCAGAACCCACAGCACCAGCGGAGATACCGTCGAAGCCTATCACAAACGTTACAGCAAAGAGCAAGCAGTCAGCGGGAAGAAACGATCTCTCCGACAACTCTACACCTGGATTTGTTACCACATTGAAGCCAGCAGCTGCCCCCGCCAAACCCGTGGGAGCTTTGAAGTGGTCTATTGCTGCGGGTGGTGCAGCACCTAAAGCAGAAGGAAGTAATGGTCATAATGCCACAGAGAATCCAGAAGTCAAGCAAGCAGAGCAAACAGAGCCAGCAGAAGTTGAGAAAAAGACGCTAAATAACAAGAAAGAGCATCGTACTGAAGAGCATGCTTCTTCGGAGCTACTCTCACTTCTCACAAAGAATGATGAGTACTCGCCATATCTTGAAGTGTTGAAAAACTCGTCGCTATCTCCCTGTGAACTTGAGCTCTTTAGTGACTTCAACTTGTTGCGTACACCTCCAGGCATTCAGGAATTTGCTGTGGCGTACACTGCTACCAACAGGGCCACTGCCGAGTGTAAATTGCTTGTGCCTCCTCAAAAGAACTTGCTGGCTTCTCCTTACATGCGCAAGACTTATCTTCCACAGAACTACCAGGTTGGGTTCGGCTCGAGTCAAATCAAACCACCTATGTTTATGTCAAAGCTCCAGAATTACTGGAACCGCATAAGAGCAGGCAACCTGTTCAATCAGCTCGTCAAGGAAGTGGAACTTTTAGAACATCAAAAGACCTCTGAGAGCGCAGCCATGGTGAATGAGTTGACGATGGTTCTCTTCTATGGGTATTACTGCGGGCACATGCCATTGGAAAATATAATTGCCGAGTTCCTACTCCATAAGTTAGGATGGGCGCCCTATGGCTTGGATGATGTATTGAGCTCGGAAGCTCTGTCACAATACCAGTATTGGTTCTTTCCTTTGGGTACTTCTGAGACGCCTGAGACGGGAGACTTTAGAGTGTTTGACTTGTCTCTGTGGGAGATTTATGTCAAGCATAGATTTCAGTTTGACCCTCGGTTGAGCAAGAGCGGACCGGCTAAGAGTTTGTTCTGACTTTGTTCCTTTTACGACATTTTGATATCAGTGTTTAAAGCATTGCACGTTTACCACATCTCACTAGTTAAAATAGGCACCTGAGGGTCGTAGTCGAAATCACTGCTTAGGATGCCGTTTTCAGAATGGAGTTTTTCAAAAGTAGAATCTTGTACGTGGAATACTTGAGTTATTTGGGTTCTTTCAAGCAGCTCGCTAAAGATGGAACAAAAGTTGTCGTTTTCGTCCTGATCGTAGATTATGTCGGGTAAATAGCCCGATTCGAGATGAGTAGGTGGTTGAGGTACATTTACATACAGTTGGCCGCTATTAAGCAATCCAGATATACCAAAAATGACTGCAGTGTTCTTTTTGATATGAAACTCGTCCATTATCGTGTTTAACCCCTCTAAGTTCTCCATGGTAGTATGGTAGTAGTAAGGTTGATGGTGTGTGCTTTGCACGACTAAGATACCTCGGTTGTGTGGGGTTATCAAGTGAAAGTAACACAAGATACCGTTAAAATCTAGCTATACACATCAAATATGGAGTACTACTCGTCACTTGATGCTTCTCAGCTTGACTCCGAGACTCCAACTCTTTTTGAACTCATCTCTGCCAATCAGCTTGAGTCGCTTCTATCGCCATCTCTTAGATATGTCTTGGTACACTATGCTCAGAGATATCCCCAGTATTTGCTACGGGTGACCAACAAATTCGATGAAATCAACTTATTTTTGCGGACATTTATCGAATGGTATTTCTTTAAGTACTGGCAAGGCAGTTTTACCGAGAACTTCTATGGACTCAAGAGAGTCAGCCAAACTCCACTTTCCGATTCCAAATACAACCTGAGTAAGTTGACGCAGCTCGTTCCGTCTATGATCGAAGAGAGAAGAAAACTCTCTTCATTGCAGACCTTTGTGTCCATTTTTGAAATTACTGGCGTGTCATACTTGCTGGAAAAGTTCACGTATCAGTATGAATTGTTATTCTCAAAGTATATTACCAACCAGCTTGACGAGAAGGTGATTGAAAATCCACGCGAGAGAAAGAAAGTGTGGTTGCAGCGAAAATATGTGGAGTTGTTTCCTTACTTCCAATCTGTATGGAGATGGTCAAATATCGTCACCACTCTTATGTACTTGAGTGGGACTAGTAAGTCGCCGTCCTTACTTACGTTCTTGTTTAAGATCAACTACTCGCGGCTCAATCAGTACGACTATTCGAAAAACGAGCCTCCTTTGAAGAGGATTAGAAACGATTTGCCTAACAGAGTGTCTCCACCTTCCAATGTTGAAAAGCTTGTAAGATTTTTGACCAGATATTTTACCAAACCCACTTGGAGCTCGATCCGTTTTATTCTCGGGACATCATTTCCATTGGCTATTTTCACTTTGAAATTCTTGGAATGGTGGAATAACTCGGACTTCGCAAAGACAGTGGCCAAGTCCCAAGCCGATGCGTTGAACTCCATAATCCCTCCGCCATCCAAGCTTACTGGTTTAAAAAGAGTGGAGAAGAAGCCAAAGAAGATCTACAAATCGGGTTCCACATGTCCTTTGTGCAAGGAAGAGATCCTGAACCCTGCGATCATTGAGACGGGGTACGTTTTTTGTTACACATGCATCTATAACTATCTTCGTGATTCGCATAAGTTGGTCAAAGCATCCAAGAAAGAAGAGAGTAGCGATGAAGATGTGACGGACGAAGAGAGTGAAGACGATGTGGAAGAGGAGAAAAAGGAGAAAGTCTCCAAGACGGAAAAGCCTGAGTCTGGCTCTTCTTACGACATCTCCAAAGGTGGAAGGTGTCCAATCACAGGTAGGAAACTTCTTGGGTGCAAATGGAATTCAATCACCCAAGAATTTGATGTCGAAGGAGTACGGAGACTTATATTTTAATAACAATACAGAATATAAAGATTTTCGTCGCAAATTTGGAATTTTTTTTAATTTCAGTGTTGGTAAATTCTTAATATTCCTCACTAAGTAGGTCTCTAGATCACTTTTTACGCAGGCTCCACACTTTTCAATCCTCCAACTCCACGTGGTTTCCATCAAATCTGATCATGTCTGCTAAAACTTTGAAAGCAATTGTCTTTGACAAGGATACCGTCTCATTGGATATCTTGGATCAGCTCGTACTCCCATATTCGACCACATACCTCCACATTCAATCTATTGAAGATGCCTTCTCTGCCATCAAGTTGATGCAAGTACGTGGAGCTCCAGCTATTGCTATTGTTGGAGCATTTGCTATTGCCGTCGATACCAAGAACTATTTGAAGTCTGGTGCCAATGATTCTGACAAAACCGTGGCCAACTTGCTTGCTTCCATCGACTACTTAGTGACCTCCAGACCAACAGCAGTGAATCTCTCCAATGCTTGCACTGAGATCAAGCACTTGTTGAAGGAGAAATTTGACGAGTCCCACTTGGTGGATGATGAGGTATTCAAGGTCCTTTTTGATTATTCGGTGGCATTGCATGAAGACGACTTGGCCAACAACTACAAAATTGGAGAAAACGGCTTGAAGTACATCACCGAGACCTTGAAAAGCCAAAACTTCAAGGGCCCCTTCTCTATTGTAACCATTTGTAATACAGGTTCTTTGGCTACTTCTGGCCACGGAACTGCTTTGGGTATCATTCGTTCTGTTCATGAGAAATTGTCGAAATCCGTTTCTGCTGAAAATTTCTGGTTCGAACATGCCTATCCTTTGGAGACTCGGCCATACAACCAGGGTGCAAAGTTGACAACATATGAATTACAATACGAACAGATTCCATTCACTCTTATTTGTGACAATATGGCTACGTCGTTGATTTCGACTTTGAAAAAGGGCAAGCCTATCAAGGACAGTGCAGCACCTGTGAAGTTCATCATCGTGGGTGCAGACAGAGTTGTCAAGAACGGAGACTCTGCCAACAAGATCGGAACTTATCAATTGGCTGCCATTGCTGACAGTTTCAACTCGAAATCTTCTACGAAGGAAGAACTCATCAAGTTTATTGTTGCTGCTCCAAAAACCACTATTGATTATGCAACTGAAACTGGTGATGATATTGTCATCGAAGAAAGACCTGCCAACGAGTTAACTACACTCAAAGGGCCGCTTCTAGACGCAGAAGGTGCAATTGGAGAAAAGGTGACGGTGGGAATTGCTACTCCTGGTATTCAAGTGTGGAACCCGGCATTTGATGTTGCTCCTCATGAATTGATTGACTGTATTGTTACTGAGGATCGTCCAATTGAGAAGGTGCAAGGCAAATTTGAGCTTTGATTAATATATGCTAATAGACGTGTTAAAATTAGGTTAAACTGCGTCCGGTTTTTGGGTTTTCCGTTAGGTCGAGTCGCTGGAATCATCATTTGTCTTCGTTCCTATCCTCTGTCTCGCCCTCGAATGTCGATTTTTTTTCGACTTCGTTTGAGAATGACTCTCTCTTATCATTCGAGGTTGAAACTGACTCCACTAAATTATCTTGTTGTGAAGATCCAGATACTACCTCACCTTTGGTTTTCTCGTTATAATCGACTGGAGGTTCGCCAAGCTCTAGTCCTTTACCTTCTTCTGCTGAAGTTTCGGATTCCTGATTTTCTGTCAATGGCACATCTGTTGTTATTTCTGTCTCGGAGACTTCGGGTCCCTGCTTAGAATTCTCTGTCTCCTCCTCTTGCTTGAACAACACTTCTCCTTCTGTGTTCTCCTCGGGTGCAGTTGGGGTTTTGATTTCTGGTGATGCACTCTTCTTTTCAGGTGGGACTTCATTGACTGCTGCTGCCGCTCTCTCTCCTTCGATATTATTCCTCATTATCTGCTCCATTCTTGAATCCTCAATCGTGGGGAGTGAGTTCACATTTTCCCAGATAACTTGACCAGTGTTGCCATACCCAGGAATTTCAGAGAGTTTGACTCTGAAGTAGTCAATATCCTTCAATATGGAATGCTTCTCATTGAAATCTTTGAGTTGTGGAAGCTCAGTGCAAAAGCAGTTAACTAACAATTTCTTATAGTTGTCAAAAATTTGCAGAAGAATCGCTGAGCATTCTCTCTCGTGTAAATACTTCCCAAGCACTTTGGCGACAGTGATTGTTTCTTTGACCAAAGTCTCCATGTATGGATGACATTGTTGTGGGTGCTTTAGTGGCTTTGAGAGGTCAAGTTGCTTTACCGCCGTGCAATGGTTCAAAGTTCGATCGTGCATAATCGAAACCAATTTCGAGAACAATTCTTTTTCGTGATCTCTGTAATGACTAATGGTTCCCATAAAAGACTGTTCTTCTCCTCCAGGATTCTGGTTGGGATCAACCGTTTGGTTTTTGAACGCAAATTGGATCTGCTCCAAGAATGAAATGAAGAACTCTATAGTCTGAATGCATAATGCCAAATGTTTAGTGGTAATATGCTTTAATCCAGCTGTTCTAGTTGCACCAGCATTCAAAATTGATTGAGAGATTCTGGAATTCACAACTTTAAAGTAGGTTAGCAAATTTGACTCAATCTGACCCGCCCGGAACGCAAATATTTTAGATGCGATAATGTAATCTCTAGTATTCTGGACAACTTTAATCACCAAAGGAGGTATCAAGAAGCTTGAATCTTTCACCCTTAGCTTTGGAATCTCAGTAATGTCTGGCAAAGAAGGAATCTTCTCTCTGGAATCCTTAGAGCTTCCATCGTCGTAGAAGTCAAGCAACTCCAACCACTTGCTTCCATCAATACCCTCTTTGCCCCCACTTGCAAAATATTGTGAGTAGCCAATCAATTCATCCACAATACCTTGAGTTGATTGGATATTCTCCTGTGAAGTGCATTCCCTCCAAGTTTCTTTGTCGCAAAAACTTGCGAATCTTTTAATGGAATTCGAGTGGAATTTGTGCAAGAAGTATGCAATATGATTCTTTACCCATTCAGTGAGAGAGCTTCCAGGCCCTGTTGCGACGAATACTGGGTTGATAAACTCACACTCCAGTAAGTATGCAGATGAAATCAGGTACAAGTACAAATACTCCTCAACCAGTGCATCTCCTAGCTGTTCCAGACGAACGTTTAATACTTTGACTAACCTCACTTGTGTGATTTCGATGGCCTTGTTGATGGCATTGGTGATGTCTAGTGCCATCACATCCATCTCTTGCGAGGATTCAGGAGAGAGAGACGTAAGAGACAAGTCCAAAAGAACCTTCTGATGTATGGTCAATCTTCTTAAACATTCCGATAAGTTCGCGTAGATGTTCTTCATCATTTCGTTGAATTCTCTGGCAGTCAAGCTTTTGATGTTAGAGGACAATGTAACCCCGTTGCTTCCTGCCATTGGAGTCGATTCATTTGGCGCCGCTCCAGGTGGGTAAGATGATGCTCTTGAGGAATCGTTGGAGTTGATTTCCAACACCGACTCTTTGTTGCTGTCAGGCAAACCGTTTCTAATGATAGACTTGACCTCTGCAATAATTTTATCCTGGTACTCCTCAAAGGCTTGAACAAGTTGTCCGGACTTTGACAAGTTATTAATGAACTCTTGTAAGTTTCTTTTGACGTCAGGGTCGATTTCGTTATACAGCCTCGAAACTGGATTGGAGTTGTACTTTCGGGTTCTGTCAATAGAGACATAAATGCGATTCATGGTATCCCTCGCTGAAGTGGATGTGTAATGAGATCTGAGATTCTCAAGAAGCAAGTCGACAAAGTTCTTGATGTATCCTTGGCTACAAGACTGCTTGAGTCGTTGCAAATCACGGATCACTCCTCTGAGGGCAGGCAAACTTGCAAGGGGGACTAAAGGATAGTCAAATTTTGGGTAAATTGCAAATGTTTCCGGATCGGAGTAGATTTCACGATCAACACCTTGTATGAGGTTTTCTATTACCACGATCTGATTAAGACAGTCGCTATTCTTTCCCTCTTTGAATAAATCGCTGGCTCTTCCAAAATTCGAAATGACTGACTTGATCTGTAGCACAGAACTTTCAAGATGATTGACACTTCTGCGCTCATCTAGTAAATCCAAAATGTTCAATCCCTTTTGAGCTTGTCCCTCTTCAAGTTCATTCATTTTCTCCATAATGCCATGAAATTGGTCTAAGCAATCCGATGATTGTGCCTTTATGGTCTGTATATCTCCTAATGTGCTGAAAAATGAGTCTGATGTCTTTGAGATCTCGTGGATAAGTTGGATCTCCACTGCATCCAAGTATTTAGAAATTTTGTCTTGGACTTCAGTGTTGTGAATTATATGCGTTGAGTCACTAGACTCTGGGTCTGGAAGAACCTTGGAGTTCTCCATGACCTGACGGAACGTTCTCGGATCGTCTAGGCGAAATTCGGAATCCTGAAATACGCTTGGAATCAGGGGCGCTTCATCATCCGAAACATCAGCAAACTCCGAGTCGCTGTCCCGAGAATGGTCCTGCTGCTCGGAGAACTTCTGTAGTACTTCCTCTGTCAAGGTCTTGTAGCTCAGCTCAAATCCTTTATAGTCAGATTGGACATTGGAGATCAAATCGGAGGTCAATTGTGCGTTGGCAACCTTGTTTTTGAGCGAATGGAGTTGGATCTGGGGAATATCCTTATTTGTAGGTTTGGTCAAGCTGTAAATGGTGGTTGCCCCGCCGTTGAGTGTGACGTGGTCCTTGAGACGTCGATTCAGTCTGATTCGTGCGGCATCCGACGCAACTGTTAACTCAAATATCGAGTTGGGACCCAACGGCGAGAAAGCTGTGGCTGCTCTTTCATCGTCATCGGCAGTACCTTGTTTCAAGATGTTAAAGGCATTCATGATGGTGGATCCTCCATCGGTGGACCCTCTGAAGTTGGAAAACACCGATTCCAGCGCCCTTTTTGGTGATCCTTCCAGGTATTCGGACACCCAAGTAATGTCCTCATTGATGTTAGCCGAGGCGTCAGTGGAGAGCGCCACCAGGCTCTGCATGGGGTCGTCTTCGACGGACATACTTTAATGATTTGGCTATTTAGAGTCTACAATCGCAAGTATGTGTTGGAATATGTGCAGGTGAGATATAGACAAACAATTGAGTAAATGGGGAAAATTGGAAGACGATGAATTGTTTACAATTTGCGTTTCTGATTTAAATCGATTAAATGAAAACTTGCTTGTTTGTATTGCTTTCTTCATTCCTTTTTTTTCGTTCTGCTTTTTGTACAACTCTCTACCTTCAATAATTTTTGTCAAGCTTTTGGGAAATTGATGGGAAGACGTTAATTCCGCCAGAATATAGCCACAAGGTACCAAAATACTAAAAATTCAAGATTCCTTTTTTCTATTAAGTGGATTCGGTTTACAAAAAACTGATCGAATTACAAGATTCCATCTTCTAAAATTGATCCAATTTACTCTCTGATCGCTGTACTTCTTAACAATAGTAGGGCCATACAAACTGTGGAGGGCATGCCGGTGTGCATACGCCTCCATCAGTATAAAGCTGAGAAATTACTAATGAAATCGAACCACCATCTATCATGTCCACCCCAGCCCCAACAGACAAACCCAAGCCATGCTGTGTATGCTTGGACGAGAAAAAGACTCGTGATGAGTGTCTCTTGTTCAACGGCCAGGAAGGTGGCAAATGCGACGAGTTGATCCAGAAGTACAGAGTATGTATGAAAGGGTTTGGCTTCGAGACAAAGTGAGCCAGCTATTGCCACCAACTCTGCCGCAGAGGCAAACTTAGTCGTCGAAAAATAGACACTGCAACACAGTCTCGGCATACACCATATCGAAACCAAAAAGAAAACCTTTCAAATTCTCATTGTTGCAGGGCATCTTGTAAATAGCCAATATGAACAATCCACTCAGTTATCCACAGAACTGTAGCTTCTCTCAGGGGAATGGGACTTGACTAGCCGTTCAAATTCTCGCTCTAAATCACGTTCAAGTTGTTCGTCGTCTACATGCTGCATGTGCTCACGGTTGAGCTTGCTATTTGTCTCAAGGACAAATTGGTTCTGAATGAAGTTGTCCACTAGAATCAACTGAAGACAGTTCATGAACACCGGCACCACGAACATCACAATAAATATCTCGACCTCGTTCGGATACTCGTCGAGCCACGCCAACAAAATGTGGCTGGTGATCCATAGAAGCTGAGTCTCAAAGCACTCAACAAACCCATAAAGCACAAACTTTGTGATCATAAGCGAGCCAAAATAGACGGCCAATTGCTTAAAGTACGCGGTGACCGACGGTTTATGTGGATTTGGTCCGTATTCACCGCTCTCGAGCTGAGTGATATGGAATACCCGCTTACAAACCCGACTGACTCCCATCAACACCACATAAAGCACATATACACCAATCGTGCAATCTAGAACGATACTGAGAAAGTACCAATCGCAGGGATCTGCCCCACAGTCATCATCTCCTTCACAAGGGTCCGGAAGGCTATCGCCATAAGGCACGGCGTCGTTAGGCAGCGCCTTGAGTATAGATAGCAACACATTGAAAACGTGCACACCTAGAGCTCCAATAACTTGTTTAGACACGTCAAAAAACCACACGGGCCATGTTCGGCGAACTGGATACTCATAAAATCGCTTCACTATAAGTGACAGTAAGCACAAGAGCCCCAAAAATGCTTGCGTTAGTAGTGAAAAGGTTCCTACTAATTCACACTTTCCCTCATCGTCACTTTTAGAAGGTGCTGACGTGAATTTCACCAAGTACGCGATAGAAATCGTAGCAAGCACATGGTGCCAAAGATTAGAAGCCATAGTTTGAGCCAGAAAGAAAAGAACGTAAATTATGCTAGATGTTGCTGGTAATCGGTAGGCAAAGTATATGGGGAACTACTGAAATGTACGGATGCCTAAAGTTAATGATCGTCACTGATGATGACCAACCTGCACTACGATAGACAAATGTTGGCAATCTTGACAGAAGACCTACATGTTGTTCTCCATCTTGGAAATTTCGTATTTGACACAGAAAATCTCTTATTTTTTTTTGAATAGAAATGAAGTAAATACAGCTTGCAGTAGTCGCCTCAAAAATGCTATGTTTGGAGCCTCGTGTAGAGTATGCGCAGCACATCGCCATGTTATCAACTGCCTTTGTTCCAACCTCCTAAGAAGTTGGCCATGGCCAGACCCTTCTTTTGTCTTTGGTTCTCTTCAGAATCTGGAGGAGACACTGGGATGCCGTTGCGGTCAGCAACTGCGTATAAGGATGCGTACGTTGTGCTGTCATTGCTGGCAGTGGATGAAGGAGGGTTCACGTTCTCAATAAACTCGTCTTCCGATTCGCTGTCTGAGTCGAAGATAAACGATTTTTTGCTTTCCTTTTTGCTGAGTGGTGGTGTGCTGCGTCCCAGGAATGCGTTAGCTGATGTAGTGTGTGGGGGCAACGGCGACGACTTGGGCTGCACTGGAGGTGACTGTGTCCCGCTGTATGAGGGCGACAACGGAGAACTCGTGCTTTCTGGCAGGTCTTGTGTGTTAAAAAACAGATCGGCTAATGCGCTGTTTTTTGCTGGTGTCATTCCAGTAGAGAAAAATTGGTCTGAGAGCGAACTGGAAGAATGTGGCTGCTTGGAAAGCTCTGTGGACGAATACCTAGGGTTAATTTCGGAGATGTGTCTTGCTTCAGGCTCTCTCTCCTTGATGAAATCTTTTGGAAAGTGGTCCGTTTCTTGCTTAGAAATTGCTGCCGTCATTCCTTGTCCACCAAAAACCAGCTGAGCTAACGACTGGCTTGAATTCTTCGTGTGTATGGACAAACCTTCCTCTTCATCTTCTGAGGACGAATCTGACGCATCCATTGACAATGGGACTGGTCTCACAGGATATACAGCTGAATCATCCAATGATGAAATAGGCAAGCGCTCCTTGTCGCTCAGATTTATAGTAGCGCCAGAAGCAGCCGTGCTGTCAGTAGTGTTTGCATGTGAGTGACCCACAATCTCCAATGGAGCATAGTCAAAGTTGTCAGCATTTTCGTTCTCGATGATCTCATAGTCGAAGTTGGATCCCAAGGTAATGTTTTCAGGGACATCAACAACGTCAGGGGCCTTCTTTGCTCCGTAGATAGCGTGGTTTGGATCGACCTGATAAACACTATTATAGTCATAATAGTAGTCATAGCCTCTAACACTGTTGTCCACATTGTGAGACAAACTAGATGTGTATGGATTAGATTCATCACTTTCTTCGTCGGAAGAGCCATAGTTCAAGGTTGTTGGAGGCAACAAGTGAATGGTTTTGTAGACTTTAGAGTTATTGGTAGATATCGACTCGGTGTCTTCGCTGTTTTCATTCTCTTTAGGCGAATCTTTGCTGGATGAAGACAAACCTGGAAGCGCGAAGCCAGCCATGGATGCGGATGAAGGGGACCTAACACGTAAGAAAAATCCGCCTTCGTCATCGTCGTCATCTTCATCTTCATCATCTTCAATGTCCGCCGGTTCATCATAATCTGATCGACTTTCTCCGCTCTGTTGATTTTCATAAATATAACTTTCACTTTCACCGTAGTCGTACTCAGTGTCGTCATCATCTTCATCATAATCATCATATTCATCCTCATCACTCGAATATTCGTCGACTGCAATACATTGTTGCACTTCGTCGTTAAAATGGATACGGCGCTTCTCCTTTGAGATGGAAGACGTCAGCCCAGACAGACTATGCTGGAGAATCAGCAGAGTCAACACAGGCTCCGGCTCCTCAGCTTCATTCTGATCAGATGCTACCTTCTCCAACTTGGATGACAAGTCTGCTGGCGCAACAGCCGAATGATTTTTTGCAGCCAAATTAATAGCACTGTTGTTTGCAGAACTTTGCTGTGAAAAGTTCTTATATTGAGAGTTGAGCTTTGCAGAGATGACATCGTAGTCAAAATACTCCGGAGGTCTCTCAGAAACACCACTCTTTTGCTGTGCTTCTCGGCGTCTTTGAGCTTCCGCATCCTCTCTGCGTCTCTGTTCCTGTTCGGCTCTCGCCGTAGCCACCTCGAGCTTTAATAGGTTCAGGTGACTGATCATCATGTCTTCGACAGTACGTTTCTTTAAGATAGGCTTGGGCCCGTGGTTTTTGCGTGCAATGGATATGTCTCCAGCCACAACACTGCTGGCAGTATTGCATGTCTGGGAGGCGTTGGATGGATGGTCTTGGTCGTGGTCATGGTCATGGTCGTCATCGTCTACAATGGGGCCGTAAAGCCAAGTGACGTCACTCTCCTTCAGCCAGTTGACTTCTTCCGGACTAATGGTCTTGAGGTGCGATCTACGCTGGGCCCATGTCCGCCATGATGCATTTTCCAATCGGGCGGCATTAGCCACGTTTTTCCGACGCAGAATCACATATCTCCACGACTTCGATATATCCTCCACATCCCACTGATGCGACAAGTAGTCAACATGGCGGGAAGGTTCGGCCACCAAGTCTGAGTCATCGTGGGGAATCATCTCCGGGCTGCGGACGAATGGCGGCGTTGGTGTGGTGACGGAGGACTGAGAAGGTGGTTCTTCCGAGCTGGAGCCTGGAACGTCTGAAATAGTAGAGTCGGGTACAGTGACCGTAGTTGAAGAAGACGGAGCCACCAAAGGGGCCAGTTTCTCCATTTCGGCGTTGTGATTCTCGATTCTTTGTTCCTGTTTCTCAGGATCGATGAATTCGTCCAAGAGGCCAAGAGACCGGGTCCGTTTCAATTTGAAGGTGGTATTCTCAAAATGGTCGTCATCCTCAGCGTCTACGTGTTGCGATGTGGTGGCGCCGCCTTGGAACACCTCTCCGGTGTTATTCTGAGACATTGGGTCACTAGTTAGTGGTGCTGCCCACGGGGGTGGTGATGAAAGATAATGGAAGGTGCCGACTAAAGTCTGGGGATGTGAAACCAGCAGATAGCTTGGACAGTGGCGAAAGCCAGCAACCAGGATTCACGGCACAAACAGTGGTTGGCAGTTAGAAAGCACCAACAGTCTCAGAAAGTCGAGCTTCTAGCAGCGTGAGGCAGAGTCACCTTCACGAAGCGAATGTAGGCAGACTGGAGAGCTTCTCCAAATACACCAGTTGAAGCAGGGAGAATTTGCGCTTGAAATTAGCAACAGCAAATTGTGGATGATGCACACAGTCAAAGAATGTCTAGTGCGATAAGGGTGAAGGATGGAGGTGAGGTGGATGGAGTCGATGGGGGTTACAAAGTGTTGCTATGGTGAGAAAACATGGTGACAATTTGGAAAAACGGCTACTAGAGGAGACACCCGTACCTCTTAAGAGGATTCTTGGGGGTAAAGTGAACCAAGTGAAATGACTATAATGACAAGAGATAATTGTTCATGGATAGAAATCAGGTTTGATGACGTTATGGTGTTTTTTTTTTATATTTCCAAATGATTCTTGTTTGTTTACTACTTTCTTTGGTGTTGAATTCGGAAAGTTTACCCCCCGCATTCTGTCAATTGTAACATTTGAAAGTGCACATTTCGCTGACTCTGACCCGGATTAGGCCCGCGCATGAGCACGTGATGCTCCTGCCAGGGAAAATTTGTGAGAGTAATTCCGGCTCTCATAAAGGACCTAATGTGGGGAGGTCGGCCACTCACGGCAACATGGAGAATTCTACACATCTTTCGGTAGGTCGGATGACGCAAGAAATGTGTCGCCGGGCTTTCATGGGTAGAAAATACAGAATAGTTGATCTGCCCCACGCTTCTCCGGGGCGACCCCAGAGATTATCGGAATAATTTCTAATTAACCGCAATGTGCACGTTCCGAGATTTTCCGGTAGTCATCCATTTTGGACCTTGGGGTAGTTTCCCCCACTGATAAGAGGGTTGCCCATGTAGGATGACTACGATAAAGGGAAAAACGAAGGAGTCAGTTTTTCCATCTGATAATAATGATTCATCAAAGATGTAATGGAAAGTTCGATTGGATCATCATTGGGTGGATGTCCTAAAGATTGGGTATCGATTGGATGTATCGATGGGAATAGAACCCCACAACTTCAGGATGACAGTTTGTATTTTGATACAAATGAGGTTGGAAATATATTAACGTATGTGGTTGATGATAGAATGATAATTTACGAATATACTTGACGGTTAGTGGAGGTGTTGCTGATAATCAAGGGGTGTTACTGATAATTATGGGGTGCTATTGATCATTAGGGTTACAGAGGGTTTTAGGTCCCTGTAATTTGGAACTCCTAAAGTTTAGAATTCCTATGCATAGAATAATTGAAAATTGAAGTTACAAAGGATAAAAATTACTGAACTTATCGATGGTGACATCAGGGATCGTGAGTATTTTCCGTAGTATGTAGTATGGCGTTACTAGACAAGTCATTAGGT
Organism: Sungouiella intermedia; assembly: GCA_900106115.1. Taxonomy (NCBI): domain Eukaryota; kingdom Fungi; phylum Ascomycota; class Pichiomycetes; order Serinales; family Metschnikowiaceae; genus Sungouiella; species Sungouiella intermedia. Next base: position 1,538,262 of record LT635756.1, on the reverse strand, counting down.
CCAATGACTCTGACTTATGCAAATGAGTGGAATGCAAGATCGGACGTATCCGTTTTCATATGATTCAGGGGAATTATGCCCCAGTAGACTTTCAAGATGCAATGTACCAATTCGAATTCGATACTGCCTTATTGTTGATGTCATTGTAATAGTCCCACGCATCTTTCCGGGCAATAGGAAGATCTTCGTACGATGATATCGAGTAGTCGGCTGGGGCGTCTGGCCCAAGATTGAGCTGAGTGTGTCGTTCTGCAGATTGCGCCACAATCTTCATTTCATCCTCGAGCCACTGACTTCGACACTTGGACAGCCATTTGGCTGATCCAAACAATGTCAGTGCTGCTCCACATGCACGCGTACATTCGTTCTCAGGTACCCAAAGCCGGAGATCCAGTCTGTACCTGTGATTGTTGAACGTGAGCTTAGTTGTGTAAGAGTCAGCACCATATTTGCGATCAAGAATTGTCAGAACGTTCCGAGGAATGTAGACTGAGGCTCCCTCAAAAAACGTGTGACGAATGGGCAATAGCTCGTCCAAGGAGTGCCAGTTCCAATTCTTGCAATGGACTGGCATACTCTTCAATCTGGACATATCGCTTTGCGATTCATGTGATTTGTAGAATGCTGGTGGTGGTTGATGTGTAGTGTGTGAAAGAGCACTGAGATCAATGTAGAGGCCTGAGTTAATGTCAATGAATCTGGCATCGATGAAATTGCGTCCATTACCCTGGCGGATATACGTGGGCGAAACTTCAAACAAGTATTTGGCATTTCCGTCACGTGGATTCTCAATGATTATGGTGGAGTTGAACTTGCGCGAGAGCCTGTCCAATTGGGCTATTGGTAGCTGGACGTCAATATCTGTGTCCCATGGCATGTTAACACCATTGTAAACCCATCCAAGAAGAGAACCGTAATTGACCCAAGAGTTCACATTCTGGCTTTCGGCGAACTTGAACCACACCCGCACTAAGTGATGTAGCACTGACTGACGCTCTCTATTAGAGATGTAACGTTTGAAAAATGGGAAAGACGTATGGTGAGAGCGGCCAGCGATCACATCAGTATATATCCATGGGTATTTGAAAAAGCGGTCGGCGCTATCAACCTCAGCATTCGATGTTTCCAAGAACTGGAGGTACTGAAGATCATCACCCAGTATGGTGTTCTTATTGAGTGCGTCCTTTAACGCGAAAATCTGCTGCTCAGGGTCGAAAATGAAATCTTGAGGCTCGATGTCAATCTCTCTTTGGAAGCGCTTGTAAGGATGGAATCTGAGGACCGATTCCGCTTGATCCGAGTAAGAGAGGGCCAGTTCCGAATCCTCCATCTTCTTAACCACCGACTCTTTCGAGATTTTTCGTGGCATGCCACCTTGACCAATGCGCTTTCTGCCCAACACCGGGACTTCAACAAAGCCCGAATCTGTAGCAGCGAGGATACGCTTGGGAATGTCCTTGACGCAATACAAGTTGACCATTCCGCGGAGCACTTTTGTGTTGTAGGATTCCATGAAGTATGGATTGACAGAAGAAAATTCCTTCAATGAGGCGTCGCATTTGCCATCCGGGTACAAGGTACGTGAATGGTCCAAGTGCTTGTTGGCCGGAGACAAATCTACCCAATCATCCCAGTGGAAGTAAACTCCGTCACGATTTCCCAAGTGGGCCACGTTGACCACGTTAGAAGCATGGTGCGATTCAAGGTTCGAGACTGAGTTGATGTAAGAGTAGATGCAAAAGACTAGCGATCTGGGGTTGAAAGATGACGCCCTGTGCATGGCAAGAGTGTTAGCATCGAGTCGGCTGTCGGGGATGTTCTGACACAAGGAGCGGACGAACAGTAATAACGCGAGTACCAACATGAAGAAGACCAACACCAACCGGCGCTGGTAGAACTTGGTGATGCACATGTATCCTGGCACCACACTAGTGACTCGTTGTATCCTTATGGTTGAAGAATTTGTATGTTTTGCCAAGGCTTGGTAGCCAAACGGGATGAAACACGAATTCGCGGGATATTAGGAGAGTGCGACCACAAAACCAAAAAAAGTAAGGTAGAATTGTGACTAAAAGGACAGATGTCTTGATAAAAGACCCAAGTTGTTTAAACAGGGGAAAGACAAGGAAGTGTGTCAAGAAATTCTTGTGCATTGCTCTTAACAGTGTCCTGGTGCTGCAGGTCAGGCGCAGACATTGCTAATTATACTCGCGCATTCCGGCTAAGAGGACAAGAAATGCTAAAGATTCTCGTAGTTAGTGGGGCGTCGCGAGTGAAGCCAAGTGATCGTGCTTCTTGGCCATCGTGATTCAAAGATCGTGAAGTGGTAAGTCATATGGTGGCGATTTTGTAAATCTCGAAGTTGCAACTTTCCAAGTGTGAGATGCGAAACAATAGTGTCAAAGTAGCGGAAGGCTGTGCTTTCCGGCATCTAACAAAGGCTACATTAGGTCATCGCGCGAGCCAATGGTTTCACTGATGATTTTTTTTCGCACTGCCGAAAATACTAGGGCTGAGTGGAATGATTATTCTGACGAGTATCGCAAGTAAAATAAAATGTCATGCAAATAATCATAACTCAACCTCCTCGTCCATTAGTCCTTTCGAATTGTGACCTCTGTATAACTTCTCGTAATCCGCACCCCTCAGATTTACGTTGGTCCAATTCTCCCCAAATTCTTAGTGATCGGCGTGCACAAGACAGCACGGCTGATGAAACGAGAATTGCCCATAATATTGAGGTTACGAGCCGTCCATACTGGGGAAGGAGGCTAAATATCAACAAACCACCATTATGGCTATGCTAACCATAAATAATGGCAGAAAAAACACGGTTACATGCTCCAACCTCGTGGCCAATGCATTCCCGCCTACTTCCATTCTTTACGGAGAAGCCATTGCTCGTTAGGAACGCTATGAGCAGCTTCTTCAAGGGTCTGGTGGATAGAGTGATGCGCGCCGGGCTGAAACGAACGTCGCTTTTCGCGGGCAGTGGTGCTTTGCGAACCCCGCCGATTTGGAGGCACATACTTAGCTTCTCGGTCCACCAGGTGCCGTCTCGTAGGTCTTCCTGATACGAATGCCAGGGCACCATTACTACCTCCATAAGTGCTTACGAAAAGTCCGTGGTGACTTCCCTGCTGACTTCCATGGCGACTGCCCAGATGGCTGCCATTGTTGGCTTGGTTCGAATTGTAGACGTTGAAACCCTGGTAATTGTGGAAATTGGACCCTTGTCCATTATGGCTGCTATGTGCATTATTCAAGTTCTGGGTCTGAGAACCAGGTATGGAGCTGCTTGTGTTAGCATACGAACCATGTGAATTGCCAAAGATAGATCTTGCTTCGTAACTTCTGTAGGGTGAGGAGTAGCTAGGTTGTGGGTCTGACTCCACCACGCCGAAGTCGTCTTCCAAGTGGAACACACCATCATCGTTGAGTGCCAAGTGATCAATCTCCTCCGTAAGAACTCCTACTGCTCCATTCTGAGGAGATTTATAAGGTGATCGCATGTGACGGTGCAAGTTACGACCGACACTGGTTGAGATGGAGGAGGCAAGTTTGGGCGATGTTATAACGGGCAAAGTCAGGACCAGGCTGTATGGTGTCTGGACAGGGCTGTAGACATTCAGGCTCGCGTGGTTTGAAGCTGACTGGTGATACGAGCTGGAGCTCGCATGGAGCGATCCCTGATACGAGTTGGGATGTTGATAATTGCTGCTGCTTGTTGGAACACCGTCTATGCGTGAACGACGGTTTCTCTGCTTTCGATAGTGCGATGGCTGCGAATTCTGCGACTGGGACATTTGGGACGATTGGGATTGCGAATAGACACTGCCATTTCCATGACCACTAGCATAAATGCTAGATTGGCGAACGCCGGGATTGTCACCGCCTTTCTTTTTCCACGATTGACGCTTGCGTCCACGGTTCCATTTCCGCCGCTTCTCGGTGCGTTGTTCCTTTTGTTCACGCTGTTCACCATACTTGTCCATGTAATGACCAACCACGCTGCGAGGAGTGAAGAAATCTTCTCTGCGGAACCGAGCTCCAAAGCTGCCGCCAACGTTCTGGTTACTGCGTCCAAGATTCTTATTGTACGACGCAACTCCAAACGGCTTTCTGGTGTTCCGAATCCGGTTGTTTCCACTGATTGGAATTGGACGGGCACCCGTAATGGGCGAGAGCAACGCATCTGCTCTACGGTTGTAAGGCATATCTTCCTTATCGTCATCCCTGGCCGAAGCTGCGGTAGTTGCATCACTGTCAGTGACATCAATGTTGATATGCTTGGCAAATTGTAGCGCTTTTTTGGACTGAACGCTAAGAACACTAGGTGGGTGCTCAGTTTCAGTAGCTGGAGTGTCCTGAGGTGCATCTGCTTCTTTTTCCTTATCGAATTTGAACATTTCGTCCTCAGAATCCACGTCCTTCTTGTTGACACGTCCTCTGTCCTCTTCTTCTTCTTCAGCCTCGTAGCCCAAATCTTCCTCTTCGCCATTATCGCTGTGTTCAGCCCAATACTCTTCGTCCATGGTGAAAAACCGCAACTTCTCGATTTCATGCTGCAAGCTGGCCAAGTCTCTGTTGGACGGGTCGATGTTCAACGAGTACCGCAACGCACTAAAGAGTTCACCGCTCATTGCGCTGAAGAAGTCAAAAAGTGCTTCTCTGTTAGCGGAGAATTGCAAGAATCGCTTATCAGTGTAGTTTGCGACCTGAAATGGATTCTTTCGGAAAACCAACGTTAAGAGTATGATTCCAACAGACCAGAGGTCAACCTTGGAGGCATCATAGTATGTTAAGTCGTCGTCAAATAATTCTGGCGCCATGTAACGCTCGGATCCGATGTCAAACTCACTACGGTTAGTGACCTTCTGTTGAGTGGTGGCCAAACCCCAATCACACACTTTGATCAGCCAATCATCAGCGATGAGAATATTCTCTGGCTTTAAATCGCGATGAAAGACCAGCTTCAGATGACAGTAGGTAAGGGCGTTCAAGATCTGAAGGAAAACGTCCTTGATATCTTGAGAAGTAGATGGCCCAAAGTCACTTTGAATTGCCTCATATAAATCGCCTCGTGGACAGTATTCGAGAACAAGACACGAGCCAAAATAGTCCACCAAGTTGGTGATATTGGGGTGAATACCAAGAATTTTATGAATTCGGATTTCCCGACTGGAATCATCACACATGCCACTCAAGGCGCCGCTCTTATCGGAAACAACATTTTCAACATTGGATCTGAGTTTGGCTGGCGATGAAGTGGCCCGCCCAGTCTTTTTAGAAAGCTCTTTATAGTGCTGAGCCCTCTTGTAGTCCACTGGATATATGTACTTGACAGCGACTAATGTGTTTTCGTTCTTGGTATCTTTCGCCAAAGAAACAAGTCCATAAGACCCTTCAGAAATGTCTTCGACCTTGAGGTAGCGGTCGTTCAAAAGCTGACCTCGATTATAGCGTTCGTATGCTTCCATGATGACCTAGCCAGAAAAGCAAGCGATGCTGTGGATGCAGTGAGGGCCAAGAAGGCAGATTATGAGGATTATTGGAATCAAGAAACAACTCTTAAAACAAACAAAGATGCAGAAATCGGAATGTTAAGACGAGAATAAATGAAACGTCTGCGATGATGATGTGAATGAGATATAGGTAGGTCCAGATCGAAAGGAGATCTCGACTGGTGCTCAGCGAGTGCCTGAACGGAGGAAGCAAAGCAGAAGCAAGTAGGGAGATACTTGTTAGCCGAAGATGTAGCCTTTCGGGAAAGTCTTAGGCAGCTGCTTGGGTCTGAGATTGTCGGGTCTGAGTCAGTTAGGTGCACCAAGTACGTTGACAGTAGATGGTGTGGATGAGAGGCACGGGTGTGGATCTGAAAGGCTTTTGAAGTTGTCCAGCTGACCAAAAAAGAAAAGTGGGGAAGGCGTTTTCTTTGCTGTGTGGAAGACTGAGAGTTGGAAACTGTTGAGATTAAGTTAAAAAGTGTGTGAATTTCCTCGGTGAGTATTTTGGTCGATTAATTTTAAGGTTCTAGGGGTATAATTTGACGTGGTGTTTTCTGGGAGGTTCCATGGGCCAGTGGTTAGGAAGAATGGTGCGAAAAGTTATAAGTCTACATTGTCCATAAGTCGATGCTCAGCTTGAAAGGAAATTTTTTTAAAGTGAGAAAATAGCCAGTGAATAACAAGCGAAACGTTTATATCGAGATATTCCGAGTAGCGTACGGCTTGGGGCTGTTACCCAACGTGGATTGGTTGCAATTGAACAATGAACCTGTCTAGAAGTTATGACGTAGAAGGTGTCCAGATATGAAATAGGGCTCCCAGGAGGAGGTGAGTTCCACATCCAATGTCGAGGCAATGTTCGAATCACAGGGATTCTCGACTGTGAATCACATGTGACAACATGTTTGAGTCTTGTAATAGTTGCCATGGACACATGGTAAGTGAGCATGCAGACAATAATAAGCACAAACCCTTAGTATGATAGCAACTACAAGCAGGGACTAAGTCAGAGGCACTCACAAATATACCATAAATTTCCGAATGAACTACTTTTTCGTATCAGCAAGCTTTCAGTAATTTGATCTGTATCATTTGACTGAAGAATAGCTAATCGCTGGCTCCTTACCCATCATCAATTGCTTATATTGGATGGCCAACGACATGCAGTCTAGTGCTGTTAGGTCGAATTGATCTCTAGAGGTAATACGGTCAGAATCGGAGAACGAACATAATAAACTTCCCTTCTGTGTTATATCCGACTACTTCTGTTGAGTATCCTTAACCGTTCTCGTTCATAATCTGGTACTAGGTACCACTTTATGAAACACCTGAATAGTTCATCAAGTAATAGTTCCATTACTAAAAATGGAAGCACTAGAACATGAGAAAGTCAATCTATCATATCTCCTATATTTTAGTAACCCTTTACATTTATACACTTCATATTCTACCTTCCCATAGTTGCTCCCCATTAATGTTCCTTCTCAGTTGCCATCCCATCAATAATGACAGATGCAGTACGCATCCACCTCTTGATTGATTTCCTACTTGACCTTCCTTTTCATCAATATGGACGACGATATTGCCACCTTTTTGGCGTTCACTGGAACAGATGATGCTGCTGCCGCCAAAAAATTCTTGGAGATCTCAGGCAACAACGTTGAATATGCCGTGCAATTGTTCATGGAATCTGGAAACCACAGCTCCACTACAGCTCACCAAGATGAAGAAATAGCTCAGAAGTTACAACAGGAAGCATACCAGGATAACGTACGTGAAGCAGACACAAACGTTCACCGTCATGAAACATTATTGGACTCATTCCCCACTTATGGAGAAATGTCCATGCCCAGAGAACTGGACATGTTCGGTGGAGGACGAGTAGGAATCTTCAACCAGCGATTTGATATGCCTCATGAGCACCTCGAATACGACGATGACGAAGACTATGAAGATGCGCCGCAGATTGTGGAATCGGATGAAGACTCTGATGAATTAATGCAGGTTGATGAAGTTGGCGAGCGGGTCAGACAACCTACAAGAAGAGTTCGCTTAGAGAGAAATCCTATGGGAGAGCTTTCATCTACACAGAGAAGATTAGCGGAGCTTTTCAAGCCACCGTTCGATCTCATTGAGCGAGTGAACTTGGATACCGCAAAGATGATGGGTCGGAAGGATAAAAAATGGATCCTCATAAATATTCAGAACCAGGCAGAATTCCAGTGCCAGGTTCTCAACCGAGACTTCTGGGCCAACAAACAAATCAAGCAGAAAGTTAAGGAAGACTTTATTTTCTTGCAATACCAACACGATTCAGTTAACGGAGAAAGCTTCGTGAATTTCTACCATGTGGATCAATTCCCTCACATTTCCATTCTTGATCCCATGACAGGCGAGCGAGTATTCAAGTGGACCGATGGAAAGGTACCTGACGTCGAAGAATGGTTGGCTGACGTTGAATTGTTCATGGAGAAGTTTTCACTTCAACCCTCTGCAAGCAATCCACTTGTGAAGCATGAAGTCAAGTTTGATCCTGACTCCATGACCGAGGAACAACAAATAGAGTTTGCTATGAGGCAATCCGTGGGGGCTAGTGGCAACAGCATCAATGATGCCATCGCTTTGGATGACGATGACGATGAAGTTGCCAATAACGTATCTCAGGCAGCTGTGTCTGAGCCTGAACAGGAAGAGGGTGATGCATTTGACAAGATCTCCGCAAAGGATCATGATGAGCCTTCTGTCGGCTCAGTGACCAGGATCCAGTTTCGTTTTCCTAGCGGTAAGAGACTCATTCACAAGTTCGATTTTGAGAATGATACCGTGGGCCAGATATACCAGTGGCTCAAATTTGTACTCCTGGAAACAGAGGAGGCTACATATGGCATCGGTACTGGAGACCGGTTTACTATGTCTAGCATGGGTAAAAGCAAGCTACTTGATATGGTTGATATGACTATTGGTGAAGCAGGATTGAAGAATGCCAGTATATTATTAGAAAAGGAATGAGAATGCTGAATTTTGGTAAGCACATGTAGAATTTGTTACTTTCCAATTCGAGGATTTATTTTTCAGCGTTGGCCGCAGTATCTAGCTGTATTGGCTCCATCTCCACTTGAGATGGGAGCCGATCCGTATCTAGGACCGTCTGAAACTCTGAGTTGAATGTATCATTCACGGAAGAGTTATTCTTTGGACCAGGGTCACATGCTTGAATATTTGCTCGCAAAACTAGAAGATCCAAGTCTGTTTCTTCCTGAGTCAATCCTTGCAAACCACTGAGTTTGACATTGGCTTCGTCTAATTGTGGAATGGTGTATTTCCTCTGCTCGGCTTCAAATTGGTGGAGACGATAGAGTGCCACTACTCTGGCATCTGTTGCCTCAATACGATTATTCTTATAGTAGGGGGCATCGACGTCGTAGTATGAGTCGATGTTTCCAGGCGCAAATCGGCCAACTTGTCCTTCATGCCCATTTTTCATGTCATCAACGCTAACCACCGATCTATAGTATTGAGATGCTTCCAAATTAGCCATTTTGTTGTCCGCCACTCCATAATACTCCTTATATAGCTCATTGAGTTCCAGGTAAGTCTGGTCAATAAGCTGTTGGCGTCGTTCCTGGGCATCTCGCTTATACTGTTTCCAGAGAATTCCTCTATTCTTTTCTGTGTTTGCGTCCACCAAATCTTCCTGGTAGCTTTTCTGATTTTTCAGAGCATCTAGCTGGTCTCTGAACTGCTGGATGATTTTTTTAAATTGGGGAGAAAATGGAAGTTCGTCACCTCTTTCGTTGAAGATGTCATCCAAGTCCATGGGCAGAACTAGATTCGACATCAAGTTGGAAACATTAGAATCAAAATTTTCAGGCGAGATGTACAGCTTTTGGGGACCCGAACCTTTCGTGCCAGCAATCACATGGTCCTCTGTGTTGTTGGCTAGTCTTTCGATTACTCCGATCTCATGGTTGTATTTCTGGGTCCACTGCTCGTCGTTAGCTTGGCACAGCTTTATTTGCTGATCAATAGCGGCAAGCATATTTTCGACTCTCACTTGTCGAGCAACTAAGAATTTTTTGGATAGCGAAGTAAACTCGCTGGAGAGAACCTCTTCCAACTGAGAGAGTTGGTCTGAAGTCATGGCAGGAAGTTTTGATAGTAGTTCTGGATCGAAAGGCTCCGATGGATTAGAAGCCAGCAAGGCATTTATATCTTCAACATGAATTTCTGGAGGTTGAACATTCATTTCATTTTCGGACTCTAGGTTGGTTTCGTTTTCCAGTGCCATGGTGTGGTTGAATAGTCTGCGAAATAATTGCGACTTGATAGTAAATTGGTAACGTGCACAGGACTCCCAGATACCTAAAGATGAGAGAAGTGAAGTTAGAAAATGAACTTCCAAAGTTTTGGGTTTTGAAAGTTTTGTAAGAAAAGAGTTTTGTATTAGAAGAGTACTAGAGAATACTTGAGGAATTCAGAAGTCTGAACATTTCAAAGTTCTTGCTTGTTTTTTCTCGTTCAAATAAGAAGATGATGACATGAAAGAGAGTTCCACTTCAAAATTTCAATAGGTTCATTCAAGAATGGAGAAAACCAGGAAAAAAAAAAATGAGAAAACCGGGACATGTAAGACGTATCTTAATGATACTGGGAAATTTTTCAGGTTTGAAGTACTTTATTAAAATGTTTGAGGTGATGACTCTAATGGGAGAGTTTCACCATTCTCAAGTTGATGACAGAATTCAAGAAAGTCATGTTCTCAAAAGTATCAAGAAAGTCATATTCTTAAATGCTTATCAATTTTAAAACTCGTAAATTAAATAGTAGATGATCAAAATATGTATGGCTTTCACAGGTCTGAAACCATTTCACTCTAAGAGTGGTAAGAAATCTGCCCTATGGATGTTATCTTCTGGTACTACAAAGAAAGCGTATAACCTAAGAAGTTCTGCAAAAATTTGATTTTTAGATTCCAGTTATTATATTTGCAGTCAACACCAACACCTTTCCCAAAACAACAGTTTTCTTCAATGTATTTTTATCAATTAGGTTCTTCACTTCACATTCCGTACTCAATCATCTAACTATGCATATCTACATTTTTCATAATACTAACATTCAATCAAAATCATAAACAAAATTATCTGTCCTCAGCCCATTCATTCTCCTTTCTAATGGCAGCCTCTTCTTCTGGGCTGAAGTCGTTGACAATATTGAAAATTCTTCTCAATTCTTCAGGAGATTTGTGCTTGATCATCTCAGCAATGATCTTACAACCAGCGTCCAACAATGGACGGATGTTCAAGTAGTTGGCGGCCAAGATGATCTCATACAACATCTCCTGGTCAACCTTCAAGAAGTTTCTATCCCAAGATGGAACGGGCGCAGACTTTCTGGCATCTTCATCATCGTCATCAGGAAACACCGTACTTTTGTGATGTTCACACCATTCCAACACTTTGCTGAGAACATTTGCCCTCACGTTCGGCAAAGGAATCTCAAAGTCCTCGTCATCGTCATCATCCAAGTCTGGCTTCAAATCCGAGATAATGTTCTTGATCAACACAGACTTGCTGGCCACGTCAACATCGACGGGGAACTTCTCTTCATCTGAGGAAACAATCACAACCTTTGTCATTTTAGTGTGGTATAATGAAACACCTCAGTATGGTACAGTACTTGACTTGGGAGTTGAGAAGTCCAAGATGCAGAAACCCGTAAATGGGACGAGACGACTGAATATTGCGACAATTGATGGTTTGTAAAAAATCATTTAAAAATCTAATAACGGACAAGTAGCATAATAATAATACAATTTATGAACTGGCAATTGCAAAGAACTAACTAGTCTTAAGTACTTCATTTTACAAATATTTTAACATTCAAGTGTTCACTAGCTGTATTGGAGTCGTAGAATACATGAGTCATGAATTAGCATTACTTTAGTGCGTTACTCAAAGTTCGAATAGATGCTAGCACTGAACTCGTCGAGTTCTTCTAAGTCGTTGAGATTGTTGATGTAGATGTTTCCAGTAATCTCGCTGTCGCTATGGTTCTGTGGGTCGGTAATGACATTGGATTGAACCGATAATTGTGCTAAAAATGTAGCAAGTTTGTGCACACGATTACTCACACCGTTGGGGTCAAGTGCAAGCAATATATTGTCGCCCAAAGTGTCGATAGCGTTGTTGACGAGCGCCGCATACACTCGCAACGTGAAGTCGTTGGCAAAGACGAAGTTGGTCTCGTTGATGAGTTTGACAAGGTTCAGGTCCTTATTCTCGAGCTCATTGACCAACTCCGGGTTAGTGTTCATGAGCGTCTCAATCAAGTTGTCGTACTCGACAGGAAACAACGAGTGAGTGACCAATGAACCTCCGTTGTCCAAGGACTCCACACTGATTTCCTTCAAAAGCTCAGTGAATGTGCCCACGGTCAATTCCGTCTTAGGCGTTATTTCCTTGAACTTTGTCTCTACCAAAGCCTCGAGCCCGTTGGCCATGCGCATCCAGCCGTGGTTAAGAAGCCACCAACTTAACGACAAATAGCTCTGCTCGATGAAATAGTCGTATGAATCATGGTTTTTAGGTGAAACAGAGCCTCCTGCCATGGCAATAGCCAGCTCAAGGTATGCTTTACGCGCCAAAATGTTCAACTGCAACCTAGTAAGCAAGAGCAAGCCAGAAGCAGAGTAGATGAGGGCAAGCATACGAGCAATGGACTTCACCTTCAAATCGTGCCACAATTCGAGCTTGGACTTAGCAAGAAATACCGACAACTCCGAAGAGACCGGCGGCTGGTCCTCTGAATGTGCCATCAAGTTCTCTGTGGTGAGCGAGTCAGACATTTCTCTAGATGTGTTCTTTTTCCTCTTGAGGGCCTGGGTGATAGACTCTGTGGGCAAGTAAGTCAACACAGGCAGGCACAACACAGGCAATAACGCCAAGATAGTTAAGTAGCAGTCGGTCTGGGTCTGTATAAATCGACGCTTGATCTGTTCCTTGACAAAGAGCTCTTGCTTCAATGCATTTTGAAAGTTGCGGAACTTCTTGATCACAAGCTGGTAAAAAACAATGTAGAGCGACACCGACACGGAAGCGGTAACGATCAACTTCTTCTTGTGGCGACGAAAGAACGAGGCTACCGACAGCAACACTGACATTAGATGAAGTTGAAGTTTGTGGAGGCGACTAGTAGATGTGGAGGTCGCGCTAGGACCGAGGGTTCTGTCATGTGCACGAATGGGGAGGTTCATATGGGGGTGCGAGTGCAGGAGATGGAGATTCTGTGAAAGATATGAATTGCTTGTGTTATATTTGGTGATGACTTTCCAAGGTTGAAGAGAAATAAACATATGAGTGTGGATACTCCAATTGTGTTCTTAGATATGATATGAGGAATTCGGATTGTGTCAACTTATTTGACATCTTTCCAACCATAGATATCAGACAGCATTTGAAACTTCTTTTTCTATTTTTTTTGTTCATTGATCTTTTTATTTTTATTTTCTTTATTGAGAATTCAAATGCTCATCTAATAAAAGTCTGATAACCATTCATACCTTTCTCATTTTATCCTCTGCAAATCTTTTTTAATTTAGGTCTTTTTGGCTTGCATAGTTGTTCGGAATTTCATAACTGATTGCGAAAACTCCGAATCATATCCTGATTGCACATTCAAGAATAAATTTTACGGATATGAATTCCCGCATACAGCCGAAATGATCGTCCTTGGGTTTCCGATTGCTTTGGTAGGAAAGAATGCAACTTTAATTTCACCCACTCACAACAATGTCTTCTCCCGACAGAGATTTGAGTCTGGTTTCCCATCGTAGATCTACGAGTACTCGAATCGTAATTTAGAGAATTCAATTGCTTAATATCCACTTCATTGGAGAGATTCCAACAGTAACTCCTTCAAAGGAGTACTCTCCACTTCAATGCCCCTCCACTCCCTTTCGTACTGGCACAATGCCATCTGCTGCCATATAACATCATTGCTTCTCGATTACCGAAGTCCTGCAACCAACCACTATAGAGCCATGCTATAGAGCCATGCCCACGGGCCAAATTAAATGCATGGCTCGAGCCCCTATATTCCGTTTCAAGCTAATTCATTCCGACGTACAGCACTAGGTATGTGGACGAAATTGGACTAATTAATTGCGTCCTGTGTAATTGCAACCATGTGGTAAAAAGAATGTCAAAAGTGCGACTTGGCACATATGACACCAATTTATTCTCTAGCAATGCGGTCCCATGAAAAGAGAAGGCAAGCAATTGTCCACAAATAAAAAACACTAGAGTATATTTGGCTAGTGTGCGTGCATTGGGTTAGTGTGTCAATGTTTATTCCCATTCCCAAAGAGGCTTACTTGAGCGAAGCCTACCGGCTTTAGTTCCCCACGTTTCTTATTTTGTAATGCACAATCACTTCTACCATGCATTCTGTCATTTATCCATGCAGATTGCAACCATCCAAGTTAGGATGCAAAATTGTAGTCGGTTGATCCCACTGACTTTAACGATATAAAGGATGCTGATTCCCACCACCGAATCCTTTCTTCCACCAATTTTTCTCTCCTCTATGAAGCTCTCCTCTATTGTTTCTGGCCTTGCTGCTGTGGCCTCTGTTTCTGCCTTCCCAACTCTCTTTAAGAGAGACAACTCTTCCTCTGAGTCGTCTACCAACAAAACTATCTTACTTACCAACGACGATGGTTGGGCCGCAACTAACATCCGTGCAACCTACAGAGAGTTGAAGGCTGCTGGATACGAGGTCGTATTGGTTGCCCCAGCATCGCAGAGATCTGGTTTCGGAGGTCAATTCGGTATCCCACCGACTGCTAACTTGACCACCAATGCTGAGTTCAGCTACCCAGCTAAAGGTGCTCCATCTTGGGGCCACGAGGAGGATGACCTCAATGTTTGGTACTTCAATGGTACTCCAGCTTCGTGTGTTGCTTTCGGCTTAGACTATGTTCTTCCAAACTTCTTCGATAACAAGACTATTGACTTGGTTGTCGCCGGTCCTAACGAGGGTACCAACTTGTCTCCAGGTATGTACACTTTGTCTGGTACCATCGGTGCCACCTACACTGCCGTCGGCAGAGGTCTCCCAGCAATTGCCTTTTCTGGATCCAATGGCAACAACTCTTTCTTCAAGGATGATGAAGGAAAGGAGAACGACACCAACTTCGCACCAAACGTGTATGGTAAGAAGGTGACCGAGTTTGTCGAGAAATTGTTCTCTTCCCAGAAGGACTACCCACACTTGTTGCCTCTTACTTCTGGTGTCAATGTGAATTTCCCTCCAATTAACGATGACTGCACTGACCCAGAGTGGGTCTTCACTCGTTTGTCTGGTCCAAACTCTTTGTCTCCAAACATGAAGTACAACGCTACTAGTGGATTGTTTGAATGGGCTTACGGTACCTTTGAGGGTACTCAAGTCTGTATTTTTGGTGACTGTGACTTGCCATCTGAGTCCACTATCTTGACTAAGAAGACTTGTAAGAGTTCCGTGTCCGTTTTCTCCATCGACTACGATGCCTCTTACCAGCAGTCTCAGACTGTTGAGAAGGCTTTGACCGGTATCTTTGCTTAAGTCTAATACCCTGGGAACTCCTCTAAATGGATAGAACCCTCTAAAATTTTTACCTTCTTCAACGTGTTTTGTTTCTACAATATAAGATTTTTGTCTTTTAGCGCATTTTGCAACCATTGGACAGGATGTCCGAAAACGGAAACACCTTTCAGATCTGCCCGTCGTTCCCACCAGATGTTCTAGATACTACAACGGTTAAAAAACTTAGGCTGGCCAACTTTTAAGTGGCCTTAAAAATAGCAACCATTATTCAAATCTACCGAAAACTGTCGTTAAACATTCATTTCACTAAACAATGTATAGACTGGATTAGAGCAAAGAAATTTAAAATTAAGGGGCTCCAGTCTATCAAGATTTCAAATCAGAAGTAAATCTAGACTTGCTCCTGGCCTGATGACAAGGGTTCCAGAAGTGGAACGGCGGTGTCTCCGGAGTGTCTTGGGCTGTGTGCCAACTTCTCGGCCAAATGACCATGGGAGAATGGAATGAGTTTCTGGAAAAACTCGTCATCCATAATGGAGATATTGATCCATGTCAAGACAGTAGGAACAAATGAGAAGGTACAAAGATCTAAGATACCGTAGAATACGGCTTCAGAATCTGGCTGTACGACATTACCACCTTCACTTAAAGCCCAACAAATTGGATACAACAACCACACAACAACTTGGAAAACAATGAAGACAGCAGCAATCTTTGAGTATTGAGAAGCTCTTGCTGATGCAGCAAGATTCTTCAATACCAAGAAAATACCAAAGAGTTGGGCCACAGCAGAGAATACGAAGTAACCCCACTTATAAGAGGAGTGAATCAACGAACCAATGAGAAGACCCAATACGAACACCCAAGCAGCACCAACCTTTACCACGAAGCTCGAGAATGCAGAAACAACACCTGCAAAGTTTTGATGAGCTTCGTTTGTCAATGTCTCAGACAAAGTACTTGTAGCAATGGAGATGGCCATCATGGCAGCAGGCCAAGCTACAAACCAACCAATGTACTTGGTATAGAAGATTTGTCTGACAAAGTTGCCATCGCCGGTAGTAACATGCTTGAACTCAGCCTCCTGGCTGGCATAACCCAAGTTAGCGGCATAAGTGTAGTAAGCAATAGCAAGAACAAGATTGGTGAAGAAAGGAACAAGTAATAAGTTCTTCTTCACAACATCATGTTTGAAAGTGGGCGATGCATAAAGGAAACCATGAGTCAAGAAGAACACGGTGAAAATAGCAAATGCTGCCCATAACCAGTCTGATCCCTGTTCAGTAATGTGAATTCCAATGCCCTCCGTTACAGGGTTGATGTGGAGCACATTATTTCTTTTGAGTAAATCCATGGCTGCGAAAAAACAAATTCAGTTGAGTTTGCGTATAATTGAGATAGTGTAAAATAAAATTGCTTTGATTAGCTAATATGCGTTGGAATGAAACCGCTGCAGATTGATGAGGCGGAGCAAAAATAGGGGTAGGTCTTGCTCCTTATATAATGGGCTCTATCCGTGACCACCTCACCAACTTATCCTCAATAGCCGGGACTATGGTGGCCCCAGGAGCTACTATGGAAGCTCTAGAACCATACAGGTACATGTCTCACCACTTATTTTCAATAGTAAGGTCATTGACTAAAAACACCTCCAGGGACACAGACACGTTCTCACGGAATGTCCGGGTGGATGTGTGACCATCGAACCACTCAGGTACCGCTTGTGTGGTCGTCTAAAGTCATTGTGTCTGTTTCCTGGCTATCCGACCCATCCAGGTCGATCCGTAGTCATGTGGGCCAGGTGCCCTGTCCAAACTAGACAAATAACGTTATTATATCACCCACTATAGCATCCGATCTCGGGTTCCATGGAGCTATCCTTGCGTGAGTCTAGACATTCCTCCACATTTATTTGGACATTTGGCCCCAGTTTCCGTGGAGTTGTCAATGGCATCACGGGCTCACAATATGGTGAGCACTGTTTCAGTAGACCACCCAATCACGGAACATAGGCCTACCACAATTGTCATACATAGAACAAAATGGAAAAACCATCCCAATATCCCACTCCTGATGTGGATCCGATTCATCTCCCATTCTTTCCCCAGCAAAAGTGTCCATTTTCATTATCGTTATCTAAGATATCGGAATGGGCCATATCGGCCCCACCAATGCACTACCAAGGGCCTGCATTGGAACCCAATTCTAAATTCTAGTGTTCGCTTGCTCTCTTCTCCACACTGGCAAACCCGTAAATTTGAAAAGCGATTGCTCTTGGCTGGCCCATTCATTGCCATTAATAACGTTCTTTTCTCGTTATGCCCGCTGTTGAACCCACATCGTCAAACCCTGAGAATGGTGGATTAACCAAGGACGCATCCAACGGGTTTCTTCTGTCAATTCTTTCGGCTGCCCACAACGCTGCGCATATGATTGAGTCTATGAGTAAGGATGAAAAGAACAGCGGTTTTTCTGATCAGCTGGCTGAAAACACAGGTAGCAACATTAATGTGAACACGTCAATTGCTGGAGGAACAGATATCAGCAATTTCTCCTCCAACAGTGAGCAGACGAGCCCGATGACCCCCACGGTAGTCGGCCCAAATATTGGATCGGGAAATTTGGCTTCCAATGTACACTTTGAGCCCATTCATGAGTCGCTTGTTTCGACTATGGGGAACGGTAACTTACATCTTCTGCATTTCGACAAAAAGAAGGCGAAACGTAACAGCTTGCCTGACGATGCATCCAAATTGGCTATCCCAGCTTCCACCGCGTCTGCTGATGGTTCCAGTCGTCTCCTGGTATCCGGAGCCAATGATAACAAGGTGGTGAGAAGAAAATCTGTTTCGAACGGCTCAATTATGGACCCGGTTGATCTCGACGCAAACTCCGATCACGATGATAATTTGTCCACAGTTACAAATGAGTCGGGTTCTAATCAGGAATTGGATCAGATCTTAGACTCCGCCACCATAGCCCCGGCAAGCAAGAAGAAGAATCGGGAGTTTCACCATGCATTTCGTAAGATTCCTCATTCCGAATGGCTCATCGATGACTTTTCGTGTGCCTTGTCGAAAGACATTTTGGTCCAGGGAAAAATGTATCTTTCCAAACATTATATTTGCTTCAATTCCAACATATTGGGATGGGTCACCAACATCACTATCCCTCTCCGTGAAGTCATCCAGATAGAGAAGAAATCTACCGCAGTAGTTTTCCCCAACGGAATGGTCATCAGGACATTGCATCAACGTTATGTCTTCGCAACTTTCCTCTCCAGAGACTCAACCTTCAACATCATCACCAAGGTCTGGCAAGAGGCATTGCTGGAGAAAGTCAATGATGACACTAGCCGCAAAGCGAGAACCAGAAAAGCGGGACGAGGAAGATCGAATACTTTGGATCATGATCTCACCTCAGCCGGAAATTCCGACTTCAGTGACCACGATGTGACGCTGGACCCAGTAGATTTCTCCTCTCCAGCATCAATCAATGAGAAGTTGGACGGTCCCTCCAGAAGGCTGTCATTTAAAGCAAAGTCGAAGAAAAATGATAACTTAGGAGAGGAGAGCAGTGATGATTTGGAACTGTTAGTGTCTGCAACAGAAAGTACTACTAAGGATGCTTCACCTTCGAGTGGTGACAAGGATGGAGAATCATTCAACGGTTTCAAGAATCCTGGTCCCAAATCGCATGCGCCTACTAAGAGCAATTATACGAAAGACTCCAATGATGTGGAAATCACAGAGGCTACTTTTAATGCACCCGTTGGTGTCATTTATGATCTCTTGTTTGGAGATGACAACAGCACCTACATCAAAATCTTGGAAGGTCTGAAGAACTTCGACATTCAGCAAAGTAAGATTGTGGGCATTTCTAATTCCAACAAGCAGAGGGAATACTCCTACACCAAGCGACTTGGAGGATCCATTGGTCCTAAACAAACCAAATGTTTAATCACAGATACCGTGAAGTTTTGTGATTTCTCAAAGTATGTTGAGATTGAGCAGGTCACTGCTACCCCAGATGTACCCTCGGGCAATTCATTCAAAGTTAAAACAAGAATCTTCTTGACTTGGGGTCCTTCCAACAAGACTATAATGAACGTTGTTAGTAACATTGAATGGTCAGCAAAGTCTTGGATCAAAGGTGCGATTGAGAAGGGTAGTATTGATGGTCAGAAAGATTCCATGAAAGCGTTAGTTGATACCTTGAATGACACTCTCAGCAGCAAAGGAAACGGCTCCACCCCCAAGAAGAGAAAGAAAGCTAAATCGGTGTCAACACCCCCTCCAGCGCCAGCGGCTGCGGAGGAGCCAACCAAGCAACTTACCCTCATTGAGCAGATCGAAAAGCTCATCGAAACCATTGGCGAATCTAGCCCGGTGCAGATTCCAATGGTCAGTGCAAGCATCACAGGAATTCTTATTCTTGCATTTGCTTCGTTACTCTACACTTTCTGTATCGTCAAGATGATCGGAGGTAGAGGACGGGGCGTAAACCTTCTGGTAACAGGACAGGATTCGTTTACGAAAATTATCAGACTTAACGATAAGAGCTACTACGTTTTCCCCACTTCAGAGACTTACTTGGGTAATGAGATGAACCGCAAGGTCAATGAAGGAGTCATGTGGAAATGGATCAACGATCGATCTGGAGGAAAATTAAAGGGTGAGCAACCTATGGATTATGGAGCGACTCCGTACAATGAGTTTGCTGGACAAGAATTCGACGAGGTTGTCAAGCTTGCCAAGCAACGCATTGACCAGCTCTACCGTCAGCTTGACTCCTAACTTGGTCGAACCAAGTAGGATTTTCCATTTAAAGCATATGCATTTCGAATACAGAACTACGTTTTGACTGATGATTCCAATAGAAAACGAAATAAATCAATGACGAAAACAACAGTGGGGCGGCAAGGCTCATACTGGCATTTCAGTAGTTCTGGATTCAATGTAGGACAAAATATCTAATGATTTCTCACTATGCGGAGTTGTTTCCTACTGCACTTGGAGAAATCTCAAAAGAAAAAAAACCACCCGACCCATCCTATCCCACCAATTAGTTATTTCCGCTAACATCATTATTGGTAACATCACTCCTTTCGCTCAGGGCATAATTCTTGAATAGATTGCTGGGTGTTTTGATACCGCTTTTATTTTATTTTTTTTCATTTATTTCTTGACCTCATTATACTTTTTCCAACGGCTTGTACCTTTCATTTCCAATTTCAACTCCACACTTTCAGAAACCATGCGGGAATTTCACCGCTTTTTGAGCATCCTACTACCTTTTCTTCTAGCTGTGGTGGTGTTTGCTTCTCCGCGACTAGAAAGGCTAGATAACGATTTGATAGAGGAGAAGCAAACCTTCAACGATGCGAATCAGAAGATTCTACCGCTAGATTTGCGCTTGCTTAGTGACTGGAAATTGTCTGATTTGCTACTAGTCAGTGATATCGATGGTAACTTACACGGTGTAGAAAGAAACACCGGTGCTTTCTTATGGTCGTTGCCTATTGATGAGCCACTAGTTCAGATTCTGAAGAGCGAGTCTAAAATCGGCGAGGACAACACGGAGTCTAATTTACTATGGTTCGTCGAACCAGCCCGTGACGGCTCTCTCTACTACTTTTCGCCTCTGTACGGCTTGAACAAACTTCCTACGTCCATCAAAGACTTGGTGATGGAGTCTCCTTTCTCTCTCAGTGGAGACAATAAGATATACACAGGGGCTAGGAAAACTTCGTTGTACACAATCAACCTTAATACTGGCCAGATCAAGAGCCACTTTGGTGCGTCAGAAGAGGATGAATGTCCAGTTCCTAACGTGTATGGAACACCTCGTTTCGCTTCAGGTGGAGACAGCAATATCATTATGATAGGAAAGACCACGTATGAATTGGTTATTCACTCCAAGCTAGATGCTAATCTTGTGTGGAACGTCACATACTCTCAGTGGGGTCCCAACAACATCGACAACGATTTGATTGCCCAACATGTGCAATCCATTGACAACCTTTACTTTACTCCTTTCCACGACAAGTCGTTACTTGCTATCAACAGAAACATTGGAACTCCTTCATGGATCAGCAAGCTTCCCTCGTTGGCTGTGGATGTTTTCGATGTTTTTAGTCGAGATGGAGAATACGTTGTATTGCCTCATCCATCCAAAGTCTTGAACGACTTGCAGGTGCATAGCAGCGGAAATTCGGATTATGGTAATAATGACTTATGCTTCGTCAATAAGACTGCCAACGGCAAGGAATGGTTTGCCATGAGCTTTCCTAACTACCCCACTTTGCTCAAATCTGCGCCTGTTTCTCAATATCAAATGGCCCTCTATAGGTACGAAAATGGTCTCTTAGATGACTCCAGTGTACACCATTTGAGTGACTTCAATGTTTCTCTCGAGGATGCAGAACAATTCATAAATGGAGTCCATAAAGTCAACCACCTAGGACCGGAGAATATGTACCAGCCCGTGTCTAAGTTTCACAAGATAACTCCCCAAATTGGCGATGGCTCTGAATCACAGGATGCTGAACCTCCTGTGCCCACTGGTGGGAAACTGCAGCAAATTCCAAGCTTGATGGATGGTATTCTTTTTCCTAACACTCCGGATCAGGTTCGTGTCGATGTATCCACTCTTGATAGAGATGGTAATAATCTATATGAAGACACTTACTCTAGATCAAGGGTTCCATCAAGATTAGTGTCAGAGGATCGTATTTTTGACAAGATTCCTCAGCAAAAGTTGTCTGTATTTCGCCGCATTGCTGAAGACTTGTTGGTGATGTGTACCTTGTTATTGTTCCTACTAGCATTTGGAAAGATAAACCAAATTCTCAAGAATAAGAATATGCCTTCTGAGAAACAAATGCCGGATAATTTGAAAAGCGATGCTTCTCAAGATGTCAGCCGGGATATTTCAGGAGAAGCTAAGGAAGACTCGTCGGAAGATACTTTGACCGAGAAACAGACTTCACACAAAAAGGTCACAATCGTGGCTCCTGGGGACACACTGGATACTCTACTTGAAGAGACTGAAACGATAGTTGGTGACCTCGAAATTTCCGAAAAGATACCCGATGATGAGGATAACGATCTACTCACTACCAAGAAGAAAAGAAAGAGAGGTAGTCGCGGTGGAAGGAGAGGCGGCAAAGGAAAGAAGTCTTCTACCAAAGATGAAGACGATTATAAGCTCGATATGCAAGACGCCAACAAGGAAGTGGATGAGAAAAGCGACAGAAGTGATCTAAATGATGAAGACGACGACGCAGACGAGCCCGTCGAACCAATTCAAACAAAATCTCTTGTTAAGAACATGATTAGGCCATCGACACAATTGAAGAAACTTCAGATAGATAACAATTTGGTCATTTCAGATAAAATTCTTGGGTATGGTTCTCATGGTACGGTGGTTTACGAGGGTTCTTTCGAAAACAGACCTGTTGCTGTCAAGAGAATGCTTCTTGACTTCTATGATATCGCAAACCACGAGGTGAGACTCTTGCAAGAGTCGGATGATCACCCGAACGTGGTTCGGTACTTCTGTTCTCAGTCCAGCGAGTCAGAAAAGTTCTTGTACATTGCTCTAGAATTGTGTGTTTGTTCTCTTGAGGATATCATTGAAAAGCTGAGATCGTATCCGAAGACTTTGCGGATAGACATATCCACATATAACGAAGTTTTGCTTCAGTTGGCTAGTGGTTTGAATTACCTTCATTCACTCAAGATTGTGCATCGTGATTTGAAACCACAGAATATATTGGTTGGTGAAGTGACCCACAGAAATCTGAAACTTAAAACAACACTGACCACCATTAGATTGTTGATTTCTGATTTTGGATTATGTAAGAAGCTTGATGCAGATCAGTCTTCTTTCCGTGCAACCACTCAACACGCTGCCTCCGGAACTTCTGGATGGAGGGCTCCCGAATTGCTCTTGCATCATGATCTTTCAGAGATATCTCCTGATACAATTTCTTCAATTGGTTCGACATCACGTCACTCCATCAAAGATGGTTCTCAAAGCAATGGACAAGGTAAGAGGCTTACTAAAGCCATCGATATTTTCTCGTTGGGATGTGTGTATTACTACATTCTCTCGGGTGGTGGCCATCCATTTGGAGACAGATATTTGAGGGAAGGTAACATTATCCGGGGAGACTACAATTTGAGACCACTCATGGAGTATTGTCCGCATGATTATGTTGAGGCTACAGATTTGATCGAATCGATGATTAGCTTCAACCCGAATGATCGTCCAGATACTGCGCACATTCTCAAGCATCCATACTTCTGGACTTACAGCAAGAAGTTGGAGTTTTTATTAAAGGTCAGCGACCGTTTTGAAATTGAGAGGAGAGATCCTCCCAGTGACCTTTTGCTCTGTCTCGAGCTGGTTGGAAAGAAGGTTCACAACAAAGACTGGCTTTCCAAGTTTGATAGTGTTTTCACCGACAACTTAGGAAAGTACAGAAAGTACCACACAGACAAGGTGATGGACCTTTTGAGAGCATTGCGTAACAAATATCATCACTACAACGACATGCCCTCGGATCTTCAATCACAGATGAGTCCATTGCCACATGGATTCTACGGGTACTTCAATAGTAAGTTTCCAAGACTATTGATGGAAATTTACTACATTGTGAGGGACAACCTCAAGGATGAACACTTGTTTCAAGAGTATTACTGATGACTTGTTCTCTAACTTGCATTCCTATATATCCATTAAACGTTTTTTATGAGCTATCTTCTTCCATTTTTAGGTTTGGTAACCTTGCCTGAAGGTTTGCTATTGCTCTTTGTAGTTGCCTTAGTGGCCTTGGACCTTGATGCGTTTCCCGACTTGGAGCCACTGGCAGCGATATATGGCTTTGGTTTTTCCGAGGTCTCCCATTCTTCATCCTTAAACTTCGTGTGAGTACCCTTGAAATTAGCAGAACTAATGGCTGGGCTCTTCATGTTTTCAGTGACAGCAGCACCAACCTTCGTTCCTAAAGTCCGCTGAAGGAACTCCTTGGCCTGTTCCTGAGACTTTAAGTCCTTTTCGTCCTTGTTTTTGAGCGACTCTTCCACCTCTTTCACAGACTTCATCACCTGCTTTATCCTCGTAAGTTCTTTCATTATAGGGTGCTCATCGGTGTTGACTCCTAGCACTTTAATGTAACAGTAAAGAATAGAAATGACACAGTATAGATGAGAATTGTAGATCTTGATTTGGTCCAGTACCAGTTCACAGTGTGAAATCTTGTCCTCAAGCAGTGTGCTCAAAACAGGCTCAATCTCAGCCTTCAAATCGGCGATGCTAGAATTAAGAGACTCCACAAAGCCGTGGATGTTTTCTGTGTCCATTATGCAAAGATTTGGAGAAAGGCAGAAAAAAAAACTTGGTGGTTAGTGATCTACTATGATGGAGTTTTCGCATCTACAGTTTTCGCATCTCATCGCACAACTTTTCCACTATCTACTGTTGGCACCATGGGACCAAGGACAAATAGGGAGATTCTTACGGGAGGTAAGAAGTACCACCAGAGGCAATCCAAGAAATTCGGCGTGGATGAGGTTGTGTTTGACAAAAGCTCCAGACAGGAGTACTTGACTGGATTTCACAAGCGTAAGTTGGAGAGAAAGAAGAAAGCACAAGAATTCCATAAGGAACAGGAAAGATTGGCCAAAATTGAAGAGAGAAAGCAGGACAGAGATGAGAGACAACGTAACTTTGAGGAGCAGCTCTCACAGATGAAGGCAGCCAAGGGTTTGGCTTTGGATGTCGCAGGTGAAAGTGATAAGGACGACAGCGACAATGAATGGACCGGATTTGGCGAGACTGAAGAGGGGAAAGTAGTTGATGATGCCGAGAATCTCGATGCTAGTCAAGATGAGGAGGAGTTGAAGGGCATTCTTCTGAGAAAACAAGTGTATAAGATCGAAGACCCACAAGTGTTGGGTGATGCTGTCGTGGACGAGGAAACCACCGTTGTTGTGGAGTCATTGGAGAATCCATATAGTGCCAGTTTAGCACAGCGAAGTTTGGAGGCAGCAGCTAAGGCCAACAATGTCAGTTTGGAGAAGCTGGAGGAGGTGTTGGAGAAGTCGATTAACAGGGCTAAGAAATACGCTATTGTTTGCGGAGTGAGCAAGCCCAAGCCCAAACCACAGAAGAAGAAGAAGTTCAGATACTTAACCAAGTCGGAGAGACATGCCAACAATGCTAAGGCTAAGTTGAACAAGATGAAGAACAGAAAACGGGACTAGATGGAATGAGAAGGTGAATGGGATGGTGACGAGAAGATGACAATACGGAAATAGAATGTCGTTATCAAAATTTGATGCTCATCACCATGTTGTTCTCTAGGGTGCATTACGATGGCTCTTTTGGGACGTTCATGTCACTGGTAGATATGGCTCATGACACTAGCTGTCGATAATAATATAAGTATTGAGGTAGATCATTTGAGTGGCTTTCGTCATATCAACCGTATTTCTGTATTGATACTTTATCATTCATAGGCTTCTTTTTTTCTTCCTTCTGTAAATCTAAACATTCTATCGATGTATTTACTTAAGAAAACATAGCTGCCCTAGTTCTCTAGTAATGCGTAGTGCGGGTAACTTCCATCAAGTACTCACTAAAATTTTCCTACAAATCTACTTCCATTTCACTACTATTCTTTCTCACCATCACAATATTCAATTCTTTCTGAAATCTTCGATAAACAGCTTGTGCTGTCCTTGATAGCACCAATTATTTGTCGTTGAATTCAAATGGTATGTTTCAATCTCTGCATTACCGTGATGACTCGCTGTCGCCCCAGACGGAGGATCCTTTTCAGGACTATGACCGATTTCGACAAATAGCCAAACACACTGAAAATTCTGAACGTTATGCATAATTTATAATTTCTGGGCAACGACTAACAGCTTAGGCTTGAAGTATTACCGACTTTATTAAACTGTAGGCTAGATACCTTGGCTAATGATGTTTTCCATGCTAATCATGAATACTTATGATTAAAAAACTTACACACGTTTACGTGACTGAAGCCTTGTCTTAAATGTTTTCTATTTTTCTATTTCGTTTCATCTTTCCTGGATTGACAGTCAACAGATTCTTCGAAGACTTGTTTCGCATTTCACCAGACCATCCTACACCACCACTTACCACACAAGTAAACCCCATGTAAGTAACATTTGAGTTAGGATTCTGTCATGAATGCCCGATAATTTGCTTGTACGTCCGAGTTCTTTGCCATTTCATATCACATCATCAGGTATGTCCTTACCGCGACGTGTATGACTGCACTCACTAAAATTGTCAATACTCTATCCAAGTGTTCTTCCCATCAAAAATGGCCGAAGAAGCCGACCACGAGTATGTTTTCAACGACATTCTCCCATTATCCTTTCGAATAGTGCTCTTCTTGCAGTTAGGCATATTTCTTTGGGATCGCATGGTGTGGATTTGCTACAAAGTCTATTCCATGAACGTATTGGCACTTCTCAACTTGGCCTATTCTCCACACAAGTACACTTCCGACAACCACAACGTGGACTCTGCTTTAGCCGAGTACTCCACCACTTCCTCGGCTGATTTGGGAGAAAACCAGATCTTGCTTCGTGGAACTAACGGCACCTTCAAGTCAACCTTGCCTGTTAATATCGCTGGTATCGTCGTTTATTGGACGTTGCTAGCCTCAAGTAACCCGACAGGGTTTCTTATTCATGTTACGAAACATTACTTACCTCTACCGCTTTTGGCCTATACGTTATATAAGACATTTGGACCCGGACCCACCATGGGCCAGACAAGAATGTTTACTACGTTGAAGAGAGTGTTGAAAGGCAATATCAATTCCTCGACTATGAGAACAAATGATATCTTGATTTCTGATAGCTTGACTTCCTATGCGAAAGTGATAAATGACTTTGGGGCGTATGTGTGGATCACGCTTCTACCTACAAGTCAGGGTTACAATGTGTACGTTGAAGCATTGGTTTTGTCGCTTCCAGGCCTCATTAGAGTGAAGCAATGTTGGTTCGAGTTCAAATTGACAGGTCAAAAGCTGCACTTCTACAATATGATGAAATACTGCTGTCTGTTGGGACCTATCTTAGTAAATTTATTGATCAAGATCCAGATGAGCCAGCTCACCGATGACACTGCTGCATCCTCTAATTTGAACACGCTCAACATGTGGTGGTACATCATTTCGTTTGTCAGCTCCACCTATTCGTTCATCTGGGATATCCGCATGGATTGGGGATTTGGCATGCTCGAGCCACTCTTTACTCAGCAATACCGAAACTACCTGCCATTGCGCCAACGCAGCTCGTTGGTGTACAACAACTTATTGGCATATTACAGCGTTATTTTCATTGATTTTGTTCTCAGATTCATCTGGGTGTTCAAGATCTACGTCATCAAGAGTACCGAAGTAGAGTTGGGGCTTCGGTCGCGAGTTGGCCGTTTCTTGTTTGGCTACGACTTCTACTCGTTTGGGTTTGTGGTATTGGAGGTGCTTGAGATCCTCCGCAGATGGCTATGGTGTTTCCTCAAGCTCGAGAGCGACTTGGTCAAGCTTCAGGAGAGAGACGGACTCGTCCATGCCATCCCATTGGCTAATGTAAAGACGTAGGAGTGGAGAGGGCATTTATAGACTACCAAGTAATAAAATATCAATGTTTGTATTTGATAAATAAGTGTACAGAGTATGAATGTAAGATAATGCCGTTTAAGTAGATTTGCTGTCGAGCCATTTTTGGGCTCCGTTTCTCCATGCCAAATCAGCCTTTGGACTGATTCTGTTTTCAGCTGCCCACTTGTACTTAAGTGGCGACTTGAGCCAGGCGTACACAATAAGCACGGACGACATGGCGCCGATGGCGTAGATGTTCAATGGTGGGGAGTGGGCCATTTTAGTGGATGAATCTTGATTACCGTGAGTATTTTTGAGGATGTGGTTGGTGGAATCTTTTGTGTGGTGCACGTCCACTGCGACGGTATTGTGACCTGTATTGAAAGATCACATATGTTAGATTGGTAGAATTACTGATTAGAAAATATATAAATATTGATATTTTGTCTTGTTGGTTGATTTGTTTCTTTGTTTGATATTTTTGTGTGTAGTGGTGATTGGTTATGCATTTCGAATTGGAAGCAAGCAAAGTTAATCTGATCTAGCATTCTTATTGTCTTAGTTGGGCAATTCAATATTCAACAATCTAAATGGGTTCACTCGTGGAACTTATGGCAGATCTTGCGCCCATAGTTAGCAATTCCACCTTAGATTCAGCTCTGATTGACCAACTTGAAGCAGATCTTGGAACTTTACCATCACAATATATCGACCTCCTAAAGAGTGCTAACGGACAGGATATCACTTTTGGCAATTTCATCCATTTCAAGGGATTACAGCCTTCTTGCTGGGCGAGTAATTATTATGACGCCTTTGATGAGTTTTATGGACTACTGTCTTTGAGACACGAAATAGAAGTATGTAAGGAGGACTTGGGAACTCAATGGATCCCAATAGGAGGGTCTACTGGAGGAAACCACATCTGTCTTTGTGTAAAAGGGCCGATGACCGGCCAACTCTGGTTCTGGGATCACGAGCAAACTCCCGATTTCGATGTGCATAAAGTTGAATCTGGAATGTATTTGGCAGCAGACACATTGCTCGATTTTGTTCAGAAATTGGAGGTTAATGCAATTGAAAATGAAAACGTGAGAGGTGTTCTTAGTTGTGAACTTGATTTTTAGGCCATGGTTTGTATGCTGGGGACATTTTTAAGACTTTTTCCAAACAAATTAAGAGGAGCGTAGAAAAAAAAGTTGTGTTGACGAGTTTCCAGAAATCTAGAGAATTATCTCTGTCTATGAGAATATACATCAATTCTTTACTAGAAAGAAAAATCAAGAGGCAGAAAATGCCAATCTCTTTCTTAAATCTTAAACTCTAATATTCTTACTCTGTTAACCCAAACTCTCTTCCATCAATGTTTTCTACCGATTAGTCCCAACTACTTCCCATGGGTGCAAAATTCCTAGCCAGTAACTGCGACCTGTTCCTGAACTTGAGTCCTACAAACTTACACTATTTCCCCTCCAGCCATTCCATCAACTTCACATCTCGACAAAAAAAAAATACTTCCTAGTCAAAAACCATTCAAGTATGCCACTTATTCCTTGAGATAGTTTGCTCCTCCAAGCTCCCCCCTCAATTCCTCCAACTTTTTGAACCTTAGACTCCACTTCTCCACGTCGTGTGCAGCCCACAAAAAAACTGAAAATTTTGTATACTCACACAACTCTACACCAGCCAGAAGTCTTTCACTAACCATGTTGAGGCACATATCCAGACGTTCGGCCTCGGTGGCCAGATTGCCCTCCGTGTTCACTTCTCGCACATTCGCTGCATCATACCACGTTGCCCAGTTGGATAAGTCCTTGGGCACTAAGTACGATTCGCTCTCCGATTACGGAAGCTACAAGAACAGCATTTTCACCCACAGATTGCCAGAGTCCACTGCTCAGCAGTCGCCTCCTTTGGCTGCCTTGCACTCAAGATTGAGACTTCCTGAGTCTTACTCGCATTCCACCTTGTCGCAGGCGTTGAACTTGGACAAGTTCACTGGTTTGGCCAACAACTTTGGTCTCAACACCTTGGGTAAGAACTTGTTGTCATATTATGTTTCTGAGCATTTATTAATGAAGTACCCTCGTCTCCCTATGGCTGTGCACAACGCTGCCGTGGATGCCTACATGGGCCCCGAGACGTTGGCTCAGGTTGGTAAGGCTTGGGGTATTGAGGTGGATATCACCTCCAAATTACAGAAACACCTCTCGCAGGAGCCAGAGAGCTTGCAGTACGGAAAGTTAAGATTCCTTTCTGACGATGTCAAAGAGCAGATCAACGAGTCGGGAGTCCAAGAGTTGTCTGCTGAGGAATTATCCACAGTCGATGCCTCCAACAAATTCTTGTCCAGAGAGCAGGACGCTTACGCCTCTGCTGTGCGTGCCATCATCGGTGGATTATACTCACATGTTGGCGAAGAGGGTACTAAAACCTTCATTGATGCACACATCTTATCTCGTAAGGTGCCATTGACCGAGATGTTCCAGTTTAGCAAGCCTACCAGAGAGTTGGCCAGATTATGCGACAAATTGGAGCTTGAAGATCCACTCGAAGTCAGACTCATTGCTGAGACCGGAAGATTGTCCGCACATGCTATCTACGTCGCTGGTGCATTTTCTGGAGGGAACAAGTTGGGAGAAGGTGTGGGATCTTCGTTGAACGAGGCCAAGACCAGAGCGGTGGTCAATGCATTGTTGTCCTACTACTTGTACACACCGGTGGGCGAGCAGGGAACTGCTGTGAAGGTTCCTAGCGAGGACAACTATAAGTTTGAGGGCATTGTGGGTCTGGGAGACGTTGCGATCTGATCTTGTATATATACTGTAAATATCATAGAGCATTACGGGAGTAAGTAGTTGCTAGAATGAGGGTGAACTGTGAAGTACCGATAGTTTGCTTATGGAATCAGCGTCAAAGTCCGGTGATGGAAGTAATGTTGGAGTCCGGTGAATATTGATTAGATCTTAATCAGAAAATGATTATCTATAAGATACACGTAGGTACAATGGAATGTGCTCACTTGCTTTCTCAATTCGGCAATCTTAATATTTGCAATTTAAGAAACACTTCATGATGTCAACAACCCACCTTTATAACTGCAGTTATTCTAATCTACCTACTCTAACTTATCTAGTCATTTAAGTAGTCATGTACACAATCCTCCTGTTCTGTATCAGAGTCAAGATTAATTATTGCGAAAAAAAAAAAAGATCGCACTCATCTAACCTTTATAAGGCAGAGGAAAATTAAGTACCATAAGTCTTCACACTAATTTTGTCCTTATGTCTTTAAACATCCTTGTTGTTGGTAATGGTGGCAGAGAGCATGCCATCACTTGGAGATTGGCTCAATCTTCCAACGTCCAAAACATCTACGTGGCTCCTGGTAACGGAGGAACCTCCACTATTGGTTCCAAAGTGATTAATGTGCCTGAGTTGTCTGGTTCTCCAAAGGATTTTGATAAGTTGCAACAGTTTGCTCTTGAAAAGAAAATTGACTTGGTTGTTCCTGGTCCAGAACAGCCTTTGGTCGATGGTATTTCGTCTGTGTTTACCAAGGTTGGTATCCCAGTGTTTGGTCCAAGTGCTAAGGCTGCTGTGATGGAGGGCTCTAAGGCTTTCTCCAAGATCTTCATGGACAAACACAACATTCCTACTGCAAGATTCAAGAACTTCACCAACGTCGATGAGGCCAGAAAGCACATCGAGGAGATTGACTACAAGATTGTCTTGAAGGCCGATGGTATCGCTGCTGGTAAGGGAGTGTTGATTCCACAAACCAAGGAAGAGGCTTTGGCTGGCTTGGATGAGATCATGGTGGCCAAGAACTTTGGTTCTGCTGGTGATGAGATTGTCATCGAGGAGTTTTTGGAGGGTGACGAGTTGTCCATCTTGACCATTACTGATGGATACTCATTTTTCAACTTGCCTGCTGCCCAGGACCACAAGAGAATTGGTGACGGCGACCAAGGTTTGAACACTGGAGGAATGGGTGCTTATGCACCTGCTCCAATTGCTACTCCTGCTGTTTTGGCTAAGATTGATGAATTGATCATCAAGCCAACCATTGACGGCATGAGAAAGGATGGCTACCCAATGTGCGGAGTGTTGTTCACTGGTATCATGTTGTCGCCAACCAAGGAGCCAAAGGTTTTGGAGTACAATGTCAGATTTGGTGACCCAGAGACCCAGACTGTGTTGCCTTTGTTGACTGACGAAACTGACTTGGCTGAAGTCATGTTGGCTGCTGCCGAGCACCGTTTGGATTCTGTCACTGTGGCCACTAAGCCAAACACTTTCTCCACTACTGTCGTCATGGCCGCTGGTGGCTACCCAGAGGCTTACGGTAAGGGCGACGAGATCACCATTACTGAGACACCAAAAGACACATACATTTTCCACGCTGGTACTTCTGAGAAGGACGGAA
Source organism: Sungouiella intermedia (assembly GCA_900106115.1). NCBI lineage: Eukaryota > Fungi > Ascomycota > Pichiomycetes > Serinales > Metschnikowiaceae > Sungouiella > Sungouiella intermedia. The sequence goes on along the minus strand of LT635756.1, from coordinate 1,506,090 downwards.
AGGTGGTTACAGCTGGAGGCAGGGTCATTGCATCCACAGCCACCGCCTCTACTTTGAGAGAGTCGGTTGATAAGGCATACGTTGGTGTTGACCACGTTTCGTTCAACAAGAAGTACAACAGAAAGGACATTGCTCACAGAGCATTCAGAGATGCCGAGAACACTGCCTCTGGAACTACCTATGCTGAGGCTGGTGTTTCTGTCGACAACGGTAACTTGTTGGTGGAGCAGATTAAGGCCAAGGTCAAGTCCACTTCCAGATCTGGAGCTGATTCTGACATTGGTGGCTTTGGTGGCTTGTTTGACTTGAAGGCAGCTGGCTACGACGGCGCTGACACCTTGTTGGTTGCAGCCACCGATGGTGTTGGTACCAAGTTGAGAATTGCCCAGATCATGAACATCCACGACACTGTGGGTATCGACTTGGTTGCTATGAACGTCAACGACTTGGTTGTGCAAGGTGCCGAGCCCTTGATTTTCCTTGACTATTTCGCAACTGGTAAGCTTGATGTTGAAATCGCTGCCAAGTTTGTCAGTGGTGTTGCTGATGGGTGTATCACTGCTGGTTGTGCCTTGGTTGGTGGAGAGACCAGTGAAATGCCAGGTATGTACGATGAAGGTCATTACGATACCAACGGTACTGCCGTCGGTGCCGTTTCCAAGAATGCCATTTTGCCAAAGATTTCCGACATGAAGGCTGGCAACGTCTTGATCGGATTGAGATCTGACGGTGTCCACTCCAACGGATTCTCATTGGTTCGTCACATCATCCAGAAATCTGAGTTGGACTACAAGTCGGTCGCACCATGGACCAACTCCGGCAAGACCATTGGAGAGGAGCTTCTAGTTCCAACCAAGATCTACGTTAAGCAGTTGTTGCCAGCCATCAAGCAAGGATTGTTGCTTGGTATGGCTCACATCACCGGAGGTGGATTGGTAGAGAATATTCCTCGTGCTTTGCCAAAGAACTTGCAGGCTCAGGTGGACATGAGCAAGTGGGAGGTTCCTGAGATCTTCAAGTGGTTTGGTAAGCAGGGTAATGTTCCATACTCAGACTTGTTGAAGACTTTCAACGTGGGTATTGGTATGGTGGTGATTGTTGAGGCTGACAAGGCCGATGCTGCCATTGCTGAATTTAAGAAGGCTGGCGAGGACCCGGTTGTCATTGGAGAGTTGGTTGCTAGACAGGGAGACACCCCAGGTTGTGTTGTCAACAACATCGGAGACCTCTACTAGGGATGTATAATAATTTACGAAATATAAAGAGCAAAGAGAATAATGCGATGCAAAGAGAATGAGATGATGGAAAGGTTATGGCAAGAGAAGAGGGAATACTCAGAAATACAGAGAGGATGGAATACTAAATACTAGGAAGTAGAAACAATGGAGATATTCAAAAAATTTTAAAAATGAAACCAACACAAATATCCACAGTCATCCAATTATCTATATAATAGATCAACCAACTCTCGCATAATGAACTTCTCTAAATCGCCGCATCAATGGCCTGTTCCCTCCACAGTCCCACACCGTACTGTGGTTATCGACATTATTACCCAGAATGGCTACCATATCCCGCGGCACGTGCAATGACATACAAATTGCCATGCGCTGCCTGGTGATATTTCCTTACCTTCAATTTGCCAGAGCCGAGGTTGTGCTAGGCTATCATAATTAATCGTAGCTAAAAAACTCAATAATCTTGTCCCTTCTCGGACGTAGCATACATTCATGCATCCCTTTTCAGCCAATGTCCTTTATACCGCCTGATACGATCGAAAAAATTTTGTCCTGCTTATTAATCGAAGACTTTGGATGAACGCAAACGCCAATCCCATCTTAAACATTTTAAACCTGGTGTTTGACTCCCGCAGATTTGCACAGACCTTCCTTGGAATATAAATTATCGCAGATTCTTGCATCTGTACCTCGAGGCTGCTTTCCTCTTCCTCTTTTTAATTCTGTTTTACTTCTTCTAGCAATAACCGTCTTTAAACCATGGGCTTGTTGTCGCTAGGCACTCCGCTAGACTGGCACCAGTCGAAGAAGTACAACGACCATGTTCGGGAAAACGGCATTGAGCAGCTCATCAACATATTCCGCCAGCACGGAAAGAGAAACAATGACCACTTTTATTGGGGCGATGAGGTTGAGTACATGTTGGTCGACATCGATGATACCAAGAGAACCGCCAGATTGGCCATAGACAAGGATAGCATTTTGGACGATTTAAACGACCCAGAGAAGCCAGAGGTCTCGGGCAAAGCTCTTGACAATAACATATCGTTCCATCCAGAATATGGTAGGTATATGATCGAGGCCACCCCATTGAGACCGTACGATGGCCAGAGCCTCGACGATTACCTTTACGTTGAGGAGAATATGGTCAAGAGAAGAGAAGTGTCGCAGTCTGAGTTACCTGCCAACATTATTCCTTTGACGTTGACTGCATTTCCTCGCATGGGCTGTGGAATATTCACTTCTCCCCCAGCCAAACCAATTGGCCCAGCATCTCAATCTCTTTTCTTGCCTGATGAAATCATCAACAGACATGTCAGATTTCCTACCTTGACGGCAAATATTCGAAAGAGGCGTGGAACAAAAGTCTCTATTAACTTGCCCATTTATCCCGACGAGAACACCAAGTTGATCGACGACTCCATTCCTCATAGAGATCTTTTCCCTTCCGACAAGGAGCCTTTCCTTGGCTCCTCCAAACCTGGTCATGTCTACATGGATTCCATGGGTTTTGGAATGGGTCTGTCTTGTCTTCAGGTGACCATGCAAGCTAGCAACATCGCTCAAGCGAGATACTTGTATGACTCGTTGGTTTCACTTACTCCGGTAATGTTAGCAGTTTCAGCTGCTGCACCAGTGTTTAAGGGTTTCTTGGTTGACCAGGATGTTCGTTGGAATGTCATCAGTGGTGCTGTGGATGACAGAACGTTCATCGAAAGAGATGTGGAGCCATACGAGGGCACTGACTATTTCGGAGGATTAGACGTGAACCAGAGAACCAAGTCTCACTTCAAGCATCTTGGTGGAGGCAGAGGCGTGAATGGAGACAAAGTGATCAATGAATTCGGCGATATCGGTATCCACACCCTAGACGGCAAGCCTATTCAGAAGATTCCGAAGTCTAGATATGAGTCAGTCGACACATATTTGAGTGACGAGGGATACCATGAAAGCCCATACTTCAGCAAGAGCTACAATGATATTTTCTCGCCCATCAACAAGAAGGTTTTCGATAAGCTCAAGAGCACCCAGCATTTTGACGACGTCTTGGCTCACCACTTTGCACATCTCTTCATTAGAGACCCCATTGTCATATTCAATGAGAGAGTAGACCAGGATAATACCCAAGAAAACGACCACTTTGAGAACATTCAACTGACCAATTGGCAAACGTTGCGTTTCAAACCTCCCGCATTGTATCCTCCAGAGACTCCAGCGGAGGAGTTGGCTCAGAAGCCAGGATGGAGAGTGGAATTCCGTCCGCTCGAAATCCAGTTGTCGGACTTCGAGAATGCGGCATACTCGGTGTTCATCGTTCTTATTGGAAAAGTAATCCTCAAGTACAACCCCGATTTTTACATTCCTATCCTGAAGGTTGACCAGAACATGGAAACGGCCCACAAGGTAGATGCCGCAATTCATCAGCGGTTCTGGTTTAAGAATCCTACACGGTGGAACGTCAACAACGAAGACTTCAAGGGCTACGACTTGAGCTGGTTCGACCGCTTTATTCATGATGGAAATGATTTGTTCAACGAAAACGGTGTTTACTTGAATGGCTACTCGCAGAGAAGCAGCAGCAGTTGCACCCTCGAGAACGATGGAGAGGAGGGCCCCAACGAAGTCAAGTTGAGCGCTGACGAACTTATCAATGGAACCGACAAATTCCCAGGATTAGTCCGCATGATAATTAAGTACATTGCAACAGATTTGATTCCCGAGGCCAAAACCAACAGCGTGAAGCACTGCAAGAACATTGCAACAGCCAAAGAGTTATGGACTCTTCAGAGCTACTTGAGGTTAATTAGTGGCCGTGCTAGCGGAAGGATCCCAACCATTGCACGGTTCTTGAGGGACTTCATATTGAAGCACCCTGACTACAAAAAGGACTCTAAGGTTAGTGACGCGATTAACTACGACTTGGTGAACGCTGCAGTGGCCATTACCAACTTGGATGCAACCAAGCCGGAGTTGTTGACACTGTACTATGGGAAGGACATTTACGACTACTTGAAGTCTCGATAGAGAATTTGCGTCGCTGCATTAGGCGCAAAAAATGTGAGTTTGCTACGCATCCGTCACACAGGTCAGCTATAGAAGGCTTTTGCAAGGGACCCCTGCCTCGATAGAATGCGGTAAGCACTGGCGTAATATTGTGAGAGCAGTCATAGCCTGCTCTGGTGTCGCCATGGCGTCAAGGATGGCTTACTGCTTAATTTCATAAAATAAATGGATGACCATTTCATCGTATATTTTTACCTCTCTGGCCGACGATCTGAACCCCCAGTAGAACCTTTTTGTCCTGCAGAAGTCACCTCACGCTGTCAGTTCTTGGTCTGGCACGCCTTGAACCACTCATTTATCTTCAATTACTTTCGAGAATATTCATTCAAAATGGGTTTGATGGATAACGTAAAGTCGTTCTGGCATTCTGTTGTCACTGATGACCACTATGCGCTGTACGGGTCTCCATACTCCAATTCTACTGCAGGAGGTTCCATTGGTGACAACTCTTCCTCCGCCAGACTTCACGAGCTTAACAACTCACTGACCCATTCGCTCATGAGTCTGAGAAACGGCAGTACCACCAACATTGCAGGATATAGGCCCGGAATGCGCTCATCCTCCACGAATTTGAGCAATGTTGGTCAGACAGAATTACAGACTTTTGGCGCCAACGGGCGCCCTCCTTTGCCTTCCATGGAGTCGTTGTGGCAGCGCATTGAGACGTTTTGGGAGGAGGAGTACCCAGAGTTAGAGGAGAGTTTGAATCTGGGAGCTTCCAGTGCAGACTTGAATGAGTTGGAGAAGGACTTGGCTATCGGTCCATTCCCAGTGGAGGTTCGCCAATACTATAAGACCCACGATGGTCAGTTCCGAGGCGGAAAGCCTACGGGTGTTCTTATGGGCTTGACCCTCTTGGATATCGAGAGCATGATGGAGGAATACGCTCTCTGGGCAAAAGTCGCTGAGAAAGTCGAGAGACAGCAGCTTGCCATGCAACACCAGCAGCAATTGCTCAACACTGGCGACTCGTCGAGCTCGGCCTCGCAAACTGCACGCGAGAGAATTCTGAATAACTACCTCATGCACCAGAAATCGGTGCCTGCCGACGCTGTTCAGCCATATTATGTCCACCGTGGATGGATTCCAATCGCTAAAGACTTGTACGGAAATTTGGTTGGCCTTGATTTGGCACCTGGCCCTGCTGGTATTCGAGGCCAGATTATTTTATTCGGTCGTGACTTTGATACCAAGATTGTGGTTGCTTCCAGCTTGCAAGAGTTGTTGTTCGAGTATGTAAATGACTTGGACCTTGGAAACTTTCAGATTGACCACACAGAGTCTTATCAAGATAATGGATTCTTGGATTCTACAAGAGATGATGACTATTTAATTGGAGACGAGGACGAGGACAACGGAGACCTTCAGTTCTTCGATAAGGAAGGCTCCGAGTTTGGCAAGGAGAACCAAGGAAAGCTCACCTACATTGAAGTGTTGAAGCGCAGAGCATTGAAGAGATACGGTATCTCCAATGTTGAGGCATTCCAGACTTCGTTCACTCCTCAGAGAATTCCAAAGAAAACTGCTTCTCCTAGACCATCCGGCACCACAAGTCCTGACGCAGCTCAGGGTTCTCCAAGACCTCCAAAGGTGGACGTCGAGAGTACCGCTGATTTGCTCAAGGAAACTCTTATTGACGACACCCCATCAATCAATGCATCGAAGGTCGAGCCCGTGAAGGTGGCTAGCGCTGACCCTAAAGAGGAAGAAGTTGTTGAATCTGCCCCCGCAACTGAGGATGCATCCACCATGGATGATGTGCCAGTGGCTGAAGCTGAAAAGACGGAGGAGATAGCGAAGGCAGATGAATCGAAGGAGGAATCTGAAGAAGTCGTGGCTGATGTTCCGGAGGTGAAAGAGCAGGTCAAGGAGACCTCCTAGCTTGAAATTTAATGTAGAATGATTGCGTACTATAAAAAATCTAACGACTTCAAATTGAAATTGAACGCAGCCTCGGGAAGGTTGCAATAGCCTCTTTAGTTAGGAGAGTGCATGTAGCAGAAGCATAAACATAGATCAAGTTGCAAGATCAACTTCCTAGCTTCGGACCCAATGAGCTTTCCTAATAATAATGAAGGACCGTTCTCAAGTCGGCCAGATGCACCCGGAGCATCGTTTTACGACTCGCTGGCCGTCGAGGGCACCAACGCTTTTGAGTCCAATTTCCAAGAGCCAGAAGAGGGTCCATTTGATGGAGAATACCAGGAAAACTCCCAGTCTAACAATTCTCAAGGCGGAGACCAACCATCATTGGAGGAATTACAGAATTTATACTATACAAAGGGGTTAGAGGAGCTAGAATCACTCCAATTGCTCGATCTTTCCCCATTGGCAACATGGAAACTTTCATCTCACAAGCAGGGCTTTGGGCTCCAGCAACTACGCAACGACTCACCAAACACGTACTGGCAGTCCGATGGCAGCACAGAAAACAACATGGAACACCGCACCAATGTCGATGGAAATCAACTCAACCATCCTCATAGCGTGAACCTCCAATTCAGTAAGAAGGTATCATTGGAGAGAATCTCCATTTTTACGAATTACCAACTTGACGAGTCGTATACTCCGCTGAAAATCAAGATCATGGCAGGCGGATCAAATTGGGACCTCACGGAAGTTTGCGTAGTCAATCTTGACAAACCAATTGGCTGGTCTCACATAATCTTTAAAGGTGTGCGAGGAGATGGACTTCTCAAGTGTTTTATTGTGAAGATCATCATTTTGGCCAACCATCAGGATGGAAAGGACTCGCATGTGCGAGCAATTCGGTGTTTCGGAAAGAAATCTACCGTGTCATTTATCGGAACTCCCCATGAGTCCTTCATTCTCAAGGATACGAGCACCCATTCGAGTCTTTCTGGTATTCTGTTAAATCACCTCAGTAACAATAAAATTCGAATGGATTCGTTTGAGGGAAGCTTCGACGAGGACGAAGAAGATGAGGAAAGATGTGAGCAGGATACAAATACAGCTAAAATTTTAGCCAATGTCACAGACGTGATCGGATTTAATTCAGGTTTCGACAGTATAGATCTAACGAGCATTTCATCTATTCGATAGCCGCTAATCAATTCTATTTACGCATTGATCTTTAAAGAGAAGTCAACAATACCGGTACCCTGATGGATGGACGACGTGGAGTAGATGTCGATGTCGTTGCACAAGTATGAGCTCAAATTCTGCAAAGTCAAGCCACCCGAGCACTCCAACAAGAAGCTCTTGTTAGAGCCCTTGAAGTACTGCTTCAAGCTACGGGCTACCTCCTGCAACTCGGCACCAGTGAAGTTGTCCAACATGATGACATCTGCACCCGCCTCGATGGCTTCCTTAGCGTCATCCTCGGTGCTCACCTCCACTTCAACCTTTACAGCGAAACCACACACTCTTCTGGCCAGCTTGACAGCTTCGGTGATGCTTCCAGTGGAGGTGATGTGGTTATCTTTGAGCATTACCATGGAGCTCAAGTCGTATCTGTGAGGGTCCACACCTCCCACCAACATTGAGTATTTCTCCAATTGTCTAAGACCCGGGGTAGTCTTTCTGGTTCCTGCAATAAGACCAGTGTATCCACTTTCGTCAGCCAACTTCTTAGTAATATGTGATTGGGTAGCAATACCTGACGATCTGGCCATTAAGTTCAACGCAGTTCTCTCACTAAGCAAAATCTTGTTCGCTGGGCCCTTGACAGTGGCTACCACGATCTTGCCCTTGTTGGCAGCCAATTGCTCAGCACTGATGTATTGACCTTCCTTATAATGCCACTCAACCTCAAGTTCACATTGCTTGAACACTTCAGCAGCGAAAGGAACACCACAAATCAATCCTGACTGCTTCATGTACAACGAAGCAGTCTCTTGCTTACTTCCCACCACGAATGCTCCATAGTCAAAAGATGGAACGTCCTCCGAGAGGTAGTCGGTAATGTGTTGCTTCCATCTTCCGTTGATGGGGAGTAAATTTGCATATTCAGAAGCCATGGTCAGGGTTTTTTCGTGGGGTAGGTGGGGATGATTGAATTTTTCTACCTCCGGGTATATGTTGAACTCCTGCACCCCGCATTGTATGATTATTTCGCAAGTTGATGTCGAACCACAAGTGATCAAATCACCAGGAGAGCCTACAATCATGCTATGACGTCAAAGAAAATCCAGTCGACTTTCGGATCGTTACAATCCTCGACATGCGGGGTGTGTGGAATGACATTTTATAAGCATGTTCAAAATGACAAATTGGTGCATGCAAAATATCACAATGACTTTCTCAATGGTCTTCCATGGAAAAATGAAAGTGGAATGCCTCTACGAAAATTCACAATGGAAATGGATCAGAAATCGATTCAAGTTTCCATTCTAGGGATAGACCGGACACTGGCACGCCAGGTAAAGAAAGTTGAAAAGTTGCTTGAGATGGTGAATCGCGAATTGAGTGCACCAGCAGCTAACGATTCCTGGAAGAAGATTGTGAGAACGACAACAAAGGTTGGAAATGAGAAAAACATGGTTACAGTGGAGAGCTCTGTAATAGAGGGAAAAGCTTTTGTCATTTTAGCACAGTCCCGAGCCATTGGGTTAGTAGTTACAGAACCTATTGAGGATATTTCAATCCAAGGAAGATGGATGGTGCACCGAACACAGGACATTGTTCCGAATCAGGTGAACAAGAATATTCGGATTGGAATTTCAAGGATCTGGATAGCCTCCAAGTGGCGCCGATACGGTCTCGCAAACCACCTTTTACAAGTTGTAATTAAGCATTCTGTATTTGGCATGCCATTGAAGCCTCAAGAAGTTGCATTCAGTCAACCAAGCCATGCTGGAGGACTTCTAGCCAAGAACTTCAATGGCGTGAAGCATAAAAGTGGAGAGATACTAATTCCTGTCTATTTGGAAAGTTGACCGGGATATCAGTCGGTGAACACTGATTTATTACCCAACGTATTGATGGCTGACTCGAAATTACCGTACATCAACGCGGTGAGTGAGCCGTGGAACGCAATTTTGAAACCACGAGGAAGAGCACCGGCGAAAAGCAGCATGACTCCGCGTTTGGCCACAAGGTTGTATGCCGTGGAAAGCGAGTCCCTGTAGAGTAGCTTTCCGTTTTTCAGCTGAATATGAGATTTGATCACATCAAGCGGCTGGGTCAATGCAACGACAGCACCTGCTGAAACGATGTACAAGAAGGTTTGTTGCATTGTTCCGATATTGAGTGAGAACCACCTGGGTTCCTTGGACTTCCCATGGGGGTCAATTAACTGGCGAGTAGCATTGTATGTAGAAAACCATGCAGCAGAGGTTGCGATTTGTCTAGCAAACGTGATCATAGTACCTGCTGTAAATGCATGAATACCTTCAAGGGCATACATTTGGCGAGCTGTCTTGACAAGCGTCAATGCTGGAGTCTTGTTGAACTCCACTTTCAAAGCATCGATGCCTCCTCCAACACCTCCAGGATGAGCATGACGGTAGTGATGGTGTTGAAACTTGGAAGGTCCCTTACCAGCTTTCAACTGTTTGATAAGCTCAGAGGTGTAATATGCGTGAGGCGAAATATAGTGTTTCGACAAAACCACTGGTTTATGGGATTTCTCTAACTTGGAACCCGTGATATCCACATTCTTATCAGGATTTCCCGCAATCTCTGCTACCAAAAGTCTATTTTGGATCATGGTGGTCTTGATTCTCTCAAAGGGAACTATCCAAATCGTCTCCATGAAGCCCGACATGGCCCCAGCAATCACCACTCTTGGAGCACTGGTTTTCTTCTTATCCAGCAGATTGTCGATTGCCATGAAGTTGGACGCCCAATCGTAAGATACTATTCGAGCAAAGTTCTTGATGACGGCCCCAGCAACCAATGCGCTCGAGCCGGTCATGATGTGACTTATGCTGGAGATGTTCTGATTGACATGGTACTTCATTAGCCCTGCATTATTGCTGAGCTGCTGGTTTGTCTTCAAGAAGTCCAAGGGGAAGGTGAGGAAGGCTGAGAATCCCGAAGCGGAACATCCTGCGGCCAATGCCGTCAAAAGGCTGGCTCCATTCTCTGGGACTGACATTGCTGGAGTAGTAAAGAATAGAGTTGTTCCTACAGAGATGTGCGGATGTTCTGGAGGAACAAGTTGTTGTATGTGGCTTATGTCGGATAATCATGGACAATTAAGAAGAAGGAGAGAATTAAGAGAATTAATTTAGGCAATTGTAATTGATCCGGTGAATTTTTCATGTATTTGGAGAGTACGATATTCATTGTGAACCGTGATTTTGGAGGTGCTTCCATCAAGATTGCTACTCAGCAATCAGAGGTGTCAACAGTGCACTTAAACATGACAAAACAGGAACAAAGGAAAAGAACCTTGCATAAAATACTTTTACGAGATAATTGTAGACGTGGCTCCTTATTTGATCATTACAGCATGGACTTTTGTGGCAAAGTTATGAAGGGCGTATTGCATTCTGCGAGGGCCATCACGGTTGCAAACTCTACTTCTTACATTCTCCTGTCAGTGTAGTCAAATCTATATTACTCTTCCAAATCATCTCCTGTATTCTTCAAAACATCTCCAACTTTTATCCTAATATCTCACACAGTCTTCTTCAGATCAAGTGGCTGATAAATCAAGTCCTTCGATCCAAACCATCTCGAAGTAATCCAGTAATACAATTGCGAATAAGGGTATGCTGTGGCATTGATGCCGCCCTCGGTGTACCAGGAAACACAACCTCCGAACTTAGTTCCGAAAACGGCTTTTTGCAATTGCAGCTGAGTATTTTGGAACCAGTCGTAATAGGCACTGCGTTTGACAATAACACTCTTGGCCTTACCATCAAGAACGGGGCGAGCCACGCGAGATGCAAATGCACAGCAGTTCTCAATAGCAGAAACAACCGAAAAGTGGCCAGTGGCAGAGTTTGGTCCTGCTATGAAGAACATGTTTGGACAATCCCTAATCATGGAAGTCTTATAAGCGGAGACACCCTCCTTCTTCCACAATTCCTGAGGCAAGATGCCGTTCTGGCCGACTACAGTATAGGAGCCGTAAAATGACTTGGAAACATCGTAGCCAGTGCAAGCAACGATGATATCAGCCTCAAGGCGAGTACCATCTTGCAAAATTACCTCCTTCTCCAAGACCTCCTTGATAGGCGAGCCGTGCAAGTCAAACTTCGGACTCGATAAAGAAGGAATGTACTTGTAGTCGTAAATAAGACGCTTGCATCCAATCTTGTAGTCGGGCATCAACAAGTCATGGTATTTTTTAGGAGCCAGCAAAATATATTTTCTGGATTCTCTGGTGACCACCCAACGAACTAGGCGAGCGAAAAGGCCAGAACCTTGATACATTGGGTACCTCAATTCAGCTGCAAGGATAACAAGCCATCTGATTAAGATCAAACCAAGTCTTGTTCCTGACAACAACTTGTATAACTTGAAAACAAAAGGAGGAAGTGGAGGCATAATCCAATGCTTGGATCTGAACACCTGAGTGACAGATTTGGCATCCAATTCGTTCATCACAGCTGGAATCACCTGTGCTGCCGAACAACCATTGCCAACAACAATAACCTTCTTATCTTTAAAATCAACGCTGTGATCCCACACCGCTGAATGCATGTAGCTACCTTGGAACTTATCGTATAGACCGGGTGCATTCAACTGAATAGGCTGTACCAAACCACCCTGACAATTGAGGAGAATCTTGGCCCTGTGCTCAAAGCTCTGGCCAGTTTTGACATTTGAGGCATGCAAAATCCACACACCTTCATCTTCATTCCAAACCATCTTGGACACAACAGTTCCAAACCTTGCATGCTTGTCCAAATCGTGCTTCTGGGTCACAGCCAAGATATACTCCTCCATCTCATACTGTGGCGGGCGTAAGTCACTCCAGTTTTTGTTGAGCTCGCTGTGGATGGAGTACCACAACGCTGGAATGTCCGAGGCACATCCTGGGTAGGTATTGGCCCACCATGTTCCACCCCAGTTATAGTGCTTCTCGAACACCACGAAATCGTCAGTTTTCATCTTTTGCTTGCATGTCAAAGAGGCAGTCACACCACCAAAGCCTGCTCCGATGATTGCCACCTCCGAGGCGCTCGAGATTACCGGTTTCTTCTCGTCTATGGGAAAATGGACATTGGGTCCCAAGATCTTGACAGCATCAGCATGTTTGATTCTATACTTGGTAGCATCTACGTGCGACTCTCTAGTGAGTTTGACGGTGGACATTTGAGCAAGAATTAATTATTCTATAATGGCCATCTGGGTGGGAATGGCTCCTTTTATATGTTATCATCACGCTCATTTTGCAACAATTGTACAATGGCCTGTATGGTGGTGTCCGAGGAATATCAGGGACTCATAATTACCTAGTTGGGAAGTCTCCCATGAAGGATTCAGGAAGCGAATAATGGCAAGATCAGAAGAATATGCATCTGAAAATTAGTCTAAAGATTGACTGAGTGTATATTTTTCAGTTTCAATCACCTACTTCTTCCTCAAAATTTGCCAATTAGCAATACTCAAGAGAGAGAGACCCGTCACAATGTCCCCGCACTAGCTTACAGCGTGAACGTGCAAGATGCAATGATGCCACTATCAATGGTGGGGCTAATTACGTTAGGTATGGTACGGATTTTGGGTTCTGAACCATAGATTGTTTTTCCGTGGAGTGGGAAGTATTCGGATATAATATTTGTGGAGTCGGACATAAAGTGTGCTTAGTCGGACATAGCATGGGTTTAACATGACTAGTTAGTAGATAAGTATTGGTGTAGAACATTTCATATGGCAAAGAACAGAATCTAGAAAAGTTCTTGAATGCATTCTTATCATAATCTTGAACCCTTGAATTTCATATTAGGCTGTCATTTCACATTTACTTTCTATAGATTTATATATTTAAATAGTCAATGATTGCTCATATGATATGTTCACATTCGCGAATGTATGGAGTCTCACATGAAAGGTGCGAAACTAAAACTTCAGCACATGAAATCATCACAATAAAGAATCAATATAAGGTTGCAAAATTTTCAATCAATCAAAAACTCATCAAACTCCGGTAATTCTTCCTAATCTAAACCCTCAATGTACTCAGAAATTTGCATAATTTCGAACAATTTCACCATCCTGTGTTGCTCACCTACCCTCCCATCTCTTCCTCATCTAGTACAGGACGTGACTCGCAATACATAAACAAGCATCATATAAACACTGTTTGGCGTGGATTCACCTCGCAAACCATGCTGCCGGCGTCTCCTTCGGCGAATATGTTACGGCTGCAAACCGAGCCGTCAACGCCGCTACGCAACATCATTACTACCAACCCCACCCTGGCCAACTACTCGGCTCCATTAAGGTCACGAATCTCTGGCATCCATCTACCTCCACAGGAGCTTCTGCAAGTGCTAAGCGGGATGTCGCTGCGACGGAGCAGTATCACACGTGAGAGACCACCCAGCCGAAGGTCCGGAGCGAGTTCAAGAAGAAATTCTAATGGAAAAGTCCGGCCAACTATTCAAGGATCCAATCCACGTCGATTGAGCGACAATTTGACAATTAGACGAAGGAAGCGCTCATCCACAGGCATATACTATGACTCTGGATACGTTGGTCCTGTGACAAAGGGCTTTCTAAGAGCGTTTTCTCGTGCTTTGCTTCAGGAAAACGAGGAAGGCTCTACTGAGGAGGAGGTGTACAAGGCTCTAGATGAGCAGCACCGTCGACAACTGACAAGCCCAGCCGAATTGATAAACGAGTTTGATTACTCACTTCCACTTCCCTCCGATGATGTGATGATGACTCCAAACTCACAACCGACGGAAACTCTACGAGAAGCGTCACAACATGACATTCCTGAAGCAAAGCCTTTATTCAAGTCATATCTTGAACGGATCCTCGATAGTAAGAACAGAAATCAAATTCAGCTTCTGTCGATGTTCGATAGCGACTCTCCACGGGAATTGACAAACCACGGAGTCAACGCTGTTATCAACACATCGAAGTTTGTCATCGAGAATACTCTATCAGGACTTCCAGAATATTCAAGTGAGTATGATATGCTCACTCTGGACTTGCGACTTGCTGAGCCTGTCGCTTTTGGCAACTTGAGTGACATTTCGGACTCGAACGATTCCAGCGAGAAGGAAAACAGAGGCTCTGCTGTTAGCTCTGTCCCAGCTCAGTCAGTAAGACGAAGCTCATTCTTGGATGATGCTATTGTCACTCCTAATACCTACGCTGATTTGCCGCTGGGTGAAATCAATCAGCTGGACATTCCCAGATGGGAGTCTGTACTGTTTGAACCTTCAAAATTAGTCACTCCAAACTTAGTCACAGGTCCATTCGATAACGAAACCAAAGACAATGATGACATTGGGGTCTCTGATAGCTCTACCGATGGTCTCATCCTGGGCCATTTCACTATAGATAACGAGGAAATTCAGGATCACGATTTCTATCTTGCTCCCAGCCTCTCCGTGAATGAAGAAGAAGAATCGCATACACCTCCCCTGTTTTCTGAGGAAAGCAGAGATCCCAGTGAGATCTCAAAACCATCTTTGGGTCCATCGTTGGCTCCTAAGAGGAAAGTGCCAACTCAAGAAAGCGGTGCTCTCCCTAAATCTCTAGTTCGTGGCATAGTTTCGGTGGCTCTGCACGTTCCTACCCTTGGCAGCAGCCAGAGTCCACCAAGAAAGAGGCCCAAAAACACCAGAATCCCTCCGTCATTGATGCAATCCATCACCTCGAAATCAAATGAATTCTTGCAACAAGTTATGCTGGACTTAGGGGCCTATGCTGGACACAGAAACTCCTCCCAGATTAACATTCAAGACGCCGTGCTCTATCTCAATCGTATCAGATCACACGGTCCGTCTAGAAGTACGATAGACAACATTTCAATACTCGCACAGTCAGTTTTCCCTTTGGAGTTGCTCGTTTCATTGGACAATAGTCTTCAAGAATCCGCCAATAGACGTTTGCGAATTCAGCGAGAAACGGCCCAAGGCGATTCCAACGAGCTGATCTATTCATTCCCCATCAACGAGGCCCCTCAGGAATCGGACTCACTTAAGTCGGATGACAATCAGACAGACTACGAATGGGAGTAACTTCTTAATTTCTCCTGATTTGCATTAGCATATATATACAAGCCCTTAAACACTATTTGCATGTTTCACATGATGTAGAAAATGATCACATTTGTTCTCTTAAATTGAAGCCTGTTCAGAAGCAATCTGAACTTGTTTGTCCTTGACCAATTTGAACAATTCGAAAATTGCTGCTGGTGTCACTCCTTGAATTCTTCTAGCCTGACCAATTGTCTTCGGCTGAATTGTGTTGAGAAGGTGGCACACCTCATAAGATATTTTAACTTTGCCCTCGTTAGAGTAAGTGTAGTTGGTAGGCAATAACAAGCTTTCGTCTGCTTCGAAGGCTCTCAAATGTGCTTCTTCCTTTTTGAGCCAAGGCTCGTAAGTGGTCTCGACATCCACACGTTCTTGAAGCCACCGGGACATTTCTGAATACACGGCAGGAAGTGGTTCACCAGTAATTTTTTCCAAGTGAGGAACTATGTCTCGCAAGTACATGTCCTTGTAAGAGAGCAACTTCCAGCCGTCTACAACAGTCGTCTTGTTCACCTGGTGACTACCTTTTAAGGTTGGAGCCCATCTTGCACCGGACATAGAAATCGACTTCAAATGTTCCTTGATGGCATTGAACTGGTTGAGTTCGCTAAGAAAATGTTGATATCTCTCTTCTCCAACAACACCTAACTCATATCCTCTAGCGGTCAATCTCTTGTCTGCATTGTCAGACCTGATGGAAAAGCGGAACTCTGATCTCGAAGTGAACATTCTGTAAGGTTCCTCGACTCCCTTGGTGATCAAATCATCGATGAGAACACCAGTGTAACCGTCAGACCGCTGGAACTCGAATGCTGGTTTCTTCAAGTGTGCAAGTCCAGCATTAATTCCAGCAATACATCCTTGGGCAGCAGCCTCTTCATACCCAGTAGTTCCATTGATCTGTCCAGCCAAATACAACCCATCAACAAGCTTGGTTTCAAGCGTACGCTTCAACTCGCGAGGATCAACGTAATCATATTCCACTCCATATCCTGGTTGCAACATGGTGACATTCTCGCAACCAGGCATCATTCTCACAAGCTGATACTGAATCTCTTCAGGCATGGTACACGAAATACCGTTTGGATAAACATAGTCTGTGTCCAAGCCTTCAGGCTCCAACCACACAACATGTGAGGTTTTGTGAGGGAATTTTATCACTTTAGACTCAATAGAAGGACAGTAACGTGGGCCTTTGACGGTTTCTCTTATGTGAATCGACTTGTCGAGATTTGCGCTGATCATGTCATGGAATTCAGCTGTTGTATTAGTCTGGTGACATTCAACCAATTGTTCTTGTAAGCTCACATTCTCATTCATGTAAGACATGGGCTGAGGAGGATAATCAGAGGGTTGGGGCTGCAACCTTCTGTAATCGATCGTCTTGGCCAGAAGACGTGGCGGAGTACCTGTTTTAAGCCTCCCAAGTCGGAAACCTGCGTCATTGAGCGTTTTAGAAAGACCAAATGTTGCCTGCTCTCCAATTCTTCCAGAAGGATAAGCAGTCAATCCAATGTGAATTTCTCCTCCCAAAAACGTTCCTGTTGTTATGACTACCTTGTCACACAGAAGCACCGAACCATCTCCCAAAATCACACCTTTTACTACTCCATAATTTCTATCTTCAAAGTCTTTTGGGGCATTTGTGGGAGCAATAATGATATCTTCCACCAGTGCCTCCAAAACATCTAAACATGGATAGTTGAGAATTACCTTCTGCATTTCTTTCAAGTAGATTGCCCTATCAATCTGTGCTCGAGGGCCTTGCACGGCAGCTCCTTTCGAGGCGTTCAATATCTTGAAGTGAATTCCTGCCTTGTCAGTAACCTTAGGGGCCACACCATCCAAAGCATCGACCTCTCTCAATAGCGTGCCTTTTCCCACACCTCCCATAGATGGGTTGCAAGAGGCTGTTCCAATTTTATCAATATGAGGAGTAATGAGTGTAGTCTTAGTTCCAGATCTAGCTGATCCAGTAGCTGCCTCACATCCAGCATGGCCACCACCGATCACAATAACTGGATGAAAAGGAGCAGCTTGAAGCTTTAATGAGAGCTCAGCATTAATGGAAATGGATCGTTTTTGTCGGAGCCACCGACTTCCCTGCGATCGAACAAACATTTAGTAATGTAGATGTAGGTTATATGCTGAAGATTTTAGTCTCATCGCAATGCGCATTGCAGAAAGTTTTAAGTACTTCTAGTGCAAATCACCTACAGACAGAAATATACAATGAACGGAGGTGACGATTTGGATGATGGCTTAGCGTATGACGTGGAACTTTCCAATGATGAAGGTGTGGATGTGGAAAGTGATTCCCAATTCCAGAACGGTGCAGACTTGAGTGGAGATGAGCATGAAGATGAAGAAAACCCAAAGAAGAGAAAGAAGACCGATAAGCTCAAAGAAAAAAAAAAGTTGAGAATGGATATGGATATGGAACACAAGAAAAACTTGTCCAAGGAAACGTCTGCAGAGGCCATTGCCGATTTCGTGAATGATAACATTAGAAAGAAGAACCCAGATCTTTCAGCATTGGAGTTGGCTGCCAAATACTTGAAAAAGACAGATTTTAGATCTTCGGCAGAGTTTGAAGAGCCCAGAACCTTGGACAACTTCTCCAAGTTCATCGAGGCAAGATTCAAGAACATGCTTCCGTCAAGTACTCCAGGTAAGAAGAATACCAACAAAGGCAAGAAGAAAAAGGAGAAAAAGAAGCACGAAGAGGCTAAGGAGCCAACAGGTAATGAAGAGAGAAAGTTTATTGCCATCTTGTCTATGTCTGCCATTCGAGCATGCGATGTTCACCGTGCACTTCGGGACATTCCAGGATCATCGTTGAAGCTCATCAATAAGAACAAATTGCATGTAGATTTGAAATTGGTAAAGTCTACCTGGTCAAGAGTGTTGTGCTGCACTCCTGGTCGTCTTTTGAAGGTACTTGGGGACGAAGAGCAGCCCTTGAAGAAGGATGAGATTAAGATCGTTCTTATTGACAATACTTACTTGGACCAGAAGTTGCAGAATGTCTGGGACATCAAAGAGACAACCGAGACATTGAAGGAGTTGACTGAGGCTGGCTCAAAAATTTACTTGTACTAATTCATAGGGTTATGTATTATAGAATGCATTTTAGTTCACCAGCAAAGGCAAGTACATCTCCTTGTTCGCTTTGTAGAACTCATTGACTCCTCTTACAATGATTGCAACCGTGGAGTGTTCAAGCTCGACTCCGAAGTTATTTTCAAGAGATGAGACGAGGTTCTTGAGGCATGCATCCGAGGCATCAATGTTCTCGTCGCTCGTCAAGTTAAGAAGGAAAACGGCATTTGCCAATGCTTGTCTGGCACGTTCATTGGATGCTTGGGAAGTTGACGGAACTTTCTCTGTTGTCTTCTCGACGGACTCTGAAATGCATTCATCCACGGTTTCGTTGTCAGCACTTGTTGCTTCTGTAGTCGTCTCACTAGCTCTCTCGGTGTCAGCAGGTTCGGATTCTATCTCTTCCTGCGGTTGCTCTTCAGTGTGACCATTCGACTTCTCATCTGGCCATTCATCTTCTTGTGCCCATCCATCTTCTCCGTGTGCCCATCCATCTTCTTCTTGTGTCCATCCGTCGTCCATGTTCCCATTGTCAGTGGTCTCCTCGTGGACAGGCACTTCAATCTCTGTTCCTTTCCCTTGGACTGATACTTGAGATTCAAACTCCGTCTCAACATCTGCATCTGCTACACTCTCGAGAGATTCAGCCGACGTAATATCCTGATCAAGAGTGCTAGGTTTCTCAGATGAAGTGATTAGGAGAGTAGCAATGAGATCGCTCTTGATCCATTCGTTCTTCACCAGGACAAAGTATTCTTTGACTCCAGTGTCAGTGTACATATTGCACATTTCATGCTGCCGAAATCTCGGAGACTTAAGTAAATTGTAAGCAAGCTCAAACACAGTGGAATGAACTGCCAAATGTGGTCTCACTGGTACTGTGGATGAATCTAGATTTGAAACGAGAGCAAGAGAGTCTTGAAGAAGTGATCTGAACGAATCTTGGCTGCCCTCCGGTTCTATGGAAAGAATTTCGGAAAAGATCTGCTTGTAGATGGTCAAAACTTGTTTTGAAATTTGATCGTCAAGGGTAGCAACTTCTGGGTGTTCCCCAACAGCAACAACATTATCCTTAAGAATAATAAGCAAATTGAGAAGGAATTGTAAACTTCCAGCACCAGGAGTGGAACCGTCCAATGTAGAGGAAATCTTTTCAATAAGAGACTCGATTTCAGATCTGCTTGAGTCAATTTGTTTCTTGTGTAGGGCGGAAAATGAAGACTGGAATGTATCAGAGCTGAATTGCCCCCATGTTTTCGTCACTCCTTCCACTTCTCTAAACTCTTTCTTTAATATACGCGAGATCGTTGCCAAATTGTTGTCAGCTGACATTTTGGTTGCCTCAAGCAATTCCTCAAGCACGTAGAACCAATGTTTGAGCTCTTGTAATGAGTTTCTAGCCGTCTCCAATTCTGAAACTGGATTTGAAGCTGAGGAAATTTCAAGAACAGATTCAAAATAAAGATCCACATCCACGTCAATCATATTGACAAAATCGGGTGTGAAGAGTTCAGCGGCTGATGATAATGCTGATTGTGTTCCAAACTCAGTCACAATGTGGCTCATGATTGAATTTTCGGACTTAGTTAAAGAGTCGAGGTGAGCAGCAAAGTTAGATTCAAATGATAACACCACATCATGAAGAAGCTTACTAACAACATTCTCCTCTGAAAGAAGCTTGGTTAAATAACACACAGAGGAATTGGATAAGAAAACCACTTCACATTTTCGAAGCTCATAAGCAAACATGTAGAATAGGTTCAAAACATTGGTGGCATTTTGGGAAACTGTTCCATGATTTGTCTCAGACACGAGCTTGGACCCAAGCTGGTAAACAAAATTTCCAAATTTGGAAAGCCTACTTTGAATACTTTCTATCACCTCCGAGCTAAGCATTTGGTAAGAAAACTTATTAAATGCCACAGACTCTTCCTCAAACCAGTTGTGGAAACCAATCAAATCAGAAGTGTTCCAAGTCACAATGTATTGAAGTTGAGTTTGGAGATCGTTGGAAACACCATCGCTGGATAAAAAGAACTTCTGCAAATATCCACAAGTTGCCTCAATAAACTGAAAGATCATGGTAAAGTTTATTGCTCTGTCCTTAAGAACGCCAGATTCAAGTGCCAGGGAAACAAAAGACTCAAGATAGTCATACCTCAAATCTATGAACTTTGCGGTAATCTTCTCCAAAGTGTCAAGCTTAGGGTCATCATGATTGACAATGATGTATGCAATCAAGTAATTAACAATGGGATAGGGTGAACCACGATAGGCAGTTTCGGAAGCTTCGAAGTCTTCTTCGTCAGATACTTCCTGGGCTTCGTCATCGAAATTGCCCGTAATTAGATCAAAGCTTTCACCTTCAGCCAACGCAAATTTCACATTAGCCACAAAAAATTCGTCTTTGTTGAGTCCTCCCTGGACGAAGTCCATCGAAGGTGTTGAGTACGACGAGATTTTAGATTCCAAGTAGCGAATGAAATTGTTCTTCAATTGGTACAAGTTGCCGCTCACGTGGGGGTTCTCCTTAAGTGTGCGTTTGAAAGACGTCCCTATAGTATAGTATAGCTTTGCCACATCAACCAAGGTGGAGGCTCTCTTAATGGAATCAGTTTGGAGTCTGAGATCATAGCCTATGAGTTTGTTGTTGATAACATTGTTCAATATGGTCTTATGCGAGGTGATTCGAGACGTGGATGCTTTCTTCTTTCTAACGAGTGAGTTGAAGCTACTGAACCTGTTCTTTCCGAATTCCACATAATTGGGAGACTTATATGACAAGTCTGTCAACTGCGAGTCGATCTGGCGGGACAGTGTGCTCAATTCTTCGATGTCTTCGGCAATTCGGATCAAGTCACGATATTTTCTGCCGACCAAATGGTGCAAGTCATCCTTGGACTTGACGAAGTTGGCTTTATATTCCTGTTGAAGTCGTTGAATCTGCGGAATTGAGTACTGGACAAAGATTTCGTCCACAGAGAAGTCAACCACATGGGTTTTCGATTCCAGTCGCGAGCGAGGCTTACTGTTCAAGGATACGAAGGAGCTTGAGCTCAGTGCCAGCGTTATGCTCTTTCGAGATGAAATCATGTCGATATAAGAAGTTGACTTGATGGTGAAGGTGCAGTCTACGTGGACGATTCGCGGTGTAGGACAACCATCCATGAATTCCTTGTAAAGTGAAAATTCGGTAGTAATCCATGTTAAATTGGTAGTAGATGGTAATTTGTAAAGCATGGAGACTTTTGAAATGTCGTTCCATGTTTGAGAACAGTGATCAACATTGTAGGGGAGAACTGGGGAGTCAGAAGTTTAACTATACGATTTCATTGATGGAAGCATGTACCAACGGTTGTAAAATACATTTCAGGTTTGTCTCGACCTAATTTGCTGAATATTACATTGGTTGTATTAATCAATAGGTTACAACTACTTCTTTTATGTTTTTTTTTTCATCTTTCCCAACATCTGCTAATTACTTTCCTCGCAAGACTCCACTGATGGCATTTCGCGGGATGGAAACCATTTGGTCTTAAATGTGAGAATATTCATTTATTGAGACACAATTCAATCACCAAAAACACATACATGCACCAACTTACAAGATCAACTTATTGCGTCTTCTCCTCGACAAATTCTCGTTCTTAAGATCCACTTCAATGAATATCTACTGGGAACAACCTGCACACATTGTGGGTGTTAAATTAGCATTGCAGCCATAGTAAATTAATTAGTCCATCAAAGTATTGATTATACCCTGAACCCATTCAGAGGCATTCAATTCATCACTGAAATTGCCTAAGTGCAAATTGATGGTGCCGTGCTACGGGCGTGCAAGTAATCGGGACCAGTAAAATTAAGCGCGGTTCCCACTTGCCTAATTGGGATAAACATAAAAACTTCTCCTCCCACTTATTCTTTGCTTGAAAATCAAGAATCAGGGCGTAGCTAGCGTGGAGAGGGAGCCGAAGCTATAGAATGGAAGTCAAAACCCGCTCTCGAAACGGGTGCTTTACCTGTCGACGGAGGAAAAAGAAGTGCGACGAGTCGCTCTACCCAGATTGCAAGAACTGCAAAGCCAACGGGCTAATATGTACATGGCCAGACCATGTAGTGGAGCTTCATAAGGAGGCAGAGTTGCTGGAAGAGATCGTGGAGACATTTTCTCCAAAGCTGGAGGTCAGAATGGTACCACTGCCCAAACCTCTACGGCCATACATGGAGAGCTATCCCAGTGTAATTCACACAGATGATGACGATTATCAGTCACCAGGGCGGCGGCATTCTGTGGCGGGCCGAATATCCAAGCCGGAAAAGAAAGGAAGAAACTACTTTTTGGAGAGAATAGCCATGCAACAAGATTGCGTGGACGATCGATATGAAGACGAGAGTACATCGAAGACCACACAAAGTGGAGAAAAGAAAAATGACATCAAGAGTAGGATAGCACAACAACTTGATGTCGCAGGTACGGGGACATAGAGCCAGGAGCTGAATGTATTGATTAGGGAATGTTGGAGAAGATGAGTAGATAAGTAGAAATGTCCTGAAGATAAAGACGGAAAACACTCTGAGATAAGAGACACGGAGAAGCTATCCACCACAAGAAACAAGATTAGGTCACGAGGTTGAAAAAGAAAAAGGCTCAAGACCCGGATGTGAACACTTATCGGGACATTTAGGCCGAGAATAGATTTAACATCCAGATTTCGCAATCGACCAAACAGGTTGTCGTAGTAATAATAAGGAGAAAGAAGAAAAGATGATGAGGATGAGAGGGAAAACAAAAAAAAATTATGAATTGTTGAATGTGTAATTCTTGAAATTGAATGTCTCATTCGATACAGTTTGATGTCAGAAGATTCACAGCAAATGTCACTGAACTTCTATCTCCGAGAGTCAATCGACTGATGAGTGATACCCACGAAACAATGGGAGTTACTAGAGAACTACACAACAAAGAAAAATAAAGAAGGAGGAATGAACAACAACAAAAAAAAATTACCACGTAATCCAAAGTTAAAGCCGTAATCCCAAGAACCACTCGCTATTCATGTAAAATTATGAACCTTGTCTCCTTAATGATCTTCCTCAAGTCTTGGTCACATTTTTTCTTTCAATGCGTTGAATATTCAACCTTCGGAGTTACTACTCTCCTAAAATATATACACCCCATCAACAAGGAAAAAACTCCGGATTATACCAAAAAATACGCATCATAAAACATTCGAAAATACTCCAGAATTCAAACCCCCATCGTCGTTGCCTGTCTAGAGAACCGAGATCGGAAAGATGGAGCCCCGGTTTCGGCACACCTTGCATAGTTAAAGAGTCAGAATAGCGTGCAAGTCGCATTTTTTTCGTTACATAAAAACATCTATAGTCAAGCTACTCCCGTCCACTGATTTCCACCATGACGTCCTTGCACCACCAGGAGCCCTCGACTTACTACCAGGAGCAACCGGCCACCTACTATAATGGCCAGGTACCCCAGCAGATCATCCACAACCAGCTAGAACTGCACACCAGACTGCCCTACTACCATTCCGATGCCTCGGGCGCTACTTATGAAGCAAACGACTCCCCCAACAATGGTTACTACCAACAAGAATCGTTACCTGAGACTGCCACGCCCGCACAACCACATCTTCCTCCTCAGCCGCCTATGGAGCAGCCCGCAGAGCAGCCATTCTATGTTAATGCCAAACAGTATCACCGGATCTTGAAGCGTAGAATCGCTCGAGCCAAGTTGGAGGAGACATTGAAGATTGCCCGGACCAGGAAGCCTTATTTGCACGAGTCTCGCCACAAGCACGCCATGAGAAGACCACGTGGCCAGGGTGGTCGTTTCTTAACTGCTGCAGAGATCGCCGAGAAGGAAAGACTCGATAAATTGAAGGAAATGGAGAACGACGAGCCAAAGGACGGTTCCGAGTCTATTAATAAACAGGCATCGCCTACAGCCAGCCAGTCGGCAACGGACTCGAGCCACCAGTCGCCTGCCACGGAAACCCGTTCAGCAGTGCCAAAGGAGCCTTCAGAAATGTTCCTGAACCTCATTAATGAACCTAACTGAGCGGAGTTAGGCTTATTGCACTTAGTGCGATAATAAATTTAACACTGGCGCATTTTCTGGGGTTGGCACGGTATTTCACTTCTAGACTTCTTGTATTTAAGCAATAAAAGTTGACGGTTACGACACATTATTTAGTTTATGTAGAAATGACCCCCTTGGCGTCGTCACTGAGCCCGTTCAAAACTCCAAGTGGTGCAAGCTTCTGGATACTGCTCACTGCTCCATACTTGATGGACTTGAAATCTTCATTGCTCACCTGGGG
The DNA here is from genome assembly GCA_900106115.1 of Sungouiella intermedia. NCBI lineage: Eukaryota > Fungi > Ascomycota > Pichiomycetes > Serinales > Metschnikowiaceae > Sungouiella > Sungouiella intermedia. Next base: position 1,481,211 of record LT635756.1, on the reverse strand, counting down.
AACTGGATCAAATGCTCTTAATTGAATCGACACAAGTCTCGAGAAAGACGATCCATACAGCGCACTTTCCAAGTCTAACTCATTGATAGCTACACTGGTGGTATTGGAGTCACCCGTGATGGTGTTGTTCACGGTACTAGTGGCCTTAGAAATACCCTGCAAAAGGGTTAAATTCTTGGCCAATTGTTCAATGGTTGGCACAAGAAGAACCTTGTAATTACCCTCGGTGAACGACGGAGACAAGACCAATTGGGAAAGACCCAATGCAGTGAGTTTCTTATCTTGCAAGTTGGCAAAACCCTCCGATGTAGGTAAAACAAAACTGGTGAAGATTTGTTGGAAAACCCCTTGCTGAACGGAATCAATGAATGTGATGACAAACTCGCCATTGATGTGACCACCACACTTGGAAGAAAGCTCTTCGTTCAAAGGAATGCAACATAAAGACATGAGAAATACGACGAACTTCTTAATGAACTTTTCGGTTCTCGAGGTCTTCAACCTAGTCAACAACAACACAGCAATCTGGTTCAAGTAATTTGACATCAAGGTGAGTGGGATATTCAACAAAATGGCTTGCAACAAGTCAAAGCCATATACATCGTTGGCTCGGGATGCAATTAATTTCTGGAACACTCCCAACAACGGAGTGAGCTCCTGTGGACTTGTGCCAAAAGGAGCTGGGTCATGAGTCATTATAGCAATGAGAAGTCTCGTCAACCCAGGAATGTTTCCTCTGAACTCCCACACAACTGGAGACATGAGAGGCTTGACGAGACTGGAGTATTGTTCGGGCATTGGTTGGGACTTTGGCAAGTTCTCGAGCAAGTATGCTAAGATCTGGAGGGTGTAGGGAACAAACTCCTGAACGTCTTCGCTAAGAATTTGCAATAGCGAAGGCATGATGACACTGATGTACTTGGAGATGTTTTCTGCATCCTTGGTACCTTTTCCTGAACCAGATTTTATTAGGAGACCCAAGCACTCAAATGTGTAATGGGTGAATCTTGGGTTCGAAGGATTCTTGGCGATGATAGCCAAAATGTTAAGTAACTGCTCGATAATCTTAATTTTGAAGTTTTCATCCACAGCATCTTCAGCCGTTGTGAGAACTATCATGGCAGTCTTCATCAAGAACTCATTTTCGGACAACTTCTCAGGGGCACTGTTCTTCAAAATAAGCACAAATAAACTATTCAAAAGATCATTAATATAAGGCTGAATGTCATGCTTGTCGAAGATACGTGAATGCTTAGAGTTTGCGAAACTGGTCATCGAAAATAACTTGTCAAGAGTAATGGCTGCAAACGTATGCACCACAACATTCTCCATCTTCAAGTGGTTAATAAGTAATGGGATGGTGGTGACAAGCTGGTCCTTTGTGAGCTGGTTTCTGAAGGTCATGATGTACTTGATTGCATCTGCTTTCAAGATCGGAGATGCATCTTCCACCAAGTACGAAGCAATATTGTTGGTAAAAAACTGAACCACATCAACCAACATGTTGGTGGAGGTGACACCAATATTGGTCACAGAACCCTTAGCGGCCAACGACGTAAACAAGTAAATGGCAATGTCTCTGTTTCTCCAGTCAGAATGCGACAAGAATTGATTAACATATGTCATGACCGTGTTGGTCAACAACTCAGTATTAACTTCCTTCAACTCTCTCAAGAAGTCAGTGGAAGACTTACGTCTCGAGTCGAAGTCTGAACCCTCCAAATCAGATCTGACAAATGTAATGGGCTCGTCCTCAAATGTTTCCTCGTCTACCTCCCTGAATGCTATGTTGGGCAAAATGATCTTTTCGATGATCTCTTTGATTGCAGCTTCATTGTCGAAAAAGGATTTATACTTGGCCACTTTGGTGATAGAAGTCAAGAACGACAATGCTTTCACTGCAAGCAAGTCAAATTTTGGTTGCTTAGTCACGTAGGAATTCACGGTCTGCCATACAGACGTAATGAAATCCTGAATCATCGGGTCAAACTCCTCGGCGTATCTTGTTGTGTACAAGGAGATCAATTCAATAATGGCCGTTTTGGTCTTGATGAGAGCATCAATGTCTTCGTCATCGTCCGCATCGCCAATCAAATTGGTCTGATAATTCAAATACTTGTGCATAATTCCCATACCAGTTGTCATGTTATCCTCGAAGAATTCCGGAATATCCTGACAGTTCAAATCGTAATAGATCTGAACCTCAAGCAATAGGCATTCCATATATATAGCGAGGGATGCCGAGTCATTCTTTGCAGTAGCTTCTGTGATGAGCTCGTCAGTTTTGGCCAACATGGACAAAAATGGAGATGCAAACTTGTCCAAGACCATCTTAATCTCTAAGAATAGCTCATCGGAGCGGAAGAGCGGTCTCCACTTCTTGAATATGGAGTGTGCAACCAACAAGATACCTTTGTTCAATACAAAGTCGTCGGCAGACAACTTGGCCACAAGATCATCAATCAAGTTCTCCCACTTATGAGGGAAGTCCAGCTCTGCAATGATGGAAATGCACTCCCCCAATTGCACTTGCAAATTGTTGGGTAACTTGATCATCACATTCAAGATCTCTCTTTTAATGTATTCCACGTCATCTAGGAAGAGCAAGTACTCGCCGTCTTCGTTAACCCACTTGCGTCTGATTAGATTCTTCAAGAACAAGGCACCTGCGAGCCTGACGGAGGGCTCCACGTTTGTAGATGCCACTACATGTAACAAGTTTATGGCGAAATGAGGTTGAGTCTCGATGGATTTCAACTGAGCCTCTGCACGCTTAGCATTTCGTGGATCAAGCGACTCTTTCAAGTACAATGGGATCGACTCCAACGAGTTTTCAGCCATTTTCAGCGGATTTCAAGTTGGTGATCGGGTAGGGTATGATTAGTATGTATTTTTTCCACATCAACTACTTGCTCGATGCTTCATACAGGTCGTGCACTATAAGTAACATTCAATGGGATAAATATGATATAACATCCACGATTCGATTAATAATCTATAAACCTATATAGGCAATAATAAGAGAAGCAGATAAATGGAGGGAAATACTGGATTGACTTTGCTTAACAGCTCAAAGTTTTTGCACCAAGATCAGTTGAAGATGTTGATGAGATCGCAGAAACCTAACTGACCAATCACTTACTTGGTTGGTAACTGCTGAGCAGCCTCCTTCAGCTGCTTCTGCTTGGCAACGGCGTAAACCAAACCAGAGACGAAACCGACAAAGATGGATGTAACGGACCAGAAGTTGACGGCAGCATCGAAGAAAATCAAACCGGACAAAGCAATTGGCAACTTGTTCAAAGCACCAACCATGGAGTAGGTCGTAGAGGAGGTGACTCTCACACACCAAGCAGAACAGTAGGAGATACAAACGGAGGTTGCACCAGACACGATCATGGAGATGATGATAGATCTTCTAGTGTCCTCAGGGAAGTTGAGGGCAATGCTCTCAGCAGACCAGTCCTCGAAGATAAACGAGCACAACAACAACACAGGAATGGACAACAAGTTGTTGTAGTACATGGTGTCGAAGTCCTTGAAGTTGGTCAACTTGATTCTGATTCTCATGAACAAGACAAAAGCAGCCGAGGCAAAACAGTTGGTGAACATCCAGATGTAGCCAAAGTACAAAGATTGCATGTCGGCAGCGGTCTTGGAATCAGAGGTGTCACCATAACAAGCAATGACGGAGGAAAGCACCATCAAAATGAAGGAACCCAAGGCCATAGTGGTGACCTTACCACCAAACCACAACACTTCACCGTAAGCAATCAAGATGATGGTCAAGTTCTTGAAGATGGTGTAGACAGGGATGGACAAGTAGGCGATAGCCTTGGAGGAAGTATAGATCATGGCCACAAGGAGCAAAGCAATTGGGAACCACTTCTTGGCTTCCTCGGTGTTGAACTGTCTGTAGGTGATGACGTTGGCGGCCTTCAAGGTACCAATGACAACAATACAGGTGGTGGCCTGCACGGCCAAGAGGAAGAAGTTCAACTTGAAGTCACCGGAAAGCACGTACTTGTTAGTGACGGTCATCAAGATGGACGAAGCACAGTAACACAAGATAGACACTGGGCCCGAGTTGGCGATGGACGACGAAGCGCCGCCGACGGCGGTATAACCAGACTTTTCCATTTTTTTCTTTATCAAGTAGATTGTTTGTCCAATAAGATAGAACAGAATAATTCCCATGCACTGGTGAAAGGCAGGAAGAAGAGGTGGTTGGTTGTCAGTAAGCAAAATATTGGGAAGCGGTACATGTACGTGTTCTGGTGTGCGAAAACCATATTGAATACAGGACGATCGCGAGGCTTGAAAGGATACGAAAAGGGGTGGAAGATTCCGTTGTTGGGTGATATAGGTTGAAATTTACTTTTATTAATAGACGAGATTTCTTTCACTTGCAAACGCTTTGAAAATGCTTTCGAAAAATGAACATTTATCCTTTTAGGATGGCTCTACTAGCGATAGATAATTGAAAGCCTCATCGCGCACGGAAAAATTACCCACAGCTATCTACCATCTGGCACAGTTCCATCCAGGACAACTGATTATTCAGGACATTTTAGTCCAGATCCAGGATTTGTTGGCCGAATCCAGGACTTTGCACCGTTTCCACGATTAGGGCGGCCAATTAATGTTGTACTTCATTTGTGGACGTGTTTAAAGACGTGAAGAGAGTTCATGATGATTTAGGATTGGGTAGTGGGGTTCTGAGTATTGTAAAGGTCTCGGAAAGAAGTCTGGAAATAAGGCTTAATTGGGCCATTTCCAAAGAATTGATCTTCCTACATCGACAATGCAGGAGCATGTTCTCTTGCTTGATTGAACTAGTTTCGTGGTTTCTTTAGTGATTTCAAAGGTGGATGTAGTGTTTTTATTAGATTTGTTGGTATTGATAAATGTTGGCATTGGTTGTAGTCTGGATGGTAATTGTAGCCTCGATGTAGAGGATGTCTCAGGAGAATATGAGGCTTATAAAGCAACGGTTTTGATATTTGGTAAATCATGAAATTCGGGTCTTTATTGATGGCGGAGCCAAGTATTTTGAAATAGGACAAGGCTGGAGGATTCACGTAGCTCTCGGTATTACCATTCTGGATTGTCGAAATTCTCATGATCGACAATTTGAGATTCGTCGGTACAGGCAAAAGTTCAGATGGAAGGAAATAGTTGGTACATTCGCAAATGCGTGAGTTTCAATTTCGACGGATCTTCAGTCAACTGTAATTCGATAGTTAACCAGCCATAATTTCAAAACTTCAATTCAATTCTTATAGTCGATTGCTTCTTTTCCGATTTCATGTTTCCTTTTCTTGGTCCCTTGTCATAAATTCCTTGTGATGTTCTATGCTGATCTACCATTGTGCTCTCATCTCATAATGTCGTCTCACATTGCACCATTTTCATTTTCGCTCCTCACTTTCACACGGTATTGGTTTCATTGACGTGCTTTTCTTTTTGAAGTTTTTTCTATTCTTCTTTTTTATAAATTTTTTTTTCTTTTCAATTTTTTCATTTCTTTATTTTCCATGTTTCATCCCTTAACCTTCCTGAATCCTCCATTCCATTGCTCTATTCTTCTAACCCTCTTTCTCGTCCTCCTTGCTCTGTAGTTGGCGCTGTGCCGGCTTCCCCGGAAAATACTAATTATCTCGCACTGCAGATTCCATGCTTCAAGAAACCTTGGCATCAATTTCTACCTTCAATGGTTCCAACGCAGATCACCTTCCTTCGATCGCTAGGCCAATTGGCCCTCCGACATTGTCTAAATTAACTAAATTATCCACTACTTAAAATATGGACCATTTCCCAAACTTCAGCAGACTAGCATACTGTAGCAATGTTGCGTTGTTGATTGCTGTGTGACTTTCCTTCAATCCTATATAAGGAGGGACCCGTGCACGGCCAATTTGTTCATTATTTCTTGAATCCAGACCATTTGATATCCTGAATTGAAAAGTACAAAAAGAAGTCAAAAAAAAAGAATTCCTTGTTCGTCCTTTACTAAATACTTCAATTCATCTCAATCGCCTCACCATGACTCTCTCTCACCATGTGGACTCACTGAAGTTGGAATCGCAGCTTCTTGCGAAAGCAAAGAAGACCGTGCTCAACCACCACGAACAGTACATTTCCAGTTACTACTCTAATGAACCTGTGCCCAAGTACGAGATCCCAAAACACTCCACCGATGGAGAATTGGTCTACAAGTACATGAAGGAGGGTTTGAGTCTTGATGGTATTCCCTCGCTCAATTTGGCTTCGTTTGTGAATACCGAAGTGGACGATGTGCCATTGCGTTTGATCTCCGAGAATATCGTCAAGAATTTGGCCGACAATGACGAGTACCCTTCGTTGATCGAGTGTCAGGAGAGATGCATCAACATCTTGTCTAATTTGTGGAATGCCCCAAAGGGTTCGGACGGTGTTCCCCACACTGTAGGATGCGCAACCACTGGCTCGTCTGAGGCCATTATGTTGGCAGGTTTGGCAATGAAGAAGAAGTGGCAGGAACAGAGAAAGGCTGACGGCAAGCCTTCCGACAACCCCAACATTTTAATGGCGTCAGTGGCCCAGGTGGCCTTGGAGAAGTTCGCCCGTTACTTTGACGTGGAGAACAGACTTATTCTGGTCACTGAGGACTCGCACCACTTGATTGACGTCTCAAAGATCAAGGAGAACATTGACGAAAACACAATTGGTATTTTTGTCATCATGGGCTCCACATTCACAGGAGCATTCGAGCCTGTCGCACAGATCTCCAAGTTATTGGATGAAGTCCAGAAGGAGACGGGTCACGACATCAAGATCCATGTGGACGGCGCTTCCGGAGGTTTTGTTGCTCCATTCGTCTATCCACACTTGAAATGGGACTTCTCTGTTGACAGAGTGGTGTCCATTAACACTTCTGGCCATAAGTTTGGACTCACTACCGCAGGTTTGGGTTGGGTCATCTGGAGAGAGTTGGAGTACATGCCCGAATCGTTGAGATTCAAGTTGGATTACTTGGGAGGCCTTGAAGAGACCTTTGGCTTGAACTTCTCCAGACCAGGCTTCACAGTGTTACACCAGTACTATAACTTCTTGAGTTTGGGTCGCGAAGGCTACACCAAGATCTTCCACAGTTGTATCCAGAATGCTCGTTTGTTGTCGAGATTTTTGGAGGCCACCACCTACTACGAGTGCTTGTCTGTCATCCATAAGCCAATTAATGATGACCAGAAGAAGGAGATCTTCACTTTGCCTCACGAGGAGGACACTCAACATAGTGAACAGCTGGTGTACAATGAGGGTTTCTTGCCTGGCTTGCCAGTGGTGGCATTCCGTTTCTCAAAAGATTTTAGAGAGAAATACCCAGATCTTCCTCAGTCGATGGTTTCGTTGTTACTCAGAAACAAGCAGTTCATTGTCCCCAACTACCACTTACCTCCCGATGAACTGGAAAAGGAGATTTTGAGAGTGGTGGTCAGAGACCTGGTGACTTTGAACCTCTTGGAGAAGCTTATGAATGACATTGTGGAAGCTACAGAGGTCCTTATTCGTGCCCACGACTCTGTTGTTGACCTCCTTCAATCCAAAGAAGTCACTACTGCTCAGGAAAAGAAGGACATCATCTACAAGGTTTTGCTTAGTATCACATCCAATGGAACGGAGGATGTCCGTGCGGAGCAAATAGACAAACACGATAAGCCTGGACTGGGACATCACAAGCACAAGAAATCTTACCGTGGAGCTTGCTAGGTATCAAAAGAACGGAAATAGTTTGAGTTTAGTTAAAGTTGACCATTATGCACGTTAGGTTGAATAAACCATTAACGGAAAATCTTTAAATTTAGTTACCACATAAACACGTCAGCAGCCACAATATTAAAACAGTCATGTGGAAGCAAGTAATCCTTAATTTCCACTCAGATCGAGAAATCCTTTTTGGGCCATTCACGGCAGCATTTCCGGACTCGGTCGGTCTCGCAACCATCGTGGTCTATGTAATATGCGACCACTCATTGAATCGCAGCAATCCACAAAAAAAAGGACCATGCCATGCATATCCAAAATGTTTCTCCAAACTGTACCAATTATCTCCTAATTTATATTTCAAAACCATGTACAGCTTATAATCCACCTCCATATCTTTCAAAATTACCCAAAACCCTCCCTTCAATGACCCCACCTGGTAATGCCTAACGACTCTCCTCCCAGTCACTAATCCCTGCAGAATGACCCTCCTTTACGGCAAAGCAATCAAATTGGATTGCTGGAGCATTTAAATACGGGGGTACCGCCACTTGTAGAATTTAATTACAATTAATATAACCATCATGGCCCACTCCAGCGACGAGCTTCTTTCTCATAAGATTGCCACCATTGTGTCGTGGCTTCTTGCTGCTTATGCCTCATTCAGGTACTTCGTGGGTATCAACCCATTCGACAATCATAACCCCTACAATGTTCGGGAGACACCTTTCAGTAGCAACGTGGTGGTCACCTTGACCTTCTGGGGTTTCCTTTTCCTCTTGCAGATTTTATTTGTCACCCAGATTTTTGTTCCCACTGTCAACAATGCCAGTGGAATCACTAATAGATTGGAGGTGACAAAGTTGATTGCATGGCACTTTTCTGCTTTCAACTTGGGTGTGTTTGTGTGGACGTTGTTGTTTGTTCACAACCATTACTTCTGGTCTGAGGTTGTGTTGGTGTTGAACTTCGTTAATATTCTTCTGTTGTACTTCGAGCACAAGACTTATTCAGTCAAGCCCTTCTCTAACTGGTTGTTGATCCACTTGCCTACCGCAGCTTTCCCATTCTCGTGGTTATTATACGCCATTTTCTGGAACGGTGCTGTCTTGTTCCATGTACACAAGCTTGTGGGCCGTATCTTTGCCAACATCTTGATCTGGTTGTTCTTGCTTGTGCCTGGCTTCTTCTTGGTTGTTTTCAACGACTACGGTATTGGTATCAGTTCCTCCTGGTTGATGTTTGGTTTGGGTTTGGGGCAACTCTTCACCAAAACCTTTGCCTTGCAGTGGATTTTCGCCTTTGTCATTTCTGGCCTCTTGTTCATTGGTAGTGTTGTTGGTGCTGTCACTGGAAGTGTCACTAGCAGAGAAACAACCAACGAAACCGCACCATTGATGAATGATGCTTGATAATGTGTGTTATTTTAATAATACTTTTGTGAATGTTTAAACCTTGAATAATATAGTAATACCCTATTTTCTAGCCTCCAATGCCAATTTGGCAAGTTGCAACACTCCCTCCTTGGTCTCACACCCACCAATGAATCCAGCAGCATGTACGAAGATACACCCGTCAACACCAGTCAACTGCGACAACGCTTCGTCTCTTACACCTCTCCATGGCTCCGGAAGTCCGTAACGGAATTCAAAACTGGTGGAGGTGACGGAAACAGTAGAGATTCTCCACTTGGTGCTGGAGTCAGCAAACAAAACAAACTTGATCAATCCCTGCTCGTTGTTCTCCTTCTCAATGGCATATAAGTGCTCCTTCCAGGGGCAGAATTTGTCCAACACGATAACTTCGCCAGATGGGTGCACATCGAATCTGCTCTTGAAGGCAGCCTCCACAATTTCTCTAGCAGGCAACCACGATTGACCGTAGCCCTCGAGCAAGTTCAAGAATGCCAGTCCCATCAACTCGCTAGCCTTGAGGAATGCCTCGTCGTAGTCCTTATCTTGAGGGTCGGAATTCCATCTTGGGTTCAAGTGAGAAACCAATGCTGGAAGTCCCAAGTTCTTATCGTTGAACTTCTTGTCCACACTCGATGGATAGTTGTTGATACCGTTGTCGTTGGCATCAATAGCTTCAACAAATTCCTTGTACATCTTCAAGTAGAGCATGTCGACGTCGCTGGCATTGGACAATTGGAGAACTTCCTGGATGATGTCCTTACCAAAGTGCTTGTAGATCAAACCGGCAGATGAAAGCTTGGTAGCATAATTCGAGGAGAAGGTCTCGCTGAATTCACGCTGGTGGTGGTCGTACCACTTGACACCTCCGTCGTATTTTCCTCCAACATCCACCACGATGTCTGAAGATTCCCAGTCAGCAGGGTTTCTGGATCTGACGAGTTGAGCGTTTTTGTACTTGGGTAAAAGGCGCAAGAGGTAAATGGCCAAACTCTCGTCGGCATGGAATGAGCCGGAATGGGTACAAATTCTCATGGCGGCGGAATCGAGTTTCTGCTTTTTGGTGTCAGACATGGAGACGAGATGAGCAACGAAAAATGAGAAATAGGAACACCTTTTGTGGTGGGCGCGCTCGTAACCTTCGCAGAGATGATGTATGTATAAAGCGGAGTTAAGTCTATGGTTATTGCTTTGGACATTAATAATACGAGACTAGAATCTAATACTGTGACAATTGGTCTACACAGATAGATGTTCAACCGGCAGGAATATCGTGTTAATGGTTGTGTTGCACCTTCGGTGTCTCTGTCATTCTAAATTTCTGAGTGAACATTTTCACAAGCTTTCGCGAATTATCATATGTCACACATACACATAATAAATATTTCATAAGTTTGATGATTGTTAAATAATTAATGGAAACAAAGCTAACTACGTCATTTTGACTTGAACACCATCAAACATGGACAATGTCAAATGTAACATCTTCTTAGGTGCAGATTGGCCATCGTAGGCAGAGGTAAGGTTAGGGAACATTTGGATCAATCTGACAATCACGTACGAAGCCTCTGTGAGTGCAAACTGTTGACCCAAACAGATTCTTGGGCCTCCATTAAATGGCAAATATGCCCACCCAAGTTTCTGGCTCTCGGCCCATCTCTCTGGTCTGAATTCTTCGGCGTCCTCACCGTAGTATTCTTTTAATCTGTGAGTGAAGTAGACAGCGTATGCAACAGTGGTACCCTTGCTAACAAAAACGGGCGAGGTTCCATCATGGCCACCGCCTCTAGGCAAGGTGGTGTCCTTGGTGGAATCTCTGAAATTCACTGGGACAGATGGGTAGAGTCTTAAGGTCTCATTGAGAACCCACTTCAAGTAGTCACACTTTTTCAACGACTCGAACGAGATATTCTCAATGTCCAGAGGCGAGCCTTCGCCAAACTGTGTCAACACTTCCTGCTTTAGTCTGTCATATATCTCAGGGTGTCTAGCCAACTCAAAGAATACGAACGACAACAATCCTGCGGTGGTATCTCTTCCAGCAACCATGATGTTCAACAACTGGTCCTGCAACACCTTAGCATCCTTGGTCTGCTTGGCCAACTCGTATAAAAATGTGTAGCCAGACTGCGATTTCTTCTCGAGAGTCTCGTCGTCTAACTCAAGAGCTTTGTCGACGTAGTATTTAGCAAAGGCATGGACAGCTTTGCACGATCTGCGGAACTCTGGAGTGTTGATGAGGAAGTAAAAGCTCTGAGTGTACGCTCTCGTGGCCAAGTATTTCTGTGCAATGTTGAAGGCTTCACCAAACTTAGCTCTACCTTCAAATTCATCATGTGGTGGAAGTTCAGGCACAGTACCATCTCTCAAGCAATAGACAGACTCTCCAAAAAGAACATCAGTAGCGGTGTCCACGGTAAATTTGAAGAACAAATCTTGGATATCAAACACGTCACCATTAGCCTTCTTGATGTGACTAGCCAAGGTTAGCATGTGAGGTTCCAAACTCTTCACATGGGCAATCTGCTCTCTGGAGAACTGTGGTCTCAACATTGCACGAGAATTCTTCCAGCCATGAGAGTCCAAGGTGAAGATACCGTCACCAAGCAAAGGTAAAAAGTGTGCGTGTCTCGAGCCCAAGACAAAATCATTAAACTGAGATGCCAAGATAGCCTTGATATTCTCTGGGTCGTAGGTGAAGATGATGGGCTTTCCAGCAATCTTTAATGAAACTGTCTGATTTTCAGTACTAGAGACTCGGTCACCAAAAAACTCCAATAATCTTCCTGTCCACATAGACTTCACAGCTTCAATTGTAGCTGGAACACCCATGAAGCCTGTATCAATTTTCGTGGGACTCTTACAGTTAAAAGCCTTGCAGAAGCGATAAATTCTGATTTGACGATGAATCACATACAAAAGAGTGGTTGCAAAAACGATTGTATACCATTTGAATAAGTATGGCTTGAGAGCCTCGAGGTACTCACTATGTTGAGTCATGATGTTATGTCAAGCTAACTATTGGTTTGAATTGCTTGGTGGAATATAATAGTTGGAAGAGGTCCCCTTTAAATGGAATATTCTTTGTGGGGCATGCCAGGTTGCCTATGCACGAAACGGGTGCAGGACACGGAGGGGACAGCACTTCCCCATTCACTCAGACAATCACTGCCTACGGTTATATTTCACATGGAATACTTTGTGGCCTAAAGGTTGGTATCCATATCCAGGAACATTAGTCCCAACAATACCCGGAGTTCATCCGGCCCCTCCTTTATGATTTATTCCCCTGTAACCTGGTTTCGGGTACTAGCTTCATAATGCAGTCTGTCATCATCATTTGTGAATGTGATTTCGATATCGCTCTCGTCCAGTGATGACACCACTATATGGCGTGGAGGTCTTGGTGGGGTTTTCGCATTCTTGCGTGTAAACGAGTTTTTCTCTCCGCCATCTATTTTGCCGCTGCAACCATTCTTCGCAGCATTTATGGCCTGCTGCCATTGTGACCGCTTCTTTGCCTGGTCTTCAATTGATGGCTCCAAGCTAATTTTTTTTCCCTGACTCAACAGTCGCAATTCTTCTAATTGCTGCAGCTGATTTTTCCCTTTTCCGTTGCCACCGCTCCTATTATTGGTAACTGTAGGATCAAACCCCATGCCTGTGATAAACGTGCTGTTAAATGCATGTTTTCTGATCTTCTGCGCAGATTCAACCTTATCTGCCATCTCACGCTTTTGCTTGAGGATGCCCAACTTGGCTAGATCATTCAAGTGCCGGGGAGCAACAGTGGTGAGGAGCTGCTCCTCGAGTTTTGCGTTGGCCCGCTCTTTCCGTAATCTGGAACTTTTGCTCTCTATTGCTCGGTCGTATTTACTAGAGTCATATTGTTCACCTCCAGAGTACACCAAATCTCTTTCTAGGAACCCAGTATTCGCATGCTGAACGAACAGGTTTTTGGCCCCCAAGTACATTTCACTGGCCTCGCCTCGAATGTTTTTTGGCGCCTTGGGTTTGACACTGCCTTGGAGCTCCATACGTGTTCCATGCTTGTATTTTGCTTCCTCGTGGAAGCTACATAGCGCATTTTTCAGCTTGTCTACCACATGTTTGCATTGCTGGCCATGGTTGGTGGTTGCTGAGCAATGGCCGTAGTTCTTCAGTGTTCCAAGTTCGAGAATGCTATCCAAATCATCTTGAATCGTCAAGTTGAATTTGTTTCCAAACTTCTTGACGGTAGGGTTGAGTATGACAATGGCATCTCCAACCCTCACTTTCCAATACTTCTGGAACGCTTCGCCGAAAAGCATCACGTCCACCGTATGATGGAAATTACCAACCCGTAGTGCCATATACTTTTTGTTGTTCACAGCAGTCTTAGGCTCGCTCTTGTGCATGACGATTCCTGTCACACACCAGTTGGTGTATGTTGGTTCCTCAAATTTGGGAGGCACAATTTTAGCTAGAAGTTTCGGAGCACGCAAAATCTTAACGTTGGTGAGTAGACGCTCTATATCGGTGGTCTTAAAGTATCTTCTGCTGAGAATTTCACCCGAAACCTCGTCTTTTTCTGTACTTTCGGTGGTCTTCTCAACGATCATCGCAGGTACGTTGTCGAACTCAAAGAACCGGTCATTAAAGTTAAAACAAGCGGTTTTCTCCGATTTGGACGCATAGAGCTGGTCTGCGAACGCTGTGCTTGGTGCTGGCCTGTTGGCTCTATGAATAGTATTATGAGATCTAGAACGATCACTTTCCTTCAAATTTTCCAAACTAGCCGTTGCTGTTTTCCCGTCTTTCTCAGTTCCACTGTTGACAACCTGACCAACGCGTGGTGGCGTCTTTTGCCGTGGTGGGGACGGCGAACGCTCCACCTGCGCGATGTTCTTCTTCCTCTCTAGTCTCCTTGCCCTTTCTTCGAGAAGCTTTTGCTTCTTCGCTTCGAACTCCTTTTCCAAATCTGCCAATTCGTCCTCAGAATCTTCCGTAAGCACATCTTCGGCACTCACGCTTGTCTTATCTCGTGGATCAATCATCATTGTATTGAACTTCAAGATGTCTGTAGATGAACAAAGATTTAACAGTTAGAAAGTCCAAAAACAAACACGCGTCTTCTAACACTAAAGTCAACCTTTTCCGTATGTGACCCTAATCCCCTCAAGAAAACCTTCCCATTCAAGTATATCTCCAGATAATTAATATGGTGTCTTCACCAATATCAACTTCCTGTCAATTAGTGGTGCGAAAACCAACTACTACCTAACAAGTGTCGATTCATATCCATATAAAGAGCAACCATGCCTCGCGACAGGAGCAAGTCTGTGGTGCAGCGAATTGCATCGGAGGTTCCATCGTATTCCAAAGATGAACTTAAATTGGAAGGAGAAGCCACTGATGCAAAAAATCTCCACAATCCTACCATAGATAGAACGCATTCTCGACACGACCTTGCACCTACGACTTTCACAGCCCACCAACGGTCCTCATCATTCTCTGTGGTTGTGAAGAATGAAGTCAATGTAGAGGTACTGGCCATAGCTAAAGAGTTCACTTATCCATTCACTGATGCTGAACGCGACCAGATGGTGCTGAACTTCTTGGATTCGTTGAACTACAATTCTGTTCTTGATTCCGACCACATCGACAGCATTAATGAGATGTTTGATGACCAGATATTGTCGTTTAAGGCAGACTGCGATTTCAATATCGGGTACTTTCGAGATTTGATTAAGGAAAGCAAGGCAGTGTTGGACAATCTCACTACTTTGACCATCCAGTACGACAAAGTGACCAAGGACACGCTGGATTTCGCTGCACAGTCGTCGGCACTTTTGAAAGACCAGGATGAGCTAGAGAAGAAAGCTCAACAAACGGATCACGTCTTGCAGATGTTCGAGCCTTTGGAAGGTATCAGCAAGATGTTGATTTCTTCTGGAAACCATATAATCAGAACAGGAAAGATCAGCTCTATCTTGCGGAAGCTTCAGGAATGTTTGGACTTCTTGGATGTTCATGACAACTACAAGGATAGTGAGTTCTACACCATCAGATACCGTCAGTGTATGACCAGAGGTCTCACGTTAGTGAGGAACTTTCTCATTGAATATTTGAAGAACAAACAGACAGATATCTCCCAGCAACTTCAGGATAAAGATCTATCTGCATTGAAATTTGATATTCTCATGTACAGTGGGTTCACAGGCGACCTTGAGAAGCAAGATGAGAATACCAGATTTTCTGTGTTAATTGGTTCTATCGTCGATAAGTGCGGTTCCCATAAAGAGTATAGAGGGTTGGTTTCTGATGTTTTGCAGCAATATTTCAAACTCAGATTACAATTGATCCAGTTTTACATCCAGCAGCAGCAGAATGCTTCCCAAGGTCAAGAGCAAGTTAGCACCTTGCAGTATTGTCAGAAATCGATAGCTTCATTCAAGAAATTGCTTGAAAGGGAGTATGTGTTGTTCCATAAGTTCTTCCCCGTGCAAAACTTCGACTCACTGGAACAAGGGGTGGTGTACGATGAATTGTACCGGTTTTTCAAACAAGCTTTGGAGCCTTTGTATGATGAGGTAAGAAATAGGGTTCTTCGGGAAGTCAACATTGCTGAACTATGCCATTTGACCAACTTACTCACTAGCTACTACGAATTTGAAGAAGATGTGTCCGTGGTCACTGCTTACGACAACAAGATCGAGTACGGTGAGCTTTTTGAGCCCATGTTGAACGATTCGCAGGCGAGGTTGATCTTCAGAATCCAAAACTTTATCGACAACAGGCTTGTCAAGTACAAGCCAAACCCGGAGGACTTGCAATTGGGTAGCAGGAGAAAAACTGGCGATGGACAAGGTAGGAAGAATTCAGCCCTCAATGAGTTCGACGATAATTTGTTTCCCGAGCTCTATGTCCCTGTGGGCATCGCATTGACTGTTCTTTCAAACATTTACGAGCTTGTAAACTCAATGGTGTTTGATGATCTTGCTCACTATATCATTCACAGTTGCATCTACATGCTTAAGAATGGAGCAGTGAAGTTGGCTGTTGCTCACTTGGGACCTGTGGATGCAAAACTCTTTTACTTGAAAAATTTGATGATGTTGAAGAATCAGCTTAATAACTTTGACATTCAATTTGTTCGCACAGAGACCACATTGGACTTCACAAGTGGAATCCAGGAATTGATTCAGATCTTCAGAAATGGCCAACTATACGTGAAGTTCAATGAAAAGGGAGGGCTACTTGAACTAGTGAAAAAGTCTGTGCCAAAAGTGGTCAATGACATGATCGATGCTAAGCATGAGATTGAGCTTGAGCTCAGTAATTCCGTCAACGAATTTGTCACCGAATGTACTAATTCCATTTGTGCGCCAATTCTTGGAGAGAGCAAGCTTACGACGAAGGAGCGAGCAATCCAAATGAATGACAATATATTGATGAAATTGCCTCAAATCCAGACGCAAATCAAACTGTTCATTGATGAGGAGGAAATTGTCAGATATTTATTAGATATGTTGTCGAACTTGATCTCGTCGACCTATGAAGCATACTACAAGACATTGGAGGAAAAGATCACCAAGAAGATCATTTCTGGCGACGAAATGGAGGATATAATGGAGCCGGATAGTTTCTACAATTTCCTCAGCGAGACAGTAACATCACTAAAAGACCAGGCTCCAGATACAGACCCAATCCACTTCAATGAAGACCTCCTTCGTGAATTTGATTCTCCTGCCCCAGAGGTTCAATGGGTGGGACAAGGCGAGCCATTCGCTGCAACTAACAATGAAGTCGTGAAAGGAGCAGATCTTTCTAAAGAAGAAGACCCCAAAAAAACAGAGAGGGATGACAACTTGGACCCCAAGTCTACCAATGAACCTTATTATCAACAAACCAGCGAACAAGCCATAGAGTCAGTCGCTTCCAACTTGTCAGACAGTGTGAGTCCATTGGCTGACGTACCACCAACCGAAAACTCCAATATCGATCCAGCCGCAGATCCAATAGACCAGAGACTGTCCATCAGTCCTTTATCATAGCATATAGTCTAAGCCTTAACACCGTCCATAGGATCGTAGATGTTCTTCGACAAAAGCCGGTTGAGCTCATCTTTGACAAACTGTACCATATCTTGTTTGATCATCAAATGGGTATTATCGAGCTCCTGAATAACGATTCCTCGGCTTGTCGAATCAATCTGTAAGATCAAGGCCCGGATAGATGGGTCACACTTCACCAATACACCTTTAGTAGCAGTAGGCATGAAGAAGTTGTTGTGGTGAAGATGCGAATGTACAGGATGGAGTCACAAGTCACTCAAGACCTTAGACACCAGATACCAGCACCAATTGCGTAGATGAAATGAGTGTTCTGCCGGTAAATTCCCTCAATAGAGATGGTAAACCGGAAGTGCTGAATGGTGATTTACGTACAGAGAGTGATGCTGGCGATGTGAATGACACAGCGCACCAAGCAACAGATAAGAAAGAGGTAGCCGGTGAAGTGGAAGGGGAAAACGAGGCAAAACAAGGAAAAGATAGTGAGAACGGAAATTTAAGCACTCCGGGAAAAGAAATGAACTCAGATAGCTCAGATGCTGATGAAACTGTGGTGGAGAATGGGACTTCCTGCCAGCCAGCAGACGGAATTGAAGATGGGAAGGATGAGAAGGGTCACAAAGATGAAGCTGACGAAGACAAGAAGTATAATGGTCATGATGAAGTGGAAGAAGAAGATGATGATGATGATGATGAAGATGAGGAAGATGATGAGCCTCCAACATTCAAATACACTCGGCTCAAGGGTCTACCCGCCAACTTCTTCACGAACCATCCAGTGTCCACTGCTACCTTCAATGAGAAAGTATTCTTATTTGGAACCCATACTGGTCTTATACATTTAGCCTTACCAGATATGACGCCGCTCCGAACATTCAAGGGCCACAATGCGTCTGTTCTTTCGCTTTATACAGATGGGACGTACTTTGCTAGTGGTTCAATGGATGGAACCATCATCATTGGTTCTGTTGTTGATGAAAAGGATATCGTCAAGTTTGACTTCAAAAGGCCCATCCACGCAGTTGTGTTGGACAAAAACTACCTGAAAAGCAAGACTTTCGTTTACGGAGGAATGAGCGAAGAAGTGACACTTTGTTCACGCAATTGGCTCGATCAACGCGTTGACACCGTATTGGAGAGAAACAAGGGCCCAATCGTGGGTATCAACACTATCGATGATCTTATTTTCTGGATGAATGACAGTGGAATCACATTCTATCACATAATGTCTCGTCAGGTTGTTACGGTGATCGCTAATCCGTCCGATTCGTTCCGTAGTGATCTCTACTGGCCCCGAGTATCGTTTCCCGAAACGGACAGAGTGCTAATTGCCTGGGGAAACTATATCTGGTCTTTGCGTGTATCTATTAAGGGTTCATCCAACGGAGGTAATGGCGCTGGAACGTCAATTAAGAGTAGGTACTTTCCTCCAGCCCCGTCGCTTTCATTCCGTGCAACCCAGGATAAGAAGGTCGAAATCGAACATGTCTTCAAGGTGGATTATCTTATATCGGGCATTGCAAGTTTCAAGGACGACTACTGGATAGTTCTCGCATACAACCAACCTGAAAAAGACGAAGAAACGGGAGAATATACGCCAGCCCATCCCGACCTTAAGCTTCTCAGTTCTATGGATGGAACAACGAAATACGAAGAAGAGATCGGA
Source organism: Sungouiella intermedia (assembly GCA_900106115.1). Taxonomy (NCBI): domain Eukaryota; kingdom Fungi; phylum Ascomycota; class Pichiomycetes; order Serinales; family Metschnikowiaceae; genus Sungouiella; species Sungouiella intermedia. The sequence continues at coordinate 1,462,336 of LT635756.1, read as the reverse complement.
CTAGAATCAGGCGAAAATTTGGGCTTGAATGACTACCATTTGGGCCACTACATTGGGAACACTGGTAATCAATACTTCATCTTCAGTGCCAGAGCTGGAGTCATCGCTGAGCAAGTTCAGCTCTCCGATAGACTTCTGTGGTACTTGGAACATGGCTTGTTTTATAAGGCATGGGAAATGAGTCAGCATATAGTTCTGCCAGAAAAGCGTTTAGGATTTGGAGTGAAGCACTTGGATGAACTCGTGAAGAGAAATGATTGGGAGAGTGCGACGAAGTGGATTAAATCCCTTTTCAATGTTGGCACACAGTTCCTTCCCACTGGGGATGCTAAGAGCACGCTTGCAACCGGTACTTCCTCGGTTCTGAAAGAAGGGGATATGGAACTACTCGCTAAAGAAGTGAGCTCCCAGTGGAACATGTGGAGCACAATTTTCATGAAAACCGGCCATGTGGAAGAGTTGACGCTGGTGATCCCGACGGATCCCAGATGGAACTTACCGAAGTCCACATATAGCGCTATTCTTAAGTATTGGCTTCGCAAGGACCAATCTGAGAGAATTTACGAGCTTCTAAATGCCTGGGAGCTCGAATTGTATGATTTGCAAGAAGTGACCTCCACCATTGAGGAGATTCTTGAAAAACAACCCAATAATGACAGATTGCGTCGTCAATTGTGCAAACTTTATGAGAGGTCATTTGAACCTTCTAAAGCTGTTTCACATTTGGAAAAGCTCAAGGACCCAAATATCATCTCATTCTTGGCTTCGAATCACATTTTACTTGCATTTATGGCCGACCTCCCTAAATTTGTCATGCTTCGGTTTCCAAATCGTCATGACTTTGAGAGATTACCCATTGCGGAGATCCAAAAGAAGCTTGAGGATATCACGAAGGTTTTGGTTGAGAGCAGGCACGAGATTTCCCCCAAGAGCATTTTGAAACTAATGTTTGAGAACTCACTTGATATTGTTAATTACTTCTATTTGGAGGAGCTCCTTGAAATTGACGAATTATTGGTGAAAGGCTTCGAGGATGATATTATCCGATTGTACTCACAATACAATAGACCAAAGCTTCTACCATTTTTGACGTCGAATCATAACTACCAGATCTCTAAGGCTATTGAGATTTGTGAATTGAATGCATTAGTGGATGAGTTGGTGTTTTTGTTGAGTCAAGTCGGAGAAAATAAGAAAGCTCTCACATTAATATTGGAAGAGCTAGAAGACCCTCAGCGAGCCATTGCTTTTGCAAAAAGACAAAACGATCAAGAGATTTGGAGCCTCGTTCTCGAGCATTCGTTCTCCAGACCACTGTTTATCAAGGCATTAATAGAGTCTGCCGACGAGAAATCCAGTGCATTTTACAATCCTATCACTATTTTGCAAAAAATGGATTCGGATCTCAAGATTGAAGGCTTGAAAGATTCTGTTACCGTTGTCACTCGTGATAATGATATGAATGTCATCGTGAACCAGATCATATTCAACATCGTTTCCAAGAGATCACAAAGAATGTCCCGAAAAGTGTATTCTGACCAACTTCGAGGAGTGGAAGTCAATGTGAAGGCTGCAGGGCTTACGGTCAAGTTCGACACCTTTCAAACCATTGCATTACGGAAAGCAGAAGGTGATGGTATCACGGTCGAGAGATTGAAGGATGATGTGGTCAAGAAGCTGTACACTACATTGAAACATAAACTTGAGCATGTTCAGAAACTTCGAGGCGAAATTTCGTGATCTAGGCAAAAGGATTGAGTCTCGAGAACAAACCACCTGTTGCCCTTGAGAAGATATCGTTGGCTATCAGATTAGCCTTTCCGAACTTGTCACACTTAGTGAAAGCCACAGCATTGGTGAGGGAAAGGGAAATGCTGATGACGACCAAAACAAGATATAACAATTCGAACTTCAAAACCGCCATGATTGCCAAGACTGCCCACGCAGCAGGCTGCACATACAAAAGTGTCCAGAAGACCTTTGAATCTATAGGATTAATGTATCTGTTTGGGTCGGCCGATTCGAAGACCCACACATTCTCAAACTGCAGCGAGCCATCTTTCACGTTCGTGTCATTCCACCATCTCAAACCCACCAACAATCTACCTGAGATATTCTTCAAGTTCCAGAAATCGGCCGAAACAAGAAGTATGAGAATGATAAAGTGGAGAATGAACCTGCTCTTGCTAGTAAATATCGAAAGTATAATCGTACCGAAAATATACATGAAGATTGGTGCAAGTCGAAAAAATATGTAGCACAATAACGCTATTGGATGCGAAGATTCCCGGAGTCTCTGACTCCACGTTCTTTCCTGATTAGCAGGCTGATAAGTTGCAGAGTCCATCATACCCGAAACGGGAGCACTGGTCAGATTGGATGAGGTATTGTTTTTGGAAGGAGCAACTTCCACGTCGGGAACGATCTCATCTGGCTCAATCGCAGTATACTGAGACATTATATGTTAACACTTGAGGTGGTTCGTGTAGATAGTTTTGATGACATTAGTGTGCACAGTGGTCAAAAAATCAAATAAGGTGATTACGTCTTTCTTTAGTCACCATGATTTCCTACTATAGAAAGTTTATTGGAGGTATAACAAGGACTCAGCTTGAGACCTTCAAGGTACGTTTTACAAATTCTATACATTTCCAGGTTTCTGTACCTCTACTAACACCCAGTTTGGCTTCTACCTCTTGACTCCAATTCTTGTCATGTACTACGTTGGTATTGACACCGACCAGAAATTCAATTTGCCAGGGTTCTGGCCCGATCCAGCTACTTTGAATCAAATCCCAAAGGAGCCACATGAGATCCAGGCTGAAGTGGCCAGAATCAGAAGGGCCAGAGCCGAAAAGAGAGCCAGATTGGAAGCTAAAGCTGCTGAACTTGGTATCACTGAAGATGATGTTTGAAGAGAACCCAGGAGTTTTAAGGTTGGTAAAATTTTTAGGCTGCTGAAATTTTTTCGGTTGTCGGAAGTTTAAGGTTGCTAGGAATTTGTGAGTTAGTGGCTGTCGGTATATCCAGTAATACTGGGAAGACTTATTGTCCGAAAAAAATATAAAGACACTTGTAAATAGAATACAGGCAATAGCGTCATGACTGTTCATTAATTATACATGTTTTAGAGTTCCGAGGGTGACTCGTTAGCCCCATACTTGTGCTGGATTTTTGAGAGATTAGACTTGAGCTCCTCCAATGCAAAAGACGATAACTTGAGTCCTTCAGTGTCAGAGGCGTCAATGATTCTGTTGAGCACATTGATTAGCTCAGCATCATTGGCTCCATCCAGAGAAGAAGGATTAGAAACTCGCTCGTTCAACTGCTGTCTGAGATTTCCGAGATTGCCTGGGAACCCTGCATTAAAATTTCTCGTGAAGTCTGTGTTGAGTTCATTTGATAAAGACAGCACGTTGACTGAGTTAATTGGGAAGTATGCCGGCGAGTTCTGACCACCCTGATTATTTGGATGATAATAGTGAGCCCGTTTTCTAGAATGCAAGTCATCAAAATCTCCAATGCGGCCCCTGCGTTCAGGAAGCTGTACACCGTTCATTTCCACCCGGGAGAGAACTGGTGGGAGAATATCTTGCTTAATGGGGGCAAGTGGTGAGAAGCTTTGTTGCTTGTCGTCATGTTTAGACATACTGGTAGCCATCAATAATGCATTCATGTTCATGGAACCCGGACTGCCTCCAGCATACTCATTGGAAGGAACATCTCGAAACTTCGAATTCAGACCAATCTGACTTAAGGGCATATTCGGTGGAATGCGTGGGTGGGTCTGAGGAACATATGTGATTGGAGACATCGGAGCCAACGAGATAGGCATGGAGGACGTAGATGTTTTTCTTGAGTGATCAGGTATGCGAGATGAGAAATTAGCGTTGAATTTCGGTTCAGGAAGTGTAATTCCAGGTGTTTCTGGCGATAGCCAAGAATCCTGAATCATATCTGGTTGTGGAAAAGTCTTTGTTTCCTTCGACTCGTCTTCGTCCACTGCCTGGCCCAGAACACAACTTCCGATGATTTCTTCGATAGATGCGTAACTTAAACTAACTTTACTTCGCTCGTTGACGAGTCCTAACAAGTCGTCGATTTCCCAGCGAATCACCACGTTCAAGTAGTCCATGATTTCATTGAGCTTTTTGTAACTTTTTTGACTGTCATCAACCTTGAGACTTTCAAGGAGAGGGTTCAAGCTTTGCTTTGCTTGTTGAACCACTTGCGGATTAGAAGCAGGCCATGGTTGCGTCAAGCTCAAAAGATATGTCTGCTTCCATGCCCGAAATATTATTTGGGGGCGGATGGACTCCCAAGAGCGTCGGATCCACTCGATGACTTTTATGAAAGGAACCTGGTAATCAGATTCCGAGAGCACCTCAGAATTATTTGCGCCCTCTATTTTGGGTAGATTTAACGAAGAGCCCAGGACTGGCAGCGTGCTCTGATCCAGCTCGATGTTCCGCCTTTGCTTATTGATCATCTCCAAATATTGTTGTAATCTGTACAAGATCTTGAATTCCTCAACAATTCCGAAACTCATAGGCAAATAATCAAATTTAGCGCTGTTTGAACCATTGAAAGGATTCTTGTGCTTGGATGTATTTTCGAGATAAACGAGTCTGATGTGCTTGAACTCAAGGTTTATCATGCGGTGAGACGAGCTATTGTCTAACAAAATGAGAATATTTCTGTTAGGAGTGCTATTCTCGAGCTTGTGGTCAAGCGTCAACAAGTAATCCTGAAACATGCTTGAAGTGATCCATTTGTTGTTGTTTGACTTGTATGTGATCAGGTAGACCTCGCCCACCTTATTAATGAGTGCCTGAGGTGTAAGCAGAGCAATGTTATTTGCCTTAAGGCTAGCATGGCAGCTATCAGACACGTCAAAGGTCTCATGCTTAGATACCACAAGTGGATTGAGCTTTTCCGAGCCGTCTACATTGCATCCCAACATTATAGTGAGCATATTCTCCGTAGATGAGCTCGACTGCTTGAGACCCTTGTCAATAGACAGAATATCGAAGATTTGGTCTAGCGGAAGCAGATAGAACAATGAGAACTCGTCAATGGTGAAAATATCGCGCGGAGAATAGTTCTCTTTCGCTATTAGGTCGCGAATGTAGTTCTTCAATTCGAGTTTCTCGTCTAGTTTCCATTCTTTATTCAACTTGTACCCCAAATTCTCTCTGATGGTCTCTGGAGTCCCCGTCAAGTTGATGTTAAGTTTCTTGACAAAATTATTGCACCACTTGTGGTTGAACAAGCCGTTGCCGTCTTTCATTCTAGTTGGTAGTCTGGTCCATATGGCATAAGCTGTCAGTTGTATAATTGGCGTCGTAATGGGGATCTGCTCCCAATGGGCCTGAGTAATCCATTCAGTCAAGATCTTTCGTAGAAGCGGATTGGTTTGTTTTCTACGGCGTACTAACAGGAAGTCCGCCTCTTTGGAGCCAATAATATCGTTCTTAGAGCTCAAAATTCGCGAGATTGTCGTCTGTGACGGTGGCTTGGACGATCCATACTGCTTCATGGCCCAATGGGCCAAATCCATCTGGGTCAAGTGTGGTTCAGCCTCTGCCTTTAGGCAGATTTCAATTTTCTGTTTGATGTTATACCCCATTCCTAGCTATGAGTCTCGAGTCTGCGAGAAGGTGAAAACAAAGATATGGGGTCCGAGCAAACGGTACATACACAAAGCTAGTTCAAGATCAAATACACCGCACGATGGCACTGGTGACTCCAGATGCCTGTATTATGACAGAAGTCATCAGGAGATATCCTACTCATGTACCGGAGATTGTTATAAGGCTGGATGTATGCAGGTCCGGACAACAAGAGTCCAACATGGAAGCACACGGATTTTCATGGTTTACGTTGATGAAATCGGGATTCAAATTCGAAAGATGATGAATTCGAAGATAAAAAATTTGTTAAGTAACTTTTTGTGGGTTTTTGAGGATCATTTTCACGATAATTTTGCTGGATTCTCCAGATGGCCGAGCTGGTATGTGAGTGGGCCACCGGAAGTGTAAGCGCATTCGCTGATAACACAATAAAGAGATAAATGTGTGGTAGTCAGGGTGGAAGCGTGAGAAGAGAATGTGGAAGGTCGGAAGTGTGAATGTGACGTAGATCATATTGTGGGAGTGAATTTGGCGCTGAAAAATTGATCTCTGGTAAGGTTTATTGAGGATGTTATTAGGTGGAGTCGGATGGCCCTGTAAGCACATAGAAAATATGCGCTTGAGGAGGACGTGCGAAAATGGCCGGGGCGAGAGAAACGGAAGGAAGGAAGTTCAAAAAAATGGATGAAATTAAGAGAAACAAGAAGGAATCGGTGGTGTGAATTCTGGTTGGGAGGAATGATAAAGAATTAATGAGAGATTTGTTCATTCCTGTAAAAGAACATGCTGTTGAACTGTAAGAACATAGAAGTATGTTTAAATAGACACTCACAAGAGCAACTTAATGAATTCTCTCGTACCATTTACTCGTTTCCTCACATTTAACATTCTCAATTAGGTCCATATATTAAAACATACAAATATCGATTTGATTTGACTCGCTTAAAATCAACAACCTTAACTACACTCATCAATTCTGAATGCCTTCCAATAGTTTACTCATTGTCCCTAGTGTTTACCCAAAAAGTCCAAAACCTCTCCGTAAACCGGTTCAAAGTACTCGGGACTCTCCAAGAAAAGGGAGTGTCTGGCACCCTCCACTGGAACAAACTTCTTATCCACACTATGGGGTAAATGATGGTAGAACTTCTTAGTGCTCTCCAAGTTGTTGATGTTGTCGTTAGTGCCGTGCAACACAAGAAGTGGGATATCGTCCTTAAACTGTGAAACGTGCTCCTTATCCAACAATTTCTCGCCCCTCACGAACATATCGTTGAACTGTCTGACTGTTCCAATCAACTTGGTGTCGTGCAGCTCGATGTACTTTCTCCAACCCTCATGTGAAGTGATGTAGTCATACTTTATCTTGGAGTCGATCTTCAATCCTGGAAAGGTTGCGTTGATCACAGGCTGCAACGCTCTAACCAAAAAATTAGGTTGTGTTTTGGGATGCACTGTCACCAATGGTCCAGAAACCACGATTCCCCTGATATCCTCGCGATGCTTGCCGGAAATTCCATAGTTTAGCGAGATACCGCCACCCATCGAGTGACCCATTAAGAACAACTTCTCAGTTGGATCCTTCCTGATCTTAAGCTGTGACTCAATCATGTGGTTCAAATCGTCAAAAGTGTGGAACTCATCTGTTTTGCCCATGTACTTGCCCTTGGAAGTTTCTCCCGCTCCCCTCTGGTCGAAGAAAAACACCTCATAGCCTGCCTGGCTTAACTTGTCGAAAAACTCCAGGTAGATGTCTGAATGCTCACAGAATCCATGTACATAGACGATTTTGCCTTTATAATCTGTACCCTCTGGAACTTTCCAGGTGACGGTCTTGAAGACGATGTTGTCATATTTGACACTGTCCACGACGGGAGTGCCAATTGGAGTATAAGGAAGAGGAACGGGTTCAGGCATTTTATAGAATAGAAGTGATTGTGGTTGTAATTTCTACTTGGGGTAATGAAGGTGTTTATATAATACACCGGAGTGAGATTATGCCGACGGTATGCCGAAATGACAGAAGGCGGCCAATTTGTTAGAAATGACCGCTGCGGCGAAGACGTCGGCAAAGATATTAATCTGTCAGACAATAACAAAGAGGAGATATGCAACCAAAAATAGCTTATGGAAGTGGATCTGCTCATGATGTGGATTCCCATGGCATTTTCTTATGTGGTTGCGAAACTGCGAGAGATTTGAGCTCAAATAGGTATAATTTCCGAAGGAATCATAACAAATTCTGCTTTGGAGGGTCAATAGTTCTCCATAAACAAAGGGTAAATTGGAATTGCAAGTATCCCCACCTTAGACTCGTCCCCCGTATGGAATCACTTCTCCATTGACTAGGAAACCTTGCCTCTTTACACACAATGGAAAATCCATCAACTCATACAATTCTAGTGAAGGCATCATCGAGACGTGGCTTAAAAGGTCATCTTTGTTCAAAACCTCTGCAATCTGTGGGCCCATGGTTTCAATGAGCGTAACGAGTGGGTCACTCAAAAATGGAACATCCCCCATGTAAGTAAAGCTGTTGGGAAAGAAGCCCTTTCGGATTCGATAGTTATAGAAGGTTCCATGTTCCAACTCAGATGTTCGTGATGAAAGCAAGCTGTATACCTCGGATTTGAGTCCACCCTGAGTGGTTTTGTCTCTGTATCTAAGCAATTCAAGCTTGGATTGGTTGTGCAATATTGCCAACTTCACATTGGCAGAAGTCGACGCATTAGGCGATTCAAACACAACCAGAAGATTTCTTAATTGGCCATGAAGATTAACCTTAAGCGTGTTTATGATTGCATTGACTTGACATGTCAAGCAGTCGTCCGTGGGAGAAATTGAGAGCTCCCTAAGATACTTGGTGTGTTTGGTGATATTCTCTAAAAGACTAGTGTCGTTGTCGTAATGCAGTGCATGGGCATGGGAGAGCTCGGTACACAGTAATGCCAACGAATTCAAGTTGTCCATGTTGACTGTCTGAGAAATTAATTGGGCAATTTGAGCACCTGAACTCCTTACAAACCCCTCAAGAATGAGATTAGTCACTTGGAGCAACGTTTGACGCTGGGCAAATACCTCAAAAAACAGAATCCAGCCCGCTAGTGGACGCTCATTGTCATCATTAAGCTGATTAAGGGTGTTCAAATTACGGTCGTCCGTGTTCTCGAATGCTAATGTTCGGAGATTCTGAAAGGTGTCGTTGTCTAACATCGATAAGGCTAATCTTCGATATTTGTCGGAATGGGGGTCGTCGCCCGTTTTGCAAATGTGCAATTCAGTAAGCAGTGGTGCAATAAATGGTTCTTGAATCAGCGTGGTGAGGCTGATGACGTTGTGGAGGAGTCGTTGTGGTAAAGGATCGTCTCCCACATAGTAGAGGTCTATAATACTAGCCAGAGTTAAGATCTCGCGAAGCAGCATGATGTCACATTTTTCTGTGACTATGAGTGTATGCATAAGCAGCGCCAATTTGTCGTTTCGAGTCACAACATCTGCCAACTTGACCACATTTCCAGGTGGAACGGAAGTCCCTATATTATACAGCCAACGGCTGAGATACTTATCTGCGTAAGTTCGCAGATAGTTGTTGGTGATAACTATACGCTGATATAAGCGCATCACTGCGGGAAGGTAGAAGTACTTACTGGCAACACAAACATTGAGTAAATCACCCACCTTGAGAAGGTCAAAAATGGCTGCGAGGATCACCACAGGTAACTGCTCGAGTGACAATCTTTCATTATGTACTGGCAACACCTGGATAGGGTATCGCCAATTATGTGGTCTGTACGCAGACAGTCGTCTTCGAGACATACGACGTTGTTCCATTGGACGTCGTTTTATGGTAAAGTGTTCATTGAGTAGCAGTGCATAGTGCACCAAGATTAGAACAACCTAACAATACGCACTCCTGATAAGGTTGCAATCATGAAGATCAGCATGGTGCGGATCGTACAGCGATTGAAGCATAAATAAAGAGGTGCAGATGTGCCAAAAATCATAAGAAAATTAAAGGTTCAAAGATCCCTAACTTTTCTTTTCTGTTCCCCGGCTTTTTCTTTTTCCATTTAATCACATATTTATCCCTGCTATATCCCCACTGTTGAACCCTCAGCCTCCTGTGAAGTTGCTCGTGTGCGCGCATGCCAACCAGCCAATTTCACGATCCAGCATTCTCCATCCAATGACGAGTACACCACTAGGAATTTAGAACTGATTTGCAATTAGAATTCACTAATAACTGAACCAAAAAGATTTTGCCACCAACTTATGGCCGCGTACTAAGCCTTATACCACAGGACATGTCAGAATGCCACGGCAAACCGTTGTCATGGCTAAACACCAGTGCCTCAGATCACTGACCCTATGTACAACACTTCTCTATTGACTTTCTGAAACATCTCCCCGTCCATCTTTTCTCTTGCTCAGTTGTGCCAGGCTGGTCGCTTCCTCTGCCTGTTTGCACCATAATTTTTCCTTCAATTGCATTTCCCCAATCGCTCATCACTTTATTCACGTCAGAAGTCATCTAGCGCCGAAAATGGGGTCAGAAACTCAGGATACTTCCAGTCTACTGGAAATTACCGATCCTTTCCATGGGCTTTCGTTCCAAGTTGGAGTGGCTGAGAACAAAAACCCGACCTACAGAGCCAAAATGGAGGATGTTCACACGTATGTGGCCAATTTTGCCGAGAAGCCTGATTGGGGTTACTTTGCTATCTTTGATGGCCATGCTGGCAAGCAGACCGCCCGCTGGTGCGGCAACAACTTGCACACGTTGTTAGAAGAAGAGATGCTAGCGATGGAAGCGCTGCTGTCGCCTCTGCTGTTGCTGTCTGCTCCGCTGACCAAGCTGTTCTCTCTGACTAATTCTCAACCTTCAGAAGACAACAAAGATGTGCGTGATGCCTTAAATCGTGTATTTGTCAAAGCCGATGAGTTGATCGAGCAGGAAGGCTCGGGATCCTCTGGTTGCACCGCTGCTGTCGCAGTTTTGCGCTGGGAAGGTAACCTGAAGGAAACCGAAGAAGCCACTATCAAAGGACTGCTGGCCTCGAAGCCATTCGACTTTGTGCCGTCAGAAAACCACAAGCGAATGCTCTACACTGCTAATGTGGGCGATCTGAGAATAGTTTTATGCCGTGGAAATAGGCTGTACAGATTAACTTACGATCACAAGGCTTCAGATGCCAAAGAGATTTCAAGAATTCGTGAGGCGGGAGGCTTGGTGGTCAAAAACAGAGTCAACGGGGTATTGGCCATCACCCGCTCACTTGGCGACTCCTATGTCAAGAATTTAGTAACTGGAAGACCCTTTACTACAGCTACCGAAATAACCAAAGAGGATGAGTTTCTAATATTGGCATGCGACGGAGTCTGGGATGTAATCACCGATGACTTGGCTTGCAAGTTTGTTCAAGATATCTTCCGAGCACAGAGAGAGAAGAAGCAGCAAGAGGATCCAGGATATGCTGCGAAGAAACTCTGCCAGTATGCCATTGAAAAGGCTACTACCGATAATGTTACAGTAATGGTGGTTAAGTTAGACCCCCAGGTGTTTCCTCAAAGGGATAATTAATGGCTATTATAAGTAGTGGATTTCTGCCACTTCACTTGACTGTTCAAACTTGCCCAAATCTTTAGCCTTGATCTTAGGACGGTACAATTTGAGCAAAAGACTGCTCGTCACGACACTAAGTGATGATGCGGCCATGGCCACACTGGCCCAAACGGGACTGAGTCTCAGGTTATTATATGGATAAATTACGCCCGCCGCAATAGGAATTCCAATCATGTTGTAGACCAAACTCCATCCAAAATTGAACTTGACTCTCCGAAACACAACCTTAGAAAGATCAAGCAAGGTGCATAATGTAGCCATAGGGTGGCTCTTATTAAGTAGAATAAAATCACTGGATGTGACTGCCAAGTCTGCTCCCGTTGAAAGAGCGATGCCGACATTGGCACTGGCTAAGGCTGGAGCGTCATTGATACCGTCGCCTACCATTGCAACACTTCTTCCTGCCTCCTCTTGCAACTTCAACACCATGGCTTGTTTTTCGTCAGGCAAAACTTCGCTGATGATCCTGTCACTAGGAATTCCAATTTCTTTTCCAATAGCGCTAGCTGTGAGACCATTGTCTCCTGTGATCATCCAACATTCAATTCCTTGTTTTGTCAAGTATTCAATCACCGGTTTAGTTTCAGCTCTGACCTCATCTCTGCAAGCCAACATTACAAGTAGATGAAACTTGGCATCACCGTAGAGTTTCTTGCATTTGAGGGCAACGTTTACCACCGATTTTCTCTCCTTTTTCCAGGAGTCAAGTAATTCTTTCTGCGCGGGAGAAATCTCAACGTCATTGTCTCTGAGCAAAGATTCGTTGCCAAGCAAAGCTTCATTCGGTTCGTATTCAGCCCATTGCTCATCTTGGGTCAAGAATTTAATGGCTCCTTTAAGCCCTTTCCCGGGGATAGTTTCGATGCTGGGGATCTTGTTAGAGCTCAAAGTCAATTTAGCATCGTTGAAGTTGTGACTCGAAACAAACTCCTTCACGGCTGTGGCAATTGGATGTTTGGAAGCTAACTCCAAGTCTCTGGCTAACTGCAATCCAAATAGTTTCGTTGCATCCTTCTTGTCGCTATCAACCAGAGACAATACAAACGCAAAGTTCGTGACTTTCATTTGGCCGTATGTTAACGTGCCAGTCTTGTCGAAACAAACCAAATTGGTTTGTGCAGCATCTTGGAAAGCAGCACCTCCTCCTTTTGCAAGAATTCCATACTTTGCAGCCAAACCAGAACCCACGAATAAAGCTGTTGGCGCAGCAAGACCAATTCCACAAGGACAAGCAATAACAAAGACTGCAATTGCAAATTCGAGTGCCCATACTGTCCAACCACCAACATCAATGTCAAGATAGCTCTGTGGAAGTGAGCCTGAGTATGCAAGTGCAAGCCAGATTATCCATGTAAGAACAGCCAAGCAAACAATGACAGGAACAAAGTAGCCTGTGAGTACGTCCGCAAGTCTTTGAATAGGAGCTTTCCTCATCTGTCCATCACGAACAGTGCTAACAATTTGATCGATTAGTGAATCGCCATCTACACTCAATATTTTTGCCACCACCGAATTGTTTCCGACGTTGACTGTTCCAGAATAGATCTGGTGGCCTGGGTCATGTCTTACAGGGTCTGCTTCACCAGTAAGTGCTGACTCGTCAAATTCTGAAGAACCTTCAATGAGAACACAGTCCAAAGCTGGAGACTCGCCGGTTGCAATTTTGATGTAGTCCCCCGAATCCAATAATTGAACATCGACGCTCTGATCATTAATGTAGGAGAAAGCTCCGTCATCATTTTTCGTACGATCGACAATGGTTGCTGTAGAAGCTTTCATAGAGCTCAAGCCTGCAACAGCCTCTGCCGTCTTGTTCTTGGATATACTTTCAAGTAATCTTCCAATAAGTAAGAAAAAGGTTAAGAAGACCACAGAATCAAAATAGGTAGTATGAAATCCCATTCCTGACTTTGCTTCTTGTTGAGACGAAAGAATAAGCAAGATGATACTGGCAACGTAAGAGACTGTTGTACCAAGGGACATTAGCAAGCTCATGGAACCAAATTTAAAGAATCTCTTCTTGAAAGAATTCTTGTGAAGCCAAAGTGAACGCACTTCTTTGATTGCTTTGACGTGGAAGACGTCGGCAGCAAAGAAATAGACTGGAGAGCTCAAGAAAAACACTATCCACATAACCCTGGATACGTTTCCCGTCCATAGAGGCTGCTCTAGCCACATTCTGAACGAATTGTGCGAAGGAACAAGCGACATGCCAACGATTCCAAATACAAATGTGGGAATCGCAATAATTGTGGCCAAAACGAGTCTCTTAATGATGTTGAATGTCTCTTGCTTGGCCAATTTCTTCAAATGCTCATCGATAGAAACTTGCTCAACCAAACTACACTTGAAGGTTCCATCTTTCTCCGTGTTGATGGTGTAACCCGGTTCTTCTTCCAGAGGCTGAATGTGATTTAAGTCAGATAAAAACCTTCTGATGGTCACCTTGTTCTCCACATTTGGAATATAAGTAAACTTGACAAATGGCTGGTTCAAGGTTATAGGATCCTCGATGACAATAGCATCTCCAAAACTCTTCAAGTAACCCATGATTAAATCAGGACAATTGGTGCAATACATTCCCTCAATACTGAAGTTGATGCTTCTGGACACAATCTTGCTTGAGGTATAATTAATTTTTTCCTTTTTGATGAGGTCAAAGTCGAAGCCACAATCCTCGACCACCTCCTTTAACTTGTTTATGTTTGAATCTGACCCATCATCAGCATTCTCAAGCACAAACTGGCCAGATTTCGTCACGGCATTCACACCACTGTCAAGAATGAATGGTAATTCATTCACGGCTGAGAGCACCGAGTTCACACAAGCTGCGCAGGTGATTCCGCCAATAACCGCAGTGACCTTCTCGTTTATGGTTCTCTGAATCGGTAAAATCTCGAGTAGTCTGGCAGAAAATCCAGCGTCCTCGATGGTCTGAACAATCTTATTGACAAGCTGCTTATTTGGCAAGATCACTACTGCTGAGTGCTGAAGCAAATTGACAGAATACAATGGCTCGTCTCCCTTCTGATGGATATTCAGTTCTCCAAGAACGGTTTCCAACGCTTCCGACACCGATTGCACGCACGCAGAGCACGACATGCCATTGATGGCAAATACTGTTCTGAACTCTTGTTGTGGCTTATCCACCACCACCTGAATGGTGCTGTCGGTAGAGTTGTCGTCTGTTGTAGAATCCTTTGTAGCTTCCTTTTCCTTCTCCTTCTCCTGGCAGAAGGTACAGTTTTCAACATGGTGTCTACGGATTTGGTGATTCTTGTATCTTTTCCAGACATTCAATATGGCGGTCTCCTTTGCATGAGAATCACTTTCTTTGGCTTGAGTGAAAGCTTTCACTGGCCGACCATCCCTGGTTAGCTCCCACGAAAGTGTAATAAAGCTATTCTTGTGGAGTGCATTTATGATCAATTTAGTAGCATGTTCGAGTCTCAGTGTCTTGGATTCGTATTTGTTGTTGTAGTATAGATCAGCCGTGCTATTCTGAAGCTTGTAGTAGATAGTATTGGCAGGTAATGATTCTACATCAGAGGGCGTATCGGAGGAAAAGTCGACCAATGTGAAGAAATGGCCAATGGTTTGTCTAATTGTGAACTCGCAATCCAGGCAATGGATATTGCTGATGTTGATTCGAAGGTGTTCCACAGTCATGATGAAGAGCGAGAGAAGACCTTCGATCAGAGGTTTATATTGTAAGTGCGATAATTTTGCGGCCAACGCAAAAAGTCCGCAACTTGAGTGCAGGTGATTAGAAATAGAGGTCAAGGAGGTAAAGGGGTGGGTAGAAGCTTTCAAAGATTAAGAAAGGGTGGCGAAGTTATGAGAGATTTGTGCTATCTACCTGTGTCTTGTAGCTTTTCTGTCTTTTTCCCTTTTTGTCCTATTGTCATTTCATCTTTTTATCTGATATTTGTTTTGTTAGTCTAGGTGCGAAAAGCAGGAGAGAATGATAGATAGATTTGTCATTTGCCATTTCCAGTCAGATATGAGAACATGAAAGATTTGGAAAAGAATGTCAAAAATCTCATCGAAGTAGAATGCTGGTAGTGCTCCCATGGATCTTTATTTTTGTGACAAGTTAGTAGCACAGTAGTTCGTATATCCAAGTTGTCAATGAACGAGTTCTAAACCTATGCTGGGTGGCTTTCCCCACAATTTCGTTAATACTTTTAGTCCGTGCTTCAAATTAGCAATAGTTCAATCATGCTGGGAGGATTTCTTTCGTCCAATATGGATTGTACCAAAAACTGTTGACAGCAAGAGTGACAGCAATAGTGTCATAGATCGCATTACGACCTATGTATAGATTCCTAATCTGCGCTTAGTGCAATATTGGTGAATTGAACAAGATGGGAGGGGCCCTACAAATACCCCTTTTTTGAATATACGAATTATTCACTAAAATAGTATAGTGCTAGATGCGTCACCTGTGAGTTCGAGGAAGTTCAAACGGTATTTAATGGTCGACATGTCATTGAGGTTTGGCCCCAACTCCTCGTAATGAAGTTAATCTTACTAGCAATTGTCACGTTATTACCTTTAGCGCTCAGTTCTGCTGCTCTGAAAGCATCGAATGGGTACATGAAGATAGATTTTAACATCGAGTATTCCAAACGAAACCTTTCAACAACTAAACTTCTTGGCAGAGATGGTAATTATGGACTGCTAGAAGTGTACGAGCAAGCATATTACAATTGCGATCTCCAGGTGGGCTCAAACAAGCAACATATTACTGTTTGTTTAGATACCGGTTCCTCTGATTTTTGGGTAATGGCCAGCGATGTTAAATGTTACAAATTCAAGCGGGACTTTTCATTATTTGCCAGAAATCAGTTGAACTTAGCCAAAAAGGATCAAGTCAGTGGCTCCTCGAGTACCCATTCCGGAGTTTCAACTTATCAAGCTGAAGATCAGGGTAACACCTATTTTGGTGAAGCATCTCCGACATCCTGGTATGGACCACTAGAAACCTGGTGTACTACACTTGGCAGTTTTGCAACTGATGAGTCAACTTCTTTCCACAACAATGACACTTACCCCTTCTACATCGAATACATCATGGGAAATTTTGCTTATGGAACATGGGGGACTGACACGGTGGAAATAATGGGATTTACTGTTCCTGACGTAAGTGTTGCCGTTGTCAACTCCACTAACAGCATTCAAGGTGTTCTTGGTATAGGGTTATCTAGTTTAGAATTCACATATCGTGACTTTGGATACCAGTATGCCAACCTTCCAATGCGTTTGAAGGCCGAAGGCATTACCAAAAAGAATATGTACTCATTGTTCTTGAATGAGGTGGGTGCCAAAGGGACGGTTCTTTTCGGAGCAGTAGACCACGCAAAGTATACTGGCACGCTTCAAACTCTTCCTCTTATCAACTTGTATCCACAAATTTATGAACACCCTTCTGAGTTCATGGTCTTGTTGAACAGCATAACATTGGAAGGAGCAAGTTTCAATCAAACTATTACAAGCGTAACAATTCCGGGAGTGTTGGATTCTGGTTCTCCTGTCAGTTCTTTCACAAGGCCGCTTTTCAACCGGTTTCGACAAACTTTCAACGCTGAAGATATGGGAACATGGTACAAAGTTGACTGCAACTACAATACTGAAAGTATGAATCTATTCTTCGACATTTCCGGCATTCAAATTAAAGTTCCGATGTCTGAGTTCATCGTCAGATGGAATGGGGTTTGCTACCTTAATATTGAGGAAGTTCCTGATCCTATTGGCGATGAAGTGCCCTCTATTGTCTTAGGAGATAACATCCTCCGAAGTGCTTACGTTGTATATGATTTGGATGACTACGAGGTTCTGATCGCCCAGGTAAAGTATTCAGACGACGAAGATATCGAGGTTGTCACTCTGGCTATCCCACTGGCAGTACGAGCACCCTCTTATTCGGAGCTGACCTATGACACTGCCGCTACTGATTCAGGTACTGTCTCAGTAGCTCCCTTGTCAGTAGCAGTAACTGCCTCCAGTTCACAGACTCATCGTGTATCCAACGAAATTTCACAGACTGATCATATTTCCAACGGAATTTCACAAACTGACGAATATTCAGAGTGGAATTTGGAGTCTGATGATTATTCAGAAGTGAGTTTAGAGACTGGATACAATTGGACATTAATGACTGAAGACTCCAATTGGACAGATTTTTACAATTCGGACTTCGAATACTCGACGGAAGATTGGGAAAGTTTATTCTCTTATACTCCATTTTCATACAGCACAATTCTGTACAGCCTGTCGCTGTTCCCTACCTTCCCAACGTCCATGAATACCGGGACAACAACGGACGCCCCCAAACCCCACAGAAACTCGGCCATGAAATCATTACGTTTCGAATATTCGCTTGCATTGATTCTTGGACTTTTGGTGTTCACTTTTGTTGAGTTTGTATAGTGATGGGTAAAATCACTTATTCTGCTAGCCTTTACACTCTTCTACTTTCAAGAAGCAATATCGCTGGCGATATTGTAGATTTTCGATGAAAAAGGTTTTGTATCTACTTTCAGGTTAAAAACAAAGAGCAGCTTGGTAATTAGACATTCGTAGGATCTTTTCATTCTTGAGTTTCAAATTTCGCATCCAAAGTTCAGATTTGTCAGCCACATTGGTATGATTTGTGAATGACCTACCAACAGACTTCCAACTGTGTCTTTTCTGCACTACAGAAGTAACCTCCATTATAGTGTGTTTGACATGTAATGTTGTTCAATATTGCCCTTATGCATAAGTTCATATGGTTTGATACAAGTGCCAGGGTTATGCGCACCTCAATGCTGGGTCCCCTCACACTGTCACCTATGGACATGAACCACTGTCATATAATAGACATACGAATGACTAAATGTGGTCACTTCTTCCTTGAAATATCTCGTATCGAGGATCCCAAGTATTCATCAAAGGGATATTACACTGATCCATCATCTGACTACAGTATCCTCGCTAATGCGGCTTTATATTTAGCAATGTTAATTACAACATTCTTGAAGATAGTTTGGTTCAGGGCAACCATAAAGATCTATGAAATTCGAAAATCGCCCAAAACTTCCTGATAAAATTGTACATTCAAACCGCCAAGTTTTGAACTTTGGACTCAAGATATACGTGATTGGTGTCCGACATCATGCAAGTGGTCTTCAAGACAATAGGAAATCTTGGACATCAGCACGAGGTGCTGATTTGAAGTCATAGCACGGGTAAGTATATGTATTTGCCATTTATGGAGTGGATTTTTGGACGATGAAGGTTAGGAGTTCGTCTGCCTTTATGAAAAACTAAAGACCAAAGTAATGGGTGTGGGAACGGTTGGGGCAATATAGTAGTCCCCTGAGTAAATACAAGTAATCAGAACTCTAGGTATTCATTTCAGAGAGTCGTAGATCTTGCAAGGCATATTCGAGAGAATTCTTTCAGCTGGCTGGTCAATTCCATTTAAGTTTCTTTTTTCCCTTTCTCTTACTGTCTCACTCCATGGGCTTGGAAGAACTTCTTCCTTAAGAATGCGAAAATCTGAAAAGATTGAAGATCAATATAAAACCGAACTACATTCAAACGAAGTATAAAGGAACATTAAAAAACTTTGATTGTGTTTCTCAGCCATTCAATTGTTCAAGGTCGATTATCTCGTACATATTACTCCTTCCACGTATCACCCGCTGTCAACTTAACCTGCAAGCATTTGACCCTATAATACATGATTCTCTATAACCAAACTATAGTATAGTATAATTCTCACCCGCCTCATCCTCAGGATAAACCTTATTCTCTACATAGAGCACCATAAAAACAACGGGAATCCCTACTAAACCGGCCATGCGCTCTCCCACGGTGTGGAAAAACATGCTGGTCACACAGAACTCGAGAAACCACACCATTAGGAGCCATGCTGAAAGCGCCCGCACAAACATCAGAATAGCGCTGATCCTCAGGCTACGTGTAGCTGTATCCGACAAAACCGGTAGGTTATTTCGGTTGTGGAGAAGAAGTAGGCTCAGTGTGAGCAAGAAGTAATAGTGACCCAGCAAATCGAATCCGTCCACCCACATATTTGAAGCACTGCGGCGACATTTCCGCATCCACATGTCCACTAGTTGAAGATTTTTGCCCACACAATGGCCTCCAGTGGCTGTGTTGAGCTTTTCCACTAACAGAGGTCCGAAGCACCAGAGGTTGACCAGTACCCAGCAGAAGGTGTTAAGGGAGTATTTGAGAAGCTGCCTAGCGACTATAGGCGTAGGGATGACATCATTGGTGTCTGCAAAGAGAAAGCAGTGGCTAGTGAAGGCTAGAGTGAACCACACATAGCCTAGATCTTGGACGAATATGGAGTTGACGGCCTCACAGAATGGATTGGAGGAAATCATACGTTTTTCCGGCAGTACCAAAATCCATATCGGTATAGTTATGACGAATATACCAACATATATTAGCGACGCTCCAATCAATGGATTCTTAGGTAGATTCATATGGGTGGTTCAGATTAGATCACATCCTCTGCAGTACAAGATAATCTAAGTAGAAATACGATGGTGTCAGCAAGAAGAAAAGAATTGAGTTCAGCTTGCCATGAAATTCGAATTTAAAGTATCGATATTGGATTTTCTGTGACTGCTGGAATTGACTTCAATACAATTTTCTTAAATCGCTTTTTTTCTATATCCCTAATCCAAAGCTAAAACTTTCTCTCTTGCATAAATCGTTTAGTTTCATAAATCGCTTCATAAGTCTGAATTCTCGTTTAATAACTGCTCAACCGTATCCACCACCATATCTTCTAACGAGATCCATTTGATGCCCAAAAGAGACGTGGTTGCCAGATTGTCGACGACGGCACATTGTGTGGCTGCTAAATACTGGCTCCCAGGCTCTCCAATGGGCAACAGTTCCTCCGTATGGGGGAAATTCTTCTTTATCAAGTCCAGAATCACCTGCCCGTTGGAAAATTCCGAACTGGCAATCAATCGTTTGCCGTATGTCTTTGGATTTTCAAACGCAGCTATGAGGACCTTCGCTACATCTCTCACATCAACAGCATATCCCTCAAATTCAGCAATTGGGTCTCCTTTTCGGAGACTGAGTATGTGCTCGATGATTCCAGCAGAATTTTTCAATCTTCCACGAGCATCCTCATCAAATTTCTGAGGGCCAAACACGTAAACTGGATTTACCACAGTTAATGTGAACTGCGGTCTATTTTGTTTCACATACTTCCATGCTGCTCTTTCAGCAAACGTCTTAGAACCTCCATATGCTTGTGTACTTGATCTCATCGCCTCCTCCAATGTTACATTGTTCCACAGCTGCTCAGTGAACACCTCTCCTGGATTGAAGTTGGTGGTATTGTATACCGCAGCAATGGAAGAGGTATATACGAAATGCTTTATTGTTCCAAACTTATGGGCAGCTTTCAAGGCATTTTCAGTACCCAATATAATTGGGTCGATGAGATCTCGTTTTGTATTGCCAGATTCCAGAAAAACTGGAGACGCAATGTGGATGAACACTTCTGCATCTGGATTGGTCCTTACCACGTCGTCAAAAACATTTTCCTGGATGAAACTGGGAATCACCACGTAGTCGAAGTTAGCAAAGTGTTTCTTGCAAATTCTTGCACTCTTTTGCAATCGACAGGTACCCACTACGGAATGTCCCAGATTGACTAATTGGTGGATTGTGTGCCCTGCGATGTACCCATCAGCGCCAGTGACAATGACTTTCACCATGATATTGAGTAGAACCGCAACGTGAAGACTTGAAAAGGCAGAAAGTCCAACAAAATATTGATGTAGGTTACCTTCTACTATTTATAAGCATTTCCAAGCCTTGAGACACCTCCGAATATCGATTTGCTCAACAATGAAGACTCCGGCATCGCTACAATGAGCTGATCAGCATGGCACCACATTTCTCCGAGAAAAAGCCTCTCGGGATGAGAAGATATTCATATTACTGCAGGAATCGCTTGCGTAATTATCTATTGGTGTCAGGATGCAGATGATATTACATATGCTGTTAAGTCAGCACTTTGTTATAGTCTCATCCACCTGGGCATTGACGTACTATACGTCAAGATCTGCATGGAACAATGTCAATAAAGTACAAGAATTCCACGACGAAACCACAAGATGCACATAATGTCCTTAAAAGATGTAGATTGTTCTTTTAAATATTATTTTCTATCTGTCGTCTATCCTCGTACCTGGTTCCTGGTTAACCTTAACCAATTTAGGCTACCCCAGATCACATGGTTGAATGCAGGACGATAAGCCTGATGCAACTTCACGTGACCACAAATTTTGCTATACTGACTTGATTTGTAATTGATAATCACCATTGGAACGTTTCTAGGTCAATCAGAATGTGGAAACTACGTCCCCAGTTGCGTGTTGCCTCAACCAAAGTGGTCCGATTCTCAACCGTGGCCGCACGGGCTCGCCCGCTGCCATCGGTTGCTACTGGTACCAAAAATTCTTTACCATTGAGACAAGGCCTGAATCCTCAGTTGAAATTCCCATGTCTTGACAAAATGGAACAGAAAACAGAGAAATTGGCTAATGCTGCCAGTCAGCAGGCCGAGTCCTGTTCCTCGGAGGTGTCTTCCTTGGAAGGAGGCCCGGAACCCAGCTATTCATTTGTTCAGAGTGGTTTCGAGGTCTACAAGAGTCAGAAACCAATTTTCTTCGACAACGGCGGGTTTTTACCGGATTTCGAGATCGCCTATGAGACTTGGGGTGAACTTTCTCCTGAAAAAGATAATTTGGTGATGATTCACACTGGACTTTCTGCTTCATCTCATGCCAAATCTCAACCTAAGAATACCAAGCTGGGATGGTGGGAAGATTTTATTGGATCCGGCAAGTACATCGATACAGACAAGTATTTTGTGGTGTGTACGAACGTGTTGGGAGGATGCTACGGATCAACCGGGCCTTCGTCCCGAGACCCAGCTAATAACGACTACTACGGAACTCGATTTCCCATCATCACAGTCAATGACATGGTGCGTGCACAACGTGAATTGGTTAGAGATGTTTTTGGTGTTTCCAAGATCCATGCGTCTGTAGGAGCATCAATGGGCGGTATGCAATCGTTGGCATACGCGTGGGAATTTCCTGATGAGGTGGAAAAGGTGGTGAGCATCAGTGGATGTGCTAGGTCACACCCATATTCTATTGCATTGCGTCACACCCAGAGACAGGTGTTGATGAGCGACCCAAATTGGAACAGAGGTTTCTATTACGACAAAATTCCTCCCCATGTGGGCATGAAACTTGCTAGAGAAATCGCCACGGTCACCTACCGGTCAGGACCAGAGTGGGAGTCTCGTTTCGGAAGAAATAGGGCTGACGAGAGCAAGCCCGTTGCATTTTGCCCCGACTTTTTGGTGGAAACTTACTTGGACCATGCCGGTGAAAAGTTCTGCTTGGAATACGATGCCAACTCACTCTTATATGTGCTGAAGGCAATGGATATGTTTGATTTGGGAGTCGGCAACAGGAGCAAGGCGGCTCGCCAAAGAATGGAGGCTGCCAAGTCCAACAGCTTCGCCAATGAGACAGAGAGCAATGTGCCCAAGGAGAAATATCAGGAGCGGATTGATAAGGCCACCATCTCACCTGAAGAGGCTTTGGAAGACTTGCGAGAGGGGATGAGGAAGATTTCACACAAGGACGTGTTGATTGTGGGTGTGGAGTCCGATATACTTTTCCCAGTTTGGCAACAGCGAGAGATTGCTGAGGTGTTGAGGGCCACAAGCCACCAAAAGGATAACATTAAATACTTTGAGTTGGGCACCGACATCAGCAACTACGGCCACGATACGTTTTTGTTGAGTTTGGATCACATTGGGCCTCCAGTGAAGGAGTTTTTAGCTTAGGAAATGAATGAACGGTAGCATTTTAACTCATGGTAGCACCTGTGTCACCAATGAGGCCATATGAGGTTTATCATATCAGGTCATAATTATGTAGTTTATCTCCGTCTTCCATGTTTTGTTTTGTTTTTGCTATTCTTCTATTTCCTATTTATTTCAAACTCCAATATCATTTTAAAATCCATATGCTCAATTACGCTAAAGTGCCATAATGTGGGTCCAACTCGTAACCCAAACTTCTGCTTGCAGTGTAGACATAGTCACGAATCCTACCAAAAAGCAACTTCGCCAAACCAGTGTTCTTCTTCTTATGGGCATCCGAAACCTCCATGTGATGCGGAAGCAAATTGTCATGAGCACTCAACGACACGAACAAGGCGAAAGGCACAAACCACACAACCAAGCCGAAAAAAGAACATACCTCCGTGAACAGCGGGATTCGTGGAGGACGATAATTGGGCTTCAACCTCTCTTCAAGAGGAGGAATGTAAGGGTTATGGAAATGGTCAAACCACAAGAAATGGTTAATGATCACCAAAACGCATGATGCGAGGAAAATGGGCGACGTCAACTGTACATATGGGAACCTGACCAAGTTCTGTAAGTAAATGAAATAGGAAATTATCGAGAAGACCGTTAGCTTGAATGGGAAGTTGTCGAATAACCACAAAAGGACGAGAAGTGTTATGATAGCATAGATCAATCTCTTGAGAAATCTCTTGGTGGGCTCGGTGTGTTCCTCCACTACTTCCGAAATATAATAGAGCCCCAGAGCAATGGCAAGTACTAGAAACAGGAATCCCACCACCACTCCAATGTATGCTAAGATTTGCAAAAACATTACCTGATAACTTAACGTGGTAGAGTCTCAACGACTCTTGCTTTTCAGTAGGTGCACTACTTCAACGCTTTCGAGAAGATGGGACTTTGGGCATAAGGAATCACTAGAACATAAAGTAAAATTATATTAAAAGGATTATGCATTTTAGTCATGTCTAATCATAAATTTCAATCGGTGGAATTCTGTCCGTGTTGAAAAACCAGTTTCCTCCTTCAAGCTCGCGCAGAAGCCAATCCACGGGGAAGAGAACTAGATGGCCGTTGACTTCTTCAAGAAGACGTTGTGCCGATTCACGATCGAAAATCAGGTCTCCATTATTGACTCTTCTCCTTCTGCTGAACGCTCCTGCGCGTCTTCTGGCCTTCAGATTCTTTGCTTTGGGAGTCGTTGGCTTTTCGCTCTCAGCACCGTTCTCCATATTAGGGCTATCACTTTGGGACGTCAGTGGAGTCTCGTCGCCATTAAGCTCGTCACCATCTTCAGCATCAGCAAAGTCATCTTCATCGTCATCGATCTCCGCTTCCTCTTCAAACCTTTCAGTGTCATCCTGGTCGCCCTCTGCGATCGTATCTTGTGGTTTGAACTTCTTTTTGCGTCCCTTTTTACTGCTGAGAGAAGTCCGACTGCTGTTTCCTGATGGTATATCCCCAAGAATACCTCCCTTACTATGGTAGTCTGGCAAGTTGATGATCTGGCTGTTTCTTCTCGGACCTGGTGGACCGGTTGGCGTAGTATCGCTGTCAAAGTTGCTCTCGCTGTCAAACCGGTATTTCTCTCTCCTATTCTTCGCTTCTTCGGCCTGCGCAAGCTTGAATGCATCTGCCAATTTCATGTAGCGTTTATACTCTTTCCAATTAGGTACAAAATCGTCAGGCTGACAGTGGAACACAAGACGGAAGAGATCGGTATTCTTTCTAGCATTTTCAAACCAGATGTCTTCATAAAAATCTGGATCCAATGGATCTTCAAATCCATAGGGATCGATGAACCTTGAGGGGTTCTCCACTCCCACCAGTTCAACTTGACGCATTTGATCCTTAAACTCCTTCTCATCCAACGATACAACGGGGATACTTTCGGTATTGGCTTCTGGGTGCAAACTTTCAGATGCATCTCTTTCCGGGAATTCCCTATCGATTGATTCAGGCTTTGGTGCAGCCTCGCCTGGGTCGAGATCGTTTGGATCCCGGCGTTCTCCCGGTGACATAGGAGCAATATCAACAACATTAGGTACAATTTTTTCTGCATCTCCAGTACCTTCATTGCGTTGCGTTTCGACTGAAGTGCTAGTTGATGGACCCTTCGGGGACCCATTTGACAAAGTAGAATTATTGACCACGGGTAATCCAGCAGCAAGTCTCTTGGCGTTTTCGTCTTGATTCTGTTGAGCTGCCTTGGTTGCCATTCTCTGCAAGTATGCAATTTTCTTAAGAAGTAACCATCTCTCTTTGTTTCTATTGTAGAGAACATCCTCGGTCCATTCATCCATGTTGTCTTGAAATTCGTAGTCGTCCAGTTCCAAGAACTGCAAAACGCTTTCAACATCGGGTAATACAACTTCGTTGGCTTGAGTTCTCATTACTTTATGAGACAATTCTTTGAGGAACCTGGCACTGTCTAATCTTGCCTTGCGTCCTAAATTAGATCTGAACTTGTCAACACCTTCGCCATAGACATCATTCTTATGATCATTGCTTTGCTGAACACGGGGATCGAACGAATGCTTCTTCTTTTCTCTTATTCCCTTGTTTGCTTCGTGGGGACCAGTTCTATTGTTAAAAGATAGCGGGGTAGGTTTCAAATCTGGAACCGGTGCAGTCAGTTTGCGGATGTCTTTTGGAACCTTAAATATATCACCAGACAACCCGTTCTGCTTACAGTGACGTTTCCAGCGATCAGTTCCATGTGGTTGATTGAGGATGTCTCGAGACGCCATTTCAACCGCTGCAGACAACTCGAGATTAGCCTGCTTCTTAAAAAGATTACTTGCAGCACTTATTCCCTCTTCTGTTTTAGCAAATGATTCATAGCGATCAAAAAGTCTCTCTACGATGTCCAAAACATCCACAGAAACACCAAGATGCTCTCTCATGAGCCTCATACGGAGAGTATGTGGAAATCTTCCCACATCATAAGGCTCGCCATTCATGGTTGAGTGGATAATTTCTGAATCACGAATAACGGCAGCAACTTCTGAATCTCTGACACCCCTCATAGAACGTTCGTTGATGTTGGCACTGCCAATAATAGCGACACGATCATCCACGATCATAGTCTTCGCATGAATGTAAAGTTGTTCAGTGACAAGAGATCTGTCGGGACCAATAGCACCCCATTTTCTCAAAGAGAAAAATTGAATGTAGTCATCTGGGTTGATACCATATTTTCTCAACTTGGCAAAGAGAGATGACGATCCACGAGAAATAGACATGTACTCACATTGCATGACTACTCTCACCGATGAGCCATCTGGCTTATCAACTTGAGACTCGAAACCAGGGACAAGAGGAATCAAAATCACTGCTTTCCAGGCGGTCCCCTCCTTGTGTGCACGAATAATACGATCCACAAGGGCGTCACCGATTCTGTTCTTGATTTCTGTTCCGTCAATGAAGCAAGAGGTGACAAAGAATTGATTTTCGATGTAAACAAAGTGCTCGGATTCCTCGATCAATTTCAAGTATGCCTGGTGGATACTCTCTTCATGGTCTTCCAATCCGAGTGACCAGCTTCCTGCTGACCTCAAAATTTGAATCTCACAAGTTCCCTCCAATCCCAAACCTCCAAGTTCCTCTGGAGTCAAGTCTGGCGGTGGAGTTAAAAGGGGTGTCAAACGACTGGGTCTCTTTTGTCTCAATAAGTAGTTCCATCTCTGTACGAAGTGTCTTGAGAGATCTCTAGCACCCTCTCCAGACATAACCATGTGCACATCGTGCCATGGCATTCTCGGAATGACGTTTCTGTCGTACATGCTATCGTATGGCTTGTCCAAATTGTTGAAATCCTTCACACGTGTGTTCGAATAGTCCTTTCCTGGAAAAGTTCTGAACTTCGTGAATTCGTCCTTTGTAAGGGTATCAGTGTCAAGGCCGTCGAAGTCAACTTGAGAGTCGTCTGTGAGAACATGATCAGGAGTATCATATCTTCCATAGCACAAATCGATACCTCCCATAAATGCAAGTGTATAATCGACAATGCAGATCTTTTCGTGATGAGCCCAAAAGAAAGTATTCTGCAATAATTGATTTGGAGATCTGATCACATGTATATTCTCTTGATTAAGAGAAAGGATTGAGTGTTTCGTATACAACGAATCGATTGGAACGGTACTACCAACATTTCTGTAAACGATGACGAAAACTTTAACACCTTCCTGAGCTTTTCTCTGCAAGATTCTGTCAATACGAAATTGCTGGTTACCATTAGCGGGACGACGCAAGTATAGTTCAGGTGAGAGCCACCAATCGTGAATAAAAATCACATCTTTTGCCATTTCAAGAGCACTGGAAACCGCCCAAAAGTAGTCACGGGCATCGACAAACCACTGAGCCATGCAATTCTTTCTAATTGGAGCAAATGAGTTGAAGCGATGCTTCTCTGCCCATGGATTATTAGCGATCATTTGGTTCAAGGAAGAAAGCCATAGTTTATAATCCTTTTCAGATTTTGGAATGATGACGAGTTGTCGCTCTTTATTCTCAAGAGTAATTTTCAAATGCTTGAATACTTTGTTTTGAACGTGCAGAATGGCTTTGTCGGCATCTTGTATCCTGATGTCGACATATTCCTCGTCAATCTCCGAATCAGTCTCCGAACCTCTAGTGTCCACTCTCTGGTCACCCTTACAATGTATCTTAAACTCCAGATCAACGAGAAACACTTCAAGAGGAGTAGTCGAGTTGATGTCAGAAACATACATGACGTAGGTACTTCTGACCAAACACCATTTTTCAGATCTTCTGTCAATCATTCCCTTCAAATCATTCGCTTTGAAATGACCAACACGCCAACCTTGAGATCTAGCACTTCCTCCAATGTGAACAAAACCCTGCTTACCCGTATATCCTGTTTCGTAAGAAAGTAATGCAGAGATTGGAGAAATCTCGAAGAAGTGAAAAAGACGGTTGGATTGAGGTCTCATTGCACACGCTTGAATCAAGGCTATGAGGTAGTTTGTGATCTCGTTGAGGTATTTCTGATTCTTCAACACGCGGTTGCGCATCTGTTCCGGTGATGATGTATCTAAAGAGGACAAGGAAGAGATGCTGCTCAAGCGTGATCTGAATGTAGAATGATGGTCTCTAGAATGGCCACTACCGAGTGATATTTCATCTATCGAAGCTCCATCTCTATTGGAAAAAGCACCAACTTCCAATCGTTCCCCAAGCAGGGTTCCCGGGCGAGTTTCTGAGAAAGTTTTAGAGCGGATGGATCTTTTGGTATTTTTACGGTCGCCTCTTTTCAACAGCGGAGGGACAGGGTAGTGGGGAAGCTCATCAGACTTGAAAGTGCCTCTCAATACCAGCAACTTGAATCTGGAGTGCAAATACAACAAATCCTTAGCAGTTTTCTCTACGGACCATTTGAGCCGCTGAGGCAGCACTCCGTACTCGAGATCAATGCGAAATTTACGATTTTTGGTGACTTGTGAAGCCGAAACATCCAGCACCTTGATACCAAGAAGGTTAAGAAGGAGTGGTGCACGCACAATGCCATATTCATCCTCGCACAAGCACGATGCTAGCAAGTTGATGGCAGGACTTCCCAAGGCCAAGGAATTGATGAGTCCAACAGCTCTTTCACGCGTTTCGTTGTCCTCATCTAACTCTACTGCAGCTTCATCGGCATCATCTTCTGGAGCCTCCTGGCGCAGCTCCTTATCCTTGTTCTTCTTGCGAAAAATCGTAAAGATCTTTCGTGGCTTGGAGTTGGACTTGTCGTCGTGTGTACTTTCAGCCTGTTTTGGCCCCGAGTTGGGTTCGGAATTGCTTCGTCCAAAGAAATTGGGTAACTTCAACACTGTGTTGGCAAGAGTTGTCTGAGACTCGTCCGTTTTGGTCCTTGGAGCCTGTGGGGTCTCGGGCGTGCAATCATAGTCAGGAGAGTTGACGGCATCGTCTGAGCCCGCGTATGGCATATCTTGGTCGCCTTCTTGCTCATCAGAGTCGCTAGAATAACGGCGTTCTTGCGGGTCAGGCTTACCAAGAAAGAAGTTGAAAGCATTACCTATGATATTTTGAGAGTCACCACCAAAACGGGAGTTACGCCGCTGAATTCTTGAAGGCAGACTGGGTGTTTGTGGATGGGTATTGAGAATATCGGCATCTATCGGGTCAATCTGGCTGGAATCGTCGTCGTGGGTGGATAAGGTTATTCGAGGCCTACCCAGTGATTGTCTAGTATCTGACATTATGAGATTTCTGAAAAGTGGAAGGTGAGGACAGCCGACTAGACGAGAAGTGACAAGGTGGAACAGCAAGTAAATGTACTCGGTGGTGCACACAGCCCGAGTGTTCTATACGGTGGGAATGTGCCGGAGAGGTACGGCTGGGTTATAGGAGCCATAGAATTAGGGTGATTGGTGGGATATTAGTATGGTTGAGTTTCCTGGGAGGATACTTGAAAGGTATTAATTTACCAATTTAGGCGCAAAATTTGGTTATTATCGTTCATGGTGGTGAAATTTGGCTGGATTCATATCATGTCATTGAGATCACTTCCTAAATAAGCAAGTGCGAGAATCGATAATGATTTAGCCCTGGAGGCAGCGAGAGTGGACACACTGAAGATACAAAGATATCGGCATTTAGAAGATTGGGAAGATGGCCATAGCTGGAGAAAAATGCTGTCTTGAGGTTGCTGTGTGGGGAGAGTGCAGATCTTCAATACTAAAGGTGTAGGACACAGTTGAGAAAATTGGGGTATGATAATTGAGGTTTATGATAATTGAGCTATGAAACTTGAGGTATAACTATTGAAATAAAAATATAAGGTGAAACAATTGAGGCATAAAAATTGATACAATAGAATAGTTAGAATAATCCGTTTCATTTGTTGGCCTACCTAAGTACAGTTTCTGGACAGAATTACCAAAAAGCGAACTTCCTGAGAAATACATTCTACAGAACAAAGTAACCTCTCCGATAAACTTAGCATATATTCAAACTACAAAACTCATTTGATTACAACTTTTCCTCCTAATTATGCATTCTAACATTCAGACTATATATGGAAATCAATTCCCTAATCCTTCAAAAATGACGTAATAAGTCTCTGCTTATGGCCCAACCAAAGAGCATATTTCGTATGGTCAGTCAAGTCACCTGCACCAGTTCTTGGATGGATCAATACTGACAAGTTGCCATGGTTCAACAGATAAAATCCCAACACACGAGCAAAAAGTGCAGGGTCGTGCTTTCCGGCAGTATCCAATTCCCACATTGGGATTGGGTGTGGGCCAATTCTTTCTTGCCAGAACTTGTGAATACGAAGGTCGCCAGCCTCCAACTCTTTGGCGAATTCCTTCTGCACTTTCTCTCTGAATTCGGTAGTGAACTTCTTCTCTGCCTCGTCGGCGGGATTGTAGTAGGTGTGGAAATCGTAACTTTGAATGGAAGGAGCCATTTTTTATTTTTCTCTGATTCTCTGGAAAGTGATATCACTGAGGGTATATATAGTTGGAAGTGGTGTGGCTGTCGTGCACTTGACTATTACTAAGATTAGTCAAGATAAGACATAATGACGGGACGGCTGAGAAATTGGATTCTTTGACAAATGGAAAAGTAATAAAGTTGGCCGATTGGCTAATTATGCATATTTCTTTGCTACTTAGTCATTTTACGGATTGTCTAGTCTGACATATTGTGACATGACTTGTTTTGACATGTTCTCTCGCGTAATGACACCTTCCATGTTCATTTCTCAAAGGTATCCATCAAATGGCTTTCTGCCACACTACAATTTTAATGATTTTTCAAAATATTGTCGACGCTTTAAAGCCCTTACTTCATAACTTCTTTCATCAACAAATAATTCAGTAAGGCTTTTCATCTTGTCCCCACATTAAATCAAATTCTACATTCTTTACTTTCAATCACCCGTTCTATGTCCTTGATTTCCATTACATCCGTTCTATATCATCCATGCGAATATCCACATAATCTTCCCCGTCAGAAGTTGTTGGAGTTACCGGGGAGCTTTCCCGTTCGATCTCGATGTGTGTTCTTCTTCTGGCTACCAAGCAACACATCGCCAATGCTAGGCCACTCCCATGCACATTATACAATATGTCCACGTAGTCAAATCGCCTGTTATGGTTTATAAAGTTCTGCACGTACTCCAGGAGGATGCTAGCGCCCAATGTCATCACCACAAACGTGAACTTCCATGGCCGGAACACCTTCCAGAGAAAGAAGAACTCTGCGGTCAAAATGAAAAATGTTGTGAAGTGGATGGCCTTATCATGGTTCAATTGAATCAGTGAGAACCCTAAATACGCCGCAAGTAAGAGCGTGGCGCAGAACACTGGTTCTGTTAGTAAGTCGACAAAAGTGTGGAGAACCCTCACATACGTATTAAAACAGGCACTCTAATCATGGTAAGGACGTTCAACGGCATTTTCATGCCAAATAAATGTGCTGTCCCGGGCTTTCTGGCTAAATTGGAGCAATCTGGGTGTGTTTGGACAGGTGTAGATGGTTTGTCGTTACCTACTTAAGTGAATTCCTCCATATTAGAATCTTTTCTTGCAAGAAGGTCCAACTAGAGCTTAAGTGATCAGCTTCTTGCAAGCTGTTGCTATAAGAACTTATTTTCGTATTGATAAATTCAGCTTTAGTCACTTAACTTCTTATTTCCCCCATATTTCCTTTCATTCTTCACTATGTTTTCGCGAGTCCATATTAGAAGTCTAGCTTCTGTGAATTATCTAGTCAAATCGATTCCAAGGTCCACCCCAGTACCCAGCATATCCAAAAAGAAAGAACCAAAGGTTTCTGATTCTCATCTTGCACCGAGTGGAGACTTTTCTCGTTTCTTGTATACCTGTGATGACCTCAACGAGTACTTTCGTGCACCAGAATACGAAGCACCTACGTCGGGCCAAATCGACGAAGCCGAAGCCTTATTTAGTGGGAATGGAGTCAAACACGAATTCACATGTGCTAATTATAATGATCTACCTGATCTTAAAGTTGCCAGGCAAGAGGAAATTAGACGCAGAAAGTTGGATAAAGTTGATTTGACCAATTGGTCAGAGTATCATGACAATCTTGCTCTGTCAAGGACGTCGTTTGGTATTCAGGCATCGTTGCTCAAACCACTTCCGGAGATATTGCTCATCGGACATACAAACGCCGGAAAGCTGACATTGATCAACAATCTTCTACTAAGTAGGCAGCATGCAAAGGCTCCCAAGGCAGAGATAAAGTACGCCCGTGTGTCGAAGAAAGCAGGATACACTCAATATCTCAACTTTTTCAATGTTGGAAATAAGATAAGATTAGTGGATAGTCCGGGATATGGAAGGTTTGGTAAGAGAGAGCAAGGAAACCTAGTAATGCAATATATCCGTGAACGGAAACAGCTTCGAAGAACGTATATTGTCATTGACAGTAACGAAGGAGTAAGAGAGGAGGATGCACATTTGATTGAGTTTTTGGTGGAGTGCGGAGCACCGTTCGAGATCATTTTTACTAAGGTTGACAGTCTAGCACAGAAGACGTATCCGGCGTTCAATTTCCATCCAGCTAAAGACAGTGTGGAGGAACGTATGGCATCATACAAACTTGTTAAAGAGGGAAACAGTAGGATTATTACACACTTTCAGAATATTATTGAAGAGTCTGGGTTGAACGATTTGGCGACCTTACCAAGGCTACTCTTCAACAATGGAATGGGAGGCAAGTACTTGAAGAGAAGACAAGGATACAGAGCCATTCGGTTCTCGATGTTGGAAAGTTGTGGGTTAATCAAACGACCTGGGAAGCCCATGTTAGTGGAAGCACCTATTTCCAATGAGGAGAACAAGGGACGACGTAAACGAGTGACTAGATCACCACGAGTGAAAGACAACAACGATAGATAAAGTGAAGGAAATCGATAAAAAGAAAGCGACAGTAACCGGACATGTACATAGACCCAAGCTTAATGTGTATTTAGTAATATGAAAGGATGTTAGAGTACAAGGACTTGCAGCATGCAAAAACTAGAAACGGCCGCGTCCTCCACGACCACCTCCGAAACCTCCACGAGAGCCACCTCTAGCGCCAAAGCCTCCACGAGCACCACCACGGCCACCAAAACCTCCACGAGCACCACCTCTGGCACCGAAACCACCTCTTCCACCTCTGGCACCACCGAATCCGCCTCTGCCGCCAAATCCGCCTCTGCCGCCTCTAGCACCGGCACCACCAGCACCACCAGACTTTCTCTTAGGCTTAGGAGCAAAATCTTTTGGCTTAGGCAAGAATCTCTCCAAGGGAAGCAATTTATCTGGAGAAATGTAGAACTTATCACCATCCTTGAAAGAGGTGGCTTGCACACCCTCGGATGGCTTGATGGTGAAGAAAACTTCGTTCAATGGGCCCAAAATCTCATCGACTTTACCAACCTGCTTCTTGTTCTCCAAGTAGATAGGAGCATTGAAGTATGGAATCTTGACGTTAATGGAACGACACACAATATCACCCTCACAAGAATGCATGAAGCTTCCCATCTCCAACACAGACTCTGGAGGACCTTGTGGAACTTGTGCGAAACCGCCACGGCCGCCTCTGAAGCCGCCTCTGAAGCCGCCTCTACCTCTGTTCATTTTATGTGGTTGGTTTTTTTGTACTAGAAATTGAAATTTTTTGACTGCGATGAGTATGTCTTCTGGTGCACGGGTGTGCTGCCTTGGGTATGGGCAGGGTAAGGGAAGAGAGCTCATGAAAAGTGCAGTGTAGATGGGATATGGAGGTAAAGTAAAGGACAACGTATTAAACTGAAATTGTGGTGTAATTATTTGGAATGTTGTTCAGTAGGGGTATAGGTTGGAATTTGATTTCACCTGTGAAATGTACGCTATGTATGTATGGTAAGGTATGTATGGTATGTATGGTATGTATGGTATGTATGGTGTTGAATACTTTCACTATTCTAATAGTACTGATTTAAACTTTCCTAGTATGATTTCTGGTCAAAGATGTAAACCAGGTTTTCAGAAATGTGAATTGAATAAATATATTGCTTCTTACGACTTAACGTTATGATTCTCCATTGACGAAGTTATTAAGTGAATCAATAATATGAGTATATCAAGTAAGTTGAACATAACCCAAGTAAATTGAGTATATACCCAATGAATTAGCCATAGCAGTTGAATTATGTAAAAATGATTAACTCAAAAACATCAATTAGAATATTTTACTCTAAGTTTTTCTCACACTCCATGTAGAGCAATTTTAGCTAGACATCGGCATTAGTGTTAACCGTTGCAATCACCAAATTTAGGTTTGTAGGTCTCCAAATTCTTCAAAACTTTCCAATATCTCGAACTTCTCTCCTCGTTTCATAATTCTAACTCTATTTTTTTTTTGTGTATATATGCATATTGATATATGTATACGTAGATAAAAACATCTGTATACTACTCACTCTCTTTTGCTCTGATGGTGATTCTCACTCAATAAAGTGCTATCAGCAAGAACTAATACCATTTCAGTTGACGTTAAAGTTTTACCTATCATTTCCTATATCCTAACTTATCTTTCATCATTCTCCCTTTTCATTTTTTATTTCTTTCCAGTAGTTGTAAACTAAACAGTAACTAACGAATTCCATTCTCCTTTCTCCATTTTCCTATCTAGTGGTGTACAGGTGTCCACTGCCACACCCCTCCACCTCCATAAATCACCATTCATCCCTCACTCCCACCTCCAATCATGAGCTCTTCTCTGTGTATGTACTCCATTGGATCGTCTCCGTCTCACCAACTCCACTAACACCTCCAGCGCCTCCGACCTTCAAAGTCGGCCTTACGCAGGACGAAAAGAAGTTCTACTCTGAGCTTTTCAAGCAATTGGATCCGGAAGCCAGCGGTATAGTAACTGGCGAAAAGGCCCGCTCCACTTTTGAGAAATCTGGCTTGCCGCCCAATGTTCTTGGTGAGATCTGGCAACTTGCCGACCAGAACAATTTGGGTTTCCTTTCCCAGTTTGGCTTTTGCTACGCTATGAGACTTATTGGCTACACTCAAGCCGGCCATTACCCATCGGCTGCGTTGGCTGAAACACCGGGTCCATTACCAAAATTTGCGGGCTTGGCTTTGCCCACGCTCTCTGCACAGCCAACAAACAACTCGTTGTTGCAGACCCAGCCTAGTGCCTTGATACCTCAAAACACTGCCACTCTACAGTCTGTTCCCCAGGAAAACATTTCTCCAGTATCTGCTGCGGACTTCCAGCGCTTTGGACAGATGTTTGTTAAAACTACTGGTTCTGAAACGGCGCTTTTAGATGGATCCACTGCAAAAGATATCTTTCTTAAGGCCCGATTGCCTACTGCGACTTTGGGTCAGATTTGGAGCTTGGTTGACTTGTCTAACCGCGGCTCATTGGAGTTACCTGCCTTTGTAATGGCCATGCACTTGATCCATGGCTTGTTGAGTGGTTCTATTAAGCAATTGCCTCCATTTTTGCCTGAACATGTATGGCAGTCCGTCAACCATAATTCCTCTGCTCTGGGTGCCCGCCAAGCCTCCTACTCGTCAATTGCCTCGCTGCAGTCGACAGTTAGACACCCTCCAGTGCAGCAAAAGCCTCTGGTGGCTTCTGTTCCTGAGCAGTCTCGTCTGGAGTCGGGTGGAAGTGCTGAATCCGAATGGTCCGTACTGGCCGCTCAGAAGAAGCAGATGGATTCAATTTTTGATAGTTTGGACAAGGACAAAAAGGGTGCCTTGAACCCTGACCAAGTCGCTAATTACCTCATGACGTCTCGCTTGGACCAGCATGACCTTGCTGCTATCTGGGATTTGTCGGACATTCAGAACACTGGAATCTTCAGCAAATTGGAGTTTGCAATCGCCTTGTTCTTGGTCAATCGAAAAATTGCTGGACTCTCCTTGCCAAATGTGGTTCCCGACTCTTTGATTGCCTCTCTTAAAGCTGATCGCGTTCCTTCCATTCCCCCATCTCGGGAGAATACTCGTCAGTATGGCCTGCCACAGAGACCGACTTCTCAGCCAAATGTTTCCGAATCCAACAAGCCTGCTGTGAAATCTTCCATGGATGAACTTGCTGATATTTTCGGGTCTCCATCGCCTGACACCAGTGGACATGTCACTCCAAACCCGACCTTGAATAAGACTTCCACCAAGAGTGACTTGACCCACACTACTGACTTGCCAAAGGTTAGAACTCAGTTGACCTCCTCATTCAAGCCCACCTCCACATTTGGTCAATCTTTACTTGCTCTGCAGAAGTCTGTTGATAGTCCAAGTTTAATCGGTGATGATGTGCCATCTCAGACGCACACCCCACCATCTGAGAGTACTAGTACATCAGCTCCTCCCACTGTAATTCCTTCTTCTGCTTCTCAGCAAAGGGCACCAACTCAAGAAGTTTTTGACCAGCCAAAGCAGAAGACTGTGGATTACGAGGCTTTGAGATCGGTTCCCCCTCCTCCACCAAAAACCAGAACATTTGAACAGAATCAACAATTGCAGCCATCTGGATCTCTGCACTTGTCTTATTTTGGCTCTGGAAGCCCTTCTGTTTCCAACAGAGACGTCTCTGGCCAATCTGGGAACTCTGATTTACTTGCAGACTCGGAGATTTCCGGTCAATTATCTGAAGCAACTTCAAATATTGCCAATATCTCCACCCAAGTTAAGTCATTGACTACCCAGACTTCCAACTTGCATGAAAAGAAGTTGAGGGCTGATCAAGAATTGACCAGAATCTTGGCAATTAAGGAAGACATTGAGAATAAACTCAAGGTGTTGAGGGCCTCGTACGCTAACGAGGTCAAGCAAGTTGAACAAGTGGAAGCCACTTTAGCCAATGCTAAGGAAGAAACGGAAGCATTACGTTCCGAAGCTTCTATCACTGAGGCTAAGTTGAATAACGTTTCTGGTGAGCTAAACGAGAAGCAAGTAGCTGTTGAAGAGCTTCAGAAGACCAATTCTGTTTTGAAAGAAAAGTTGGGGATTTTGAACGCCGAAATTGCAGAGATTCAGAAGCAGGCCGAGTCTAAGCAACTTGAGAATTCTCAATTGGAAAAGGAGGTCAGCGTCAGAAAGTCTCAACTTCAAGTAGCCATTGTCAAAGTTGATGACCTCAAATCTGAAATTCTGGATCTCGAGGCTTCAAATGAGAAATACAAGCTAGACATCCAAAAGCACGAGGAAGAAGTTAAAAAGGCAGAGGAAGAGAGAATCGCAGCTGAAAAGCGGGCCAAGGAGTTGGAGCTTCACAATGAGGCACTCAAAAAGACTGTTGCATCTCAGAAGACGCCCTCTAAGTCCTCTGGACTTGGTACTGCTGTTGCAGCTACTGCAGCTGCTGCTGTCGGCGGCGCAGCGGGTTTCGCTGGTGCCCATTTTTTGGGATCATCAGAAAGTCAAGAAGAATCCGTAAGAGCTGAACCTCCGGCCGAGTCGACTCAAAAGTCTGTCGATTTGCCTGTTCAGCAATCAACTGAACAGACAGAACCAAAGCAGGGGTCAGTCACTGAAGTTGAACTTCCCGGTGCCCTTCTGTTTGGAAAGGAATCAGTTGAATCTTTTCATGCCTCAAATGAAGTTGAAAGTACCGCTGAACCAACTATTGCTGGTTTGGTAGATGAAGTTCAAGATAAGCCGACTGAGGATATGACGGGTTTGGATGATTTCGAGGAAGCAGAGCATAAAGCACCACAACTTGACACTACGGAATTTAACTCAGCGGACCTTGACGATCTAAAGGAGAGATATCCTGAGATTGACACAGTCGACGACAGAACCAACCAAACTGGCTCCGTTTCTGCAGTGACTGATTCTTACAGACAGACTGGAAGTATCGAAACTCCAATTACTTCGCCAGATAATTCTGAATACAGATACCAGGCTGGTGCTGCTGGTGTAGTGGGCGGGATGGTTGGCATGCCAGGTGTTTTAGTTGGCGTACAAAGAACTGACTCCATGACCTCTAGCGTACAGAATAACGCATCATTGTCTGTACGTGATGACAACATTGATGATGTCAGCGAGCGTGAAACCTTAGAGGACTTGCCAGCTCCTTCAAATCCAGATTCTCTGACAGAGATCAAGGAGGGTGAGGGACGTCTAGAGGACTCTGAAGGGGAGAGGCTTTCTTCTGGTGTTGAGCTGTTTGAGATCGTGAACGCTGACGAAGCGAGAGGCTTGGAGAACTCTAACAGGTTGGAAGGATCCACCCATCCATTGGCGCAAAGCTTCGTTCAACCTGCCCAGAACAAGTATGATGAGGAGTTTCCTCCAATTCAGGAATTCAATTACGATGAAAGCTCTTCTTCAGAGGAAGACGAGGACATCCCAGAAGAAAAATTTGATGACGCCGTCGATCATATTTCACCTCGCCCAACAGCAGGCGAGTCAGCTGCGACAGATGAGTTTGACGACGACTTCAATGACCTCGAGCCAGCAGTGCAAGAAAAGGATATTCCACATGAGGATTTGTTTGGAGATGAATTCAATGACTTGAAGATTGCAGAGGCTGATGAGGGTGAGGACTTCCCTGTTGAGCAAGAAGTGACCATGGACGATCACTTCACTGGAGCAGTCGATGGTGGATTCGTTGCACATTCCTCTGCTCCAGACTTCTCTGTTGGTGGATCAGCACCGGACGCTAACGACGAATGGGAGCAGTTATTTGCTGGATTTGGTAATGCCAACACTGCACAGCAGCCGATTGATAGCTCCAAGACTACTGCCATTGACGAGTTGGTTGGCATGGGATTCTCGGAGTCAGCAGTAGTAGAGGCTTTGGAAAAGGAAAACTGGAATGTTGAGGCCGCCACAAACTACTTGTTAGATAACGCCTAAGTACTATGTAAAATATTTTGTTTTGTATTCTCTTTAACAGTTTTATGTAAAATCAAGTTGCGAGCTTATCAAGAGCGTCGGCCACATCTCCAAGACTAACCTCAGGCTTGTTTAAGTCCTCCAAGTTTTCTACTGGTCTCTCAGCCTGAGGTGTCACTCTCACTGCATGTCTAGACACTGGAGCATCCCAATCGATAATGGCAGAATGCACCAATCTTCTGTTGTCCCAGACCACCACGGTATCTTTCTCCCAACTTGCTCTTAATTGCAAGTCTTGAGCAGATTCAATGTGGTTATACAAGAAGTTCAACAAGTAATCAGATTCCTCTTGCTTTAATTCGACAATTCTTCTGGTGAATGGCTTATTCACATAAATTGCTTTCTGACCAGTTGCTGGATGAACCCTAATCAATGGATGGATGTGCTCTACCGGGTCTCTTCTTTGGATTCCACCGTAACCAGACGAGTTGGAAGCCTGTTTAACTGAAGAGTGCAACGCATGCAAGCCCTCCAATCTCTTCTGAAACTCAGGTGACAATCTGTTGTAGGCCTCTACAGTGTCAGCGAAGATGGTGTCTCCTCCAGCCTCAGGGCCATCCAAGACAGCAAAAAAGGTGGTTCCTGGAGGCTGGAGCTCATAAGAAACGTCCGAGTGCCAGCCCACATTATTGTTCTTGTGAGCAAATGTCCGCTCAAACTCTTGGGGGTCTGGTCTTCTGTAAGTGATGTGAAGTTCTGGGAACCCCTTGGGTGCACCAGATGTTGGGTGGATGTGTAAGCGTCCAAAGTGTCTGGTGTAGTCTGTGATATACTTGGGACCTTTATGGGCCCAATCTTGGTCTCTGAAGACCACCACACCTCTCTGAGCTACGAAGAGTGCAAGTTCGTCTTTACCTTCTGGAGTCAAATCAGACAATTGAATACCTGTCACCTGGGAACCCAACTTTGGCGTGATTTTCTTTAACTGGAAGTCCTTGCCCTCGGGGAAGAGGTTGGGTAGGTTCTTGTCAGCTCTTGCACCTGGTTCCTCGTGTTTGTAGAACTTCAATGGGGCAAACTTTTGGGTTGGATCCCATGAAGGAAGGTATTCTGGGTGGTTCAGCGCAGCAGCAGACTCCTTGTTAATGACAAAGGTACCATCAGCATCTACACTATCCGTTTCGGCATGGAAGTGGATGTCGTAATCGGAGTATTTCACCGTGTTGAACTTTTCCGTATCGATAGCCATGATTAGAGAGTGAAAGATGGGGTCAGATCAAGAATATATACACAAAGAGGAAATGCCACAGTAATATGTGGATGAAATTGCAAATCTTTATAATGGATTTATGAGCTGATTAAGTGGGGTTGTTTCTTGGTATTGGTCAAGATTTTAGCGAGTTACGATTAGGTATTGTTGATCGCATTTTGACTAATGCGAGTAATACGTAGATTTTCTTGACTTATTTTTTTTTGTCCATTGAGTTTGTTTTTTTCTTACCCTGGCTTTATTGTCATGTGTTTCTTTTGATAAATTTTTGGTTTTTGTTTCTTTTATTACTCTCTCTATTCTGATCGTCGATCAATCTATCTCTTTATTCTATTTATTTCCATTTATCCTTTTTCTCTCGTATCTGTCATAGTCATAACGCTTCCAAGAGTCTCATCTCCTACACATTCCAAATAAATCTTATCAATTCCAAGCATTTTTATTCCAATTTTTATTCATTCCTATCGTTGCTTTACTTTCCCAATCTGGAAAGCGCCTCTTCAACATCGCCAACATCGTACTCTGGTTTGTTCAAGTCCTTCAAATCCTCCACAGGCCTTTCAGCTTGAGGAGTGATTCTGAATGCATGTCTGGAAACAGGCTCCTCCCAATCAATGATGGCAGAGTGGACAACTCTTCTGTTGTCCCACACAACCACCGTCTTGGGCTCCCAGTTGGCTCTCAATTGCAAATCAAGAGCAGACTCAATGTGGTTGTACAAGAAGTTCAACAAGTAGTCGGACTCCTCCTGCTTCAACTCGACAATTCTTCTCGAAAATGGCTTGTTCAAGTAAATGATCTTTTCCTTGGTCACTGGGTGGGTTCTAATTAAAGGATGGATGTTGGACACAGGTTCTCTTCTCTCAATTCCGCCCTGCGATCTCGAGTTGGAGGCCTGGTCTCCCGAAGTGTGCAAAACATGCAAGCCCTCCAATCTCTTCTGAAATTCAGGCGATAATCTCTTGTAGGCCTCTACAGTGTCAGCGAAGATGGTGTCTCCACCGGCATCGGGACCTTCCAAAACAGAGAAAAAGGTGATTCCTGGAGGCTGAAGCTCGTATGAGACATCTGAATGCCACGAAATGGCATTCGTTCTCTCAGCAAACACCCTGTTGAACTCGGATGGATCGGCTCTTCTGTAGGTAATGTGCAATTCTGGGTGACCCTTTGGAGCTCCAGAGGTGGGGTGGATGTGCAATCTTCCAAAATGTTCACCGTACTTGGTTGCAAAAGCTGGGCCCTGATTGGCAAAGTCCTGATCTCTGAAAATCACGACACCTCTCTGTGCAACCAACAAAGCCAACTCATCCTTTCCATTGTCATCCAATTGAGACAATTGAACTCCGGTAATTTCCGTTCCCAATTTTGGAGTCACTCTCTTGACTTTTTGTTGTCCATCTTGTGGAAGAAGGTTAGGGAACCCTGGGTCGGCTCTGCTTCCTGGGTCATTGTGAACGAAAAACTTCAATGGCGCGTACTTCTGGCTTGGATCCCAAGTAGGCAAGAACTCTGGGAATGCAGATTGTTCTCTGTTTAACTTGCTCACTGTGAGTACTCCATCAGAAGTTATCTCATCAGTTTCTTTGTTGAAGTGGGTGTCGAAATCGCCAGTAGGTCTAACCATTTTTTTTGAGAGTTTTGAATTGATTTTTACAATTGGCAATATGTGAATGACAAATTGAAGTGCTGTTCTATCCGAACCGAATATCAATGGTCTTTTATACCTACATTGGGGATATCTGTGCCACAGTTGCGATAAGAGGAGCGGAATGACAGGACGGTTGCACTTCTCCTGTATTTAGGCGCAATTTCCTGAGTATAATGGTGTCTTCCTGTAGTTAAGTAGGATTCGCTTGTGTTCTCCTGCATATTTACAGGAGCCACAATCGTCAAATTCCTATGGAAATGGCCAACTAAGACTAATATGGTAATTGTTCCCATAATCTTTGTTGAAGGAAAATCCAACGGTCATTGTGAGTCACGTGCATCGCCTTCCAGTATGTGAGATATTTACCTCATGTCACGTGAAGTTGTATAGTTTGGCCTAAGAATTTGGCCTAGCGGAGTAAGCATGGTAAAGATCCGATGGCAAATCATGTTATGTTTAGGGTTATTGTAACGATCATATGATGGAGATTTCGGGTTTTGAAGTGATTGGATGGTTTATGGATAATGAAGATTTTCCAGGACTTTCAATCTACAGATTTGGATGGCGAAGTCCGAAATGACTTTGACCAATCAGTGATGTTTTTGAAACAATAAGAAGGTTTTTTGACCAAAGAATTGGACAGTTTGATCAAAGAATTGGACATTTTGGCTAACAATATGTATGAATTCATGATATCGAGAGATGGAATTGATATGAATTGACACATGGCATTAACGAGGAAGGGTGTAGATTATATGTGTAGGAAATATGTAAGTTACTGAGAATAACAGTGGCAGAAATGTCAGGTGGAGAAAATAATTTAGCGGGTAAAAGATGTTTAAAATTGTTATATATCTAGTCGAAATAATTCAAATCGAAATTAATATCAATTGATAATATCAATTGATGAAAGGGATCGAAATTGTCAGCCCAGGTATTGGTCCACGTATGATATTGCTGAGTAATTACTCCATTGTCATTAAATTCTACAGTACATGCTCTCTATCCAATAAAATTAATTATAATACATAATTCTAGACCCGCTAGACCTGTTAAACCCAATTTTCCCTAAACCTTAACCTGGCACAACGCTCTGTCGTGATCAAAAGACGTGACAATAAACTGTGCCTGGCCCTTCCTGGCCTTCCTGGGCTTAGTCACTTTAGGCTTAGTCACCTTGGATGAAGTGTTCTTGAACGTCGTTCCCAACTCGAGTGGCTTGATATCCTTGCAGTCATCTACAGCCTCGGCTTGGGGCGACAAAACTGGCGAAGGGTAAGCGCTGGCACCTTTGCTCTTGATTTCGAC
Organism: Sungouiella intermedia; assembly: GCA_900106115.1. Classification (NCBI taxonomy): domain Eukaryota; kingdom Fungi; phylum Ascomycota; class Pichiomycetes; order Serinales; family Metschnikowiaceae; genus Sungouiella; species Sungouiella intermedia. Next base: position 1,419,086 of record LT635756.1, on the reverse strand, counting down.
CTTTTCAACTTTGACACAACTCTCAGCCTCTAGAGTCTCGGTCTCGGGCTGCTCGGCTGCAACCTCGCCGGGCCAGCAACAGTCCAAGAAGTTTCTGATACATGCCTGGCACTTACCACCCACCTTCTCCTCGTCACACTTCTTCTTTCTTCTTCTGCAAGTGAGACAACCGGATTTTGTTCTCTTCTTGGGAGCACCCGCAGTGGTCTTGGATGCCTTGGTGGTGCGCTTGCTCTCACTGGCCAAATCTAGCACCTGTTGGTACGATTTATAATTTATGACAGTCATGATGAAGTAGTTGTAGTTTGAAGAAAAATTTTTGTCAGTTAAATGTTTTAGGTTATATAAGTAAAGTGGTGAAATGAATCATCATTCCCGCAAAGGCAGGTGAGAGAGCTAGCCGCGCCTCTATGGGAAGGCAAGGGCGAAAATTGTACCAAAACAGCAGTTGGTTTCGCGCGCAGATGCTGTTTTCAGAGGGAGCCATATGGGAAGGGAAGGCGAACACGACAGCGCGGCTCCGGCAAGACGAGTTGCTGTTTCAGGAAGGAGGTGGCATTTGGGTGCAAATTGGTTCCAGTATGAATTGGTACTGTGGCCGGGAATTGGAACGGATATGTAAATTTAATGGACATGTAATTAAAAGGATTAAAAGAGGATGGAACTTTGAAAGTTTATAGAATAAAAGTAGATTACAGTTTTTACATGTAAGCAAAGTAAGCAAAGTAAGAGATTATAGTTGCAACTTGTATTGACTGGAATGGAGATGGAGATTGCCATGGTTGGGATAGTCGAATGTATGAAATGGAAAGTATGATTGGAAGTGACTAATTTTGATGATAGCGAAGAGCTCATGGGAAAATTGAGATGAATGAAATCAGGTTAACTTATTGAAAGTGGATTCGTACGAGGGGTTTATTGTTAAAGGGTATGAAATATAAGTAGACCCTGACGGAAAACAATTAATATGAGCGGTTTGAACCAGGAACTTACAGTCAATTTAAAATTGTACTTTGAGTTTCTCAATGTCGTTGAAAATGATTACTTCTGGATTCTGCGTGTTTTAAAGCTCAGGGGACAATTCCAGGAGTATCGATTTGGGGAGATAACAGCTATGTGCTTGTTCTCTAAGTTGGTTGGAAGCAAACAACAACACAAAATTATCAAAGAAACAGAAAAAGATACCGGCTACAGAGGCTCACAAGAAGTATGAGTTATCCATTTCTATTCTCAACACTGCTTTTATCTTCCATCAATTGCAAATAGTGGCGCTTTCGAATTTCACTCAAGTCTCTTCTTAATTCCCAACTTCAAGGATGCATCTTCATCACATGAATGCGATAATAAAATTATCAGCCAGTTGAATCAAGTAAGACAATTATTTCCTGAAATATCTAAATTTCAAGCTCTATGGAGCTCTGGATATACTAACACTGAATGAGCCCAACATTAATTGTGCTCAATCGATAAAATCTGTACCAATGAAGGCATAAATACTAATCTTCTCTCAAAATGCTGTTTGCTTCCCTCTAGGTTTTGCTCCCTTCACAACTACTCAACATTCTTTCTTGTATTATCCGTCTGAAATAAGAACTCCGTCTCATATCCTTCTTGATCCATCATACTCCCATTTCATTCCCCTACTGTTCTCCCATTTCTTCATGCATTTCTATGTACAATGTGAACCCTATATACGGTGTCTGTTGGTCTTGTTCACGTGCATTGGAGACCAGATACCTCTAACCGACTCGTTGTTGGACATCACCTTTTGGTTGAACTTGAAAGGTGCGTTACCACTCTTTTGGATGTGTTCCCACACCGTCTTGGTGACCTGGTCCACGGTCTGGTTTCTCACATCCACAGCGTTCTGCGCGCCGTTGTTGTAGTGGAAAACAACTTGTGGGTGGCCATTTCTCTTGATCACCTCAAACATGGTGTCCTTATTCTCGTTGGCTACTTTTTGAAGATTCTTCTTGTGATGCGTCAAGAAGTCTCTGACTCCCTGAGATGATCCGCCCCAGTTGCAGTACTGAACCGTGACCTTATAACATGGTTTCACAAACGACCCCACACCATTACGTGCTAGGGACACCTTGGGTATAGCTTTAACAGGCATGGTTGTAGTATTCTGTTGAAAGTGACTTTTTTTTTCTTTGGTGAGTTTTTTGGTTTATATGCAGGCTGTGTGGGAGTTTTGGTGTTGGTATGAACATTCAACTGTAATAAAAATTCAAGAACAATCTGAGAGATTAAAAAAAAATTTTAGATTGGTTCTTTTGCTAATCGGGAATTTCAGCGACTTTGCTGTTTTTTTTTTTCCGTATCTTTCTCCAAATGTGCAACTGTAATAATCATTCAATCTTCGCTTCTTTTCCTTTATCACTCTACATCTCTTCTTCCTAAGCATTATTTTAATAAATATTAAAGAACTGAATTATCCAACAACAATTTCCTCCTTGAGAGCTTCCTCATTAATGACTCCCTCAGTGTACTCGTCAATGTCTTCACCGTGTGGAACCTTGATGAACTTGTTTCTCCAGAAACCATCACTTCCCAAGATTTCTCTGGCAACCAAGGTGTACTTACCATATCTTGGCAACAAAATGGACCACAAAACCCAGTAAACTCCTCCAACACCAAACACTCCCCAAGTGACCACACAGTGGATCCAGTATGGCAAGTCCTTGTAAACAGACTGACCATCAGTAGGAGGAATGTAAGGAGCGACAATCAAGTAGAATGAGGAGAGGGTGAAGAAAGCAACCACAGGCCACCAGATCTTGATTGGTGGGGTCCATGGCAGGTATCCCTTGTAGGATCTCCACTTGAGGTACAACAAACCAACACCAACAAAGGTGTTCACCACATTCAATGGGTATGAGATCAAGTTCATGATGAAGTTGTAAGCATCTCCTGGTGGAGGAGCGAGAATGGTGATCACACAGACAACCCAGTGCTGGAACAAACCAACAAATGGAGAGTTGAAAGGTCTCTGGGTAGCAAAGAACTTGGAGAATGGCAAGGAGCCCTCACGACCCAACAGCTGAATGATTCTACCCTGGGAGAAAATCACAGACAAAACGTTACCCAAGGTGGACAAGGCAACGAAGACGGAGGCAGCCTTCTCAGCCAGGTCACCGAAGGCATACTTGAAGAAGGAAGCAACGACAATTCTGCCCGATGTACGGACCTCTTCGGCAGGAACAACAGCGTAGTAGGCGACATTGACCAAGATGTAAAGAATGGTGATGATGAACAAGGCACTTGGAGCTGCAATCTTCAACACTCTGACTGGGTTCTTAATTTCACCCAAAGCGTAGTTGGCGTTGGAGTATCCGACATACGACCAAATCACATTGTACAAGGCGTTGACAATACCGTAACCAGAAGGCGAGGTACCCTTGAAAGCATCGTCAAAGTTGTGGGTCTTTTGGAAGTTATTGGTTTTGATACCTCCGCCAAGAGCAACCCATCCGGTAACGGAGATGAAGAGCACAATAACAACCTTGAAAATACCCAAAGCATTGGCCAAGTATAAACCAGACTTGACGTGGAGACCGTTAAGCAAGAAAGCAAAGGTAATGACAGCGATACCAATACCTCTGGAGTTCCATTGGGTGATCTCCTTGCCTGCAGCATTCAACAAGAACTCACCAGTGACAATGGAGTTACCGGCAGCCCAACCCAAAAAGAAAATGTAAGATGCGTACATGGCAGTAACAAAGAACTTAGGCTTGGTGTAAATGTACTCCAAGTAGTTCTTCTCTCCACCGTTTCTTGGAATGGCAGAACCCAATTCCATATAGGTAAGAAGTCCACTGAATGCAATGATGGAACCAATCACCCACATAATCATGGAGGTTCCTACTGAGCCAGAAAGGTTCAAAATGGTACTGGCAGTAGAAAACACACCGGCACCGATAATTCTGTTGGTAATCAAGAAAATGGCTGAGACAACACCAATCTCTTTCTTGTTCTTGTCAATGTTGACAACGGCGACATTGGACTCGTTATCGGAGACATTGGCCTCTTGAAACTCCTTGGTAGCGGAGTCTGAGTTCGCAGACTTTTGTTCTATCAGAGACATGATCGATAATGGATAAGATTTGAAAGTGCGATTACAATTCTATTTAAGTAGTCGACTGGGGTTGCAAAAAACGCCAAAAAGAAATGATGCCGTTTCCGATTTTGTCTTTGTGTCTCCCTCGGTATTTCCCTCGGAATTAAATAATTTAGTATCTTATAAATCACGTGTGTCTTGTAGATAATGCCCTCGAGAATTTCCGGATGAATTTTTTTTTTATGTCGCATGCGGCACAGAATCATCCTGAAGATGATCGCCTTGGCTGCAACGCATAATCCATTTTCTTGATTGAATCCACAGTTTTAAGTGCCGTGGTAAGTGATTGTGGTTTATGATAAATCAGGAAATAACTGGCCCGCCCAACTTCGTTACCATTTCTATGACGATCCTTTCGTTTTATGTCATCGATCGTTGAAGATTTTCCGATGAGGTCCTTTGACAGGGTGCAGAGAAAACGGCATTCTCCAGTTACTGTCATTGCACGTGACTGGAACTTGGTCTTGACAGCAACACTTGTCACGGCAATTTCGTGTGGCTCAGGTACAAGAACAAATTAGATTTTTACTGTCTTGGTCTATCAATTTTTTTTTTTTTTTTTTTTTTTTTAACTGCGGGTGAGCCACACTCACCTTATGTATTGACATTATATGCGTTAGAGTGCCATGCAGCTCATGCCGATGTGCTTTGCCCAGGATTTTATTTTTGCATGGTATTTTTTTCTTTGCCTTATCAGGATCAAATGAGCTTGTTGAAAGCCTCTTGTGCCTTCTTCAAACTCTCTTCAGTACCCACTAAGTAGATGTATTGATTGTTCTTTTCGTTCAGACGTGGAACAGTAATGAACGCGCCTGTACTCTTTCTGATTTGGTTAACCTTACGTCCTTGAGGTCCAATGATTCTTGGGAAGTGGTTCGATGGAGTGTTGGAGTAAAACCATGCAGCACGGTTGGCAAGTTTCGCACGCTCCAATTGTTCGCCGATAAGCACGGCAGCCTTAGCTGTGGCTTCCTTCTCACCAATTAATCTCCATGGAATCACGGCGTCGTCACCCTCAGCGGCGACGTTCTCAATAATAGTAAACTTGGTGCCGGATTCGCCTGTAGCTTCCTCTGGTGGGGTAGGAATTGCTGCATTGGACAAATTGGATGCTTTTCTGGTGAGATTACCGTGTGCAACCTCCACATTGTACTCGCTTCTCAATGTCTTGAAAAAAGCTCCTCTGTCAGAAACCAATGAGTGGTAGGCTGCTGGAATATCAATGCTCTCGTTCCAGTTGTCCTTAGTAGTCTCGTCCAACTTAGCCTTCAACTTCTCAATGTTCTCTGGCAATCCAAACAATTTAATCACGGTTGCAGAGTCTCCAGGTCTTGGAATATTGATCTGGACATTGAACTCGTCCTGCAAGGCGTGACGAATCGATCCTCCCGGGCCGACGATGAGCTTGTGCTTTTCCTTGGCCAAGTCGTACTCGTCCTCGACAGATGCTTCCTTTTCAGCAACTATCTCGTTGATTTGAGAAACAATGCTGTCGACGATATTCTTGTCTCCCTGACAAACGACCTCATCAGAGTCAGATCCTTCATTCGGAATGGTCAACAATCTGGCGTATTGCTGTCTGGACAAATTCTCACCGCCTGCCTTTTCAATCATCTTTCTCATGACAGAACCGCTAGGTCCAACCAAGTCACGGTGGTACTTAGGAGCGACATTAATGGTTACAGTCACAAAGTTCTCTGCTTCTTCAACAATCTCGTTAATCTTCTGAGTAGCCTCTTTCAATGCAGACTTTGATCCAGTCAACTCAACCTCGACGTATCCAAGCTCTTCTTCTTCCTTTCTGTCTCTGTTGAATCTGTACTCGACACCAGTGCCATCAGCAATATCGGTGATAGTTTCACCATTTCTACCAATGACTCTGGCAATGGCCTTGACCGGGATCTTGATACTGGACTTGAATCCGTTCTCCCTCTCAAACTCGTACAATTCCTTCAATTCCTCCTCGGCTTTAGCGACGCTCTTGGATGGACCCCTGATGGTAACTTCATCCTTGTTTTTTGGAGCATCAGCAAAGCTAGTGTTGTTCTCAGATGGGAAGCGGATCTTGACATTGTACTTGTCCTGCAATCTGTTGATGAAGGAGAAGCTTGGACCCACGATTCTTCTGTGGTACTGGTTCTCGATTCTCAATCTGGCAATGGTATCGTCAGCAAACTTCTTGGCCAACTTGCTGATAGCCTCCTTAGCAGCCTCGGCGTTTCTCTTGATACCTGCAACAGAAATCTCGGTTTTGATAGACTTGTCAGTGACCTCATCATCTCTGGCCTCACCGGCAATGTCAATCTTGACGCCATATTGATCTCTAATGGTGTTCAAGTTGGTACCACCCTTACCAATGACTCTGGACAAAACAAAAGTTGGAACTTCCAAGGTAGCACTAAAGCCACCGGTGGCCTTGTACTCCTCTGCCTCAGCCAAAATAGACTTGATATCCTTAACAACAGTTTCAACCTCAGATTTAAGTCCGTGAATGTACACTTCGTTGTCGGAAGTGCCAGAAGCATTAGAGTGCAATTCCACAACAACCGAATCTGGTTCAACGTTAGCTAAGATGCACTTCAAAGTGGTATTATGAGGTCCAGAAATGTGAGTCTGCTCGCCAGATGGGACCTTCAATACGACAGTGTCCAAGGAGGCCTGCAACTCTCTCAAGTTGTCAAGAGCCTTGTTGGCAACCTCCAAGGCGTCGGATGTCGAATCTTCGAAATCGTCAAAGTCATCACCGCCCTCTTTTTCGGCAACATCAAACAAGATGACCTTATCATTGAGAATGACATATTGAGCCTCCACAGCATCAAGAGTCTCTGGGACCTTGGCAATGAAGAACGAGTCAATGTCAGCCACAATCTTGGCTTGAGATGGTGTGATGTTATTGACGGCAGCGACAATGCTTCTTCTGGCACCCTTGGCCTTTTCGGAATCATCGTTCTTAACAACAATCTCAATTGGAAGGGAAGTTTGGGTCTCGTCAGCCAAGAACTCCAATGAAGGTGGGTTGATGACAACTTCGTTCTCGGAGGCAATGGTAGAGAAAGTGCCGTTCTTGGACAACAAGGCAGCGATGGCTCTCACATGTTCCAAGTTACCTTTGTGGGCCTTGCTCATGTCCAAAACTTCCACCTTGTACTGAGAAGTGGTTTTTCTGGCCTTTTCTTGGGCAGTCTTGATTTTCTTTGGTTCACCAATGAACTTGACATCGGTCTCACCCTCCTCAGGCAACTTAATCAAAACGTCATCTTCTTCCAAAATAAGGTCAACTGGCAAGAATTGATGCTTAACCTTTGGAATTGGGACGCTTTCGATGACAAGCTTGGACTCCAAAAGGGCAATGATGTCTTTGATTTGGTCTCTAACTTCCAAGGCTGTTTCTCTGTCACCAGAAATGATAACAGACTTCGAGGAGGAGTAGTATGGAGGCACAGAGATATCAAGCTGGGGGTAAGTTTCGATAACCTTCTCGATGGCTTTGGTGACAAATGGCTTGACAAGATCATCGACAGCAACTTTGATCAGCAAGTTTTTGGTCTCTTCCTTGACGATAGCCAAAATTTGTGCCTTAGCATGCTTAGCACCCTCGGCGTCTCCATCGATAGTGACTGTCACAGTCAGGGCGTAGATATCGTCTTCATCTTCAGGCTCTGGAGATTCAGAACCCTCCAAGTTTCCAATGTCAATCTTGACCTCGTTTTCCTGAATGATAGGCTTCAAGTTACGGCCCTGGGCGCCAATGACTCTAGATCTAACCTTGGCAGGAATGTTGAAGGTCAAAGTCACTGGCTTGGTCAACTTCTTAATAACAAGTCTCTTGGCGAGCTTGACCTGCTCAGGCTTTCCAGTGATCAAGAACGTTCTCTTCTTCGTATGCTGCGACGTAGTACACTCGATGTTCGTCTTAGTGGAGGTCTTAATGGAGGTCAAAATCTTAATAAACTCAGGTCTTACCACGTTCAATTGGTCTTCAGCATCCAAGGAGAATGCCTCTTGGATGGTGGATCCCTTGAACTTTGGAGCGCTAGAAGACTTAGGCACAGGGGCAGAGAGGGAAGGAGTAGCAGAGGCGGCGCCACTAGCGTTGGGGCCCCAAGAGGTGGAAGCACCAGAAGCTGGAGTGGAGGCTCTGGAACCTCCACCTAAAACTGGGAAAGCAGACTCATCACTCACGGAACGGCTAGAACCATTGGTCACCGAAGGTTCAGAGGAGGTAGGGGCAACAGCCTCATCATTTTTCTCGGATTCCACGTAGGTCCCGTTGACACGAGCAGCAATAATTTCAGCAGGAGTAGCCATTGGTGGGGGACAGGAGATAGACAAAGGGCAATGCTAAATAAGCAGAGGGAAGGGGTCGAATGAAATTCAAAAGGGACAGCGGGGCAAGATACTTCCTTTAGGGACGAGAAGGCTTGCGGCGAGGTTGGGAGGTAGAAAAGTGAAATCACCACGAATGTGTGGAAAATATTGATCCAACTGCCTGTGATTCCTGCAGATAGGTCTTTGAGCCACGTCACACGTTCCCAACCTGAGCATAGACACAGCGTAAGCGGAGTTAGTGTATGCAAGAGTCAAGGGGACTTTTAAGCAAGTGTGAGTAGATCGTGATCATTGGGTGGGTCAAGATGCACTAATGGCGGGGTGTAGTGTCAGTTGGACATTGTGTGTTTGCTAGGAGGTCGGAAGAGGGCTTTACTTGAATAGGATTGGGATTCAAATTTGGAAGTATTCAGATCGGGTGTTGTAACGGTAGTGTCATTTTCTTTGTTACAATCTCATGTTGAATTCTGGTTTTCATTTTCGGTCATTCTGGGCTTCGATTCTTTCTTACCTCACAGGGTCAAACCAATCTGTGGTACTTTGTTATCTCCTGGTATAATCAACTTCGTTAACAATATCAATGGAAACCATAGATCTCGATATTCATTGGCTAAAGAGTCTCGTACAACACTTCGTGTAACCGGTAATCCTCGTTCACCTCATCAATGTATTGCCAGTTACCAATGAAATCATCGCCTCTAACAACTCCAGGCAATGTCTTTCCTTGAGCAAATCTTCTCCAGAGCTTTTTTGCTTCCTCATCTGTACCCAAGTCTCTGTACTCAAATTTGATGCCATTACCTTGTAAAATGGTTGCTAAACGGTTAGTTTTTTGAATGATCTGCATTCCTCCGGCGAGAGACGTGAAGAGGTAAATCGGCAAGCTCTCTAGGTGCTTTCTCAACTCCTCTGGCGATACTTCGAAGTCTTCTTCTTCTTCAGGTTTAGGGACTGAGGCTTCTGGCTCTGTAGATTTGGATTCTGGCTGCTGAGTCTCGGTTTCGATTTCGGTTGCAGGCTCGGCTCCGGTAGATTCTTCAGATTCAGGTTCCCTCACATTCGAGGATTCTTTACGTGGTTCGAGTTCCTTAGAAAGCGTCTCGACCTCTTCAAGTACTTCAGTTGGTCCAGATTCAGTCTCTGCTGACCTATCCTGAGTCTTCTCATCCTCGGACTTTTCTTCGGCCTTCGCAGGTGAAGTGGCATTGGCATGAGATTTGATGTTGAGAGGTAAAGTCTCATCCTGATCAGCTACACTTGCAACTTCTTCAGTCAGATCTAGTTCTCCCTTTGTCACTTCCACGGACTTCTCCAGTTCAAAGGTGGATGTAGCAGCGTCTAATTCCTCGGCTTTAACCTCGAATTCTTCAACTGTCTCTGCATCAGTGACTTCTTTTGCCTCTATTTCGCCTTCCTCATTCTCCTCCAAATCTTCACTTTTTGCGTCGACTGAACTAGGGTCAATTTCTTTCGCACTTGCTGAGTCAACCTTGTCTTCGGTCATATGTTCGTCCACTTGGGTGGCCTGAGACACAGATTCGGGTTCGGTAAGCTTCAAGAAATTTGTTTCTGCCTTTGAAGATACGGAATCGTCAGTTTCCTCAATAGCCTTGGGGGCGTCGGATACATCCGAGTCAGCTTTAGTAGCTTCAAGAGCTTTGAGCGAATCAAGAATCTTCGAGTTATGGCGATTAGAAGTAGGAGGGTCAACATCTTTTTTCTTTTCTTTTTCTTCTTCAGCTTCTTTATCATCAGCTTTTTCTACTTGTTTCTCAACTTTTTTGCCAAATTCGCTCTTCCTGACCTCATCTAACTTGATATCTTTCGCCGTTACAAGCGGGGCCTCTTCAGCAACAAGTTGTTCATGAGCCTCCTCAACCTTAATCTCAGCAGGAACATCAACCACGTCCCGCGTCTCTTCGATTTCCTCTTCCATCTCCGCCTCAATAATCTTCTCGACATACTCACTTGATTTGGTGGCCTTGTCAGCCTCTTCTTCATTCACCTGAATATCAGCAGCAGTAAGGGTTGGGGCCTCCTCTGCAATCAACTGCTCTTTAGTCTCAGTAACTTTTTTTTCGGCAGACACATCATTGACTAATTTTTTTGAAGACTCAGAGAAGTCTTTAGGAGCCTTCAACACCTTATCGACCATGGCATCCAAGCCAGTCATTTGGTCGTAAGGATCATCCGAGACAAGAGCACCCTCCCTGGCCAACTCCTCGGGATTAGCGTCGTTCTTTTCGTTCAACAACGACCGGTCTCTGGGTGCTCTCTTTTGAGGCTGTCTAGACCTAGAACGCGAGATAGACCGCAAGTAGTTGGTAGAAGATTGCGAGCGTACGGAGAACAAACTGAGGTCTTCCATTCTCTGGCTTGGCGCATCACAGTTGAAGTTGGTGTAATCACCCGTAGTCACCAAAGATGGGTCTCTGGTGATGTTCTCACTGTGGTAGTCACGCACTTCTTGGGCCTCGGCAGCAGCAATCGAATCTCCCATGGTTGGACGCGACTGTCTAGATCTTCTACTATCCTCCTCTTCCTCCTCAACCGCCAAATTGGCCGGAAGCTCGTACTTAGCAGGTGCATCCTCGTGAGTGCTCTTGTAGGAATCGCCACGAGCCAAGTGGGGCTTGTTGACGGATCTGGAGCGCGACGTGGACCGGGATCTGGATTCATCGACAGGCAAACGGCCTGCCCTAGATCTGCTGGGTGATCTCTCATCACGAGGGAAGTACGGAGTGTGTAACGAGTCGGAGTTGCTAATACGGGCATCGTCTGGCTTCTCTACGGCAAAAACAGGGTTTTTCTTTGCTGCAGTTACCTTCACCCCCTTTGGTACACGCTCGCTGGCAGCATAGAGCTCGCTGGTCTTGGATCTCTCTCTGTCGTTGGAGGAAGGTAACTTTTTCAAGTCGTACGACTTTACCAGGTCCAACAACGCAGAGTGATCTGCGATCTGGTGGTCGAGCTGGTATTCAGACAAGTTAGGGGCTGAGTAGTTCTCTGTGGAATAGAGAGAATCGCCAGCGGGCACAGCCGAGACGGCCAGGGCCGAATTGTCGGTCTCATTAGCAGCAAAGTCTGCGTCCACAGGAGAAAATACCGCAGAGCCAGGAGAATCATCTGGCCGCGAAGCTGAAATCCTAAGTGGAGACGATACAGCTGCATTCTTGGTGGTGGCAGCTGCACTAGAACGTTCAGAGCTGGAAGATTTGGCCAAGTATTTGGCGTCGTTCTTGACGTTACCCTTGTCGTCCAAAAAGCGGTCAAAGTCCTCCTCGGAGCCTAAAAGGGCACCCTCACTGATCAAATCATCCAAGGAAGCTCCAATCGACGAATTCAAGACGGAGTGCTTACCAGGCTTTGATTTCTTGCCAGTGTACTTCTCCGGGTGAATGTAGTTCTTGTGGGCAGAGTCATCTGCGGATCTCAAAGATGACCCTACGAGCGATGGAGATTCCAAACGCTCGGCTTTTTCTAATTGCTCTTCAAAGTCCATTGCGGCAAGAAGTTGGTGGAGATTATCAGTGGATTTGATAGGTTATGGGGTAGTGGACACTCTGGTTGTGTGCAGGAATGAATGTCAGCTATTGGAGATAGGAGCATGAGACGGTCAGGTTATACCAGAGAGGTGAAAGGGTAGTGGGTTTTTTTCTATGGAATTCGAGGATTTCAAATTGAAGAAGAAGTAGTAGTACAGACGGTTTTAATGGAAATTTCGGCAATTGCAGCCATTTTGGTTATTCTGGATATTCTGAGTCTCATTGAGTATCGTTCATCGTTAGCAACTTGGAAACAGGAGTGCATGGACAGGTCACAACTGCTGATCTAGACCGGATGATAAGAATCCGGCATGGCGCAAGGAAGTACGACGGGGGAAAGGTCAAATGGTATAGCTGGAAGTTGATGAGGATAGGTGGTACTCAACGATACTGTTGGATCAGAATATATAGACAGCAACTTCCATGTGGACCACTATGGGTCGGTCTGTAGTGCGCACTGCCTAATATAGTAATGACCTTGAATTGATAAGACCATCAAGCAGATCGAGATGAAAAATGGGGAAAAAAGAATAAAACAAAAATGTGGAACAATGAATATAGGAATACAATCATTGACACAACTAACCAGTATGACCCAACCAACATGAAATAGAATTTAAAATTCCAACAATGTGATGAGAATCTTTGGGGCCTCACTCAACAGCATAAGGACACTCTTGATCTACTGACACACTACACAGTATGCTGTTTCACTGTGGAGCTGTGCATAGAGAAATCGTGGAACAATTGGTGAATGGAACTACCAGGAGCGGCAAGTGGTCAGGAATACATTTACTCATGTCATCTCCCTAATAACCGCTATACCTTCCCCACTAAATAAATGTTTGTACAAATGCCGTATTGAGGTTACCATAGGGTCACGTGATACACGCCCGTTGTTTGCCCATCGTCCATTTCAATGATTATCTTTTAACATATATTTGTTACCAAAACCCAACAAAAAAAAGAAAAAAATTAAACACTGAAATAGTACAACCTTCATCTTCCTAAAAAACCATCTTTTACCCCCATACCTCCCGTTCCCTGTCCATTTTCTGTCTGCCTATTTCCCAGTGTTTCCCTCTGACCCATAGCAAAAAGAAATGCGAAAAAAGAAATCCGCACACTCGGCTACCTCTGACTAACTATCATCAACCTTTACGTACTCCAGGGTCATTCGGCTTTATTCACACAAACCGCACATTACTCATCTTTTTTGAGTCATCATCTTTAGTGAAAACCGTACCTAATCCCAACTTTTCTGCTTCGTCAATACCTAATACACTTGCCCCACAGAGTTCGTTGTTCCCCCTTTCCCGCCCTTGTGGAGTATTACAAATCGTTCCAAAACATTTCTAAACATGAGTTCCAAATCAGCGGCAGCAATCTTGCAGCGGCAGTACAAAGACCTCACAGACCCTAAGAAGGGCATTCCAAGCTTCCATATCGAGCTTGACGATGATAACATCTTTTTGTGGAACATTGGCATCATGGTGCTTAATGAGGATTCAATGTACCATGGCGGCTTCTTCAAGGGCCAGATGCGTTTCCCAGCAGACTTCCCCTTCTCGCCTCCAACTTTCCGTTTCACCCCGGCCATCTACCATCCGAACGTTTACCGTGACGGCCGCTTGTGCATTTCTATTCTCCACCAAGGCGGAGACCCCACACTGGACGAGCCCGACAGCGAGACATGGTCCCCTGCGCAGACGGTGGAAAGTGTGTTGATCTCCATTGTGTCACTTTTGGAGGATCCGAACGTCAACTCGCCCGCCAATATCGACGCGTCGGTGGAGTTGCGCAAGAACCCAGAGGCTTACAAGAAGAAGGTTTTGCAGGAGGTGCAGCGGTCCAAGGCCGACATCCCGGAATCGTTTGTAATTCCTGAAAATGAGGTGCATGCTTACGGCGGTGCTGACGCCGGCAACAAGGAGCTTGAGCAAGAGCCAGTTGATGAGGATTTCTGGTATGACAGCGAGGAAGAGAGCTTTGACGAGGAGAGCTTAATGGACGACATCGATGACGAGGAGGATGACGTTGAGGAGGAAGAGGAAAGCGATGTGGACATGGTGAAATAGGGTTCATTCTCCTAAGTTTCTATCCTCTGTTCAATGATATTTTCATCGTTGCTTCATGTCTTACCTCAACTTGCCTAACGAGCAGCATCTACCTACTTGCTATAGCCTACCCGGTCCTTCAAATAACTGCCACATCCTTCTTGTTTGTGCGCACGTTTGCCAGTGTGTTTCTGCTTGCTTCCTATTTACTTGTTGCCCAAGACAACTGTTCCTAGATCTAAGGTGTCCCATGGACATCTCTCGCATGGGTGTGCCAATCACTCGTATATCTTATATTGTTTAGCATAATAGCATTCTAACTAATGCGACATGTAGCCACGAAGCCCCTCTGCCAACGCCAGGGTCAACAGATCAAGTCTCACCTTGGCCAACGCATCTGAATAGTCTCCACTGTAGAATAAAACAACAAACATATCGTTATGGTAGTTTTCTGAATTGTTTTCCAACGTGGAAAACTTGCGGACCATCGCCCGTAGGCTCCCGTCCAAGTCGAGAAGTGCCCAATTGTCCACATCGTCGTCTCCACATTTAGCCTGTTGATGGAACGAGTTGATTGCCAAAAGTGAGTACACTCGCAAGTTATCTGCGGTGAGTGTAGTATCCGCAACATGTGTAGATGTTACCGTTGTCAAAGGTAGACCTTTTGCCGAGAGAAGTGAAACGGAGATGGGACCTTTGGTGGATGCATTGTCTCCAGCAACTACCTGTGCGAGTACCTGCGACACCTGTTTGGATTGCAACATGGAAATGAATGTGACAGGGGTAGGTAGGGGGATAAAAGAGAGTTGAAATTTGAGTGGAAAGGAAGCTTTATGGGATGAAGATATTGGGTGCCTTGAGCAATAACTTCAGATAGGGTAGGTGCAGTCTACTGTAGATGTAGTGGAGTGACTGGAAAAGTGGAGGAGATGATGGAGGAAGGAATCGTTGTAGGGATAAAGCAAAGTTTTGATGATGCTCAGTTTTGTATTGAATACTGTTTTTCAAATGGACCTTCTACCTTTGGTGTTTGAAATAGGTGGGTTGATGTATTACAAATAGGTCAATATGTCAGGCATGATCAAAGAGGTGAAAACACCATGAAAATTTTTGTAGCTTCTAGTAATAAATGACATTGAATGTGAATGATTTTCTGGTGGAGTTTCGGAGTTTTTTGCTTGGTTTGTGATTTTTTATGAAGAAGTGTTTTTGTTTGGAGATAAAGAGTTTCGCAGCCATAAGGTGAAATGTGAGAAATTTTACTGACAAAGAAAAGAATATGAAAATCGAAAGAAACTGGTGGAGCCAAAAAAAGAATGATTTCAGAGACAGAGTTGTTTCCCGAATGGATCACTAAAGTAAAAGATTGGCGGCGTAAAGGCACTGGGTGTACGAAAATAGAGACATTCTGGGGCAGCTTGAGATGGGGTATTTTGAACGTAAGGCGTCCAGAACTATTATGGGTAGGTCCGTTGCTAAGTTAATGTCTTTGAAGAACGACAGCTGTTGTGAAAGTGAATCTAGATTCACCGCACCACAAGAGCTGAGATGGAGACATGAAAAGGTATTTTGTCGCAGGAGGATCACCTGAAGCGTTTGTTCAAAATACGTTTCTGACTAACATCCAACCCTGGCAGTATTACAGCAAGGAAGGATCCCGCCAAGACATGTATACCAAAGACAAGAGCATCGAACAAAAAAATCAAAAAGCTTAAGAAAATAAGCTTAAATGGGTTTGTTCACTCAGATGAATCAAAAAATGAAACGAATGTACTGAGAGATGGGGAAACCCTTTTATGAGACGCCGATGAAATGCATGTAACCGGAATATTTCGTAGGCATGAGAGTCGGTGAAGTGTCTGTAAATTAACTTGCCTAGGGTGTGACCAAATGGTAGAATTTGGTTTGGAAATGTCGTCCATTAACTCAAATCCAAAATCATCGAAGCGAATTCTTTACAATCATAAACAGCTTCACTTCCGAATAAGTGATGTTTCAAATGAAATATCAAATAAATTGCGGTCAGTATTGGATTTAAGTGTAATGGAATGGTTATCAAAGACTATTATGAGAAATACACTTGAAAAACCTAGTGAATACTTCGACCAGTCAAGGAAAACAGTGAGAGAATCATCGGAGAGAAGCAATACAAGGAAAAGCAATTTACGGTCATTTCAGTATAGATTGAAAATGAGTGAAGTCAGTTCATGGTTATTTTTTTAATTAGCAAAAGTCAAGACATGTCAAGACAAATCCAAGCGCCTATCGTTTTCTCCAGATTTCCTTGTAGTGAGTACTCACCACTTCTACTACTGACCTATAACCACTCAGACTTCCAGATATTAGCATTCACTACATCCATCAAAATTAAAGTTGCCTAGAACTCCCCATTATCTTTGCAAAATCTATATCCGCCAATCCCATAATTTTCAAATTCTTTTTATTTTCATCAACTCACCCTAACTTCTCCTACTAGAGCAACCCACTACCTGCACATAACAAACAACTGCAATGCATGCACTCCCAACGCGAGATCTCCCTCACCGTGATTCTCTTCCTCCAACAACACACCTCTACAACCAGCAAATTCTCACCCACTCTCCCAATTCACGGCCAAAATTACCGTCTGCACATACACAGCACCGCTCCCAACAATAAACTCAACTATGCATCATGGAGCACAATAGAAAGAGACTAGCAAAAAGGCTTCCCTTAACAGAAACTAGCGCCAATGTGCCGCTGCCAGTACTTAAGAAGCCCAAGCTCAGGGCTATCACGACTGGCTTGGACAAGGATCAAAACAAGGAGAACCACGTTGAAGGTGGCGAGAAGGAACGTGTAGCTCGCCAGGACCCAGAAGATGATCGAGAAGAAAAAACAGAAAAGTCAGACAAGACAAAATCTGCCAGGCTCGTGGGCGATGAATTGAAGAGCTGGCAGTCTTCATGGCGTAAGATTATGCGTGAATCCGTGGTATATTTCGACACACAGGGCTGTGACACCAGTAATCAAGCACAATACCAAGAACAGAAAAGAGCCCAGCGAGCATTGAAACTGGTGGGATGCGATATCGTACCTTTCTATGACAGAGATGTCAGCATCATCGTCAGCAGAAGACCTTTCAATAGTGCCAGAACGTATGCGGCCAATGACATATTCAATGACGCCGTCAATCTTAAAATTAAGGTGTGGGATTACGATAAGGTGTTTCGTTTTCTTAAAAACTTGGGAGTTTCAGAAACGGTCACCAGTGAGCGCAGCGGAAACTTGTTGCACTTGTTAAAAGAAGAGAAGATCTTCGGCTCCACAGACAGAGACCCCAATGCTCGACGCGACGATTTGTACTACTTAGAGAAGAATTTCTTGTATGTGTACGATCTTTCACAGGCAGTTCGTCCAATCGCCGTGCGTGAATGGCTGAGTAACTCATTCCCATCGTTTCACATGACCCTAGATGGCAAATGTCCGTTTATTCCAGATACTTCTGATAATCTGGAGCGGAAGAAATTGCGTCGTCAGCAGAAGTTCGAATCTACCAAAGAATACCGTGAACATCTCAAAAAAGTCTCATATGACATAATCAGCATGGCCAAGGATGGCTTGACCGGAGAGTCTGCCCTCACTGAAACAAATACAAGCACGAATTCTCTGGATCATGATGAAGACAAAACACAAGGTTCTGAAGATGGAGCCAACGACACCATTGCCGAGCAGAAGACTTCCAGCGATAAGAGGATCTTGTCGCTTTACGACTTTAAGGCACCGGGCTTAATGAGAAATTCTTCAGTCTTCCCGCAGGGCAACAACTCAAATTCAAAGTTCTACGATGTCGCTGCATCAGGCTACAACGGTGCATCCAATGCCATGCAATACTCGATGGATTCGACTTTGAACAGTACTGCCCAGCAGCAGGCGGCGCAGGGTAACGGATTGGGACCTGCAGTGTCTCAAGTGCCTTCTAAGAACATCAACAACTTGAAAAGACGCATCTTCATGAAGAGGCAGTTGCAAAAGCCAGAGGCCAGGGAGCGCGAGAAAGAATACAAACCAGGCTACTGTGAGAACTGTCGTGTCAAGTATGACCATTTCGACGATCACATCGTTTCCAACCGCCACCGTAACTTTGCATGCAACGATAAGAATTTCAGAGAAATCGACGAACTCATTGCTACATTGAACGAGAGTAAGTCCATGGGCTACGTGTCGTCTAACGGTGACTTCAGCTTTGCCAGCTAAAATTGATGCTTTCCGGCACCCATTCCATATAAGCCGTACGCATTTTCCGCATTTTCAAGGCAGGTTTATCATAATTAGCATATAACTCAGAAGTGTACATTGTAGTAGGTGCGAAATCTGCAACCCAATTTTTCTACAGTCTACTACCAACCTATGTTCACCCGTTTAAACCCAGCACAAACTTGCGCATGGCGACGTTGGTATGCCCTGAGCATAAGAAATTTGCCTCGAGTTGGCAGTGGGGTAAAAAATGCCGGATCGAAAGATGATGTGGCAGAGAAACGGCCAAATAGATTTGCTGATATGTACCTGAAGAAAGCCGGCCACCATCCCAAGCCGTCGAAGCTTCACCAGGGCAGAAAACAGAACCAAATGAAAGATGACTTGCCAACCCCCACTGTGGTGCAGCTGGAGTCGGCAACAGTGCTGAAGGAGGTCCAATATGAGGAGTATTCTAGAATTAGACAAAGATTGAACGAGAAGAGTAAACAGCAACAGCAACAAAAGCTGAAGCGAGCAAAGCCTTCTGGTGGCCAGAAGAGTGATAAGTCCACAGGCGTATCAAGGAAGGCTAACAAAGAGGAGAATATTAAGATCAGTATTCCAACTTTTGTCACAGTGTCTAATTTATCGACCATCATGAATGTTCCTTTGAACACGCTCTTGAGCAAATTGGAGACACTTGGATTCGAAGATATGACTCACAATTATATTTTGGATAAGGAGAATGCATCGCTTATTGCCGACGAGTTTGGATTTGATGTGACCATGAGTGATGAAACTGGACTTGATCTTTTCCCAGCTCCCGAGGATGCTCTGAAGTTGAAGCCGAGACCACCAGTTGTGACCATCATGGGCCATGTAGATCACGGAAAAACCACCATTCTTGACTATTTGCGGAAATCTTCCATTGTTCAAGGAGAGTTTGGAGGCATCACGCAACACATTGGAGCATTTTCTGTCGTTACGCCTATTTCCAAAAAGAATATCACATTTTTGGATACCCCGGGTCATGCAGCATTTTTGAGTATGAGAGAAAGAGGCGCAATCGTCACAGACATCATTATTTTGGTTGTTGCAGCTGATGACTCAGTGATGCCTCAAACTATCGAGGCTATCAAGCACGCGAAGAAGTCAGGAGTTCCCATTATTGTTGCCATTAATAAGTGTGATAAGCACGGTGTCAAGATTGATAAAGTTCTCGGTGACCTTGCCAGATATGAGATCGACGTTGAAGACTACGGAGGAGAAACCCAAACTGTGCAAGTCAGTGGAAAAACTGGAATGAATATGGACAAACTAGAGGAGGCCGTCATCACTTTGAGTGAGCTTAGTGAGTTCAAGGCTGAAGCAGTGGGAATTCCTGCTGAAGGCTGGATCATCGAGTCTGAAATGATGAAAGGTTTGGGTAACGTTTCTACAGTTTTGGTCAGAAGAGGTACTGTCAAGGTGGGAAGTTTTTTGGTTGCAGGAACAACCTACTGCAAAGTCAGAGGTATGAGGGATGAGAGAGGAAAGCCGGTCAAGCAGGCGGGCCCATCGACTCCAGTTCAAATTTGGGGCTGGAAAGAGCTTCCACACGCTGGAGATCAGATTTTGGAGGCCAAATCGGAGCAGGTATGCAGAAAGGTGATTCAAAACAGAGAGAGCCGCAGAAAGCAGATCCAGGCCGCCAAGGATATTGAGACAATCAATGAAAAGAGACAAGAGGAAGTGAAGGAATTGCAGAGACAGGAGAGAATCAACGAACTCAAGATGGCCGGTTTAGATCCTTCAGAGTTGATGGGTGCAGATGAAGACGGCGCCAAGCAGGAGACTGTGAAATACATCATCAAAAGTGACGTCTTTGGATCTGCAGAGGCAATCAAGGAGAGTATTGACGGTTTGGGTAACGAAGAGGTCAAGGCAGTGGTGATTTCCCACGAGGCAGGAGCACCTACCGAGTCCGACTTGGATACGGCTGAAGCTCTTGGAGCCAAAATCTTGTGCTTCAACACTAAAATTCCTAAGGCAGTGCAGAGTAAAGCTGACAAATTGGGAGTGCAAATGAATGAACACAATATAATCTACAGATTGATTGAAGAAGTTACGCAGGAGCTCACGGCCAAGTTGAAGCCACATATCGAGATTAAGGTTTTGTCGGAAGTGGAACTCCGGAGTGTTTTCAAGATCACTACGAAGAACAAGTCCACCATCAAGATTGGTGGTTGCAAAGTGATGAGTGGAACCTTGAAGAGAGCATCTAAGGTGAGAGTGATGAGAAAGGGTGAGATAGTGTTTAGTGGAAATCTCTCATCCTTGAAGCATGTGAAACAGGATATTTCCGAAGCAGCCAAGGGTTTGGAATGTGGAATTGCGTTTGAGAATTGGGATAAGTTCGAGGAAGGTGATGTCGTGGAGGCATTTGAGGAGATTGAGATTCCTCGCTACTTGTAAATATGTACATAGATTTAGAATGGGAGGCAGTTACGAAAGTGAAGAGGAAACTGTGGAAGGAAAAAAAAAAATCATGAAGAAGAGGTTTAGGGAGACAGGTTGAATACTCACAAAATGCTTTACAACTAGTCTTCTCTGGACTGCACCGTAGTCTTCATCTCGAAATAGAAACCATCTAACTATTCATCATGTCTAGCCACGACGAATATTCCTCAGATGAGGAGGACTTGTTTGAGAACAAATCTGAGGTGTACTTGGGGTTCACTGATATCCCCTTCGCAGAAGAAGACGAAGAACCCACTATCGAAGATACTTTCATAGGCGGACAGCCACTTTGGCTCCACCCTGAATCTCGTCCTCTGGACAAAGAGCTCCAATGTGACAACTGCCATAAGCCAATGGCACTCTTGCTACAAGCATTTGCTCCTATTGACGACAAGCCATACGACCGAGTCATTTACATATTTGGGTGCAAAAACTCTGCGCAATGTTCCAAGCAGAAAGGCACGGTGAAAGCTTTTAGAGGCGTGGACAAGAACCCCGAAAGGATTGCAGAGATCCAAGCGGAGCAGGCTGAAGAGGCACAAAAGCTCCTCGATGAGAAGCTTCGCCTCGAAGACAAGAAGAAGTTGCAGATCGAGATGACGAAGGATCTTTTCGATGCAACCAAGCCATCTTCAAATCCGTTTGGTGGGTCAAGCAACCCATTTGGAGCTTCCAATCCATTTGCAAATCCTTTTGGATCAGAGTCTAAGGAGGAGCCGAAAGAGGAACCAAAAGAGGAGCCAAAAGAGGAGTCAAAGGAAAACAAGAAATTGAGCTACGCAGAGGCCACAAAACCAAAGAACAATGCTTCACCAGCATCAAAGAGAGCCATCAAGCTCCCAGAATACCCAGGCTTCTTTGTGTTTACCGAACAAGAGAAGTTCAAGAAAGTGACCCTCGAACCAGAGTTGGAGAAGTATAAAGACTTGATAGACAAAATGGACCCAGAGGAGACCTCCAAGGAGCGCAGCATGTCTACTTCGTCCGGAAGCGGTACCTCTAATGTGTTGAACCTGCAAAACCAGAAGATTTCAAATATGTTGAACGATTCCTACTTTGAGAATTTCTCCAATGTCGTCAACCATAACTCCTCACAGGTACTCCGTTACGACTTGGGAGGCAAGCCACTTCTATACAGTGGACGTGATGAAGTGGCTAAGACGTTCAACTCTAATACATTGCCAGATCCAGCTTACAATCCTTCGTCGCATCGCCAATTTGAGCTTCAGCTCATGCCCAAGGCTATCATCGACTTGGAGGAACACAAGAACAAGTCGATTACCGATATTTTGAACGGCATGTCATGGGGAACTATTATCGTGGCCACAGACGTCGAGGATTATGTTCCACAGGTAGATGAGAACCATGTTGGGTATGTTCAGGAATATTGTGGGGTGCAATGGGAGGAGAGCGTTTAAGCTGAGAGTTTCTTGAGGTGTTGAGATATGTGATTTTAGTCATTTTAGGGTTTTGTGCTCTTTACAAATTGTAGAAATTGCTTTGGTAGTGCCGTGAACACACACTCAGCAAGATCACTTATTTTAAGAAGCAGGCAATCAAGCAGGCAATCAAATCTGGAGATCTATAATTCATAGACGAGTTGAGTACTTGAAATCAAGAATAATGATTCGGTATTTATTTGCGAACCAACTCCTTAGGGCAAATTGTGGCATTCGGAGTAGATGTAATTTTTCCGTACAACTTTTCTAAAATATAGGCACTGTCGAGGGTAATGCAGGATTTATGAAGACGTCAAGTTATAATAAGAACCTTGTTTAACCAGTTTATGATATTCTTGATGGCGCTAAATTCACTGGGAGCCTACATAGACTTTCAAATTACTATGATAGACAAAATTTTGATCTTGATGCAGCCAGGTGGATCTCAAAAGCTACAAATGTAGTTAACTTAGCAAATCATTAAGAATTCCAGCTTATGCCTCTAGCATCTCAGTTTATCTTACAATCGACTTAAGAGTGTAAGGTTTCAACTGACATATGAGAATGGGTTCATTAGCAAGATCTGTTGATGTGGCATATATACATCCAGTTCGCTGGTTTCATGCCAAAGAATAACTAAGGTTATTCTGTTGTATCTCCTTCACAGACAAACTGTCTATGTCAGCAGCAACAACTCAACACAAACTGAAATTAGTAGGCCAAATCGCTCTTTTCATAGTGTGGATCTGGAATCTATCGGTCCGAAAATAGTGCTCACATTGCAACCCATAAATAGACAAAAGCAACTTTCAGGCACGAAGTTCGATGGGGGAATGCACATGCCATGGACGCGAGCAAGCAACATAGCGGAATTATTAGATCTGCACCGCCGACTTCTTGGACTGCAAGCATTTCTTGGACCTGCTAGGAGGTATCTCGTCCCCTTTAACCGTGACAATGTCTGGAACTTTTAGTAACCAAGGGTGCCGCACTAGCTATGATTTGCTACTTCCAAGTAACAGCAATGCAGGAATTGTATGGATTATTTATTTGATGGATGAGCATATTTTCCATCAATTCAATTTTCCAATGATTTTATCCACCTTTCCTTTCAATTTCATTCCAACCATCAAATTTCCATCTGTCACTTCCCTTCCCAACATCGTCAAGTCGCCAAAAGCAAGTTTCGCAACCAGTTGTCAAACCACTTATATACAGATAAAAGCCGGCACACATATCCCAGTGAAAGTATGATGTAAGCGTGCAACCCATCAGAAAGTTTTGCCAAACCACTTAACTACGTCGAATTTCGCTCTAATTTCTCTCCTCTTTGACACGTCAAATGAGTAGATCTGAAGGCTTTTCCTCGTCCGACGAGGAGAACTACGCCCCACGAATCAACCTTCCCAACGTGAACTTGGCCTCTAATCGCAAGAAGGACAAGTCCCAGTCCAATTTCTCCAGGGCCAAAAAGAAGTTCTCAACAAACAAAGCGATAAAGTTTCCCGATCTGACCAATTACAGAGGCTCGTATGTGAGCAACTCTTCCAACGTGTCGTCGACTGTGTCTTCTGATGTCGAATCTGACCCTGGCAGCTTGACTGCCCAAACTCCGGAAGGTGGCTCGCTTCCTAACTTCTGGTTCAATCCGCATCTTCAGAACCAAACGATCCAATCTGAAGATTCGGAGGCTTCTGATACCGATCACCACAATTACCCTACTAATGTTTACGATGTGGACTCTTCAGAAGATGAGGGCCCTCTAGATACCCACTATTCCAGAAGACTGCTGAAGTCTCTGAAATCCAACCGAAATGAAATGGATATCACCGATATACAGCGAACGGAATCTGGATCGCATCTGTACCGGTCGTCTGAGTCCAGGAAAGGAGGAATCAAGCTGATTTTCAGAAAGATGTCCTTGGTGGACCAGGCCATGCAAGATGATCCGACTGCTCCGTCCAGATCAGACACGTTTTTGGGTCGCGTGCTCAACTTCGGCGGTGGAGGTATGTCTGGTGGAGGTTTGGCACCTGGAGCAAGCAAGAGCGGTGAAGATACCATTGATGAGGAGAAAGAGATCGGTGGACAGCCTGAGGATCACCTGGTGGAGATGAAGAACTTGAATTTTGCCGAATTGAATGAGGAAGCCCAGAACTTGATCCTGGCCCATGCTCCAGAGGTAAGAAACCAAGTCAAGTTTCGGGAACCATCAGCAGATGCAGCTGGCGACTCTGCGGTCCGATTGTTGGATGAAACTTACAACTCTCATGAAGGAAGTTCCAGTGACCATGATAAGACCCACTCACGTACTCCCACCGACACCTCCTCACATTTCTACCAACCAAACCCGGACTTGCTCAGGGAAGACTTGGACGATGATCTTCGAGATGACGACTATTTCGAAGAGAACGGTTATGTTGCTCCACCCAAGCAGGTGCACGCCGGTGTTCTATCATCCTTGTTGAAGTTGTACCAGAACACCCAGGGGTCCAAATCTACCTCAACATTTGCATCACAAGGAACTACGTTGGCCGATGAGCAGTTTGGAGGATTCGACAGCGGATACAGCCTGAAGAATGTCAGCTCTCACGACTTCACTCAACTCAGGTCTCATTTGAAGCTGGGACCGAAGAAGCTTGCTGGCAAGTTTAGACACAGTAAGTCACCACCACAAGCGTTAACGTCTCCACAAGACTCGGACGATGCTTACGAAAAGGATGATTTGGACGGAGAGGCAGCACAGTTGCCTTCGTTCCATAATGCCAAACCAAAAGTACCGAAATCAGACAAGAAAATGCCTCAGAAGTTGGGTAAGAAATTGAAGAAACGTGACGAGAAGTTGCGTATTACAGTTCACATCGCCGATATCTTGCAGAGGCAGCGCTTCATTGTCAGAATGTGCAGAGCTTTGATGATGTATGGAGCGCCCACGCATAGATTGGAGGAGTATATGGTGATGACCAGTCGTGTGCTTGAAATCGATGGCCAGTTCGTCTACTTCCCAGGTACCATGATTGTTGCATTTGGTGACGCTGCCACCAGAACTTCCGAGGTTCACTTGGTCAGATGTGCTCAAGGTCTCAACTTATCGAAATTGTCTGACACTCATAAGATTTACAAGGATGTGATTCATGACTTGATTGGTGTGGAAGAAGCAAGTCTGAAGTTGGAAGAGCTCATGAAAAGAAGCAACAACTTTTCACCATGGAAATGTGTCCTTCTCTATGGGCTAGGTTCTGCCTGTGTGTGCACTTGGGGATTTGGTGGTGGATGGCTAGACATCCCAGTTGCATTTGGAATCGGACTTATGATTGGATACTTGCAATTTTTCATGTCTTCCATGTCGAATTTGTACTCATCTGTGTTTGAGGTTACTGCTTCGATCGTGGTGTCTTTCCTCGCTAGAGGTATCGGCTCAATCAGAGGAGGCAATCTTTTCTGCTTTGGAGCTATTGCTCAAGGTTCACTTGCGTTGATTTTACCAGGCTATATCATTTTGTGCGGGTCACTTGAGTTGCAGTCGAAGAATCTCGTGGCAGGCTCCGTTAGAATGTTCTATGCTATTATCTACTCATTGTTCTTGGGTTTCGGAATTACTTTGGGTGCTGCACTTTATGGTTGGGTTGACTCCAATGCAACAGACGCAGCAACATGTTCATCTGATCACAGTCTCGACGATAAGTGGAGAATCTTGTTCGTTCCATTGTTTTCACTTTGCCTTGGGTTGATTAATCAGGCTAGATGGCGCCAGACGCCTGTCATGATTCTAATCTCTTCCATTGCTTACGTTGGAACATATTTTGCTGGTAAGCATTTCTCGAACGTGACGGAGTTCACCGCTGCTATTGGTGCTTTTATTATTGGTATTTTGGGTAATATGTACTCTCGTCTTGGAAGGGGTATGGCGGTGGCTGCCATGTTGCCTGCAATTTTCGTGCAAGTGCCATCTGGTATCGCTTCAAAAAGTACGTTGTTGGCTGGAGTTGACACAGCCAATAAAATCACCAACTCTTCTTCTGCGAGCACAGATGCCTCAGATATTAGTTCATTGAGTTTTGGTGCTACCATGGTGGAAGTTTCTATTGGTATCAGTGTGGGGTTGTTTGCGGCTGCCATTGTGGTGTATCCGTTTGGAAAGAGAAGAACTGGGTTGTTCACCATGTAAATGGCGACAGTCATAGATTGGGGAAGGTTTTTGTATGTTACTTAAGAAGTCGATAGAATACAATGATGTATAAGTAGCACATACTCTCCAGAAAGTTGAGGCAGGTAGTGTAAGCAACTGATAGTCGAAGAATTCAATACTGAAATAAATTGTATGGGAGAGGGTTATCTTTTTCATGTTTTGTCATTTCTACTATCTTCAGATCGCAGTCACCAAGTTCTGAGATAGTTTCTCCACTTTTATAATCAAGTGAAATGTGACTCACCCATCTCATTTCCAATCAATTAGCTTAATAAAATATTTCGATCAAAGAGCATAATAGGAGACTTCGGATTGTTTAAGTTTGGAGGGGAGTTTTTGTAAACTTCACTTCTTGAAATTTACAACCTACAAGCCATTAGCCAACTTTGCCTACTTAGTATCATCCCTTGCGTACAACGATCTACTTGTGCCTACCTAAAATATTCGGGAAATTGTTAATTGAAACTCTTTATTAGACCCCCTCTTCAATTGGCATTTGGTGACAGATCAGTCAACTGCTAACATCGTTAGTTCACACCCAGTAAACATCAATTAGCCACCTAGTACTTCGGTTATGTTTCACTTCTAAATACCAGTAGGCATGCTAACATCCACTTGAGGAACTCACTTTCTTCTCATTAGACCTACGTGTATAACGTTTTGTTCTACTATATCGACGTAAGCTCATAGGGTTTCTGGCAATTATGAAATGATGCCATCATCAACCTTCTTGCCATGTAAGCTATCATACTCTTCAGGTTGCAAACTTCATTCGATTGAACATTCAAGGTATGTTCCATTTGAAATTATTTATATATCTATGTGTATTGAACTTGTTTTTCAAAAGGCATAGTCATAGATACAGATAGCAGCTTTCCTATAAGTTTGTTGTGTTGATATCAACATCACCTAGTATTTCCCTATTTTGCTTGACAATCATTTCCTCCAGAGCAGAATTGGTTTTTAATCATAATAAATTTGGTACTTTTTCTGGGCCTATACTACAGTAGCATGATAACAGCCATATTGAAGCAGTTGAACAGAGAAAATCGAGTTTTTTGGAACAAACTATGTCAATGATTTTGTCTTATTTTACCTACTTCACGATCCACCAATCAGTAGGCACTCTGGCCGAGTGGTCTAAGGCGCCAGGGTAAGGTTACCTTACCATACATTCCTGGTCTCTTCGGAGGCACGAGTTCGAACCTCGTGGGTGTCACTACTTTTTTTTTTCCTTTCCGCACTATGCCCCATATTTTATGGCCCCACTGCCCCACATTTTTTCCGTCTACATACTACCATGTGGAAATCTCGAGCAAACCAAAAACTCCGACTTTCCTGGTCCAACTACAGTCGTCGTCACTTGTCGCTTGTTTCGTACAATAACAGAAACATCGTGGTTGCTCTCAGTGACTTGGAGTCGCCGGTGACCTTCAATAATGTGTTCTTGAGAGACGCATGCGATTCCCCGGAATCTGTGGACATTTCCACGAGACAAAAACTGTTCACCACTGCTCATATTGGCCGCCAGTTGAGTATTGTAGGCGAACCTAAAGTGGTTGAAGATGAGGGAGAAAAGGCACTTGAAGTGGTGTGGAAACATCACGATGGATCCACTCGTACATCCAAGTACTTGGAGAGCTTCTTGAAGAAGAGCTCTACGTTGAACTCCCGCATGAAAGGGAAATTTTTCTTTGATGAAAAGGAGCTCTGGACCCTAAAGGAGATTGGGGCCTCCCTCGACTCGCTCCATGTGGATTACCAGCAATATCTTGCTCAAGAACCAGTATTCAAACAAGTGGTGAATAATCTTAACCGGTTTGGAATCTCGTTCATTAATAACATTGAGGATCCATTGGAGAATCCAGAAACTCAGGTGTTGACCGCAGATAATAGTCCCCAGTGGCCTGTTGCTAAGATGGCGTGCAGATTTGGTTATGTGAAGCCAACTTTCTATGGTCAGTTGTTCGATGTCAAGAACGAGAAAAACGCCAAAAACATCGCCAACACGAACGTGTTTTTACCATTGCATATGGATTTGTGCTACTATGAGTCTCCTCCAGGACTCCAGCTTTTGCACTTTATCCAAAATTCCACTTTAGGTGGAGAGAACGTGTTCAGCGACTCGTTTGCTGCTGCCAAGTATGTCTACAACACTGACAGAGAAGCATATGAGGCATTGAAGCAAGTTCCACTCACGTTTCATTACGACAACAATGGTGAGTACTACTATTACATGCGACCATTGATTGTCGAAGACAACTACATGAACAAGGTGGATGGTGCACCACATATTAAAGAGGTGAACTACTCACCACCTTTCCAGGGTCCATTGGAGCTCACTGTAAATGATGAAGACCCGCAATTATTCGATGATTTCATGAGAGGAATGGTGATGTTCGAGGACTTTGTGAATGATCCAAAGAACCAATACATTCAGAAAACGCCAGAGAACAGCTGTGTGGTGTTCGATAACAGAAGAGTGCTCCACTCCAGATTAGAATTTTCCGATTCGAACGGGGGAGACAGATGGTTGATGGGATGCTACGTGGATGGAGACGCATACCGGTCCAAACTACGGACACTCAACCGTGCCAAAAAGTAAAGCTATTATTATATAATAAGACAGGTTCATGTAAATGTTTTTTTTTAGACTTTTCATTTTCTCTCGTTAGTACCCGTATCCACCGTAGTTGGATGGCTGACCTGGTCTGGTTGACCGCGACTTATCGTTGACAAGCGACTTGAAAGTTTGCTTGAATCCATTACATAAACGCATCATGTTTGGATACGAGAAGCCCTTCAAGACAAAGCCGTTACATTCGGTCTTCACGTGCCACGTAGTGACCGGTGTGTTCACATTCACTTTGAATAAAAGCAAGAACCATCCAGGTGCCTTGTGGTCGTAACAGAAAACGTAAGCACTATTCTTCGGGTTCGCTCTAGTGTAAGACTCGAGCCAATCGTTAACCTCTGCAAGTGCACCTTCACGGAACTTTGGATGGCGGCACATCTCGTTCACATGCTTAGCAATAGCCTGAACATGCTGGAAAATCATCTGGTCTAAATCAGAGTATCTCTTACGGTCAACGATGTACTCGGTTCCCGCGTTGGTGTTCACTTCTTCGATGCTGAGATGTTGGAACAAGTTATTGGCAACCTTCCAAGTGACGGTCAAGTAGTTAGGTCCCCTAGAAGATGGTCGCAAGACACAGTCTCCGACACTTTGAGGAGCCAAAAATTCTTCGGCCTGCTTGTGATTGAAGTTGTGGAATAAGGGATGCTGAATGTTTCTGGTTCTGGCAAGCTTTGCGTTCTCCTTTGCCCTTTCCTTTTGTTTGTCAGCTTCTTCAGCTTCGAAATCCCATTTCGTTGGCTCTTTAAATACCTTGGATACAGAACTTCTCTTGATGTCGTCTGGTAACGTGCTGAAAGAAGCACTGAAGGAGTCATAGTTGACGTCTAGAACGACTGCTTGGACAACACCACCTTGATCAAAATCAGATCCACGCAAAATGTACCCTTCCTCTACGGTACCTGAAATGAGCGAGGAAGTGGACACACGCAAGAATTTGATCTTTGAGTTCTCGTCACGATAGTTACGTCCAACTCTGTTGATAGTGACTGGCACGATTGTACCTCTTGCAAAGCTTTCGACGGTTTCTCCAGTCAACATGCGGAAAACCTCGGCACTGTCGAGCAAGTGGTATGAGCGTCTAAGCTCCTCGAAGTTGTTGACAAGTTCCTCCTTGATACTCTGAAGAGTGGCGTACTTCTTCTTGCCGAACTTAGACTCCAACTCCTTTCCAAAGGCGGTCAAGTTCAAATCATCCACCTTACTGACACCCTCTTGCATCAACTGGTAAATGATACCACCTTGCTCCTCGACATGGGCCATATCTTCCTCATCCAAATCAAGGGCGTCAGCAGCCATTTTACGAGCCAAACTGTAATCCTCGGGATGAATTCTAGTGGCATCCAACAACTCAACGTTATTATCTCTGACAGAAACACCTTCCTCATATGGAATATTCAAGAACGATGAACAATTGAAGAAGATATTTGCAGTGGAAAGTTCATTTTCAATCAAGTCGCTTCTGGTAGCCAAGGTGCCCAACTTAGCGCTGATGTTTCTAAGCAAACCAGAAGCCTTTCTTGGTCCAAGACCTGCCACATATGGTAAGAGCTGAGCATGGTATGGATCACGAAGAGCGTCGTTGATTTCCACTCCAACCATGTTCACAATATCCACGAAGACAGTTTCATAGACATCCTTGATAGCGTCATTTGAAATCAACTTCTGATGATCGTAAAAGGTCAAAGACATAATGTCGTCTTGCAAGGAGATATATTCTAACAATGGGCTTTGAACATAACGTGCCAATCCCACACAGTACTTCACCAAGGTTGGCTTATCAGAAAGCTCAATCAATGCTCTCTCCGAGTTTTGGTACAATCTGGCAGTTTCATCCTGGCCCCAAATCACTGGAACCAATGGTGGAGTAGCAGCATCTGCCAAGTCTTCGGTGTTGGCCACTATATTGTTCTTGGCGATGAAGTTCTTGACGATATCAAAGAGCCTCTTGGAGTTGGCGCTGTAACCAGAAATGACAATAACATCTGGCTTGTGATAACGAAGGTTTCTGTCATAGAATTCCCTTAATTGGCCGAGGAACTTCTCCTCGCTATCTCTGCTCGAAGGATTATTATCGGACTTGAAGAATTCATCGATCTTACCGGTGTCTCTGACAAAAACACCCACAACTGCACTATCATAGTCACCCTTACCGAAGGACAATGCCAAAACGTTAGGCTTGGTACCCTTGTCGTAGCCAAAAGGTGTGAATGGGGCCTGGTCGATTTTTGACAAGAATCTAGTTCTGAGCTCATATGCGATTAAACGCTCACATTCACGACGTAAGTCCTCTTTGGTATTAAGTGAAACCATGGCAGTCAATCTCTTAAATGCCATAGACAATGCACTTTCTCTCTCTTTGTTCCATAACTCAGAAATCTCAGAAGTACCATCGGATTTCAAACAATTGAAGATCGACTGGAACCAACTATCGTAGTCGCTACTTGTTACTTTGACAACAACTAGACCGTTAGCTTCGGCCTCCAACATACGCAAAAACACATCAGGTTTGCTGACCAAGTCTGCGGCGGTTCTGTTGATGGCATACTTGATATCAGCGTATGGGCTATGGTTGTCAATGGAGCTTCGACCCTTTTCGGTCAAAGTAACACCAATAGAAGCAAAGTTCTTGAACACCTGTCTGACTTCGTGTCTGATCTTAGGGTTATGGAAAATCTCCTCTGCAAATGTCTTTCTCATGGCGCTGATAGCGTTCTTAGGGTCCTTAAAAAGAATTTCGTCATCCTCCACCAAACGTCCAATCATGTCCTCAGGCGACTCGAAAGGATCATCAGTAGCATGAATTCTATAAGGAACTTCGTAGTTCTTAGTGGACTGGTCCTGGACGTTTTCACCAAACTCCTTGGCAGAGATACCGAAGCCCTTGACGGCGTCGTACAAAACATTCTCTCTAATTCTCTCGAAGACAGCATACTTGGAGTGTTTCTTGGACAGCCTCTTCTCTTCATCTTCATCTGCGGCAGATTCATCCTTCTCAACGTCTAGTTTACGTATCAAGGACGAGTAGGTGAAATTCACGTAATCCTGTAAGTCCTGGATGGACACCATGGAGTCCAAGGTTTCGATATCACGAACCAAGTCGTCATCAAGCAGCAATTGCGAAACGAGTTTCTCCGCATTAAGTCTCTTTTCGTAGAGAGAGTGGTACTCAATGTCGAGCTGGACAATTCTCCACAAATCGTCTTCAAACAACAACTTGTGCACATTATTTCTGACGGTACCGTCTGGGTTGGGTACTTCCTCTGTGTAAATTAAGAAGTCTCTCCTGTGAGCCCAAATAAATGGCACCTCCCAATTTTCCTTGGAGATGAACTCAACCACCTTACCGACTGCCTCGACAAATGGTCCCTTCAAGGGTCCATCGAAGAGATTCTGCTTTTCGGCAAACAAAATCTTGCTTATCCACTGCTTCTCTTTCTGCAACTCCACGGCATCCAAGTCCATATAATTCAAATTAGCTCTGTATTTCTGGAACCGTTCGGGTACGTCGATGATACGGATCAAGTTATCTTCTTCTGTGAGCATTCTGTCCTTCAATTCGGCGTGCTCAAACACCTCATCTAAGGCTGTAGGCTCTTGGTCATTGTTTCCCTCATCTTCGATTTCCTGAGCCTCCAATGCCCATTCGTACTCAGCACCATTGCCAAAAACCTCAAAAAGCTGTTGCAAACTCTCCCTGTCGAAACTCAGCAACTTGGATGTGTCCAACTTGGGACCAGTATGCTTGGCTCTTTCCCGTTTCTGTTGGGCCTTGTGTGCTCTGGCCTCCTCCTCATCAGAAAATTCATCTTCCTCAATGAAGTCTTCAAATTCATCCAACACATTTCTTTCGTCGTCCACACGTCCAGCGCCCGTGTCCTCGTCTTCCTGCTCGTCGTTGTCTGAGAAGAAGTCCGTCAAGCCATCTGCTCTGCTCTTAGGTCTCTCCTCCTCATCTTCGTCAGCAGGCAGCGCTCTTTTGAGTCTTTTGAACTTATTGCTAGCGGCCCGTCTTGGAGCAGCGCCGGAATTCTCTCTTAAGAGCTCCAAGTCGTCTTCGTCCAAAGCGTCATCGGCCGTCTCCTTGACAGCCTCTCTTTCCCGCTTTCTGCGATGTTTTTTGCTGCGCTTCTTCCTCGTGACATCATCCTCCTCCTCGTCATCGTCCACAATGAAACCTTCACGCACCTTGCGCATCTCCTCCTCGTCGTTGTCGTCATCATCTTCGTCCGAAGAGTCGTCCATGACATCGTCGCCGTCTTCTGACAGATTGTCGTCATCTTGATGTGAAGTACGGATCTCGTCCTCTTCAAATGGTTTGGACATGCCGTGTGGAGATTTGGAGATTCCTAGAGATTGTAAGAGGTTGGGGTGTTAGTGAGTGTTTTTGAAAAATCGTTGGTGATCTCTATGGTGTACGGGTGTAACGATGTTACTGTAGGACAACCGTTCCAGCAGTGCAAAAAAAAAAAAAAGTGAGCGGAGAGTGGCTGGAAATTAAGATTTGTTTAAAACTTATATAATGAAGTATACTGTTTATGCTAGGAGGTTCGCTTTATTTTTTTTTTTTTTTTTGAGCTGTCAAATTGTGCCAGTGGGCCAGACCAACCACTCTATGAATGAAGTGCGATTCGACGATTTAAGCGAAGTATATCGCAACATGTTGTCTTTGTAGGAGAATGTAAACTTTGAAATGACTCAATGACACGGAAATTTAACTTGGAAACGAATTTTCAAAATGAAAATAAAGGCTTCATTGGAAAATCGAGTGGTTGCAAAGATGAATATCGCCATTAAGAGTGTTCAATGAAAAATTGAAATTCCTGACAGTGGGATCTATATGGCCTAAGCCATATTTTCGTTTTAGCCACTTTCAAAGTGGCCCTTTTGGTATGAAGCAGTGCTACGGTTGTCTTTTATGACGTTTGTCCATATCTTGTTGATACATGAGATAGCCATAACGTCATCTTTCTCATCAAAAGCTCTCATTCCTGAAAGCTGGAGTATACCA
The DNA here is from genome assembly GCA_900106115.1 of Sungouiella intermedia. Classification (NCBI taxonomy): domain Eukaryota; kingdom Fungi; phylum Ascomycota; class Pichiomycetes; order Serinales; family Metschnikowiaceae; genus Sungouiella; species Sungouiella intermedia. Next base: position 1,385,044 of record LT635756.1, on the reverse strand, counting down.
TTGGGAATTCAACACTGATTAATTTTCTGTTTCATGATTTACACTGAATGATCATTCCACCGATCACGTAACTACATGGTGGCGTTTGGTACCAAGGACATGTCATCCACACCTTAGCTACGTATTCCTTAATTGAAAAGCATCTACTTCTAGATTCTGTGAAGACGGCACATTTGACTACAACATCTTCATATTTGCATCTTCGATACTCATTTACGCTACATTATCACTTCTCAAGGAATACCATAAAAACTCTAACTCCATTCCTACCTCATTAAACATTAGTAGTAGTTACCATAGTTAGCCTCCACGAACTCTGCCCGCACCGGCGAATCCGAGTCCATCTCCATATCCAGACCATATATTCCCTCTTCCATAACCACGTCCTCTCGGAGATTGCTGAACCGATCCCAATATGCATATTTTGTCTCTCTTGCTATCCTCTCCTCTTCGTGGATTTCCTCCACCTTTTTGGAATCGGCCCGTTTATCTTTCTTCAACGCCAATTTCCTGCTCTCAATCAAATTATACTCCTTTAGTATATTGGCCAAATCATCAAGTGTAAATGCAACGTTTGGATCTCGTACCAACTGAATGATCTTCAGGTATGTTGGAAACCGTCGTATTGGGGCTCTGTGGGGATTATGTTCGTTGAAACGCTTAACAAACATATTGAAAAGGCGCTTGACCCATCTCTGGAAATGGGCTGTGATCACCAAAAAGGGTGGAACCCACTTTATTAGGGCATTGTCTTGATACAACTTGTCTTTGAATTCTTGCATGATCTTCTCAGAGATATAAGAGTCAATTCTCGATTGTCTCGGAGAATCTTGCTCTGAATTGAACATCGTATTTATACTGAACTTGGCTGGCTTAGCTATGGGTCTTGTGGGTTCCAATGTTAAATTCTGTAGTAGAGTCTCCAATCTGATCTTCTTGACTGATATCGGTGGCTCCGGGTCCTCCGAGAGCAGGTGTTTTCGGCTGTTCATAGTAAAGCAGATTCTGTATCAGTAAATATAAACACCATTGATTAAGAAATTAGTCAAACTATGAGGTGATTCGTGAATATATATTCTTTCTATAATCTTATCTAGGATCTTTCTAGAATCTTGACAAGCTATATGCATTACTTAACTTAACCAATTTATGAAGTGCAATGTTTAAAACCTATGTACTGACCCTCATTCTGGGTGAAATGCTATCTGTTGCTTTCACAAGCTAGTTTGCCCTTTATCGTCTTCAGGTAAGAACTCGTTACTCGTCTTAGATCCTGATTTGGTGGACATGACCTCAGAGCAAAGCTGATCATAGTACCCTTTCAATGTCTTCAAATCATTAATGGTAAGCGACTCAAAATCAATGTGCTGATATCTAGTTAACTCTCCGAAAGAAGCACTGAAAACTGAGCCTTCGTTGTAGTTAGACTCACCCGTAGTGTATTGATTGCTGGCATTGCTGCTGGTTGGCTGGTGATTTGCTTCTGTGGTGGCTTCGGGGATATTGTTAAACCACCGTTCCATAGTTTGAAGGCTGGCAGAACGCTTGCTAAACGATGGTCTCTTGGAATGATCTTCAAAAGGAGAAGGCTCTTCAATGGAATGTAATGACAAATTGGATGTGTGTCCAACATTTGCAGAGGCTGGGATCAAATTGGCAGAAGAGGGCCCGGTGGTTGTTGCTGTGCTGAGTTTGGTCATCAATTCAGTAACTCCACTGGAAAACTTTGACGTCAATGTGGATCTGCGCAAGGCAGAATTATTGCTCATCATGCCTGCGGCATTCTCCAATGAGCCAGATCTAGTTCTAGAATGATTGGGTGAGAGCTTATCAAAGAATGACAGCGAGCGCTTCGCGCGAGCATCTCCAAATTCCGGTCCAAGGTCATCAGTATTCGTGATGATGCTTTCTGCTTCTTCATCAAGAGGGGGAGGACGCATTTGTATTGTGGATACCAGCCCAAGACGTCCCAATATGTTCCTCACTTTCGCTAATCCATAATGGTCTACCAGGTCTCCAGCAAACGGGGAAGCAGTTAAAGAAGCTTCAAAGTCGTTGCTTTCTTCCTTTGTTGGTGATTTGAGAGCAGAATTCGAACGAGAGCGGTTGACAGACTGTGACACTGCACTGGTAATGGTATTGAAAAGGGAACTTGAACGAGCTCTAGATCCATCCATCTCTTCTTGCATCATCTTAGAGATGTCATCATCCAGTGGTTTCTCCGGCAGCAGTTGTGCCCTTCTCTTATCAGAGCATTCGATTATCTCTTGTAAGTTCATATTAAAATGGATGCTCTCTTTGTAAGACTCTGGGATTGTGAAGTCATCAGGGATTAGCTCCTTGATTGGCGTATTCAGCAAGAAATACAATATAGCCTCGAAATTAGTGAGGTAATATTGATGCTCCCCGTTGTTCAAATAGGTCGATTGGATGTGACTAATCAAGCTCTGGTCATCTTCCAACTCTCTGAGTGGAAGTGTTGGAACCTCCTCAGTATCTACCGTGGCAGGAGATTCAGTTAAGTTGAGTAATTCATACAAATTACTCGAGGTCTTCCGTTCACTACGAGGGAATGACCGTTTCTTTTCAGTTGGATTGTATGACAGTAGCGAAGAGCTAAGGGTAAACAAGGAACAGTCCACGTTGTAAGGATCGATCAAGTTCAAAAAGTTCTTAACAAAAGTGAAGTTGAGGTAGAAATCGTATTCAGCTTCAAGCTTCAGATGCAGATTCTCTTGCGGTGATGAGTCACTTTCAGGCAAGTGGTTTATGATGATGTAAATAAGCGCAGGGAGAAGTATATCATTGTTCACCTTAGAGGTGTCATGGTCATAAAAAGCGGATAGCAATATGATCACGAGCTTTTGGGTCTTGACGATATGCTTAAGCTTCGCAGATGGCGTTCGCACCTGATTCATTAGCCTGAGACTCGACTGGATTTTCTCCAATGTGGGATTCTGATCAATGTGGAAGGTAAGGAAGAACTCGTCGAGTTTGACTTTTTCCTCTGTATCAGTTATATCACAGAAGCTGCTGAAGTTCAAGTTCAAGTGGCGAAGCACACGAATCTTCTCAGAGAACAAACGCTGCACTCTGATGTCTCGCTCGTCAAACCGGAAGATTTTGTCATATAGCGAGGACTTATCCCCGGGATTTCCAGAGGAGAACAAGTCATATTGGGCCTTCTCCACGGTATCGAGGATAGTCAACATCTTGTAATATGCGAAAACTCTGAGCTGCTTCATTGCCGCTGGATCCGTACGTTTCACGAGTTTGATTGATGACAGAGAGTAATTGGCGATAGCCACCAAGTAATCAAACGTATCCGGATCAGAGTTGAAAATCCCTGATTTCTGCAAAAGATGACGTTTGTTGGTGTTCAGCTGCGTGTATATGTTGATGACCAACGAGTCCAAGTCCGCATAAAAGCTTTGGAAGAGGTTAGCCAACTCGGCTAAGGAGAGTGGGTTCTGGTACCGAGGCTCGCGCAAGTAGCTGAGAAACGCGTCAACCAACGCCAGCACTGTCGGGTGGATACCCATGGCGGTGTTTCCATGCACCTCCCCGACTATGTCTTTGAGAAGAAGCGACATGGCAACGAGATGTTAGAAATATGGTAGGATTGAGATAACGCTGGCAGGTTAATGAGACTTACTCTGGTTATCTGCAGGCAATCAAGAATTGTCAGGCACGGGTGGGCTGTGTGGGAAGAAAAAACACCTTATGTAGCTGCGGTGGCAGTGCAACACCACGATCGCTAGTTATTTGTGAAAGCGAAAACCCCGAGACCTTTCACGCAGTGGCTTGGGATGTATTTTGTGGCAGACTTTCCCGCTTGGTAAATTGCGTACTGCAGACAACTCGGGTGGCCGGCTCTCGTCAGGTACAATAAACGAGAAGGAATCGTAACGGGAATCAGAAATTCTGTGGCAGGATCGCGATATCACACTGTTGATAGTAGCGGTAACTGTTTTATGATCGATTCCGGGGAAATGTGGAATACTTTATTCTCAAAGCCGTTAGTGGCACTGATATCCGATCCTCGCATAGACCATAACATTAATTGTGGATAGGGATACGACGAAGAACGAAAGGTGTGGAGAATCATGAAAGCTTAAACTCCGCATTCGCAGAAGAATTGAAGATGTACATCCAAGGCATTTCCTTACTTCGTATCGCCCTTCAAGAATACAAACGAGAATCCTTCAAGTCGGAAATGCCGGAAGCGTAGCCAAATGATCACGAGAATCCATCTTCCAAATTTTTTGTAACGACAAAGAGCCAATTTCAATGACTGGTGCCCATTTTAGAGGGATGCCTCGCCTTCAACTGGACTATCCAAGAGTTCAAAGTAATAACAATTCACCTTACCCGTCACCTTAAACTTTCCAATGGCTTAAGAATACTCGGATCATTTAGTTCCCAGAAATACCCTCAATTTCATTCGCAACTGGTGTCAAGTCATTGCTGTTGATTACCCCAGCATCCTCAGTTACTTCGGTTTCTCTAGTCATCGGCAATATCGCCAGTGCCTCCTTCACCATGAGTAATTGCTTCAGCATTAGCTTCAGCGTTAGCTTCGACATTAACTTCAGCTTCTAGCTCAGTCATACGAGCAGCAAGTATTGCACGAATACGTTGCTGACTCCGAATACTCCGGCTGATGAGCCAATACCAAGGGGGTGTCAACACCACCTGTACAATTCGGCAATAGACATTCCGTGTAGACATTCCAGGAGCAATTTCATTGTAAGCATTCTTCCAATTGCGTCGAGATGCCGTTTTCGTGTCGTTATACATGCTTTCTGTGATGAAAGACCGCATAAACCACCAGAAGTGTGCAACCAGCACTACCACCATCACTTTTACTGTTGACGGGTACGTGAAAAGTTTATACAGCCCCGTGAGAAAGCCAACTTTGTATGCTCTTACCACTTCAAAGAAGCCAGGAGAAATGAGGAAGTGTATGAATTCCAACATCCAGTAAGTATACTTGGCACGTAAAGGAACGAGGAGAAGAAACATTTCTGCCTCGGGATATGTTTTGCCCCATGTATACACGATGGAATCGTGAAGGATAGGACCCAAAAACACAAGCGACGGGCCTGTGAAGCCAAAAAGCCTGTAGATGATATAAACTTCCAAAGTGATGGTAGTAGCCATCTGGCCGAGAAAGTAGGCAAAGTCACGTACTCTATGCCTCTCAAATTGTGCATTCAATTGATCTCTCAGCAATTCATCAAGATCCCTGGTCATCCATTCGGGAAGCACGCTCTCGTCATTGACAAACCCACTTTCCAACGCAGACATTGCATCTCGAATGTTGATCAAGTTTATAATTAGCAGCAACGATAGTGGGCCGAAGTAGCAAAACAGTACGAGGATTCTCCACGGCTCTACACCGATTCTGCCGGGTAAAAACGTAAATTTGAGGGTCGGCAAGATATTGTTACTATTCAAAATCGACACGACAATAGCCAACCCTAGCCATGAGCGAGAAATAGGCGGTATTTGACGGACCATCTGAATGACTCTGTCCATGTTGAGTGTGTGATTTGTATATACCGGTAGGAGCTTATTTGAAACGGACAATAGGCCTTATATTCGTGGATTTTGTAGTGTATAGTTCTTTTAGTAGTTCTAAGGTATAGGTGGCATGCGTAAGTTGCAACAGTATACAGAACATCACCAATTGCCAACCTCACATTGCCTTCAGTGATCCAGGGGAGAATTTCCTAGATAATAATCTTTCTAGAAGAATTTCAAGTTCTATAGCTTAATTATGGATCACAAAATCGATGACATCGTGGGAGCATCGCGCCCTCCGTCTATTCCATCTGTCATTCTGGCTCCATATACCTATCTCCACAATCTTCCAGGCAATAATAAGAACATGCGCTACCAGTTTTTGGTGGCATTCAACAAACTGTATTTCGACATCCTAGACGAAGAGGTGCTTGCAGAGATCGGCTCTGTGATTGCTATTTTCCACGATTCGTCCTTGCTAATCGACGATATCGAAGACTCTTCAACAGTCAGAAGAGGTCATCCATGTGCTCACATCAAATACGGCATTCCACTGACGATAAACGCTGGAAATTTGATGTACTTCATGGCATTGAAACGTGCTGTGACTTCGCTACCAGAGCTCTGGCTGCGCCTTAACGGAATGGCTTCCAACGTCAAGTTTCAGAATGATGCCCAAACGATCTTGGTAGACGAAATGTTGAATCTCCATGTGGGCCAGGGTTTGGATATCTACTGGAGAGATAATCTTCAGACGATCTGGGAGCATGAAATTCCAACAACTGCTGAATATTTGGATATGGTGATGAACAAAACAGGAGGCTTGTTTCGGCTCTCGATAAAGTTGCTAGCTCTTTTTTCCTCGAGGAATTTCGAGATTTCCAACTTGATTCCATTGGCAAATCTTCTAGGCATCATATACCAAGTTCGTGATGACTATTTAAATTTGGTAGATGAGAGATATGAGGAAATGAAGGGCATGGCAGGTGAGGACTTGGTAGAGGGAAAGTTATCATTGCCAATTTTGCATGCGATGGTGAACGCCAAAAACCATACACCTGTGCATGAAGTTTTGCTAGATTTGAAGACTAGTGAAGAAAGACGACAGCTGCCGAGTAAGGTGGCTGCAGCCATCAAGTACATGAGAGAAAGTGGTTCTATAGCCTATACCTATGAACTCTTGCAGCAGTTCGTGAAGAAAGCATTGGACATTTTAGAAGCAAGTGATGGTGATATTAGGGTGCTTAAAGGCATAATTGTGCATCTTGGAGAAGTGGTGAGAGCATAATTGGGTTGAATTATAGTTTGGGTTGTCAACAAATAGGTTACAGGAATATTTAAACGTACTTCGTTAATATGTAAAAAAACTTCTCTCGAAGCCTTGTTTTTCGAGGTTCCTAGAGTCCGTGCTGATGATAAAGAGCAGAACCTCGGTCTCTTGCCAATGCCTTCATGGTGGATGCCTGATAATCATGTCTCATTACACTAATGGAAGGGATTGGGCGTTGTCGAGCGGCCAACCACTGATCTTCCTGAAAAAAAGATCGATATCGTCACTAAATGCCGCTGTCAGCATCTTCCAGAGCAACTTGTCCGCCTCTTTGTTCTCCACGTTGAATTTTTCCTTCTCCAAGTCAATATTCTTTGGAAGTAGCTTCCACAGCATGCCGAAATCAATATCGTTGGATGCATCGCGGATCTTCTCGACCAATTCGCTGTACAGATTTCCTGCCATCACTTTATTCTCGAAAGTGATGGCTTTGGCTCTCAACGGCTTGATTGGAGCCTTCTTGACTTGAACCTTAGCTTCCAATTGTGATTTCAGACTGGTCTCCAGTACCAGTTCTGCCAATTTGCTTCTGGATCGCGTTCGGATCGAAGAACGTTTTTGATGGACTTTTTCACTTTTGACAGCCTCAACAACGCTTTTCTTTACCTTGGTATTGATCACCTTAGGACCTCCAAACTGTGGACGAGGTATTGGGGCATTTTTCAGTTTTATCAGCTTCCGTTTGGTCACTCTCGCACGCTTCTGACAGTCAAATACACTCCGTGGTGGGATATCCTTCTCCAACTCCTCCGATTTGGTTAATATTTGCTGATATTTTTGGATATCTTCGTGGAGAGTTGCAGTCTTCATGGTTGTGCATTTAGTAAAGTCATCTCATCGAAAATCATCACCAACTTTTCAACCTCCAACTACACCTCTACACCAGAACTTCCAAAATGTTGTATTTGATTGGGCTTGGGTTGTCACATGAGACCGATATCACTGTGCGTGGACTCGAAACGGTCAGGAAGTGTAAGCGTGTGTACTTAGAAGCTTATACTTCCATCTTGATGGCTGCAGACAAGGAAAGTCTAGAAAAATTCTATGGAAAGGACATCATTTTGGCCGACAGAGAGTTGGTAGAGACTGGTGCTGACCAGATCTTGGAGGGAGCTGATCAGGATGACATCGCCTTTTTGGTGGTTGGTGACGTTTTCGGTGCTACCACCCACACAGACTTGGTGATCAGAGCAAGAGAGTTGGGCATCCCATTTGAGCTGATTCACAATGCATCGGTGATGAACGCTGTTGGTGCCTGTGGTTTGCAGTTGTACCAGTTCGGTCAAACTGTTTCTTTGGTGTTTTTCACTGATTCTTGGAAGCCAGACTCGTTTTACCAGAAAGTCATGGAGAACAGAAGAATTGGATTGCATACCTTGTTGCTTTTGGACATAAAAGTCAAGGAACAGAGCATCGAGAACATGGCCCGTGGCCGTTTGATCTACGAACCTCCTCGCTACATGGATATTGCCACTGCTGCCCAGCAGTTGTTGGAGATAGAAGAGTTGAGAAACGAAAAGGCCTACACTCCGGACACGCCATGTGTGGCCGTTTCCAGACTTGGTTCGCCTACCCAGAAGTTCAAGGCTGGCTCTTTGAAGGAATTGGCTGAGTATGATGCAGGTGAACCCTTACATTCTTTGGTGATGTTAGGCAGACAGGTGCACGACTTGGAGCTCGAGTACTTGTACCAGTTTGTGGATAACAAAGATAGTTTTAAGGCTTTGGTGGAAGCAGACCAGGAGTACTTTAAGCCACCACCATACGTTGCTCCTGAGGAGGATATGAGCGACGACGAGTAGATTTATAAATAAGTGCTTTCATATTACGTCTATCACCCGCTAAACAATTTTCATCATCATTTATTGCTTACTGCTGCTTCTTTTCAAGCGCCAGCGCAAGGTGTTCGTAGACATTTTCATTAACATCCCAGATCATCCAGTCATATAATCCCAAGAACGCAGGGAAAATCGTCACCAAGTGCCACAACGAGTGAGCATCCACCAAATCGAAAAAAAATGGTGGGAAGTCAAATATCTCTAGCGACATACCAGCCACCACAATGAAACAGAGCATGAGTGGGTAGAGCGAGTAAAGCTTGGCGGATTTTGAATAAAAGCTGCCCATGATAATACGTCCAGGTACAATGTAATTAAGATGGTCAAAATTGAGCACCGTACTATCAGCAGCCTCCTTATTGTAGTAGTCCGTATAGAGTGCAAAGCATGTACCGCACCAGAGCACATTCTGTAACACGGCCACCACAATGTTAGCTTGCATGTTGTAAGTGTACAGCCAGTCTGTTTCGAGACGGTAGATGTGAGCGCAGTAAGCAGCAATACAGGCAGCACCTAATACCCAGCCGGCAATACGACGACGAGGCAAGTACAATTTGAAGTATCGGAATGCAATGCTGTAGAAACCCGTGAGGACCGTGAGACCCGCGAAGTAGTAGTCCAACTTTTCCGTAATTAAGAAGTCTCTGATGTGGAAAACAGTGGAAAATATCCACGCACACATCGTCACAAATGACATCAACAAAATGTTGTAGTAAGAGCGGTTGACAATGGCTTTTGCTGGAGGATTCAGAGCCATGACAGCACGCACTTTTTGAAAGCCATAGTAGTGGGGTAAGAAATTTCCGATCGAGAATATCACCGATGCCAACTCCTGGATGCCAGCTATACGACGAAAGGGCCACTTTCCGTGAAATTGGTACACTTCCTGGTTGTTCTTTATGCGTTCTTCGGTGACGATCTGTTGGCACTGGTAATCACAATTCGACCTGCAATTCCATCCCAAAAGCTTCAAGTACCATGGCAAATATGCATCGAAATGCCAATTGGGGTTATAGTTGTGAAACTCCAAGCCTTTTTCATGCCAAATATCCAGGTATTCCTCCTGGATGATATAGTATGGATTGCTATAGCAAGCGATCTGCTCACACTGGTAGAGGCAGTCGGAGAATTCGTCCAAATTGTCTCCGGGCGATGCCAACACGGGCGCCGCCAATAGCAAGGCTAGCACATTAAACTTCATTGAGTAGAATGAATGTAGTAGATGTGAAAATGATTCGCAAGTTAAATCCGGGATATAAGAGTAGTAGGTACGAAGTTAACATTGTGGGTATTATAGGATGTAAGCCAAATGAGAAGATTAAAATAATAAATACGTGCTAGTTGAAGTTCTCAAAAATTTTGATTTTCTAGAAGATTTATTTGTGTTCGTTTTGATAGGTATGCAGAGAAGGTTTCTTAATTAGGTGAATTCGGTTAACCTACCAGCCGATGAGAAAAGAACGTGATAACGGGAAAAGAGGACGAAGGTCCGAAAGTTGAAAATAAAGCGGAATTGGATAAGGATGATGGAAAAGAAAAAACTATAGAAAGGAACAAATCAATAAAGACTTGCTCAAGAAACAAGAGAAAAAAAAAAAAGAGAGAAAAGAAAAAAGAATTTGAACTACATATTGAGATTGTTGTGTAGTTGGTTACTTAGTACGACATGGTGCAATTGTATGGAAGACAAACAATAAACTAGATGCACAGACAAAGTGAAAGCGGAATAAAACATAATATGTAGTGATGGACTAGTATAGGAATAGTGACACAATAACGATAGATTTTTTGAATAAAAGAATAAGCGATCATCATGTAAAGTGCCATCAAAATGATCACATACCAATTTATTGTCGAAAAGATTCTCTTGCAGTAGTTGTCTTGCTTACCGCGAAAACCATGAATGAATAACGGCTACAAACCTCATACTTTTCCCCTCCAAAAAAACCTCCTCACGTTCATAATGTTTCTTGTAAGCATCATCTCGTAAATTCATCTCAGAAATAATTCTCCACTAATGTTCGTTCTTTTGGTAATAAGCGACCACTTGAGCGCTTACACCTATGTTCGATGGTACTATTCCTGCAGATATTTGGTCTGATTCCTCTGCGGCTATTTCCTGATCGGGACGAGAGCGGAATTCCCCATATATATATATATCGGGCCCATCTCGTTACATCCATCTCCAACCACTTTTTAACGATAGAATGGCCCCTTCTTCACAAACCATCACAACCACAGATATTCCCTCAGAAATTTCTGCCACGTCCTCCCGTGGATACCAATTTGGTGAACGTGGCTCCCACAACATCGCTAAAGGTATGCCTCATCCGTATCCAGTGCCAACCTTCACCGATAAGCACGAGGAGAGAAAATGGGCCAAGCAACACATGGCTGCAGCCTTCAGAGTGTTTGCCAGAAAGGGCTACACCGAGGGTACCGCTGGTCACATCTCATTAAGAGACCCTGTGGAACCGGATACCTTTTGGATCAATCCATTGGCTAAACACTTTGGATTGATTAAAGCCAGCGACTTGGTACACTGCGACGAGCACGGAAACGTGCTTCCAGATGGTCCACAGGCTGCCATTAACGCTGCCGGATTTGCCATCCACTCGGCGGTACATAAGGCCAGACCTGATGTCATCGCTGCTTGCCATACCCACTCTGTGTATGGAAAGACCTTCAGTGCTATGGGTAGACCATTGGACATGATCAGTCAGGACACATGTACGTTCTACAAGAGTCATTCTGTGTATAGTGACTTTGGAGGTGTGGCCTTAGAGGCCGAGGAGGGCCAAGCCATCGCTGCATCGCTTGGAAACGGAAAAGGAGTTATTTTGCAGAACCACGGCCTTTTGACGGTTGGCCAGACCGTGGATGAGGCTGCATATCTCTTCACATTAATGGAGAGATGTTGTGAGTGTCAGTTGTTGGCCGATGCAGCCTTGAGACCCGGAGAGAAGTTGAAAGTATGTGGTGATGAAGAGGCTGCGTACACCGAGCACATGTCGGCAGACCCTGAGACGCTCTATACGGAGTTTCAGCCTGATTATGAGATGGAATTGTTTTACAACGACTCTTTCTTGCAGTAGTTGATCATGAAGTTGCTGGTGGAGGTATCAGTTTCGAGTTTATTTTGACAATGGGTATCAACACCGGGTCCAAAAATTTGTAGCATGTTTAAATTGCCTGGCTCTAATTGGTTTGATGAATTTTAGGTGCTGATAGTATAATCAGGTGAGGGCTTGTTTGCGTCGTGGTCGACCGTTTGGGAATTCTTTGTGTGTATGTGGCCCACGCTTTGGGTTTCTGCCGACAACCTTTGGGAGAATACCGAGGTTCAAAAAATACCGAGGTTCAAACCACTTTTGTTGTAAGCCGGCGATTCGAGAGTTTGAGTACCAATTCTGATAGGTCTCTCCCGATATGTTCAATACGCCACAGGAAGAGGATCAATGCAAAACCAATGACGAAGTTTTGTGATTTGCCTGCAACTACTAACAATTGAAAAAAAAAAGAAAACTACTCCTTCTGCACCAAGAGCAAACTCGTGTGAAGATAGGGTAGAGGATCAGCCACAAGAGGAACTCGTGTATTGTTTACCATTCCTTTTTCTTGAACTCTTATCTCTAGTCAGTGCGGGCGACTATATTGAATATACGCTGTGGATATACGTTGTGTGTAAGTAATCAGATAGTAGTGTAAATATAGGTTTCAGCTCAGTTTCCGGGCCTACGTGCCCACTTCAAATGGATACTTCTGCGCCTGAAATGGAACCTGGTGCTCGTGTCTGCATAGATAAGGGGGACTCGGGGCGAAATAACCCTTTCCACTGAGCATAGTGAATCTAGCATTCTCATAATGGTCTGGAATTTTCAATCTTGTGTTTAAGGGGTTGTAGGATCATATCACACCAAGTAGCCGTGCGTTAGTTCTGGTAGGTACTCTGATAAGTATTTTGAAATGCATTAGTCAACTTTAAAGTTCTGATAGGTTTTGAGTATCTCTTCAGGTGCCAGGTGCCAGACAACATCATGTCACGTCCGTTGAGTACTTTCATTTCATTGACTTGTTTGTGGTGGCAAGGATGGGTTGTGGCATTTTTTGGGAGCCATTGCTTCTCGGGCCTCTCCCATATCAGACCTGTTTCGTAATGTTGCCCGTGGATTGACAGTGCTTATCAGGAAATTAAGGTTTGGGTTTAAAGTTGGGTAAACATCCATTTGAGTTAAGTAGATCATTGGTGGTCGTCCAAACAAGGGCAAGAAAAAGCCACATAAGCAATCATAACGATTTTAAAGCACTCTGTTGACGGATATCATGAAACTCGGAAACAACCCCACTTCGTTTCTATGGTACACATTATTATTGAGGCTTCCGTTTGATGCTTGTGCATAAAATTCTCGCCGAATAGTTAGGAACTAGCCGAACTGTGCAAATTATGCGCATTACGCATTACCAGTGGAAGGAGCAGGCAATACGAGCTCTATGCACAATGGCAGAAGTGTTAGGAGAGGTCTAAGAATCGCTCAAGTGCGCACATCAGGCTGGTAGTGAGCTATGTATGTAGTCCGGACCCGTCAACAACTCGTGTATTGATTTACTTTCCTTATTAGACTTATCATAGACTATTGTAATGCAACCTATAATAAGGGGTAGATCACAAGCTCGAGGAACCTTTTTTCTTTCTTTCTTCGCTCGAATATGGAAGGTATATACATGTCAGATGATAGCACTACTGATGGTATCCTCCACGTTTGAACCTGTAAGTGTCATAGATGGACTGTCTCTGTTAAACTGTGAGCCCTCCCTCCCTTGTCTGTACATAAAAATGTCGTGCGTTCTGCATCGACAGTATCCTTCTTTATATGTAGGTGACGTATTAACCGAAGGTGATTATCTCTAGCCTTGATAGTGTGGAAGCCTATAATTCAGGTATGGAGGAAATATCAATATCATTCTAGAAGTTAAAATTAACTTTCTAGAGCATTAGCCATTGGTTTATTGAGAAACTTCCATTAAATTCGTTGCCTGTTAAAATTTACAGATATTCAAATCTCTACAAAGCTCCAGCCATCGTTGCTTGACTAAAATTCGTAATTACTGCCTCTCATCAGGCAAACGCTCTTGAATATTTTTAGTTAATCCTCCTTTTATGTCCTGTGTTTTGTATCGGGAGTCTTACCCGTTCTTGCATTAGATTACTTATATCCCTTGTGGTTCTCCCGTTACCAGTCTAAAAATATTGTCCAAGAATTTTTTTGAAGTCAAACGAAATACGTTCAAACCAGTTTCCCAACTTTTTGAATTCATGAGTTCTTTTTTTGTCGAGTTTGTAGGAGTTGCGGATGCCTTTTGGTAGTCGTTTCAAGCATTTATGAGGTAGAAGTCTAACAAGCAATTGTATTTCTTTCAATGCGAAATTTCTGGCCAGCTTTTCACTATTTTATCGGTTTATTTTGCTATGATCTATTTGTACAATGAATATTAGTTTGCTATATAGTTCTTTATAGACTGATAGTATTTATTAAAACCTTGTTGTAGATGTAATGCAATTACATACATGATCGAACCGACAAATCCAGACGAAAGAAAATTTAAAAATTAATCCAAAACATTACCACGCAAAAGTCATAAGCTGTGGGTTTAGAACAATGGGCGACAAGAAGTGACTGGCAACACTCCATCCAAGGGGCAAAGCACAGGTTAAGAGTCTGATCTGGAAAGCGTATGGAACAAAAAATGCTAGCGCTATCATTCCTGCGATCAAGAAAATACACAAAATGTACATGAACTTATAGTTCTTGATTGCTTTGGGTAACTCTTTGAAGAAGTTGGAGTCGTCAATATCTTTGGCAGTGGCACCCCATTGCAAGTTGAGTGAGAAGAAATAGCTTCCAATCGAAACTATCATGTGCCACGAAAGACCTCCCAAAAAAACCGAAAAAAGAATCGAGTATCTGAATTCAAGCACCATAGTATAAATGGAATGCTTGTAGATACGATATCTACCAATAATATATGCAACTTGTGTTGCACATCCAAAAACCACCATCACGGAAACAAACACCTTCATAGCATCAATATAAACTCTGGAGTAGCCCCAATCATAGTATCCCACAATAAAGTAGTTTGCCACAAGCATTATCAATGATGTTGCGATCGCATAATACGTTCCCATATAGCCCAAGATACTGAACTTGCAAGGAAGGGAAATGTGCGAGTTGAGAAAAACAAAGAAAAGCCTGGCAAAAATTTTCCCTTTCCACCAGTCTTTAAATGGAGAGAACATGATCTCAGCACAACCAAAAGCGTACTTGGACCATCTGGTTATTTCGTCATAGACCGTCAAAGACACACCTTCTTTGAACCCGCCATCGTGATAAGTCGCGATTCGAATAGTGTAGCCCAAAGAAGCCAATTTCAAGGTCATTTCAAAATCCTCTGAAACATGTGATTCCGACCAATATTTTGTTCTTCCATCATCCTCATCAATGTATGCCAATTCCTGAATTGCTGACCACCTGAGGAAAGCATTGTGACCAACGAAAGCTGCCATAGTCAATCCATTTCCAGAAACACAAGATATGGAAAAGTAAATCATATTGGTAAACCATGCAATCATTTTTTCCCAATAGTTACCAACAACCATCATCACACCGGATGCATGTTGAATGATGGCAACTTCTGGAGACTGCTCCATTTCAGATACTGAATCAACAAAGCAGTCTTCGGGCACTCGGGTATCAGAGTCAATGATGAGGATGATATCTCCCAAGAGGATATCACCACCTGCCCAACATTTTCCCTCTTCTCTGACCACTTCCTCGAGAATTTTAAGGTACAATCCAGACTCTTCTTTTGGTGTTGGGTTTTCAATGAGCTCCAAGCGTTCATGAAAACGGGTATCGACCAATTTTGAAATGTGAAGACAGTAGTTCATGTTGGAGGCTTTCTTAAACCGTCCCTTTCTAACGAAACCGTTTACTCCATGTCCTGGACGTGCAACGTATCCTAAGCCACATTCCTCGTAATACTCTATTCTCTCCAAAGCCTCTTTACGATCAACGAGTTGCAATCCGTCGTCATTGATGAATATGTTGGCAGACCCACCTTGAAGTTCATACGTGCGAATGGCAGCTTGAAGACTCTTGATGGTAGGTTTGATAACAGACTCGAGCTTCTCCTTGTAAACTGGACATTGAATAGTAACGTGTGGCAAGCTTCCATGGGCAGCCTTTAACCTGGGAGCCTTGTGTACTGAATAGGAATATGAGTTCTTGTTCATCTGGGAAATTGGCCCAAAAACGTAAAGCAAAGTCGACATAACAGATGACGCGAAAAAACTGGTGAAAAGGAAGTATGGTAGAACCATTAACAAAGACAAAAGAATAAGGTAGTTTCCTTCGGCTCTTATTTCCTTTGTAACCTGAGCAAATTGCAATCCTGCCCATGCGAGCACTAAGGTGATAGCAAATGCAGAGACCGTGGCATGGATATAAATCACCGGTCTTTCAGAGCTCTGCTGCTCCAAGTCCAGATTCTTCTTCTCGTTCAAGTTACCATCGCTGTGCGTTGAGGAGTCGGAAGATTTCTCAGAAATAGAAACTTGGGAGACGGCATTTTGTCCAATGATTTCCACTGCCCCTTCAGATCCCACATCAGATTCTGAGGAGGATTGGAAGACGCTTGCAAAGGTGACACGAGGTACATAATCCTCACCTTTCACATCCACAGCATTCCCCTTCTTCCAAACGTAGTCCACCATCTTGTTTTCAAGATTGCGAACAAAGCCAGTCACTTCTTGCACTGAGTCTGCCCAACATACCAAACTCTTCTCGTTTCTGATAAATGCGCAATTCTGTGACTTTCTAACCCACTGAAGGTCTGCAACTGTTTCAATTATTTGGATGTTGTGGTCGGCGTCCAAACTCACGGTGCCCTTCGAGCTGAGGATGTCTAAGATGGCATGGATCACTGGGAAAGAAACTCGAACACATACATCTGAACGAAGAAACCGAGCAGCACAATCAACAAAAGAGTAAGGAGCAATTTCATCACAGGCAGGCAAGTATCTGTAGCCAATCTCGTTCCCCTTCTTGCTATTCATCTTAACAACACAGGGTTCAAGGGGGTCAACCAACTTGAGCCACCCATTTCCCAGACATATGTCGTGAAGATAGTTAACCACAATAAACTGGGGATCCTTGAAATCACTTTTCCCTGCAGAAATCATTTCATTGTGCCCTTGTAGCGTTCGGATATCTGAGCTCAAGTGTGTTTCACCTATTGTAAATTGTGCTCTGGGACTTGCACCCGTTGGACCAGCCAACATTTCAGGAAACGTCAAAATTTCATTTTGCTGGATATCGGTACTATTTTTTCCTTGCTTGGCTTCCGTAGCGCCTTTGGAGACAAAGTAGTCGGTGATTCCCATGGCAATTGATGGCTGCGAAAGCACTAAT
Organism: Sungouiella intermedia; assembly: GCA_900106115.1. Taxonomy (NCBI): domain Eukaryota; kingdom Fungi; phylum Ascomycota; class Pichiomycetes; order Serinales; family Metschnikowiaceae; genus Sungouiella; species Sungouiella intermedia. Next base: position 1,367,882 of record LT635756.1, on the reverse strand, counting down.
TAACGGGGAGTGTGGCATATATATGTGGTCAGAAAGTGGCTAAAAGAGGAGGAAACAGTGGATACGGCGTTTTGAGAAGCCCTGGCCGTTCCGATAAGCTTCCTGGTCTGCTTTGACGCCCAAAATAGTCAGTATTGATTACTTCAAGCATGGTATACATGAAGTAATGAGACCAGGCAGAACGAAAAATCTAGTTATCTGCAGGATATAATGTCGGCACTTCCCCGAAACGACATACATTATGCTCCTAGTTTAAATGACAATTACGAGTTGCATATTCGCGCATGGGGCTACTTGGGGCTGTACGGAATAATCTAGCACAACGACAGTTCAAGAGGCTTTCAATTAGAAACGCCCCAAGCGCATTTCGTTTACGAACTCATAGTTTGATCCTCTTATCGCCCGCAGTGCTTAACAGATGTGGCCACGGCGTTTTGTGTTGGCTTGGCCATACCCTGCTTCCACTTGAATTTTCTTATTAGCTAGAAATTCTGCCCCATTCACCAGATTGCTTACCTTTTTTGTTTTCTAAAAAAACATCATTCTAACATGCAACCTTCTGATAGCGAAGCTCCACTCTCTGGTACCTCTAAAGCAAGTTCTGGTAATGTTGTTGATAATGAGTCTCCAGATGAGATGTCAATACCAGAAGGGTTCGAGATTGCCAACACTCCAGCAAGTTCCTCAAGAGAAGGTTCAGCAAGACATGCTAGCTCGACTACTTCAAGGTCATCTGCTTCAAACATCCACCCGGAAATCTCAGAAGACTTCCGCGACTCGGTTGCAGAGATAAGCCCAGTTTCGGGTACAGCAGAACCACGCACAGTCTATCCGCAGCTTGGGTCTACAAACAGATTTCAGGGCATGGATTTGGGACGTGGAAACGTTCTGGTTAGTGGTGTCGGTAGTGTGGGTACAGACTCGAATCGCTCAGGTTACTTTCACAATCGCTCTATCAAAACGACCTACACCACTAAGTTGGCTGGTACCGAGGATGAGCTTGTGATTGTTAAGAGGCAGTCCAGATCGAGTTTCTTGCCTAAGGATACTGTTGCTGAAAAGCCATGGCTCGAGGGAAAGACTCGGAAGAGACTCAAGTATCTCAATTGGATCTTCTGTGCTGGTATCTTTGCTGGGTTGTGTGTGATTGGAGTACAAGTGTGGATGGCTTGGAGATCAATCACTAACTTCGACTATTGTGAAGTTCTAATTGACGAGTTCGAGACCTTCAGAGATGACATTTGGACCCGTGAAGTCCAGGTTGGTGGGTTTGGTAATGGTGCCTTTGACTGGACAACTTCTAGCGAAAAAAACTCATACGTTAAGGACGGGAAACTTTACATTCTTCCCACCTTGACCAATGAGACCATTTCCAACGAAGACATCATGAACGGCTACACTGTCAATCTCACTGCAGATGGCACATGTACGGGACATGGTAAGTCACAGTGTTGGGTATCGTCTAATCTCACCAAGAGCGTGATTATTCCTCCAGTACAGAGTGCTCGTCTCAACACTAAGATATCTGCAAACATCAAGTATGGTAAAATCGAAGTGAGAGCTAAAATGCCTAGAGGTGATTGGCTTTGGCCTGCTATTTGGCTTTTACCTGTGAATGATACCTATGGACCTTGGCCCGCTAGTGGAGAGATTGACATTGCTGAATCCCGAGGAAATGGTGTTCACTACCCTGAAGGAGGCTACGACCAGATCTCTAGTGCACTTCATTGGGGTCCTTCGTCTGCTGTGGATGGATACCTTCAAACGTTCAAGACCTACCAGAGAAAGATCGGGCTGTTTGGAACTACTTACCATACCTTTGGATTGGAGTGGAGCGACAAATATATCAAAACCTACGTTGATAGACGTTTACAACAAGTGTTTTATCACAAGTTCAACAAACCATTCTGGCAGGTTGGCAAATTCCAGACCACTTACCAGAATGGATCGTTTATCGAAAACCCTTGGCCGCTCAATGGTGCCAACTCGGACATTGCACCTTTTGATCAAGAATTCTACTTGATCCTCAATGTTGCTGTAGGTGGAACTAACGGCTTTTTCCCTGACCAGATGGGTAATAAGCCATGGATCAATACTCAAGAAAACACGGCAGCTTCATCTTTCTGGTCCTCCGTGAGTAGTTGGTACCTGTCGTGGCCCAGTGATCCTGAGGAGAGAGCCATGGTGGTAGAGTCGGTGAAGATGTATAAGATCTGCGATAAGCTGAAGAGTTAGAGCATCTATAATTTTTTCTTAATTTTCGGTGGTTAATTCCTGGACTTCTAAATCTTTGAATGAATATTGTTTAATCCTTAATCTTTATTCACCCTAGAGAAAAGCAATCACTATCGTGAATCGTAGAACCGATAGCATGCACCGAGATTACGGAGAAGTACGAACGGCCACAGTATATGCCGGAGAGTTAAGAAAATATCAAGGATCTGGCTCACTTCCACACATGATGAAGTACATACAGATTGTGGTCAGCTTTCCTGGACATTGAGTTTATGAAATTTATTTTCTAGCATCTTGCATACACCTATTAGGAGGAAGTGTGTGATCCAATCCGCCCCCAATTCCCAACGGTCTTCTTTTGACTTAAATTCCGAATTTCCGAACAGATAGTAACCTTGCATTAATATGGTTTGTTGTAATATGCTTTGCTACCTAGCTGTGAGTTGCCAGGTACCTTCCCTGCTCCCAACGAGATTGGTGTATCTCTTTTAGTTCCGAATTAATCGAAATCCCTGGAAAATTGTAGCTGTTGTTGATCGGGAATTGAAGGACCCCGGCTGGCCCCGTGTTGCATTCCCCCAGATGTGATCTTCAACGGGCAATCATTTTTGATTGCTTTCGGGCCAGCTACTAGCATCTACACACCACTTGCATTACTTGCATTGACGCTTGAAGGAGACGTCGTGGTGCCCGTATAACTATTGCGTATTATTTATCCGTATCATTGCAGGTGGAGTCGTCGCAATATTGGTAATTATTAATGCAAAATGTATTTCTCGAGATAAGGAGGGGTTATTGATCATTAAATTCCCATAAACAGCAATGCGAGGACCTGGGATAGAGGTAGCATAGTTAGGTTTTATTGTATTTTTTTATCCTCTTTGGCAGATCTGAACAGCCACTGCATTTAGAATGCATCTGGTAATCTACAAGTCCGATGGTGCCATTCATGCCAGTCAAGTTGCATCTCTCTTATTCAAGTCAAATAAATCTTGACACAAAATTTGTGCTGTCCCCGCATACCACCAATAGTGTCTTAAACTTTGCAACCTTCTTAGTGAGTTTCTGGAGAGACTGCTGCAGTATGCAACAAACTCGGGCTTACCTGCGTCGGGACTGATCTTGCATTCAAGTTGCAAAAGGGCAATAACATGTACCACCGCATGAACTAAGATTACGTTATGGTTGATGTATTGTGGATCCACCAATCGCAATGTTTCTTCGGAGCATTTGTGGATCTGGCTCAAAAGACTCTCTGCCGAATGAAGACTCTCCTCATCACATAACATCAAAGAGATCGAGTCAATGGCTCTCCCGAGCACGAGAAGTTGTGCGTAAGAGTGACCAACTTTTAAAAATGCAATGCAAGCAGTATATGATTCACCAACTACGGATGGGGGCCGCCATGCATTGACCTCTTCAGTGATTGTGGGATCAACACTCCGATTCTGAGGTGGACGGTATAACGCACAGAGAATTCGCTCGACAAACTCGCAAATTGAAAGCCACAGCGAAAAGACAGTATAGTCAGAACACTGCTGAGGACCGTCATCGAAGTCACTCTCCATTATGCGGTCTACCAGAAGATCTTTCCTGTTGATGCTCATTTCGCGGCCACTGGTGGCTGAAATTATTCTGTCAAGACATAAGGCAGTCCAAAAAATCCGTCTGAGCAACGGTTTCGTATAATTTTGATCACTAGAACCGCTTGAAGCTTCGAGAATATTCTCACCTGAATCTGCTCCTAAGTTGGTGATGCATAACTCTCCACAGAGATTGGTGGCTCTCGAGATGTACTGCTTGGAAGACGTCATACCCTCCATACCTTCCTCGTGCAACGAGAGTAAGAGATACAGCTGAATGAGCACCACCTTATTATTTTCAATCAATTCCAACCACTTACATCGCTGAAAAAACTCTGCTAGCCGGGGCCGTACTTCGTGCAGTGAAATCCGTTTATCAAGTCTGACCGCAGTGAGGAAAAGGGCATTGAGGAGTAAGAGTGGGACATCATGGAGATTGTCGATGATATTCCGATTGACCACGGGGTAAAACGGATACAAGTTATCAAGAAAGAGACTCACAAGATATCGTTGCTCTGCGATGGGAGGGAGCCTAAAAGCACCTTTGGTATCCAAGAATTGGATCAAATCCTCATCTCTCTCGACGTTAGGACGCAGTCCACCTCTCCATGGGTAGAAAAGACCGTAGGCATCACCATCGAAACACAAGATTGAATCTCGACTCAAGAGCAGCGCTAAAGGCTGGGTTGAACACACAAATTGTGGTCTTGTCTGGTCGTTATCTCGGAACATCTTGGCGAAGACTTGTTCCTCTGAGATGCGGCATTCAGCCAGCTTTATTCGCTTAGGTTCAGGGGCAGACTGCCATTCACATTGGGACGAGCTTCTGGCACAGCGATCACATACGGAATCTTGACCTGTAATCTCACATTTTCTCTTGAGAGTTCGACATCTTAGGCACGCAGCCACAGAATGCAGAAACGGTTAGCATGATTTTGAGGGGTAATCAGATGGTTTCAACTTACCTTTCTTTTCTTGAGGGCAAAGGTTGATACGGTGAAGCTCATGTAGTAATTAAAGCAACATACATTGGCGGACGAAATATGGGGGCGGGCGGCCTTCCTGAATAGGGCCCGTGCGGGCGGAAGTCCAAATTAGGTAGCGGCCCCGCTACCCCATCTTTTTATCCTCTGTAATCAAGCAATATAAGAATAAGAGAAGCTTCTTGATCTATTTCCTATCGTTCTACACTTCCTATAATTTGGATAGAAATACACCAAAACAAAAAACAAAAAAAAATTAAAGAAAAAATTGTCCACAAATGCCTGCTGTTACCACTCAGTTTCGTCCATGCGATCTCTCCAAGGCCAAAGTGAGACCGGATGGAGACATCTCGTCAGTATTTGACTCATTTTCACAATCCGCCAAAGGCTTAGATGATTCGTTTGCCCAAGTGAAGAAAGCCCTCATTAAGGACCCTGTCGCTGTCAAGGAATCATGGTTAAGGTTGAAAGAAGATCTTGCAGCCGGAATCGCGGAGATCAGGAACCTAGGGTCGGGAGCCATTCCACAGATCGACTTTGCTGAGCTTGAAAAGATTAGTCCAGAACAAAAACTCAACATCTCTAATAGAGGTTGTGTTGTTATCAAGAATGTCGTTCCTAGAGACGTTGCTGAAGGTTGGAAAGAAGAGGTGATTGACTACATTGAAGCGAACCCACAGACCAGAGGGTTTCCTGCCAAAAACAAGGTGGTCTACGAATTATACTGGTCCAAGTCACAAGTGAAAGCCAGATCCCATCCACAATTGAGACAATCTTTGGCATTCATGAACAGTTTGTGGCATGCATCACCCGAGACTCGCATCTCACTTAACCAAAATATTATGTACGCAGATCGAATGAGGATCAGACAGCCTGGAGATGCAATGTTTTCCTTAGGTCCACATGCAGACGGTGGATCTCTTGAACGATGGGTAGACAAAGAGTACAGCCTGTGTTATGCCCCAATTTTTGAAGGCAGATATGAAGATTTTGATCCATATGATTCCACTCATAGAGTCAATACCAATATGGAGTACTACGAGTCATCTGGTAGTTGTAACATCTTCCGTTCCTTCCAGGGTTGGTTGGCAGTCTCCGAAATTGCTCCCAAAGAAGGAACCATTCTCTTTGCACCACTTATTAAAATTGTCACTGCCTACTGGATGTTAAGGCCATTCTTTGACGAAAATGACAACCTCAATTTAGACTCCTCATTTCCTGGTGCGTCTCCCGGAAAGGGCCAAGAATTTAACAACCAAACACATCCGGGATTAAGCCTCGATGATTTAATGGTACCTGTTCCAAAGGTGCAGCCTGGTGACATGGTGTTCTGGCACTGTGACATGATTCATTCCGTGGACCCGGTACACCAGGGCAAATTGGACTCTTCTGTTTTTTACATTCCGTCAGCCCCGTTATGTGATGTTAACTTAAAGTATGCGCTAACTCAACGTGAGACGTTTTTGAAAGGGCTCACGCCTCCCGATTTTCCGGGGTTTCCCTTCGGTCCGGGTGAGACAACCCATGTTGGTAGAGCGACTTCTCGTGATGTGGAAGACATTGGTGGCGATGAAGCATTGCAAGAATTCGGTCTCTCCCCATTCAAGGTGCAACCCTCCACATCAGGGGAAGCCAAGATGGTTGATTGTGCCAACAAGACCCTCTTCTACTGAATCCGGAACTGATCCGTCTTTGTTTTCCGCTTGTTTCCGTAAATGCATTTTAATGTACAATCTTCGATGATTCACGCAATCTAAAATATTTTGATCGTGTGTCTACCCTGAAATTGTTTAAGTTCTCTACTATACTGCAATAGGGATAGTTTTCTAAGCGGAGATTTTTTCTTCTTTTTCAATTGTCCAGGTTCCCAGGTCATTGACCGAGGACAGTTCACTAAATTCTCTTTTTTTCTATCAATGCGTGCTTATCTGTGTCCAATTTTCGGTCGTTTGCATATATGTGCGGTTAAAAAGTCGCCTAACTTCATGCTCGCTGATCACATTGCAAATCTCTGGTCATCCCGTAACACGTTTTCGAGCCACATGATAAGATCTCTTCTGCGGCGAACGATTTATGCGAGATCCGTGCTTCTCCGGCCTAAGCATGGAACAAATACTTCAGTTCTATGTTATGTTGCCCGGTTGTCATTCCTTTTCCCTGATTTCTCCCTGAATATAGAATTGTTGTGAGGCGGGAGATTTGGGCGGGTGCACATGACAGCATGCATAACGCTTATTCGCTTTCACTCTCGTGAAGGGGTACCAATACAGCAGAAAAATAAAGACCAAATTGTCTCCCATTTAGAGTTCTAGAAATGTACCTTTGTATCATTTTGTTCTTACGGAGTAGCCGTCCCTAATTACTTATATCCAAAGAACATTTGGGTGGGTGCATCTTTCCATGCACTGATGCATTCCTGTATGCATTTTATGAGACAATAACTCAATGGCAAAGAAAGTATCTCCGCATTCGAAAATTTCTCTCTTTGCCTTTGTGATTGTGAGGCCCTCTTTCATGCAACGGAAATCGTGGTTTCACAAGGCGGCTCCCGAGCCAGGTTCCATTATTCATGGGCCTGACAACTCCAGTCAGCACACTTGATTTGCATATAACTAAGACCTTAATTTACTAATGCGATAGTTGAAATTCTCATGCACCACACAAAATTCTGTACGGTTACATGCGAAGGCAGGGATCCTTTTCCGCGGAATGCGTAGAAGAAGAGGAAAGTATAATTTCTTGTATCTAGATTATCAAATCTGGTGACTTTGTTCACTCTCACCTCATGAATCTGCAACGCAGGTCAGAAGAGAAGGTTCGCCGATATACCAGTTGTGCTTCCATGGAAGGAAAATCCGACTCTTCTACGAGTGTTTCATCAGCCTTGTCATATGCATTCTATTTGTTTGCCCCGAATCGTAAGAACTCTCAGGTCATATGCACAGTAATTTTACGACCGTTTGAAGATCTTTTATGCATCTGCAGATAGTCTTCTATGCATTTAACTTTCCATATACTTATAGCCGCCTTTCGCCGATGTTTTATTCCTCGGAAAGCCCCTAAAAATTCGAACATCTTCGTTGTATCCAAACTCACATGAGCGGTCTCTTCCTACTATGCCTACACCTCTTGGCGGTTGTCGTAATCGCCGATACTGGAGGATGTGTTCCTGATTCATTGACTGGAAATGGTTTCAAAGTCAACTTCTATAGATACGGATTGAACGACCCAGTCGGATGGACTAAAGGTTTCTTCGAAACTGGATACAAGGCAAATGGAATATTTGCATCTTTGCCAATCGTATCAGACATCAACTTCCTGTTTGATGCTGTTTTCAACAAGGTGGTGAGTGGAACCATCTATGGCGTACCCCTTTCCATTTCCAACTACACCATTGAACTCTCTGGTTTTTTTTTGCCTCAGGTCTCTGGAGACTACACCTTCTATTTGAATGCAGATAATGGTGCCTCTTTGCAATTTGGTGCGGGAACTTCCTGCTGTAATGACCCATTGGGTAGTATCACAGGAGACTTCAGTATCGACACTTTGGGTCCTGCTGGTGGTGGTGGTAATGTGGATGCAAATAGTAATACTGCTACCTTCTCTTTGGTTGCTGGCACCTATTATCCTATCAAGATTGTCACCTTTAATTGGCTGGGTAATGGTGGTCTCAAATTATACTACATTGATCCAAACAATAACCAAGTTTCTACCTTTTCCAATGTTGTTTACCAAGCCACATTCTCCGATGGTGCCTGCTTTACAACTGTCACCACCACTTGGGGCAACGTCTTTTCTTCGACAACGACCATCACAAATCATCAGATGAACACCGTCTTGGTTGGTGTGCCAAGTTCTACCACCACCTTGACAACTACATGGAGTGGCTCCAGAACTTCTACAACAACGGTAGGAGGAAGTGATGGAACTAGGACTGTAATTGTTGAAGTTCCAAGTTCTACCACCACCTTAACAACTACATGGAGTGGCTCCAGAACTTCTACAACAACGGTAGGAGGAAGTGATGGAACTAGGACTGTAATTGTTGAAGTTCCAAGTTCTATCACCACCTTGACAACTACATGGAGTGGCTCCAGAACTTCTACAACAACGGTAGGAGGCAGTGACGGAACTAGGACTGTAATTGTTGAGGTTCCAAGTTCGACCTTTTCTACAACTACTACTTGGAGTGGCAATTATCTCACAACAATTACTATTCCAGGTACAGATGGAACTCAAACAGTAATTGTGGAAGTCCCAAGTTCGACTACCACCTTTCAACTGACCTGGGATCAAGACTACACTTCAACTGTTACTATTCCAGGTGCAGATGGAACTCAAACAGTAATTGTGGAAGTCCCAAGTTCGACTACCACCTTTCAACTGACCTGGGATCAAGACTACACTTCAACTGTTACTATTCCAGGTGCAGATGGAACTCAAACAGTAATTGTGGAAGTCCCAAGTTCGACTACCACCTTTCAACTGACCTGGGATCAAGACTACACTTCAACTGTTACTATTCCAGGTGCAGATGGAACTCAAACAGTAATTGTGGAAGTCCCAAGTTCGACTACCACCTTTCAACTGACCTGGGATCAAGACTACACTTCAACTGTTACTATTCCAGGTGCAGATGGAACTCAAACAGTAATTGTGGAAGTCCCAAGTTCGACTACCACCTTTCAACTGACCTGGGATCAAGACTACACTTCAACTGTTACTATTCCAGGTGCAGATGGAACTCAAACAGTAATCATCGAAGTACCGAGGTCAACATTCACAGAGACTCTTACTTGGTCTGAAACATATGAATTCACAACCACTATGCCGGGGCCAGGCGGAAGAGTCGACCTCATCATATACGTTACAATCCCTACTCCATATTCGAGCGAGCAGAGTTTACGGGAAGAGTTGCTGACCTTCGACGCTCCTGACGAAACTTCATCTTTGTTCTCAGATCCTGTTCCAACTCCTGAAAAGGTGAGTTCTGCAATTTCAGAATCTTCCGGATTCGAATTGTCATTGTCAGCTGAAACTTCATCCACAGCCACACTTGAAACTTCTTCTACTTTAATTGATGAAAGTCTTTCATCCTCTTCGCGAGAATCTTCAGCTAGTCCTTCTTTTTCAGCCAGTTCCTCGGGCATTGTCGAGACTTCATCCGAAGCATATGGATCATCGCATCTAGAATTGTCCCATTCCTCGAAGCAGGAACTGGCATTCTCATCGGCTGCCCCACTGCATTCAGTTGATGGAGACTATTCTATTAATAGCCAGACATCATTCACCGCCGAGACTAACGATGCTTTATCTTCATCTGTCAATGGAGACTCGTCTTCTTCCAGTGAGTTATTCTTCTCTGCAACTGCATCTCAGAATTTTTCTGCTACCGGGAACATTGCTTCGTCAATCAGTGAAGATTCTTCAGTTGATAGCTATGGTTCCTCCACTTCTGAAGAAGAATTGATAACTTCATCTGATCTGCCTTCGTCATCAGCAAATGAGGAGCTGGATGTGATCTTCAACCATTCCTCGGAATTGAGTTCTGGTGTTCTCTCCTCCTCAGTGGTTAAGTCATTCTCCGCGTCTTCAGACGTAAGCGAACTGTCTGTTTTGTCTGTGAGTAAGACAGCGATATTTGTTGCTCCAACCACCTTGTCTTCTGCTGCTATTCAAGAAAGTTTCGAGTCTTATGTCACATCTAGTGAAGAGAATTCTGATCCTGGTGCTCCTCATAGTGACTATTTGTTCGAATCTGAGTCACACTTCAGCCAAAGCTTTGCCTCTTCTGATTCTATTGACTTTACTACCCATGAAGTTTCTTTAGTATCAGGTTACGTTTCTGACGCTAAGCCATTAAGTGAGGCTATCTCTGCTGTGGAAGTCGATTCGTCTTCTCTAATATCTGGCCCCTACGAGACCGAGCGCTCCTTTACGTCAGAATCTGTACTGTGGACTTCAAGTGCTTTGATTCAGACCGACCCTGATTTGGGCACTGCAGTTTCATCTATCCTGTCAACTTCTACGGATGAAATTAATTGGTCTACTGATTCGAGCTTTCAAGATCTCTCGATCTCGGACAACTTGTCGACTGCTTCTTCTGTCGAATCTCCATCGAGTAAAGATGAGACTTTTTCAAGTTCGGTGTTAAGAGAGCTAGAAACTTCCATTACAGCTTCCTCTAGTGCTTCTCTTTCTGCAGAATTGACTTCCTCGGGTCTGGGTCATTTAGCTTCTGTTTCCCTAAATTTGTCCGAACTGGTATCAGTCGAGAAAAAATCGTCACTTCACATTTCATTTGTTACCTCTGACTTATCAGCATCAGATTTTACATCAATTGTTACAAGCGATTCTGAAACTAGTGATCACTTTTCCCGGGGTTATCATGCCCCAAGCTCATCAGTGTCTGTGTCCACTGCGTCAGATGAAGAAGTGACCGATACAATACTTCCGCGAACGTTGATGGGACCATCAACTGTGGTTAGTAATTACCCTGGCTGGCAACTAACTTCTGAAGCGTTGCCTGATTCAACATCTGGCATATCTAGCGACACCATTTCGGATACTGAGATCTCCACGTCCTCGTATACCATGGTAACAGAAGCTTCAATATCGCATTCTTCAGTTGACAATTATTTAATATCTGGCAGCTTTACTTCTAGCTCTTCAATTTCTAATTCGGTAAGTTCCGCGTCTGATTCTGCCATTTCTGAGTCCTTTATTTCAGAGTCATCATTTCAAGGGTCTTTCGTCTCTGACTCCACTTTTTTGGAGTCCCGCCCCTCACTTCCATCAATATCACTTCCATCAGACTCTTCAATTTCTGGTTTCTCAGAGTCTGGTTCTGAAGTATCGGTAGCCTCGACTTCTGACACTTCAGTATCTGATTCTTTGGTTTCTGAATCTTTAGTATGCACGTTATCTGGTTTTCCACAAAGTGACTCCTTGGTATATAGTTCAGATCTCGATTCTTCATTCATCGGGGGGACCGTTTCCAAGGAAACAGGTTATCTGCCCTCGCATGATCTTGATTTAGACTCATTTCTGTCTGCATACTCTGTTTCGATTGAAGAGACTGAATCTATAAGCATCTACTATCCACACTCCGTGGACGGTCCATATTACGTTGTCAGCGAGTACTCAGGTTGGCCAATAGTGTCCTTGACTTCGATACTCACTGACTTGGCTACTGATGACGCACCTAATCCAACGCTGTCTGATCCACTATCTGATCCTACACTGTCTGATCCAGCTCTGTCTGATCCAGCTCTGTCTGATCCAACGCTGTCTGATCCAGCTCTGTCTGATCCAACGCTGTCTGATCCAGCTCTGTCTGATCCAACGCTGACTGATCCTACACTGTCTGATCCTACACTGTCTGATCCAGCTCTGTCTGATCCAGCTCTGTCTGATCCAACGCTGTCTGATCCAGCTCTGTCTGATCCTACACTGTCTGATCCTACACTGTCTGATCCAGCTCTGTCTGATCCAACGCTGTCTGATCCAACGCTGTCTGATCCAGCTCTGTCTGATCCAACGCTGTCTGATCCAGCTCTGTCTGATCCAGCTCTGTCTGATCCAACGCTGTCTGATCCTACACTGTCTGATCCAGCTCTGTCTGATCCAACGCTGTCTGATCCAGCTCTGTCTGATCCTACACTGTCTGATCCAACGCTGTCTGATCCAACGCTGTCTGATCCAGCTCTGTCTGATCCAACGCTGTCTGATCCAGCTCTGTCTGATCCAACGCTGTCTGATCCAACGCTGTCTGATTCAGCTCTGTCTGATCCTACACTGTCTGATCCAGCTCTGTCTGATCCAACGCTGACTGATCCTACACTGTCTGATTCTTTCCTTCCCGACTCCTCTGTACTTGTTTCGCCTGCGGAGACTAAATCTACAAGCATTTACTATCCACACTCCGTGGACGGTCCATATTACGTTGTCAGCGAGTACTCAGGTTGGCCAATAGTGTCCTTGACTTCGATACTCACTGACTTGGCTACTGGTGACGCACTTAATCCAACGCTGTCTGATCCATCGCTGACTGATCCATCGCTGACTGATCCTACACTGTCTGATCCAACTCTGTCTGATTCTTCCCTTCCCGACTCCTCTGTGCTTGATACATCTGCTTCAAACTTGCTCGTTCCAGGTTCCTCATCCCCTGCTTATTCTGATCCTTCAGAGCCTACTACTTCATCGGTGTACGGCTCTCAAGTATCAGGATCTAAAACCTCAGTGCAAATTGATTCCGACATAGCTGGCTATTCCTCATTTGACTTTGTTTCTAGCTCGCGTATGCCTGATTATTCTGTTTCGTCTGTGAAAACTGAATCAACAAGCATTTATTATCCACATTCCGTGGATGGTCCATACTCTGTGGTCAGTGAGTACTCAGGTTGGCCAATAACTTCCTCCACTTCAAATTCTGCCTCAGATACTTCTCAGCTGACGTCTAGCTTGAGTTACATTGCGTCTTTCTCAAAGAGCTCAATCGAAAACCAACTTGGCGATCTGTCAACAGTGGATTTAAGTATTCCGACCGCCTTCCATCTGTCACAACTGACTTTGGATGTGTACAATAGAGGGGGATGGAATATATCATACAGTTTGCCACGTCTGTCCCAATTCGATACCTACGATTCTACTGCGTCAGTTGTCTCAAATACTGAAATCAGGCAGACCGCCCTCATTGGTGAAGACTCTGTTTCGTCAGACCCCCTAAATGCTGCGAGCACAACAAATGGAAACAGCATTCCTACTGGAGTCAATTTAGATGCCGATAGGTCCTCGCTCGGCGAATTAACGAGTAGCTTCAGTGAAAGTGCCAATGAGCATTGCTCGTCTGTCGAAAGTGGTTCGCTTAGTGAGAGCTCATCCTTCCCATCTGCAACCGATGGCATCGATTCACGTGCTTCCAATATTGTAGTTGCAGACACATCAACTGACCTGAGTTTCTCCCTGTCAAAGTTCACAGGTGTTGACATAACGCACGTCATAGAATCCCTGAATATTTCGGGAACAGGAGTTCCGAATAGCCTGGAAGATTCTATCTATCATTCCACGGCTTCCGTCTCTGGTAACACGTTGGCAGTTTCTGCAAGTACTAAATCAGGATCTGGTGAATCTACGGAAGTCGATCGAAGCTCGGCTACAATAATTGCTCCTCTGAATCTTGCTAGTACTGTTTCCACGTTGCTTGTTCATTCCGATGGAGGAGACAATTCTGGGGCTAATACAGAAATTGGACACAATGTGAGCGGAGATCACAATAAGACTCTGACTAGCGATAGCAAATTACCAAGCGCCACGAAGACTGAGAGAACTCATGCCTCGAGTTTGTCATTTGATATCGCCATTTCCGCGTCGTCGGACACACATCTTCTTTTGAGCTTGAGTGGTAGCATCCGTCTCTCTGATACCGATTATTCGGAAGAAACGGCTTACGCGTCTGATGTTACGATCGCAACTGAAGCTTTGCAGAATGGTACTACAAGTACCCCTTCAGTTGGCGAAGCTAGCGACACCAATAAAGCTGATGCTGGCAATTCCTCAAAATCAAACAGAACCAAGACAATCACCATTCCAAAGTCAAGATTGCTGTCAGACGTTGATTTTTCGTCTCCGACAAACAATGCACAGAACTCTCAAGAATTTGGTGTTACTACTCAAAGTGTGCATGATGGTCCTTCTCAGACTGTTAATTCGGGCTCTCAAGCTAATAGTGGCAACCCCGTGGTCGAAGTCGCTTCCTCAGGAGCTTCAGTTGTAAGTCCAAACATTGTTTTCTACGTTTTGATCATGCTATTCGTGTCACTTCCATGGTTAATCTTGTGAGTGAAGACTTTGGAATTGATTTTCAATTTCACGGATATAGAGATAATAATAATTTTACGGTTATACTAGAGGCTATTCACTAGTTTAAGGCGGTATATTGGTTTTCTGAAAATTAGAGTTCAGTAAAGTATACACCAGAATCTTGGAATTAGTGTGTCGAGGTCAGGCAACTCTAAAGCCAAATCCAAAGACATAGTTTCGAAATTGCCTAAGTGAATTGGTACATTGACATACCCTCCTTCGACACGATTATTCACGGAACCATTAAGGCAGTAGGATATTCACGGTAAAAACTGGCTGGGAATGCACTTTCGTTCCTGACAACTTCCTCCTGCATTCTATTTTGTTCTTTAGTGAATTCATGAAAGTTCTTTTACCCCTTGGTGCATCAGTACGCGAAACAAAGAGTGTTCTTTTCCATCGATCGCGTATTTCGGTTTCCAAACCTTATTTCTGTTCCGTCAATGTGAAAATGAGTGATTGCTCAGCTTTTCTTGTCTGATATTCGGAGATTATGTTCCTTGAAAAGAGAACAAGTGATAACTTTGTTTCTGATAGATCCCGGGTTGATGAAAATGTTGCAAGTTTCGAATGCGAGTCATTTCTTCAGTTTATTAATAGTGATGTTCCAGGCATGGACAGGCATTGTGGTCATGCACATACTTAAGTTAGGTTTAGCGAAGGTTGTCATGTACGCTTAATCGTTAAAGCACAGCGCCTCTTTACTAACAACACACATCAACTCAACTTTGTTCACTTGCAAATTAATGATTAATGACAGAACAGATGTTAGAAGGTAGAGCTTTCCTTCGTATGTTATGGGGGCTTCTGGAAGTTTTAGCGGTTGAATGAATTATCAAGAGTGACACGTCGAACTTTGCAACACCTCTTACACAAAGACATGCACTTACGAAACATGTTCCGTCTGGAAATGGTTTGCAGTCACAAAAGAATCAGCAATAGAATTTTCTCTACCGCGTATCGCGTCGGTATACTGAGCTTTGAGATATAAAGTAAGGATATAAGTTAATCGTAATGAGATACCTATAAATTCCTCGATGTTCAAAAGAGCTTTACTAGTGGCTGTCTCGTTACTTGCGGCCCCTATTGGCGCCATTCTGGGCTGTTCTTCGGGGACGCAAGTCTCGAAAGGATTTGACGTAACATTCTATACGTACGTGAAGTCCAGCAATGTCGGTTACCAAGATGGGTTCTTTGAAGGAGGTTACCGTACAACCCAATACAACCATGTTTCGGGAATCACGGAAACCTTTTTCGAAGTGGGACTTGAGAGCATTAGTGCTGTACAGCAGGGTGAAGTCTATGGAGTGTCCACGACCATCTCAAACTTCACCCTCGAGATGAACGGTTACTTCTACGCTGACAAGTCTGGCTCCTATAAATTTTACGGAGGTGTCAACGACGGATACACTTTCCTGATCGGATCTGGTACTTCTTGTTGCGACCTTTTGAACGGAGTAAACACCACAAGCACCTTCAAGAACACCAAGGGCAACACGAATTGGGGAGACAATCTGTATGACCTGGCAACGCTTGAATTAGTAGGAGGAAACTATTACCCTGTCAAGATCGTTTACTTCAACAAAGTTAGTCAAGGTTTTTTCAACATGACTTACATTCCACCATCATCATCTGCGGCATATGACATTGGTCTGAACATCTACCAAGTAACATTTGATTCCAATATGTGTATTCAAACCACCTCAACAACCACAATTCCTTGGACCGGCACTTTCACCTCCACCTACACCACTGCAACTACTGTCACTGAACTGACAAGAACTTTCCCTGAAACTTTAGTTGTCATCGAGACTCCTGTGTCCACTCTTACCACTACCATCCCATGGACGGGAACTTTCACTTCGACTTATACCACCGACACCGTGATTACTGGACTGGGTACCACTGTCACTGAAACTTTGGTTGTCATCGAGACTCCTGTGTCCACTCTTACCACTACCATCCCATGGACGGGAACTTTCACTTCGACTTATACCACCGACACCGTGATTACTGGACTGGGTACCACTGTCACTGAAACTTTAGTTGTCATCGAGACTCCTGTGTCCACTCTTACCACTACCATCCCATGGACGGGAACTTTCACTTCGACTTATACCACCGACACCGTGATTACTGGACTGGGTACCACTGTCACTGAAACTTTGGTTGTCATCGAGACTCCTGTGTCCACTCTTACCACTACCATCCCATGGACGGGAACTTTCACTTCGACTTATACCACCGACACCGTGATTACTGGACTGGGTACCACTGTCACTGAAACTTTGGTTGTCATCGAGACTCCTGTGTCCACTCTTACCACTACCATCCCATGGACGGGAACTTTCACTTCGACTTATACCACCGACACCGTGATTACTGGACTGGGTACCACTGTCACTGAAACTTTAGTTGTCATCGAGACTCCTGTGTCCACTCTTACCACTACCATCCCATGGACGGGAACTTTCACTTCGACTTATACCACCGACACCGTGATTACTGGACTGGGTACCACTGTCACTGAAACTTTGGTTGTCATCGAGACTCCTGTGTCCACTCTTACCACTACCATCCCATGGACAGGAACTTTCACTTCGACTTATACCACCGACACCGTGATTACTGGACTGGGTACCACTGTCACTGAAACTTTGGTTGTCATTGAGACTCCATCTTCAATTCTCTCATTTCCATGGACTAATTCTCTGTCTTCGTTAACAACGAATGGCAACACTGAGGAGTCTAGCACTCAGATTGTACCAACTTCCGTAGATACCAGTTCAGTTACTGTTCCATGGACAGGTACTCACACTTTGACTCAGACTATTCTGTCTGTGGTGACCTATGAGGGTACCACCTCAAGCGAAGAAGTGGTTATAGTTGAGACGTCAACTTCAGGCAAAAGTTCATCAACTGTTGTGGAAACCAATTCGGTTGTCGTCACCGAGACTATTTGCCCCATTTGCACACAGTATTCCTCAACATGGACTACGACAATTGTCAAGGGTGTGACGACTACAGTGTGTGGCGAGGTACATGTTTCGACTGATTCCGCAGGTGGGCCTGTCACCACCTTGGTGCATTCCACTCCAACTGAAGGCAACACTGTGACTTTTGTCACTACTGACTTCATTGGACTGACTGTAACTGTCTGCGGTATTGAGAGCTCGTCATCTGACATCTCTGGCAATCTAAGCGTTGTCACAGTCACCGTTTCTACTGTTTCCACTGTTTGTGAATCCAGTGAATACAACAATATTCATAAGCCAGAAGAACAAACTTCAACTGGTGGGCAACCCGGAGGTCAAACGACAGTGGTAGCTTCCAGTGTGGCTGAGAGTTCTGCTGCAGAGAAAGCTACCAGTGAAAGTAGTAATGGCGAGCAGAATCAGATAAGTGAAGAAACTACCGTTGTATATGTCACTACCACAACTGGCTCACAGGGCTCTAACATTGAAACTTACCAGGCTACTGAGTCTGTACCAAATGCTGCTGGTTCTACATTAGTTTCAACTTATATCAGCTCAAGTGTTGCAAACCAGGAGTCTCTGTCAGTTTCTGCTGATATTTCAACTTTCGAAGGAGGTTCTTCCACTACTCGTTTCAGTTTAACAATAATTATTAGTGTTATTGCTCTTGCAATGGTTTGATTCAGCTTCGTATGAAGCAGCATATCGTTCTTGGTTGCATTCTCCCCGGAAACCTTCGATAACTGCATTACACCCTCAATGGTGAGGATATTTCCAGAATAAGGACATCTATGATTCGCTTATTCGCAGTCACTCTTTTGAAAACTTAAGTTTTTCTGACAACCCTAAGGATTTCTCCATTTTTCGTTAATCAATTTTCGCTTCAATGTCCGTCAATTGTAGTATTAGTCATCTTAAGCTCTGGTCCTTAGCCATATCTCCATGAGTGAATCTCATAGTCCGTACTTCAAGTGCTTGTTGTGGAAATAGGGCATTGCCTTATTCGAAAGTGGTCCTACCGATTCTGACTTTCCAATAACGAAAAAAAAAAAAGGGAAGGAAATAGGAAGAAACCACCAAAAATGATGGGGCGAGCTGGGAATTGAACCCAGGGCCTCTCGCATGCTTGTGATTTCAGTTCAGTGTGCCGAACCGTCGCCCAAAGCGAGAATCATACCACTAGACCACACGCCCGATCTTATATTCTTTTAGGAAACGTAATCAATGTATCCTCACGATCATTAGTTCCTCTGAGAGAAGAGGCCGGCGAGGCCGTAAACGAAGGTCTAGGCTTCGTCATAAGTCCAGAACCATCTAGTAGGGACTAAGATGTCGCACATCTTAGATTCAAGTCAAGGATCTGAAATGTAGATCCATGTTTCAGATGTTCCTAGGCCCCGCCTAGTGAAACATATCCTAAACCAATATCAAACCATCTTTGAGATTGGAAGGAACTAGACTCCTTAGAATTGAGATATAAATATTAGAGGTCTGGTCCTTTGTCCTTAACCAGGAGATCTTCTTACCTTAAGCTTAGTTAAACTTTAAAGTACTACAATTTAAGTTATTATCAAATATCTCCTGACTTCCGGCAATCTTCGACCCGATCGCTAACATATTCGTTTAGTGGTTGAGTCTAATGCTCCCATTAGATTAAGGAGAAGTGAAATATAACCTTCGATTCTCTATTATAAATGTTCTAAAAAAAAAAACTCTGCAGTGACTTGAGCTAAAGCTAACTGTCGGGTAATTCATTTGAACATGTTGTTTTCAGGAGATTGCAACTTGCGTGGCCGAATGGCGAGAGCTTTGGTGATGACAATAGCATTCCAATACACTTCTTCACAACCTTCCAGGTCTATTGCAATTTGGTCTCTCAGAACTCTAACATAGAATATAATAAATGTTGCTTAGAATAATATGAGTGTGTATTTAAAAAGTAAGCGGGCATTGTTTTGCGTTTCTTTCTATCTTACACTCTCTGTTCCCATGCTCTACGAATGTGTTCATAATGGTCAAAATCTCTCGCAAACTTAGCTCACTGCGTAGAGCCTAAAGTCAAGACTGAACCATGGCTTGGTACTAAACATTCGGCCCTATAGATCTTTCTCTTTACCAGAAGGTTGGCTCCACTTCCTGGAAGTATATCCTTCAGATTATGGTTCATTAAAGTGTCCTGCTCTATGAAATTCTATCTTATGCAGGATATTTAAGTCTTCTAAGCTGAACCCAAAGAAAGCATAGGTAGAACTTATCATTTTCAAGAGTTTCATTTCAAGGCCATGAAGAAGCTCTATATATACAAATGGGTTGGTTTTTTTTTTGTTTTTATCGCGAACTCGATTTTTAAGTAGACATTTTACTTTTTTATGTTTGGTGCGCTTTCAGAATTGTGATTGTTATTTGCCTAAAGTATGTGAGAATGCAAATTACAATCAAACCTAAGAAAAGGATGAACTCTAAATACAAACGTTCAAATTTAAAACACTTGAATCATGAAATAATAATAGACATGAAAAGTCCCTTTTGATTTTATTACTTTATTCGTGATGTTCAATTACTTAATAATCATAGAATTCACTCCTGCTAACAATTCTTTAGGAGTAATACTAAAAAGCCCGAATTTCAACTGATTCGTCGATGTTTCCGTTTGAATGAGCCAGGAAGGCTAATAATCTGAATACTCATGTTTGGTGGATAATTTCTCTCACAGGGAAGGAATTTGACAGAGTGCAGTTATACATTGGAGACAACAGCATCGAACAGCTCAGAATCGAAGAGAAAAGCTCTTCATGAAAAGAAGAGAAACGTGAGCAATAGTATTCCGGCTGTGTCACTGATCGAACTTAATAACTTCTCATCAGAATGAGAACGGCTTTTGATGGTCCTGATTCAGTTGTTAGGTTGGCTAGAAGAAACAATACTTATCGAAGTTCCTGACTATCTTCTATCGCGATACAATTTGATATCAGTAAAACCCGTTATCTTAGAATCTTTAGAGAAAAAGGATCAGAGATGTTCTCCATAGTTAAGCAATGCGATTGAGTACCGTGGTATTTGTGGACACTGATCAGTGGAAAATTGTGCCCTTATCTGAGTATATGAAATGGTTTATTAATAAGACAGTTAAAAACTAAGAACTAAAAAAATGGTGGAAATTCCTTGATTGATTCTTAGGCTATCTGTAGTCTCAAGTTTCTTTTCGACAGTATCAACAGGTGAGAAAGTTAGTTTTCAAGAAATGCCACTCGCTTACATGCCCCAAAGTTATCATCCTTTTGTTGGGACCAATTGCAATCCAAAGATGTATTTTCAAGCGTAACCTCAAACCTTCAATTAAAAGGTATTGCAAAGATTGGAAAGTAATATCCCACTACAAACCAACATTTAGGGGCTCTTCGAGTTTGGACTGTTCTGGCAGTTTCGTAAACATCAGCAATCTTCCTTGAAGTCTATTGAACAATGGCAACTTTTATCTTGGGAGGAGAGTACCGCAAATCTTCAGACAGCCTCTTCTGCATATTTGTTGCGAATTCCTGGAGCCTCTTTCAACTGAATCTCTCTATCATTCGTGTGTAACCCTACACAGAAAATGAACTATCGTTCCCGCAATTTTTAAATCAAAACATCCCGCCATATAATGGTACATTAATGAAAAATGCTAATAGTTTTGCACTGCAGAAATTACTCAGTCTAATAACAATGTTGAGAAAGCACTAAAATTTCTGCGACAAACGTGATTATATGGCTGCATGGGAATAGTTTATTTTCTTGAGCTGCATACATTCTTTGAAGTTCCGCTGCTTCATGGATTCAGTTCCTTTTTCGTACACAAAATCAAAGTGCTCCATGCTCGCCTTGCCAATCTTGAATAATTCTAATATTTTTCATTAATTTACTTAGGGTCATAAATACGGGGCTTTTGGGCAAATCCAAAAGAGGTGACCGGAATTTATATATGGAGATAATGCAAATGGTTGACAAAATGGAGTAGCATTCAGCTCATTAGGCTCATCTGAAAGAAGTTATCTTGCATAATCAGGAATGAAATTCAATAGAATGTAGACAAGCAGATGATCATAAATACAGAAAAATGAGACTGAAAGAGCAGTAGCCAGAATAGTCACTAATCTGAACGCCAATGCTTATATTTTTAACCAGAGAACGTGAGATGAGTAGATGTAAATATTCCTTCAAAGTACAATGTCGGGAACGCAGTGGTAGAATAGTTATCGTGCACTAACCTCGGACTCAATAGGATGCTTGTGTTATTTTCCCGTGCTCTGAAGTTAAAATAGGAAATTATGTACATCATCCATGCAAGTTTAGATGTGGCTTTCATTCTGCAAATTGCATAAGATTGTAGTCTTTAAGAGCCTTCGAGCAAGTATAAGCACGAATTTAACCGATAAAAGTAAAGGCGTACTTGTTCCTTTTATCACTTCATGGGCTTGCCTCCATATGAGAAACCTACTATCAAAAATTTGCACGGACTCACTGTATAGTTTAGAAGAAAAAAATATACATGCACTATGGAATATGTGTGAATCTGTTGTAATCTCAAGTGCATCCGCGATAAAATAATAGACACTCGCAGAAACAATGTAAGAGGTTGTCTTCCGGACAATTTTCCCAGGTCGATTTGTGTAGAGGATTCATCTTGGCAATAGACAAATTTCAAAAGAGTTGCTTGAGTTTAAAAGTTGACAAAAAATCGTAGGACTACATCAACCCAAGTGAGCCTGGGTCCCACTTGAGTAATCCGCACAATGGACTGGCACCGGATTTCATTCCGAACCCTTTTATAGAGGTTCATACCACTGAGTTGGGGATTAGGTTACATGGTATTTATTTCACATTTTGGTATTGACATTGTAATGACATGGTCAAGTGCCCTCAATTTTTAGAAAGCAAGATTTCTTTTCCCATGTACCCCAACAGCACGAAACAGATTATTCAGAAATAGAAATAGGATATGTTTGACGAGATTCTCAAGGAGATTACAAGATTTCTTTGGTTCAAATTGATATACTTTTCGCCCAGCTCATTTGAAAACATGCATCGAATCTTAGAAATCAATTATTACATCCTTGTTTGCGTTGTTTTTATCGTATTTTGCAAGTAAAGGCTTTGTAGATAAGTTGAGGTGACCACAAATGTATCAAATTGCAACAGTAAAGAGTCTTCGCTAGGCTAAGGCTTCTATATCGGAAGCCCAGGTCATAAAATGTATCAGCCTCCACGAGATGGAATTAGAAGTGAAGCAACCCAAGCTAAACCAAAGGAATTCACTAGAAATGTGAGCTAAATACACTCCCATATTGAAAATTATGAGTGAAATTCTGCACGTCTAAGCTTGAGCATCTTAAAATACTTCTCCTTACTTGTGATCGTCGTTTCACCTTTACCTTCACAGGGCTCGAACATCCAACTATACCCCAAGTAATTTTCTCTGTTAAGACGTTTCCAGATGTTTAATAATGAAGAATAATACATTTCAAAGGATTCACTATTTCTGGTGACTAGTTGTTTGCAGTTAGTTCATCTTCTCTCCGATCCCTCTAAGTGGCCAACAGTTGATCACCTTTGTTTTTTTTAGATGTGCTGAATTTAGTAATCGTCCTGCATAGCACAGATTTTGCGTTGTATTTCCGAACCATCTGAACCCCTCGTGCATAAATCCCTGAATAACTGCCACTGAAGCTTTTCCAAAGGTAAATTGCAAATCCTAACTTTAATAGCTTAATTTCACAGAAAGATCATCTCTTTGTCATGGCAAGGATAGAGGAGGGGGGGAGGAGATCTATGTGAGCCCAATTCCGGAATAGCAATACTATTTTTGTGCAAAACTGTCCTTTTTCAGTGATGGTCCCAATGATTGGACCCACTTACCGCACAGGTACTGAACATGCACCTATTCAGAATCTCACATTTCCTAGGTAGATCATTATGCGTATACCATTTCCAGGTTACGGTTGGGCCCCATTAGGCAGTCAACAAATATTCTAACCACATTTTCGGCGAATGAAGTGATTCCCAAGTTTGAGAGTTCAACCGGCGTTTGATATATCTGCAGAAGGTTTAAGTGAATTGGTCTCAAACTGAAATTACATTGAATGGAACTTCGTGCTTGTGCAACTTTACCCTGTACAAATGGCGCACACGGACTTGCAGCCATGTTAATCGCAGACCCCCACTTCCTTCGAAGTAACCGCTATATATACTAGGAGATGGCTTCACAATTCAAAGGCATCCCTCATTAAAGCAAATGTATTGGAGAAGCTTGTTCGCTCCGCTTTTCCTCTGGGTTCTCACGTACGCTGCTGATATCACTCAAGATACAGTAGTCGTGAGCCCAGTCAATTTGCAACTAGGAGATGTTCATGTTTATCCCGACGTATATTACTCTATTGTCAACAATTTGATGAGTACAATAGCAGGCAGTCTCCAAGTTGATACTGGCGGAGCTTTTTATGTAACTGCTACTAATCTGTTAGCAGCTTCTGTTGCCTTGGTGTCGGGCACAGTTCTCAACAACGGTGATGTTGCTTTCAATTCTACGCGTTCTACATTCGCTAGCACAACATACAACATCGTTTCCATCGCAAGTTTTGTAAACAATGGTAATATGTGGTTTGGTATGACGGGATATTCTTTGGCTACCCCTATTATTCTAGGAGCTACAACGACGCTCATCAACACCGGAAAGATATACATGAGACAAGAGCAAGGCAATCCTTCCTCAGTTTCCATTACTACACCTTTGGGAACCGCCCAAAATGATGGAACTATTTGTATTTACAATTTGGGCTGGACTCAAACAACGTATGTTCTGGGATCTGGGTGCATCAATGTTATGGACCACTCTACTTTCGATTTGAGTTATGTCTGGAGCATCGCACCAACTCAAAGAATTTACTTGTCAACCCCATCCTCAGTTTTGTCACTTACGGGGTTTACTAGTAATTTGAATGGCGCCAGAACGTATCTCATTTCTGGATTTGAGAATGGAAACATCATCAAAGTGAATCTTCGTTTTTCCAGTTTCCAGTATACTGCCGATACCGGAATATTAAGTCTTACATTCCTTCCCGGATTAAGTGTTGATTTGAACATCGGAACTGGATATAATTCAAACCTCTTCCAGACCAATAAGGTTCTTGTCACTGCTGATGAAATTTGGTATACTGGAACAACATCCAATTCTGTACCCGACATTTGTTTCTGTGAAGAATTTCCAGACCCTCCAGTCGAAGAGCTCAGTTCTTCAGCTATAGAGTCATCTTCTACCGAGACCACCGAAGAGTCCAGTGCTACCGACGAGTCCAGTAGTGGTTCTGAGGAGTCATCCTCTACCGACACTACCGACGAGTCCAGTGCTACCGACGAGTCCAGTGCAACCGAAGAATCGAGTACAGCCACTGAGGAGTCATCCTCTACCGACACTACCGACGAGTCCAGTGCTACCGACGAGTCCAGTGCAACCGAAGAATCTAGTACAGCCACTGAGGAGTCATCCTCTACCGACACTACCGACGAGTCCAGTGCTACCGACGAGTCCAGTGCTACCGCAGAGTCCAGTGCTACCGAAGAATCGAGTACAGCCACTGAGGAGTCATCCTCTACCGACACTACCGACGAGTCCAGTGCTACCGACGAGTCCAGTGCAACCGAAGAATCGAGTACAGCCACTGAGGAGTCATCCTCTACCGACACTACCGACGAGTCCAGTGCTACCGACGAGTCCAGTGCAACCGAAGAATCTAGTACAGCCACTGAGGAGTCATCCTCTACCGACACTACCGACGAGTCCAGTGCTACCGACGAGTCCAGTGCAACCGAAGAATCGAGTACAGCCACTGAGGAGTCATCCTCTACCGACACTACCGACGAGTCCAGTGCTACCGACGAGTCCAGTGCTACCGCAGAGTCCAGTGCTACCGAAGAATCTAGTACAGCCACTGAGGAGTCATCCTCTACCGACACTACCGACGAGTCCAGTGCTACCGACGAGTCCAGTGCTACCGCAGAGTCCAGTGCTACCGACGAGTCCAGCGCAACCGAAGAATCTAGTACAGCCACTGAGGAGTCATCCTCTACCGACACTACCGACGAGTCCAGTGCTACCGACGAGTCCAGTGCAACCGAAGAATCTAGTACAGCTACTGAGGAGTCTACTACCAGTGAAACTTCAGAATCTGCCTCTCATAATGGTGTCCTTACCGAGTACACCACTACTTGGACTACCACCAATCCTGACGGGTCTGTTGAGACCGACTCAGGAGTTGTGATTGTTACTACAGATTCTGCAGGTTCTTTGACAACCACGACCTCCATTTTCCCACAGGCAAACGATGCTACTGAGTACACCACTACTTGGACTACCACCAACCCTGACGGGTCTGTTGAGACCGACTCGGGAGTTGTGATTGTTACTACAGATTCTGCAGGTTCTTTGACAACCACCACCTCCATTTTCCCACAGGCAAACGATGCTACTGAGTACACCACTACTTGGACTACCACCAACCCTGACGGGTCTGTTGAGACCGACTCAGGAGTTGTGATTGTTACTACAGATTCTGCAGGTTCTTTGACAACCACCACCTCCATTTTCCCACAGGCAAACGATGCTACTGAGTACACCACTACTTGGACTACCACCAACCCTGACGGGTCTGTTGAGACCGACTCAGGAGTTGTGATTGTTACTACAGATTCTGCAGGTTCTTTGACAACCACCACCTCCATTTTCCCACAGGCAAACGATGCTACTGAGTACACCACTACTTGGACTACCACCAACCCTGACGGACGGGTCTGTTGAGACCGACTCAGGAGTTGTGATTGTTACTACAGATTCTGCAGGTTCTTTGACAACCACGACCTCCATTTTCCCACAGGCAAACGATGCTACTGAGTACACCACTACTTGGACTACCACCAACCCTGATGGGTCTGTTGAGACCGACTCGGGAGTTGTGATTGTTACTACAGATTCTGCAGGTTCTTTGACAACTACTACTTCATCGTTCCCACGTAGCCTTGAAGCCGGTGAGTACACCACTACTTGGACTACCACCAATCCTGACGGGTCTGTTGAGACCGACTCGGGAGTTGTGATTGTTACTACAGATTCTGCAGGTTCTTTGACAACCACGACCTCCATTTTCCCACAGGCAAACGATGCTACTGAGTACACCACTACTTGGACTACCACCAACCCTGACGGGTCTGTTGAGACCGACTCAGGAGTTGTGATTGTTACTACAGATTCTGCAGGTTCTTTGACAACCACCACCTCCATTTTCCCACAGGCAAACGATGCTACTGAGTACACCACTACTTGGACTACCACCAATCCTGACGGGTCTGTTGAGACCGACTCAGGAGTTGTGATTGTTACTACAGATTCTGCAGGTTCTTTGACAACCACGACCTCCATTTTCCCACAGGCAAACGATGCTACTGAGTACACCACTACTTGGACTACCACCAATCCTGACGGGTCTGTTGAGACCGACTCGGGAGTTGTGATTGTTACTACAGATTCTGCAGGTTCTTTGACAACCACGACCTCCATTTTCCCACAGGCAAACGATGCTACTGAGTACACCACTACTTGGACTACCACCAACCCTGACGGGTCTGTTGAGACCGACTCAGGAGTTGTGATTGTTACTACAGATTCTGCAGGTTCTTTGACAACCACGACCTCCATTTTCCCACAGGCAAACGATGCTACTGAGTACACCACTACTTGGACTACCACCAACCCTGACGGGTCTGTTGAGACCGACTCGGGAGTTGTGATTGTTACTACAGATTCTGCAGGTTCTTTGACAACTACTACTTCATCGTTCCCACGTAGCCTTGAAGCCGGTGAGTACACCACTACTTGGACTACCACCAATCCTGATGGGTCTGTTGAGACCGACTCGGGAGTTGTGATTGTTACTACAGATTCTGCAGGTTCTTTGACAACCACCACCTCCATTTTCCCACAGGCAAACGATGCTACTGAGTACACCACTACTTGGACTACCACCAATCCTGACGGGTCTGTTGAGACCGACTCGGGAGTTGTGATTGTTACTACAGATTCTGCAGGTTCTTTGACAACCACCACCTCCATTTTCCCACAGGCAAACGATGCTACTGAGTACACCACTACTTGGACTACCACCAACCCTGATGGGTCTGTTGAGACCGACTCGGGAGTTGTGATTGTTACTACAGATTCTGCAGGTTCTTTGACAATTACTACTTCATCGTTCCCACGTAGCCTTGAAGCCGGTGAGTACACCACTACTTGGACTACCACCAATCCTGACGGGTCTGTTGAGACCGACTCGGGAGTTGTGATTGTTACTACAGATTCTGCAGGTTCTTTGACAACCACCACCTCCATTTTCCCACAGGCAAACGATGCTACTGAGTACACCACTACTTGGACTACCACCAACCCTGACGGGTCTGTTGAGACCGACTCGGGAGTTGTGATTGTTACTACAGATTCTGCAGGTTCTTTGACAACCACCACCTCCATTTTCCCACAGGCAAACGATGCTACTGAGTACACCACTACTTGGACTACCACCAACCCTGACGGGTCTGTTGAGACCGACTCAGGAGTTGTGATTGTTACTACAGATTCTGCAGGTTCTTTGACAACCACGACCTCCATTTTCCCACAGGCAAACGATGCTACTGAGTACACCACTACTTGGACTACCACCAACCCTGACGGGTCTGTTGAGACCGACTCAGGAGTTGTGATTGTTACTACAGATTCTGCAGGTTCTTTGACAACCACGACCTCCATTTTCCCACAGGCAAACGATGCTACTGAGTACACCACTACTTGGACTACCACCAACCCTGATGGGTCTGTTGAGACCGACTCGGGAGTTGTGATTGTTACTACAGATTCTGCAGGTTCTTTGACAACTACTACTTCATCGTTCCCACGTAGCCTTGAAGCCGGTGAGTACACCACTACTTGGACTACCACCAATCCTGACGGGTCTGTTGAGACCGACTCGGGAGTTGTGATTGTTACTACAGATTCTGCAGGTTCTTTGACAACCACCACCTCCATTTTCCCACAGGCAAACGATGCTACTGAGTACACCACTACTTGGACTACCACCAACCCTGACGGGTCTGTTGAGACCGACTCGGGAGTTGTGATTGTTACTACAGATTCTGCAGGTTCTTTGACAACCACCACCTCCATTTTCCCACAGGCAAACGATGCTACTGAGTACACCACTACTTGGACTACCACCAACCCTGACGGGTCTGTTGAGACCGACTCAGGAGTTGTGATTGTTACTACAGATTCTGCAGGTTCTTTGACAACTACTACTTCATCGTTCCCACGTAGCCTTGAAGCCGGTGAGTACACCACTACTTGGACTACCACCAACCCTGATGGGTCTGTTGAGACCGACTCAGGAGTTGTGATTGTTACTACAGATTCTGCAGGTTTTTTGACAACCACCACCTCCATTTTCCCACAGGCAAACGATGCTACTGAGTACACCACTACTTGGACTACCACCAACCCTGACGGGTCTGTTGAGACCGACTCAGGAGTTGTGATTGTTACTACAGATTCTGCAGGTTCTTTGACAACCACGACCTCCATTTTCCCACAGGCAAACGATGCTACTGAGTACACCACTACTTGGACTACCACCAATCCTGACGGGTCTGTTGAGACCGACTCGGGAGTTGTGATTGTTACTACAGATTCTCAGGGGTCGGCATTTACCACTACTTCTACATTTCCTCATAGTCTTGGTCCAGGTGTGTACACCACTACGTGGGTTACGACTAAATCGGACGATTCCGTTGAGACCAATTCTGGTGTTGTTATTGTCAGTACCGACTCCGCAGGATCTTTGTATACCACGACTTCTCAGTTTGCAGAAACCACTGGTCTTGTCATTTGTCGCAGAGATGAAGAAGATTGCGTATCATTGACTTCCTATCTTACCACCTGGACTACAACAAATTCGTACGGTTCTGTTGAGACTGATTCGGGAATAGTGATTGTTACCACGGATGCAGCTGGATCCTTGTACACCACGACGTCCCAATTTGTTGGAGGTGCGGCTACCGAATACACCACCACTTGGACAACTACAGATGCAAATGGATCTGTTCAGACTAAGTCAGGAGTAGTGATTGTTACCACGAATGCAGCTGGGTCCTTGTACACCACGACATCCCAGTTCTTAGCTGGGGGACTTTCGGAGTACACCACCACTTGGACAACTACAGATGCAAATGGATCTGTTCAGACTAAGTCAGGAGTAGTGATTGTTACCACGAATGCAGCTGGGTCCTTGTACACCACGACGTCCCAATTTGTTGGAGGTGCGGCTACCGAATACACCACCACTTGGACAACTACAGATGCAAATGGATCTGTTCAGACTAAGTCAGGAGTAGTGATTGTTACCACGAATGCAGCTGGGTCCTTGTACACCACGACATCCCAGTTCTTAGCTGGGGGACTTTCGGAGTACACCACCACTTGGACAACTACAGATGCAAATGGATCTGTTCAGACTAAGTCAGGAGTAGTGATTGTTACCACGAATGCAGCTGGGTCCTTGTACACCACGACGTCCCAATTTGTTGGAGGTGCGGCTACCGAATACACCACCACTTGGACAACTACAGATGCAAATGGATCTGTTCAGACTAAGTCAGGAGTAGTGATTGTTACCACGAATGCAGCTGGGTCCTTGTACACCACGACATCCCAGTTCTTAGCTGGGGGACTTTCGGAGTACACCACCACTTGGACAACTACAGATGCAAATGGATCTGTTCAGACTAAGTCAGGAGTAGTGATTGTTACCACGAATGCAGCTGGGTCCTTGTACACCACGACGTCTCAGTTTGCTGGAATAGTTACCTACTATGTCACCACATGTGTGACAACTAAGTCCGATGGGTCTGTTGAAACTGACTCTGGAGTTGTTATAGTGAGCACGGATAAAGAGGGATCTTTGCATACATCAACATCATTATTTGACTTTAGAGTCACCACTCGTGCAACTGCGTGGACTACAACGCTTGTTGAAAGCGTCGCTACGACTGTATCCGCTGAAATCATAATTTCGACGGACGAGGCTGGAAAGTGGTTTACAACAACCTTTTTCTCTGACAAGGGTAAGTTGACAGCATTGACAACTAATGATGAATATGGTGAAGTGAAAACTCACATTGTTGTTGTGAAGCCTACGAACGATGCCGAAGGCAACATTGTTTTAACCACTGTTGAAAACAGAACAGACGCCGCAGAAACAGTTGTACTTTATATGACAACTCGTACTGACGGACTAGTTGAGACAGTTGCTAATTTGGCAACAAGCACCGATGTTGCGGTGACTCCATTGCCAAAGTCCTCTGGTGTAACTGAAAATGACACGTCTGGATCTGCCTCGGGTGGTATTTCCAGTGCTCAAAACTCTATTATTGAAGGAGCTGGCTCTTCAAAATCTTTCAGCCTTGGTGCAATGATTGGTCTTATTGCATTTGCATTGGTATAATCATACATTTACACTTTGGAATTTATACCGTTTTTCTTGAATGGGTTTATATGGGACTTTAATTGCATTCTAAATATATTTTTAGTGGATTTCGAAACGATGGGTGTACAATTTCGCCTTTTCTATAATTCTTTAAGGCTTTTGTTTGCCCTGGAACTATCAAAAGATCGCTTCAGTAACTTTGTAAGCTTCCTTCTCAAAACTTCAAATTCGTATGTAATTTTATTATCTTTATTTTCTAGTAAATACTCAAACTGTTTTTGTGAAAGCATTAATGGGAGGAATTTTGATTCAAATCTTTGAAAGATCATTGGAAGCCTGAAATGATGTCCAAGAATGTGTTCTGAGATATTTCAATCTTGAATATCAACAAAAAATAAATCAAAGTATCTGCAACTAAAGCTGTGCTGCTTCTTAAATGCACGTGGAATGATGTACGAAATTGAACTCATCACCTTTGAGATTATCCTCGTAAATTCGAGGACTGATTGTAATATTGAGATTGAGGTTGAGTCAGAGAAGTATTTGACCAAACGCTCATTTGGATAACAACGGAACAAAACATGATTGACAGTCTGAGAGTAAACGATCCTTAAGGCAGGAAAGGCTCTGCCAGGAATTAACCAGAGTTCTTTGGGAAAGAACTGAATGGGAATCATCAGAAGCAATGATCAGAGAAAAGAAGTAGGGTTATAACAGTGAGAAATACTTTACCTCATTGGGGCAGACAATGTAACAGTTGAATAGTACGGTCAATATGTTCTGTTCTATTAACTCTAAGTGAATTTCAAAATGATTTCTTTGAATTTCCAATCGAAACCAAGTCTGATTACCAAACTCATGAGATTATGTAAGTAGAATCTTAGTCTTTTTAAATAAAAAAAACATTTCAAGCAGAATAATCTTCCGAATATAGTACTATCATTTTTACTGCTTTCACAAATCATAGTTCATGTGTTGAATGTAGCTTCTGACTTGTAAGACTGGAATTTCTTGGAATCCCAGTTATATAATAAAACTCCAAGAGGTGTGTCTTCTCCTAAGAACTCAACTTCACCATTCTGTCAGTGATTTCAACTTGTTTATGTTGTTTCCAAAGTGAGTGATGTTGTTTTCAAGATTACATTTTACATTATGAAGTAACTCCCTTTGCGAGTATAAATAATAAGAAATTTAATACAAATAAATAGAAGGAGATATAACTTTAAATGTATATACAATCGCTATATTTTAAATTATTGATCTATGCCATCAGTTTGAAAATTTAGGTTGATAACATTAGAATCACCGTATTTCTGAAGTTATGGACTGTCTAGCAAACCCACAATAGAAACGTCTGTGACACAACCCGCGCTGGGAACAGATAAGAAATCTCAAATCTTCCTGTAACCATGAAATTATTTCAAAGCATTTATCGACATTTAGTCGACCAATCCAAACAAAAACCTGGGGCCAGTATCAAGAATGAGCCTGCCTGATCATCCCGATGACGGTATTTATCTATTCCTAGTCAGCGGAAGTCATCTCTTAAGTCATGATCGTTAAAGATAGTGTCATGGGGGATCATCTAAATACAAAAACAATATTGATAATTAAAACCCGGGAAATGTACAATTACATCCACATGTAACTAACGAACTCAAAGTTTTCAATTAGTTAAACAATTGAGATTAAGTTCTTACACTTTGAATTTATGTTGCCAGCAGCAAATTCAGAATCACATTGTATAAATTGACAATAGAAAATCTAACTCCACCCTGGTTTCATCGTAAGGGACCTCATTTACATATCCTTTTTCCTTATCGAGTGTTTTATTGAAGAATTCCAAAATTTGGTAAATATTTTCAATAGCATGGTTTTGCGTAATGTGTGCTACTGGTAGAGTGGGATTCGTGTTAGAAGTATGTAAATGCCGATTAAGAAACCATGGGGGTAACTGTGTTTGGATATAGAATTGACCTTGCAGCTGTAAATGAATACCCAAAATACTATGGTGAACTGTTGAACAAACTAGGAGATGAGCCTACCAGGTGAGAGAATACCCAATGTGATATTCGGAAGGATGAAAAGTTATACGATAAAAGAAATTGTTTGAGAAAGATTTTTCATAGAAAGACTTCATTACAGATTTGGTGAATGACCTTCATATTCGCTAAGGGAGAATAGCTTCACCGATGCTTTTACCTTACCTGGAGCACTCATTTACATTAGAAGGTCTTATGAATTAACGAGAGATCAGCACACCGTAGGGTCTCTTCAGAGTGATAACACTCTCATTGAGCAAAAAGGCTCCCAGTTATCGAGCTAACAGTAAACTTTGAAACTAGCTCAAGAAAACATCGAAATGTTTCATTTATGGTAACTTTAATCTACTTTATAATCTCCAAGAAAGGTACTTAGAGTTCAAATATGTTGTCCAATTGGCAAATTCACCTTCATAATGTGACTGGACCAATTCATAGTAACATCATTTTCAATGCAAAAGAGAGGATTAATGAATAATGAGATAAAGATACTCCCGTCCATGGATATAGTACTGAGAGGATAGTTTGGAAATAAGAACTGAGTTTTGTTGTGGACAAGGCGTATAATGAATTGAACAACAGCTAAGTAATAGAGAAAGACATTAGTGGAAAATTGACGATGAACAGACTACTTCATAAAAACCGACAAGGTAAAACGTAGGTAAGCATTATACCCGACCTACTAATTCGCTAAAAACCAACAGAGGCAAAAGTACTGAGAACGAATTGGGGTTACGATGCTAATGAAAACTTTTTTGGGTATGATAGAGATAATTGAATAAGAGAGGAAAGTGAAGTTAATAGGTTAAAATAGAGCAGAAGTTGTGTAGTGCCGAAACGCTATGCAGCATTGAGTACTGGAGCAGCAAAGAACAGTAAGACCTTGTCTACAAGGTTGTCTTAGATGAGTGTCCAAATATTCTACAGTGTGAATGGGTTCCGACAAAAACGAATACTGATTCCAACTAATGGGAAAAGCTCTCAAAGATGGGATGAGAGGCATGTAAGGAAAACTCCTCATTCAAGAGAGAGTGACTTCAATGAATGAGAGAAGATATAAAGTAATATTTTTCTTGAGAACGCAATATTGCACCATGAATTACACAAATTTACTATTAACATTATGTATTCTTATAATCTATTTATCCACAGATTCTTTGGACGTTGGAATAGTTCCAGTACAGTCCATCAGACCTTTTTGAATTTTAGTGATAAGCAATATTGAGCTTTAACAGCTTTATTATTTCTTCATTTTCTGAATCTTTAATACTTTCTATGTATTTCTGACATCTTTCTTAGTGTTCAAATTCTATTGAAAAATTTATATCTAAAGCAGTTGTTTTCACTTAATTTTAATAAATAAAGAATTTGTATGTTTCAGTTTTGGGTCTCATTTCATATATTTTATCATCTACAAATTCTCCTGTGCTCCTAAACCTCGTTCAGTTTCACATATATCCTTCATAAATTCTTGCTACTCTGTAATGAAATACAATAGTGTAAAAGTAGGATTTAGTCAGAAACGTAAATTGAACAAACGCCAATTAATAAACTGGATAATTAATCGACGACAATAGGAACCAGGCTGACAACAGGATGCTCGTGGTTCGGGAAGCCGATTAATCGGGCGGCCGGTTAGACACAATAACGCATGTAGTCATCATACCTAATCAGTAGGATCTAGGGCATTAGAAGTAAGAAGTCTTTTATATGTCCATCCTTCAGACAGACTATATTACATAAACAAAGTTGTTTACTATTTCCCATACTTTTCTATTTCACAATATCTATTGATACTAGTGTATAGACATCTATTTTTCTAATATTTTTGTTTAGTACCTCGTAATTACAACTTTTTACATTTTTTTATTTTTTCAAGATTTCTTCATATTTTTTACATTCTTTCAATATGGTTGTATAAATTTGCTTTTTTACCTTCATCCCATAAATCATTTTCTTTTATCTCTAGATCGCAGTCGGAGAAGAAATATATAAATGGATTGGAATTATACACTATTTGGTTGTAATTAAGTTCCGTTATAGTTCTGTAGTTTTTACTGTAGGACCATTGATTAGACGCAATGTCCCCTCCATGCCATATCTTAGACACAGGCAATCATCTTCTTACATGTTTCGCGAAATTGTCCACTCGAGGAAGCTCACTTCAATA